>OZ024907.1:31367992-32045091 GCA_964017125.1 Flabesymbios commensalis | reverse complement strand
CTGACATGTTCACGCCTAATTGGCATCACTGGCACAATCCTGATCGTTTTGACATTATTGATAAGGCGATTTTGTCAAAAGTTCGGCTTACAATATATTGACCAATATGATAATATTTGTAAACATATATTAAATCTTCATCGTGACAGTAGTTTAATTGAACAATTTCTCTTTTTGCATGGTAATGTCCTGCTAAAGCCACTGCGTAGGCCTACTTATTTAAAGATCTGAAAGAACTGCACTGGTAAATATTTATCAGTGGACCCTAACATAGAAAGAGGTCTATTTATGTGAGCCGGTACCCTGGAGTACACAATGCTCCTATAAAGAGCTCATAGATTTTCAGCTGTGATACACCTCAAAGTATGTAGATATCTTTTGTAAGTTGATGGGCTGATATACAAACAAAGGTAATACGCTTATCATTACCTAAACTATGGGACCACTTAGACCTATTAGTTCTCATCAGCCACATCACACCGTAATCTATAAATAGAGAAAATGTATGGAAATTTAATCAATTGTACCGACCCACTTGAATTTCTCAAATATTTGCAGGGTTGTCGATTTCTTCTTTGTTAGTGATAAGTATCTGTGATACGTTAACCTTAAACCCTTTAACCGCCGGTGCCGCATATATTCGGGTTTTCATTTTTATCAGCACATTAAGTACCACCTTTTAAACATGTTAAAGATAAAATGTGACATCAATCAGCAATATTTGAAAACAGTTGACCTCCATTTTGTCAAATCTGAATAATTATCACTCACTTGAAGTTGTGGATCGCGTCAGCGAGACACAACTTCAAGTGGGTGAAAATTCAAATTGAATAATTTGGCGGTGAAAGGATTAAACCGCCAAGCGCCACTCTAGTCGTTTTGAATCCGTTTTTGTTAGCAGATTAAATCACAGGTATTGGGAACGAAATGTGTGTTTAAACTTCAATATTTGCAAAAAATTGGTCTCAAATCAAACAAATATGAGTACTTTTCGGCCACTTGAAGTTGTGGGTCGCGGTAGCGAGCGACAACTTCAAGTGGGTGAAAATTTAAATTATTTAGTTCAGCGGTTGGTTGTTAACCCTGATCAGGAGAACAGCGTGCTCAATTTGGTGAAACGAGTTCAGTCGATGCGGGATACCTCTCAACGTAGAAAATGAAATGAATCGGGCTTGAGGCCACCTTTGTGCACATATAGGCTAAACTGGGCCAGGGGAACCTCCTGAGGATGCTGAGATGATTGAGATGACACTGTCCTCCAGACACAGGATTCGAAATTTAAGCCCTGGCGTTCTGAGGCCGAGCACGCTACCTCTCGGTCACGGAGGCTCACTAACTTTCACACGTGGATAGGGAAGAAACATTTTTTGTTTCTTTCAAACCGCCGAGACCGGGAACCTAACCCCGAACTCTGACGTGAGAGGCAGCGGTGCTAACCACTACCCTAGACCCCCCGCCCTCTCAACGTAGAGTAAATAATATTAGAATTAAAAACACACTTTAGGCCATAATATAGTAAAATTGATTGTGAGTAGTTGAATCAGGCTTAGGCTATAATAACATAATATATCCCACAGACAACCTGAGAGCGAAATAAAATCACAACTGAATCTGAATATTTCTTTATTTATGATCTACATTATATATATTCTACGAAAGAGTAGGGTTTGTGCCCTGGCTCCTGTCTTAATATTTTCATTCATTTACCTCAGTTGGTTACACAAATAACATTACTTTATGTGAGCGATATGTTTTAAAATTGGAATATAGGGCCTACCCAGCAGATACACGACGTTGAATCAATGTTGGTTTAATGTTGGACCAACGTTAAACAAACATTGATTCAACGTCTTGTGTCTGCTGGGTAGCTTATGAAATGAAAACACCAATGTCGTTTTAGGCCACCTTTATGCAATAGTATATATATATATATATATATATATATATATATATATATATATATATATAAATATATAGCGTGTGACTCTGGAATGCACTCACTACAGGAGGGTTAATTACAGTAACCATGTAATACTGCAGATCAACCCTTTGCTTGCTGATCGCGACAATATTCGTTTAAATTCGTTTTATTAGCCGATTAAATCACTGTTGTTTAAACATCAATATTAAGTGTTTGGTCTCAAATTGAACAAATATGAGTAATTTTTAACCACTTGAGGTTGTGAATCGCGGTAGCGAGGCACAACCTCAAGTGGTTGAAAATCTAATTTGGCAGGATAATGGCTAAATTGACTGGGTTTCTGGCCCCCTTATCACTGCGTGTGAATCAGTGCCGGCACGACAAATCACGCGTAATTCACAGTCGCAAAGTCAGAGCGTGTTTTTTTATTCAGCGAGATCTGCACCGAGCGCGGGGCACGGCGTACACGACCGATAATTACACAACTATTTGTGCCTGATGGGAGCGATCAGAAATTCGTACCTGCCCCAGACACGCAAGATCAAAGCCTTGGTGGCAACATGAACCCCGAAATGACCAGGTTCATATGCCACGGATAGCATGCCACTGTCCATATCCAATGTCAATCACCAGACAGCACGGAACGCTGGCGTGACGCCGGCCCAACGTCTGACGACGTCGGACCGGCGTCACGACAGAGTTTCGTGTCTGTTGGCTGGATATTTTAATAGTAGCTTTTGCTGACAGGAAAGGCGTATTAAATACTGGTTTATCTGTGTCATTAGTGAAGATAGTCATAGTCACAGATCTGTATTTGAAAGCCACTTCACCAGGCCTATACGAGATATAATAAGTTTTGTTGGTTGCATGTTCGCCATAAGATATAGTAATAAGCATGCAAATAAAATGAAAAATACTAGCCATGCCACTGTGTAGGCCTATGAATGAATAACTGAGCGAACGAACCAATCAATCAATCAATCAATCAATCAATCAATCAATCAATCAATCAATCAATCAATCAATCAATCAATCAATCAATCAATCAATCAATCAATCAATCAATCAATCAATCAATCAATCAATCAATCGATCGATTAATCAATCAATCAATCAATCAATCAATCAATCAATCAATCAATCAATCAATCAATCAATCAATCAATCAATCAATCAATCAATCAATCAATCAATCAATCAATCAATCAATCAATTATCAATCAATCCATCCATCCATCCATCCATCCATCCATCCATCCATCAATCAATCAATCAATCAATCAATCAATCAATCAATCAATCAATCAATCAATCAATCAATCAATCAATCAATCAATCAATCAATCAATCAATCAATCAATCTTCAATAGCGCTTATATCCTCAGAGAAGAGAGTTTAGTAGAGCAAACATTCACGATATTATTATCTAGTGTCATGATCGAGGACAAAGTCAGAGTCAAGAGAAGAGACCTGAGTAAAACAAAATTTATTGTTTAAACTATTCCGGTTTTTTTATTTAGAGGATTCAATATAGTGTAGATTTGAAAAATCCCTGCTTTTGTAAATTATTCAAGATAATAAATGCATAAAATACGGCATCACATTTGGGCAATTCAATGAAGAAAAATGATCGTGGGATATTTCCAGTTATATTTTACGTATCTGGCTAGTTACAATCAACTGGAGGTTAGAACAAAAATCATGATATTTTTTGTCCTGACATTTGTCTAATTTATCATTTTGTCGTTATCAATAATAATTATGTTTAATTCCGCCATGCCACTCCCAGGCGCTGTGAAAAGCCACACGACACCTAAGACAAAGGGCGGTTCGACGCTGGCCCAACACATAGGACGTTCGCACAGCTTAGAAACAGTATCCTGCCTAGTTACTTTATTAAATATAGCCGACTGCGACAAGAAAGTAATCCGAGAAAGAACCCCAGAGGATAGAGAAAAACTACGAAATTAAGTGTATTATTTATTTGTGTGTTGAAATATATTTTTTTCTTCGAGCGAGCACACATGCACACGCAAGACTGTGTGCTATGACTCCAATGTAGAACATGATGGATGGTCGGATTGCATAAGTGAACACGTGCTTTGTTAAAAAACAGGAGAGATTGTCAAAAGTGTCATATTTTTTAAAAGTATCATACTATCATCCACCAAAATGTTTTTCTTAACTACTCCATGCCCGTTTTAACGGAATCAGTCTACATTCTGTTGAATCTGGGTTTATTTTCTAATCATATCACGGTCGTTTTCTACTCTGAGACAAGACTCCATTTATCTTATACATGTACATCATAACGACGAGGTGTTTTTGATCATTACCACTACAATTTCGCTGTTTAAATGTCGTGGGATTTTTCATGCCGCAGTTTTTCCCCGTCTGCGCCTCCGCTTCCCTTCAATAACAAGGCGGAACAGGTATCCCACTAGAAACGAATACTCGTACCAACATCAGCTCAATACTGGGTCAAGGGCTGCGACGTTGGCCCAACATTGAGCCGGTGTTGTGACTGGATGTCGTGTAAGTTTAGATTTGTCTCCGGCTGTACTTGGTCAACACGAGATTCCCTCGTTATGGGTTACTTTTTGCAGGTCCAGTGTGCTCATGCGGGGAGACTTCAACTGCCCAACATCCACAACCCAGTACCCACCTGTCTGGAGGTCACCAACACAACTGCTGATTACATGACTACCCAGCAAACACAAAACATTTGTGTAACATTTATACAATGTTGGAACAAGGTCTTTGACGTTGGTCCAACATTGTATAAATGTTATACTAATGTTTTGCGATTACATGACTAACAGCTGAACTTCTAAGTCGTGTTCAAGTATTATTCAGACAAAGACACTGACAAAAATAATGAAGCTCAGATATATATTATTACGTAGTCGTGGCATATGTTTTTCATCACTTCATGCATGCTTGTCTGACTGGAGACCATAAATCATACAACAGATGCATTTTAACCAAGATGTGTCACATCTACTAAAAGACCAATTTACACGTGTTACTTTGAAACATTGCGTGCATATTCTCCAAACCCACTATCTCATATGTTTTTCTTAACGTTTACTTCACATAGAGAAACGTAATTTGCATCGTCTCATTGATAGACGAAATGTACATTTCTACGCTGATGAACTACTACCTACCATACAACTCCACACAACTTCACATTGTCGCGTAATTCAATAATAACCCACAGAGATTAATGTTGACCATTACTTAATTGGTCAAGTTCGTCCACTTTTTAAATCAAGATATACAAAATATAGTTATTATCCTAATAATTAGAGCGGAGTGCCAATATTGGCCAGATGAGAACGAATTTACTGAATAATATCTTAAAATCAACTATTGTGTAAAAGTCGGAATGTACAAACGATGCATGTTTAAATAATTAGAGAGGTCGTTGGCAATTATATATAAAAAGACGACTGCTCAAGCTTTACAAAGTTTTGAATTGGACTACACAAAGGATATTCAGTGTCCAAATAATGAGAAAATAAGTAAATTAGCGAGTTCATCAATGATACTTATTGTGTCACCTGAATGTGACGAGAATGAAATGTATTTTTTAATTCAACAGTACAGAGTAAGTCAATTGAAGGCAAAGAATTAATAAATGTAAGGTTCCCAATACTTATATGACTACATATATGCCACAAACAAACAATATCAATATAGAGAGGAAGTGTAAAATTCTATGTAATGATGGTGATTTATATCAATCAAGGCGGGCAATGAAAGTAAGATAATAGAGCCCACCTCAAATTCTACGATATTATTTGGTCTAGAGGAGTAGACACATTGATAAGCTATATTATTTGAGGTAGAATAAACCTGATAAAGAAAGTCAAATTGAAAATATAGTGATATTGATTTATATCAATCAACAGGGGCATTACATACGAAAACTGTGAAATAAAAACGCAGTGAAATAATAAAACTAAGATCACAATTGCACATATTCTTATTCTAACTGATGTTCTTTCACAGATGTAGCAGTGTAGTTATGTTGATTTATATCAATCAACGCGGAAACGCGCTAACTCAGATACATAAGATAAAACGTCTGTCTTTAGTGGTAGTTAAACTTAGTTAAAGTTAGTACGATATTAGGCATTGTAGAAGGGTAGAAACGCGATATTATTTGAAGGAGTGGAAACGTGTAATTCAAGTTCAAGTGGAATTCAAGTCATAGTGATGCTGATTTATATCAATCAACCTGAGCATTCATTGCCACAATCTAGGTTACCATCTCTTTTTCCTCAAATCAAATAAAAATAATGGATCAGTACAACAAGATTATATACTCAAAATGTTATAACTATAGCTTAAACAAAAAACATTGGAATTCTGCGTAAAATGATATTGATTTTACGCCTATTTACCGAAAGTAAAGGTGCTCGATAATAAAATTGCATGGCTTGATAAGGAGAGTTACATTCAAGTCATAGTAATAATAATTTTTTAAAAATCAACCAATTGGAAAACAAATGAAAGCAGCGAAATAATCAATCTAAAAATCACCGCTACACATATATGCCTATGCTCACTGATGCTCTTTTACATTCATATGAGAATACCAAGTAGCAATAATATTAAGAGAGAGAGAAACCCAAATTCGTATCGTAGTGATGATGATTTATATCAATCAACGCGAGTACACGATGACAAAAGAAGTAAGATAAAATAGCCTGTTTTCTGTGTTATTTAAAATTGTACAGTAGGCTATTGTGTGATCCAGAAGGATAGAAACACAGATAGAAACACAGATAAGCGATATAATTCGACTTAGATAAAAGGCGTGATGAAGAAGTTAATGCTAAACTCAAGTTATGGTGATACATAGTCATAGTGATTTATATCAATCAACCCGAGCATTACAGAAGATAACACATGAAAGCAGTGGAATAATAAACTTTAGGTCACCACAACAAATAAGCCTAGATGCTGACTGATGTTCTTTCTCATTCATATAAAAGCACCAACAAGTAATAATTTGAACAGAGAGCAAAAGTGTAATAAATAATGTCAGAATCGAGTCGTAGTGATAGTGATCTTTATAAATCAACGCGGCCATGATGTTCTTTCACATAAATACGAAAACACCAACAAGTCACACTTTTAGCAGAGAGAGAAATTGTGATACAGAAGTCGAGTTAGATGTAGTGATGGTGATTTATATCAATCAATACGGGCATGCATTAACCAGGCCACTAGTCATTAGTCCTAGTTAAAAAATTGTGAACAAAAGTCATATTAAAGTCATATAATTGCTTATTTATTTCAATTAATTCGATTTAAAAAAAACGTTTGACAATTCTATAATAGCTACGTTTCTCCCTTTTTAGGTTTAACAGCTCCTTCTTACTAAAATCAACGAAAATGTTGTTTCAGCAAAATAAGGGTATGTATCAGAATCAACATAAACACTCATTGAGAAAAGTGTCTGTTTTATGCTGGTGAAAATATTTACCAGATTATGTGATACAGGTTGTGAAAACATCGATAAGATAATATTTGACAGAGAAAATATGTGTTAAAAAAGTTAAATTCAAATCTTAGTGGCACTGCTTGATTAAATCAATCTGGACACTCATTGAGAAAAGAGGCTGTTTTCAGTGCTAGGTAAAATTGTTTACTAGATATCTGCGATATTTGTTGCGAAAACAACGATAAGTGATAGTGAATGTGGTTGTCAAGAAAAAACATAATGACACAAACAGTCTACAAACATTTGAATTAATATTTATACAGCATATATGCCCATTAAGCCTGTGACACATTATCGGTCAATATTTCACTTGAATGCTAAGCTGGGAATACTATGTAGGCTATAGGCTCAGATTCTTTGTGAAAAAGTTTTCCATTTTCCCCAATCTGTTCAATAAGGAATTACAGTTTACCTAGAAACCAGCAATGCAAAGCAGTTACCAGACGAAAGTGCAAGAACCATCTTCTCGACAGCAAGGCTTGAGGCCGTCAGGCTTGACGGCCTTGCGTAGTCCGGAAGATGGCAAGAACAGATTATTCTAAAATGTATTGTACCACGTCAATAACCCTCTGTCTTACACAGAGAAAAATACTTTCATGAAAATATGTGAAGGTTCTGAAAATATTTCGACGAGCCTTTTTCCAAAGTGAGCCATGGTGTGTCAACTTCTAGCCAAAATTGATGGCATCGCCACAATCGTGTCAAAGCCTCATAATTCAACACATCGATTCACTAGACCTGTAATATTTGCCTAATTACACTGACATGGCAAATTATAACACCATCAAAGAGTGAACAAGCGTATCCAACTACCCAAAAACAATGACGTGACCATACTGTTATGTCAATAAGAGTGCTGCACGACAAGAGAGAGTGCACGCTATTGGTGACATTCCCAACTCTGGCTATATACTGGACCAGCGTCAGCAACGCTGTTCCGGTATATATAACCAACTCTGTCAGAGCAAATCACTACGTTTGTCCTGTAACAGGGCGGGACAGTTGGGTGTAGATTTGTATCATTACCAGTAGCCTACGAGAAGCGGTTTTTGCCCACAGGAGCAGAGAGCTTGTTGAGTGAGCCAGCAAACCATTACGTCATCATCACACTATTACGTCACCATCACTCTACTCAGGTGTGGCACGCACGGTCATGGCGCGTCATGGGATCACAAATTAGGAGCAGAGGTGGTTCCCGGTTCGCAGTTTCAGGTTGTGTTAATATTTCCGGTTCACAACCCCAGACATAATAGATTATCCTCTCACTGAAGCCTATTACCTGATTACTTGCTCGCACGTATACTTAAAGGTGATCTATCACCCCTTATATGGTATGAATATTTATGTCCTTATATAGGGTGATTGGCTATCATGTGGCCAATCACCCCATATAAGGGAACACTTGTGCCCCATCTTGTGGCAACCTCGATTTATTTGTCACAAATTTATTCATACTATATAAGGGGTGATAGATCACCTTTAACAGCTAAAAAATGGTCAATTTTCACGTTTAGAATAAATCACATATTCACCCTCTGGGACCACAAAATATGAACCATTAAATCCAGGACCAGCCCCCAGTTTTACGTTTCCACGTGTAAGCCTAGCCTATATCCGTCAAAAGTAGATCCGTGTCCAATCCGTAATATTCCCATCACATTCTATATGAATATATCTTTCTATGTTCACAAACAAATTGGCACTAACTAGGCCTAGATCACAGGCCCACCACGTCACTGAATAATAAACCTCCGCAGTCCGTTCATGAATTTAATAATACCAATTATGTATGAGAGACACTATATTGTCTCTGGTGTGTGAATGGTCAGCAACAGGGCGTAACTTCATTTGAGCCCAGCTAATCTAATCTACATATGTGATGGATGAAGAAGTGTTTTGCAAATTATATTGTGATAATAATTGTGATTGCTAATTCAAGGCCCTCCTCGTACGATTTTAGCCCTTCCGAAACCATCTGATCCCCGAGGTTCAAATCTCCCAAGACGGGTCTTCAATAAGGCTACACACTGTCCTTATACTATTGTTATATCAACCCTTTCACCGCTAATCACGACTTTACTCCTTTTAAATCTGTTTTATTATCTGAATAACCCTTTAAGCCCTCACGATGCATTAAAGCATCATTTTACATCCCTGAAAACAGACTTAATTTTCCTACAACCAAGGGTTTTAGAACGAAAATTTCCATGAAACTGGTTTACCAATGCATGGCGATTTCCTATAATTTTTAAACCACATCAAGTCATCTTCATTCACTACAAGTCGAGAATTGCGACAGCAATTCGCGGCTTGTAGTGAATGAAGATGACAATGGTAAATTTAAGCTTGAAAGGGTTAAATCCCAGTTATCATGGTTATTGGCAATGAAAAGCGGTTTTAAACATGAAGATTTGCAAATATTTGGTTTCAAATGAAACAAATATGAATAATTTTCACCCTCTTAAAGTTGTGGGTCGCGGTAGCGAGACACAACTTCAAGTGGGTGAAAATTTGAATTTGATAATCCAGCGCTTTAAGGGTTAGTTCATTGGCTCACCTCTTTATTGAGTTTAAATCATCTTTAAAGCCATCGGGTCTGGGAATATCCTTGTCCCTGACCAACGAACTTTGATACATGTAATGATACGGTAGAACCAGCTAATCAGCACTGGTTATTCCGATGAATTATTTTTTTCTGATCAGTTTATATTTTATTTGTATGAAACGACTGTCACGGAAGAATAGGAAGTGGCATGAAGTAGTCGACTTATTTAAATATATAAATTAAACAGCCCTTATCCATTATTCTGACGACAAACGACGATAAACAATTTAAGAACAGAAATACAGCCGAGCAAATATAAGGCAGACATATAAGACACGAATATCATGGTGCATGAATATCAATAACGTTCAGTCAAATCGCCATTATCTAACTATTGCGATCCGATACAATGAACCGGGCGATCGCCGTGGGGATAGTCTGTTGACAATCCCCGAGGCTTGCCTGTTGTCATGCGTGATGTCTAGGCGTGGAGATCAGGTGATTGTGACTCAGTGAGGGCCGGCTAATGACAGGCCCTGGTCACGCCATTGTCATCTTACTCCGTCACATCGGCCTGTTACACAATAATAGCGGGACGTATGCGGTTAGCACCCCACTAAAATGTCAGGTGAATTCATGCGACGTTGGCCCAACACTGTGTCACAGCTGGGTTATCGCTCGTTTTTACACTGGTCACGCCATTTTCTGTGCCATGTTAGCACATCATCAAAGTGACCCGTAACTCCTTATTTACTCCTGTTCCATTGTTACAGGTACAACAGAAGCAATGAACAAAAGCAATGAACAAAGTCAAAAGTAAAAATAGTGCTTGTGTTGATGTTTTCATGTCACCACGAACTGGGCGAGTCCACGCAAAATAGTCATGAAACATCATTGTAGGCCCCTAATATTCTCTTTTAAGATTTGAATATTGTTAAGAAAGGTCACGTTTCTCTAAAGACACACTTTTATGAATTTTATACATCAAAAAAACATAAATTAGATGGAAAAACTAAATAATCATCTTAAATGCTTCTAATTTACGAAAAACTAGATGACAGTACACGTCTGGTACTTTGATTTAGAGTTACGTAATTTGTACAGTTATAAGTGTGAACAAACATGTATGTGCTATTTGGAAATCCCCCAAAATATATTGATACTAACATGTACGTTTTTCCGTCATATACCTAACCGATATTACAATGAGCATCAAGTAAGTAGCCTAAGTATTTGGTGTCATATTTGGTAATGCAGTATAATCAGGCTGACAAAACAGGATGTGTTTAGCTTACAGTGTACAAATGTAGCCTTAAACATTCATTCAGTCCTCCCTCGTTCTTTCCTTCGCCCATTCATTCATTCACACATTCATTCGTTCGTTTTATGTATGATTGTTCATTCGTTATTTCGTTCATTCATTCCATCTATTTCGTCTGCATGGATGAAGCCTATGAAGTAAGACTGTAATGTAGGTTGATATTAACCCTTTAAGCCCTCACGATGCATTAAAGCATCATTTTACATCCCTAAAAACAGACTTAATTTTCCTATAATCAAGTGTTTTTGAACGGAAATTTGCATGAAACTGGTTTTGCAATAAATGGTAATTTCCTTTAATTGTTAAATCACATTAGTCATCTTCATCCACTACAAGTCGAGAATTGCGACAGCAATTCGCGGCTTGTAGTGGATAAAGATGGCTATGGTAAATTCAGGTTTCAAAAGGTTAAGACTGCAATGTAACGTTTGGTTGATACATTTACTTCAGAATTACACATTATATTCTTAGTCTGCCGTCTCAATATATAAAAGGGCCAGGCCTAACATTTAATTCGATACCCGGAGCTTGAATTGTGGTGTTGGATATCCGACACTGATCTCGCGAAGATTTGTATTTTGAATGTTGCTTTCAAGTGGTCGATGCTTACATTTAGACGAATCACAGAACCAAGATCAAAATCATAGAGATAATACAAGTTTGTATCTATTCATATCGCAATTTGTGTGAAATGTTAAACTCGACTCGTGCCACCCAGTGACACATTGTAGTATGTACTACGATCGGAGACAAAACACCGTTGGGTAAATTCCGGGCAAACGTCTATTATTTTGAGCCAATATTTAGCCATTTGTGGTCCAGTGCTGTCAATCTGACCGGGTACTGGTCAATCAGAAACTGACCACAGTGAATGACCGTCACGGCTCTATTGTAAGTACAGCTGGCACCTGAACAGTGTCTGCTGCTAAGCGATGCCATTTTGGAAATTCAATTCTCAGACTCAATTGACAGTTTGAATATGCTATCTTATTAAATCGAAAACAATTGACTCTCTTTGTGGGAGCTTTAGAGAGAAACATGCACATCTGTGACATCGTATCCCTCTACATTAACCATATACTACCAGGTACTTATCAGTGAGCACGGCACCTTAACCCTTTAACCGCCGATGCCGCATATATTCGGGTTTTCATTTTTTATTAGCATATTGAGTACCACATTTTAAATAATTGTGGTAAAGATAAAATGTGACATAAACCAGCAAGATTTGAAAAGAGTTGACCGCCATTTTGGTCAAATCTGAATAATTTTCACTCACTTGAAGTTGTGGATCGCGTCAGCGAGACACAACTTCAAGTGGGTGAAAATTCAAATTGAATAATTTGGCGGTTAAAGGGTTGACCCTATGTTGCAGACCTTGGTCCAACATTGAATCAACGTACTGTGAACGTCTTGCTGTTTGTTATATCTTGCATTGGTTTCAGCCTAACATATCATGTAGTGTTTTAATGACATTTTATTGTATACAAAACAAGACAAAAAATATTATTTTACAAAAACATGGAATTCAAAATGACATTTTGTTACTTACCCATCCCTCCCCATCGCAATATTTGTGCATAATAATTATTATGAAGTACATTTTTTACAAGAGTCGGTCAATGTGAGCTTATTACATTTAATTGTTTAATTAGATTAAACTAATTTAGTCTAACTGTTTTCTAAACTGTTTATTAGATCAAGCTTATTATCAAATTTGTGTGTGTTGAATTATAAGTTTTATGTATAGGGCCTATTCTGCATCTATTTTGAGAAAAGTAAACCCCCCCCCCCCCCCCCCCGCACACACACACACACATAATTACATAAACTCAGGTAGAAATAAGAGATTGAAAATTGCAACACATGACATAACGATTTTTTTCAATTGCTAGCTATTGACAAACTACTCATGGGCTACACTTGGAATATAGGCGGGTGTGTAATGACCCCATTAGAATGAAAAGGGTTATTTTGGCTAGATGTAGGATTGTTTGGAACAAGACCACCGCTGAGAGGGAAAGTGTGACTGACACAATGAGGGAGCTCCCGGGTCGTCCACCGATGCAGAGTGGCTTTATAGAGTGGCTGAAGATGGATCAGTCCCGCCTGTAGCCCCGCCACACCTGGCTCTCTGTCAGTGGTCAGCGGGAGGTCACCTGTTTAGTTTGACCGCTCTCCTATCGCCGGACACATTCCCTTTCACAAAGACCGCCCGCTGTGCACAAGTACTGGACCGTCCAGTCGTCACTTGACCGCCGCCTGACAGAGGTGAGTCAGAGGTTCATGTACAAGACTGGACACTGTCAGCGGGAATATCTAACAATGTGAGGGTACTTGGGCCGTTGTTGATTCCATGCGGGGCAAACGTCGCAGACGTTGCCCCGCATTGAATCAACAACGGATCATGCCTCTGGACAAGATCCATCCGCCGGTACAAGGGATAGTTCTTCTGTAAGCCTTTGCTGGTTTGGAGCAGACATCCCATGGTAACGGGAATGACAATGTGGATCATTGTGTGACCTTCTGCGATGTGGACATCACAGACGTGTGTACCTAATGGCTTGCCATAAATTACCATTAAACTCACAAAGCTTCACGTATCAAGAACCACGGTCTTTGAAGTATTAATCAACACTTCCCTAATTTCCGGTGTCTGTTTCTAATAATGATAATTATGATAAAAATATCGATATTTCAATCGTCGCTATTTTGGTTTGTAAGGTTTCATTAGTCATTTTATATACATGCATGGTATATGGGCTATGTGATATATATATATTATTTTATTATATCATATCTCACTTTAGTGGCTATATATCAACCTATTCATGTGTATTTCCTAAAGAACATGCTCCACCTGTTACAGAATCACTGTCTTTCTGTGTGCATGAACGGGACACCTTTAGATTTGGAGTTGACTACTGCACAAACTGAGCAAACAAGACGCCATAATTATGAGGCATTACGTCAATGTTCAGAATAACACCACCTGTTACTCCCATTAGTCTTGACTCAAAAGTAACTTTCATGGAACATGTGGTCATGTGATACATCATATCATCTCTCAATTAGGAACATGAAGAAGAATCACTTCTTAAAATATAACCATTATATTACTCGTTTAATGTAAAAATCGTTAATTTTTTGCACACAATAATTACTATAAATATGTTCATTTACAACATAGGCCTACTGACTTAATATAGGATTGATTTTCTTTATTATTTTAAATACATACACTGATTATCAAGGCAGTTTTCTAACCATCTAACATAATGGGTTGATTATCATCAGATCGTTAGGGCAGAGTGTCGAGTGATTTAATCCATAAAAGTAAAGAACGACTTCAGATGCCGTTTGTACGCAAGTGCAATGTTGACATATAAATCTGTAATTACTTTGCTAACACTTTGGTGGCTGCAGTGTCCTGTGGTATTTTTTATATTAAGTTGGAATTAGTCTTTTCCAGATTCAGATGAAGGGAACTATATCTAGTTACGAATAAAAAGATGTAAAATAGCAATAACTTTTTAATTTAAATTTTCAATAGCTCACGCAATTGCCAGCTTTGACATAGCATAATGTGTTTTTCTTTGATTAGACGCTGAAATTGCCGACACAGTATTAAAAGAAAGAAACACAGCTCAATCAGGGATCATAGGCAGATTCTGTAAAGTAAATTCTTGGCTCAATTTAGGAACACAAATTGTGGTGAGTAATTTTAGGACTACATATCACAGTGCATTATAAATACCTACCCATCTTGAGAGGTATTTAAATAAATGTAATGCCGTTTTTATCCAAAGCACTACCATATGTTAAAATGAGCCTGGACCACCTACTTGTGGGCCGTATTGGTGGGTGGGGTGACGGCAGAACAAGTACTTGTGAGAGTAATGACATGTAAACAGCGCAGTTTGAAGGTGAACCATGTCTTAGATCAGTCACATATCTAGAGCCAGATCGACGTGTGTTTGTACTCAAACGTCACACTTATTGCTGATATGCACCCCTTAACCCTTACAACGATGAACTATTTTTATATTAACCCTTTCAAGCCTGAATTTACCATTGTCATCTTCATTCACTACAAGCCGCGAATTGCTGTCGCAATTCTCGACCTGTAGTGGATGAAGATGATTTAATGTGGTTTAAGAAAATTGTCATGTATTGATAAACCAGTTTCATGGAAATTTTCGTTCTAAAACCCTTGGCTGTAGGAAAATTAAGTCTCTTTTCAGGGATGTAAAACATGCTTTAATGCATCGTGAGGGCCTAAAGGGTTAAACCATGGAGACCAAAGGGTTTTTTCAATTTGAAATCATCATAAATGTCTTAGTTAGCTCTTTCCGATTCATTCCAACAGCTATGTTATGGGTTTACGGCCGTTATAAATGTTCCTACTTTTTCAGCGCGGGGACCGTCTTTGAACTTCAGAATCTGACGTCTGTGGACGTCAGATTCTGACGTATAAAGGCTGTCCCCGCGCCGAAAGGGTTAAGCTGTTCAGAAATGTAGGAGTTCATGATATAAATTACAAGAGCGCACTCGACAATAGCCCGCCGCCATTATTGAACTTGTCCTAGCAACATGCAGTACATGGTTTACTAGCAGCATGCAGTACAAATTTGAGCAGGATCCATGAAAAACTCTTTCACATTATTGACGTAAAATGTAAGAAATCGAAATAAATAGGCCATTTTTATTTTTTCAGCAATTATTATTGAACTAGTCTGACAACGGGTCATTCGTAACATGCATAACAAATGACGGCAGTATACAAGAACAACTTTTGCAGTTATCGTGCCCACAATGTCAAATTATTTACGTAAAATGTGAGAAATCGCAATAAATCGGCCATTTTGAATTTTGTCTCAGCCATTTGAGCAGGATAAATGAAAAACTTTTGAAGGTCAAATGATTGCCGTAAAATGCGAAAAATTGCAATAAATCTGCCATTAATTTTTTTCAGTCATTATTGAACTTATCCGAGAACTGGTCATTAGTAACATGCTTAACAAATTTGAGCAGGATACATGAAAAACTTTTGAAGTTATCGCGCCACAAGGTCAAATTATTGACCTAAAATGTGAAAAATCTCAATACATCGGTCATTTTGAATTTTTTCAGCTATTATTGAACTTGTTCGAGAACTGTTTACTGGCAACATGCAGAATAAATCTGAGAATGATACTTTAGTACATGAAAAAGTTATCGTGTCCACAAGCAAAAGTTAATGCCAACGCCGATGCCGACGACGCTGAACTTCAATTGCAAAAGCACACCTTTTTAATTAAAAAATAAAAGGCGGGCTGAAAACTACATCCTAGATGCATAAAATTAAGGGTCGTTCAAAATATAATAATGAAAGGAACTTGATCGGGCTTTATGCCACTTTTGTGCAGATACAGGCTAAATTGGGCCAGGAGAACCTCCTGAGGATGGTGAGATGACACTGTCCTCCAGATACAGGATTCGAAATTCAAACCATGGAGGTCTGAGGCCGAGCACGCTACCTCTCAGTCACGGAGGCTCTCCACAATACTGAGTTTTAGGAGTGGATGGGGAAGAACATTTTTGTTTCTTTCAAATCGCCGAGACCGGGAACCGAACCCCGTACTCTAGCGTGAAAGGCAGCGGTGCTAACCACTACCCTAGGGCCCCGCCCTCAAAGTATAGGGAATAATATTCACCTATGAGTTATTATTATATTACCCTCATTACCATTGGTGAATTTGATTCATTGTATACATCTAACTTAGTAAGCCTTATTATTATTATTGTTACATTGATATCAATATCATTTCACAAAAAAGACGTGGGCCCTGGTGTAGCGGTAACACTGCCGCCTGTCACGCCTTGGTTCTCTCCCCGCTTTTGAATTCAAATTTTGAAGAAACCACATGTTTCATTCCCGTCTACTGGTAAAGATTCAATATTGTGGGAAACCTTCGTGACAAAGAGGCAACGTGCTCGGGGTTGTACAGTCTGGAGGGTCCCTGATCTCACCATTCTCGGGATGTTCTCCTGGATCAGTTGTAATTTATATGTTCGGAAAGTGTGGACCAGGTTTTACAGTATATATCTAAGTAGGCCTAAGTACAGTATAACGTGGAAGGCGACCCATACGCACTTCCACAAGCTTCGAATTCCAGTGGTTACAATAAAAATCCAACTCGAAATAAACTATTGTTTTCGAAATAGCATGTGAACACGATAATTCGAGATGCACTTAGCAATAAACTTGGGTGGGCTAGCAATATTCATGTTCACTGATCCATTACACTCTGGTGGAGTTTAGAATTTCACATAATATATCATCATATCTGTAAACTGAGGCTAATCTTAGACAAATCGCGACAATGTCATACTATCGTGCCCCTGGATATGAAAAGATGTATCTGCCACTTTGTAAAGTGGCAGATACACCCTTTCATATCCGAGGGTACGCTATGTTAATATTTATAGACAGACAGTTCTATTAGTGATTGTCCCAGCATGACATCATATCTGAATGAGGCTTTTACAAGTTTCCTTTTGATTATCACCATCTGTGAATGTCATGTGATGCAGGCATATATTGGGTCTATATATATACAGGCGACATTAAGACTGTATCATATATCAGTTACTGTATCAGTTATATTTGTTCACATCGCACCATGTTACTATTAAACTTAAATCCGGGTACCACCATCAATAATAATTCAAAAAGTGGCGACTTCATAATACTAGTTGAATGTTTGAGAAGCATGGGCTTACCCAACGTATGAAACAGCCCTACAATGTTGCACATGCGCATTTCAATTATGACGTATGTTTTAGTGTATGCTCTGCGGACATTATGTCATTTACAATTGGTCAATAAGATTAAGCATTGTCTCAAGGAAATCAATCACAAACAGAACAGGATGAGTCCGAGAAGTCCTTCGTGCATCTCTTCCACATAAATCTAGTAGGCCTACGTTGGATTAATCAGGTTAAAGGGACTGGCCCAGGCTAAAATCATCAAAAAATCGGTGATTTTATTTCGGGTTCTTAATATGACCATATGATGTAAACATGTACATGGACTAGAACTGCAAATTTTTATAATTTTTGTGCTGCGCATTCATCAGTTAGACTAGATATAGAGACGAACTTCCCGCATTTCCTATTTTTGACATGGTTGTCAATAATTAGAAATCAGGAATTTCGTCTCTATATCTAGCCTAACTGGTGAATGCGCAGCACAAAAATTATAAAAATTTGCAGTTCTAGTCCATGTACATGTTTACATCATATGGTCATATTAAGAACCCGAAATAAAATCACCGATTTTTTAATGATTTTAGCCTGGGCCAGTCCCTTTAATATCACAGGCAATACATAATACACATGCCATGTTCCAGTCACGGAGAGAAGGGTGAAATAATTGAATGTTGATGTATAAGGAGAATGGTGTGACCTATCCCCGCAGTGACCTGTAGGCGCAGTGGAGACTGGCCGTATGAGACTTGAGATGGCCGCAGCACTTGGCGCCTGGCAGACACCAGGCCGGGGAAACAGCCAGGTTTCACACACTTATCATTACGAGCTGTGAGCTAAGTGTTTGGCCAGTAGAAGCCTCTTAACCCTTACAGCGCTGAAATATTTTTGTATAAACCACAGAGACGAAAGGGTTTTTTCAATTTGAGATCATCATAAACGTCTTAGTTAGCTCTTTCCGATTCATTTGAATACCTATGTTGTGGGTCCGAGACCATTAGAAATATTTAAATTCTTTCAGTGCGGGGATCGTTTTTATACGTCATAATCTGACGTCTACAGACGTCAGATTCTGACGTATAAAGACGGTCCCCGCGCTGAAAGGGATAACCAGGCCAGTCAAAACACATAAACTAGCGGATCCAACAATCCCGTCCTGTTAGTGTCGACCAGTGATACATTATAACAAAGACCTGGAGGTCTGCTCGCCAGTTTACCGTCTGGTCATTATAGACAGATATTTAGTTTCCTTGAAATCCCTTGATTATGTAGGCCTACATGTTTTTCACTTCGCATCAATCACGTAGCCGATGTGAGACAGCGAGCGAGGTGGCATCATTAAATTACATCTTCCAAGCCATAAATCGAAAAGACAATTCTCAATTTCTCATACAGCTTGATATGATAGACCCAGTTAACATATAATACCCACAAAATATGTTGTTGCTTGTGATTTGAAACATACCATTAGTATTGGAGACATAGGCTACATGTATGTTCCAAAAGGTAACAAAAGATCTGGAATCTCAAATTACGTACCTCATTCAAAATAGTGCACTGTAGGCCTATATCATTCACTAAAATTTTGATTGGGTTGCTTAACATTCCAGATAATAATGGTAAGTTATATAAGTTCATATACTCAGTGCGCTTCACACACATTACCCTTGGTAACCGGACCTGCTCATTCATCCACCATTTCATCCACTCCCTTTTTTAGGGCATACAGCACTTGCAGCCATATCGGCGCTAAAAACTAATCGCACACATTGCCTGCTCTGTCCTACCAGGTACTCATTTACACCAGAGTCAAGTGAAGCATGTGAGGGTGAAGTGTCTTGCCCAAGGGACACAACATCGAAATAATGATGTTAATTCCATATATAACCATTATATACAAAGACACATTAACATTTCATACATCTTTATTTTTTAGTTGGTTATTATCATTACCATATATCAGTACGTCATATCATAGTACTACATGTATTTCCTATTATACTAGTATTAATACTAGTCCTGTGATAAAAAGCCGCACATTTTATTTTTCAACGTTAGCGAGCAACATTAATGACAATAGTTTAATTTCAGAAACAACAAGAAAATCAATATGAAAATGTACTTTATTTACATCTGATTTGACAATTGTATGAGTGGAAGATAAATATATGTACATGACTTAGATGAACACATTGTGGTTTCGCTGTGTGTAATTGTTCAGGTGAAATATTGCAGAACTCGAGACGTGTCTTTGACAAATCAGTAGTGCATTATAAGTACACGTGGACGATAAATTCACAATTAGAAAAAAAAGGGATACACGTGTCTTATGATGCACTTCTGGTGTCGATACCCATGAGCGCGAATTAATTCAAAACACACAATTCATGGATCCATGTGTGAATATTGCATTGCAGTTTTTAAAACGCGTCATTTGTGGGCGGGGTTCAATACGTGTCTTGTGCGGCATTGCTGATTTCAATACCCATTACTAATTGATCCACGTGGAGAGTGGTTGAAATGTCTAATATTACCAGGCTCACGTGTCTGGTAATGGTATTGCATTGCTGACTAACCATGGTTTAAGCACAGTTTCTTTCGAAACAACACAGCTAGTTTAACGCAGCCTCCTCTCTTTACGTGAGCATTATTCATACAACACACAACAAAGGTGGGATGATTAAGGCCTATATTGACTAGCAAGTGTTTGGTACTCGTCCCTCTTACGTTTGTTACTCTGGGCTTCTTCTTTTTTTTTGTGAGAATCGCATCTGATGTACAAAATGATGATGTTATTTTAACCGTTGAAGCACTACATTAAAAAAACAAATTTCACCCATTTGAAGTTGTGTCTCCCTATCGCGACCCACACCTTCAAGTGGTTAAAATTACTCATATTTGTTTAATTGGCCAAACATTTCGTTCCCAATAACAGTGATCGACTCATAAAACGGATTTAAAATGACTATACCCAGCAAGCACAAAAACATGTGTACAACTTGTGTACAACGTCGGCCCAACGCCTTCGACGTTGGTCCAACAGTGTACAAATGTTATACAAATGTTTTGTGTTTACTGGGTATTCGTGCTTAGTGGTGTAAGGGTTCAAGTGTAATCACGTCAATAGTCGTTTTCAGCCCATTTTATCGGGCTTCATACAAGAAAATTTGAAAGAGAAAATAACATTAAATTTCACTAGAATAATCTTAAAAAATTAAGATTTAAAATTGTACATATGGAAAAGTAATTTCGACCCACTTGAAGTTGTGGCTTGATGTACCGAGACACATCTTCTAGTGGGTATATATTGTATTACTAAGCACTTTAGGGTTAAGAATGATTGCTCTAGTTTACTTTTCACCATCATCATGTAACCTACCTGTATAGGTCAGCTGTCCAGCAGTGCTTACATGGCTACAAATATTGCCATATTTTTTAAAATATAATAAATACCTTAATTTCAAAACACACAAAAAAATGCCTTTTCATCGACGTGTACATTTGATGCGAATTATGGGGGCAATGTTTACATCAAATACGTAATATTTAGTGTAAGCCCGGCAGTTGGTAAGGTTTCAAACATACACTTCATAAAGATTACAATTCATGCAACGTGTGAACATTGTTGAGAAGAAGAAGAAAGTATCACCAGCATTTACAAAATAACTAAGACTGTCTTCAAGTCGCTCATTGTTTGAAGGTCAACACTCCAACAATCGACATTAAGACTTAAAAAGAATTCTTTTAGGCGCCGCCCTATATTGATTCTGCAGAAGACTTAGTGTGTGGTCAGCATTTTATAATTGCACTTTCCTTTGATCACTTATAACTATTATCCACACTGAGACGTACATAAACAAAGCAGTTTCAACAGGGATCTCTTAACAGTTATTGAAATGTTTGTTGAAGTGCTCAATGAATATTCGTTCGGTGGGATGTTCAGCATCATATATTGTAATTACCTAATGACATCTGTGCAGCAGTTCATTGAGATTCATTCGGCTATCACCATATTTTCCTCATGCAGAGCTTGGGAATGAACCGTATGTACATCTTCATCTTCCTCCTCCACCTCACCTACCATCTCTGCTTCCTCCACCTCACCCACCAGTTCTTCGTCCTGACCCACCATATCTTCTGCAATCTCGCCCACCAGTTCCTCCTCTTCAACTTCTCCCACTAGTTCTTCGCCCACCTCACCTACCAGCTCTTCCTCTCCCACCTCGTCCCCCAGTCCATGGTCCTCCATGTGGATAACCTCTACCCCCTCCACCACACTTTGGTCCCCCACCGCTAGTTCCACTGTTGCACCTTCCAGTTGAGGCTGATGTTGGAGCAGGAGGTGGTCGTCTGGTGACTGGTGATGTAGATGGTCGTCCACAATGGCATGTTGTACTATATGATGATCTGACAAGTCTGTACCGGTAATATGTGCTCCTGTCAAGTCTACAGATACCACCTCGTCATCTACAACACATAAACACAGACATAAGTCAACTCATCACATTTATATTCAATATTTGAGACTATGTATTCAATGAAATGTATGAAATCAGTATCAATTTGATACTGATTTCATACATTTCATGGAATACATAGTCTCAAAAGAAATTGGTTGCCTACAAATCATTAGCCATCAATAGTACAGTTATGAAAAAAAAACTAAAATCAAAAAGTACACTACTAGTATTTCAATCTCTTGGGGGAATATAACAAAAAATTTAAAAGGTGGATTCGTGAAACAATACACAAACACATACACGAAAACAAAACACTTCAGCAAATGACGTACTAAATATTTTGAGAATTAGAAACATAAAATCACATTTAGATTTTGTAAGTATGTAAACGCAAGTAGTAGTGGAATAATGCTTCAAGTCAATTTTCGGCAATTTCAGTGACATTTTAAAGAGACTGGCCCAGGCTAAAATCATCAAAAAATAGTTGATTTTATTTTGGCTTCTTAATATGACCATATGATGTAAACATGTCCATAGACTAGAACTGCAAAAGTTTTTAAATTTTTCTGCTGCGCATTCACCAGTTAGATTAGATATAGAGACGAAATTCCTGATTTGTAATTATTGACAACCATGTCAAAAATTAGAAATACGGGAATTTCGTCTCTATATCTAGTCTAACTGGTGAATGCGCAGCAGAAAAATTTAAAAACTTTTGCAGGTCTAGTCTATGGACATGTTTACATCATATGGTGATATTGAGAAGCCAAAATAAAATCACCGATTTTTTAATTGATTTTAGCCTGGGCCAGTCCCTTTAATACGTTAAAACAGTGCAGTCCATTGATGAGATGAATAGTGTACAAAATGATGATAACGTGACACTGAGGGTGGGTTATTGAAAGTGTTTTCATTCACTTGCCCGATAAAGGGTTCTGGGCATGACTAAAGGATTTATCCCCAGACCTGCCCAGACGGCAGCTCCGATATCTTCGGGTCAGGTAGTCCCCAGAGTGACAATAGCTGAGGGTACCTTCATTCATTTCACGTGAGAGACCTAATGTCAAACACTCTATTGCCGGTACTTTGATGCGGGAGCTGCATTGGCACCGCTGTTGAGGGAAGGCACCAGGCTACGCAGCTGGCAATCCGTCCGAAAATTATAGCCAGACACCTGGAGGCTGCAGCTCCCCTTGAATACTCGCTGTGTAGACGAGTGCTTCCGTACCATGCCATACAGCATGCAACAGACGGAACAAAAATATATAAAATGAGACAGGATATTGTGACGGTTTGTACACATAATGTTAATAGTTGATTCCGCCATGGCTATCATGTCGTACTGACAAACAAAGTGGACATAGTGACTGACGGCAGAGAATATATATGTCTAATATATCTTGGAAACAAACGTCTGCATGTGTCTAGTGGACGACTGTCCTTGCCGTCAGTGTTGTCCTCCCTCAATTCACCAGGCTAGCAATTAAAGCCGAGGCTGGTCTCACCAGGGGGGTACCCACACCTTCTCTATTTTATACTTACCAACATGTGCTGTGTCACGATGAGTCAAATAAAAAAATAACATATACAACAAATTATCTGGTCGAAATTCAAGGATTGAGCGTTGTTGAAAGTATTATGCAATTTTAAAGCAACAGAAATACAATACCTAAAATAGAAATTATCATGATTATCATAATCATGCGGTAGTTACAATTGTTGAAATCGACAACGTGAACCTTTTTCAATATTGAATATTTTTTAAATACATTAATTATATCATGATTCAATATGAACAAGACTACATAAGTCCAGGAGCTCCCGCGACGAATTAGAATTTGATTTAAGCAATTTTGTATAGGGTTATTAATGTAGTCCTAGTCTAGGTCAAAAATCAAGACGCAAGACAACTAGGTCTAAGAAGCCCAGTCTAAGAGTAAGATAAGAACTAGACAGTCTGTCAGAGATTGCAAACCTCCATTGAAATTAATGATCCTAATCAGTATCCCAGTAATGGTCTACCTATCTGGCATGGTTTACCCGATATCAGGCCAATCGAGTTAACTAATAGCTGATTTACGGTCATTTTGAATTCGATATAAATTAGTTAAAAACTTAGGGTGCATCCTCCCCCGAAACCTCAAATTTTGTTTTATAGTAATAGACTAACATCTAACACAGTTTTGCAAAATATTGGGCATGTGAAAGTAAATAATGGCCGATAGGGGGCCATTTTGAATTTGAACGAGTCAGAATTTTTCAAGATGCATCCTCAGCTGAAATCTCACATTTCATTCTATAGTAATCGTCTAGCTATCTAGCACGGTTTACCACATATCGGTCATGTGAAAGTGAATAATGGCCTAAAGGCGGCCATTTTGAATTTGATCAAGTCAAAATTTTCCAAGATGCATCCTCAGCTGAAATCTCACATTTCATTCTATAGTAATGGTCTAGCCATCTAGCACGGTTTACCAAATATCGCCCATGTGAAAGTGAATAATGGCCGATAGGAGGCCATTTTGAATTTGATCAAGTCAAAATTTTTCAAGATGCATCCTCTCCTGAAATCTCACATTTTGTTTTATAGTAATGGTCTAGCCATCTAGTACGGTTACTAAAAACCGGCTATGTGAAAGTGAATAATTGCCGATAGGCGGCCATTTTGAATTTGATCGAGTCAATTTTTTTCAAGATGCATCCTCTCTTGTAATCTCACATTTTGTTTTTATAGTAATGGTCCAGCTATCTAACACGGTTTACCAAATATCAGCAATGTGCAAGTAAATAGTGGCCGATAGGCGGCCATTTTGAATTCGATTGAGTCGAAAGTTTTTAAAAGGCATCCTCTCTCGAAACGTCACATTTTGTTTTATAGTAATGGTCTAGCTATCTAGCACGGTTTACCTGATATCAGGCCTATCGAGGTAAATAATGCTGATTGTCGGCCATTTTGAATTCGTAAGGTTAAAATTTTCAGGGTGCATCCTACCCCGAAAACTCACACTTTGTTTTATAGTAATCAGGTAATGGTCTAGCCATCTAGCACGGTTTACCAAATATCAGCCATGTGAAAATGAATGATGGCCGAAAAGGCGGCCATTTTAAATTTGATCAAGTCAATTTTTTTCAAGATGCATCCTCATCTGAAATCTCACATTTCGTTTTACAGTAATGGTCTAGCCATCTAGCACGGTTGACCGAATAACGGCCATGTGAAAGTGAATAATGGCCGATAAGCGGCCATTTTGAATTTTATCGAGTCGAATTTTTCCAAGATGCATCCTCTCCTGAAATCACACATTTTGTTTTATAGTAATGGTCTAGCCATCTAGCACGGTTTACCAAATAACGGCCATGTGAAAGTGAATAATGGCTGATTGGCGGCCATTTTGAACTTTGACAAAATGATTTTTTTCAAAATACATCCTCTCCTGAAGCCTTACAATTTAATTTATAGTAATGGTGTAGATATCTTGAGCGGTTTTCATGATATTCCACAATATCAGGCCTGTCGAGGTGAATAATGGCTGATAGGCGGCCATTTTGAATTTTATCAACTTCAATTTTTTCAGGATGCATCCTCTCCTGAAACCTTACAGTTTATTTGATATTAATGGTGTAGCTATCTTGAGCGGTTTTCATGATATTCCGCAATATCAGGCCTGTCGAGGTGAATAATGGCCGATAGGCGGCCATTTTTAATTTTATCGACTTGAAATTTTTCAAGATGCATCCTCTCCTGAAACCTCACAATTTGTTTTATAGTAATGGTGTAGCTATCTTGAGCGGTTTTCATGATATTCCGCAAAATCTTTCAGTCGGATTTACCGATGTTATAAATTAGGTCAAAGTGCTGGGTCAACTTCAAGGTCAAGGTCCAAAAACCTGAAAAGGCACAACTAGGGACCTTAGAGAACATGTATGTGCAATATGACTGTCATCGGCCCAGTACTTTTCGAGATCCGCTCCGGAAACGAAGTGCGCGTCAAAACGTCTAAATAGGTCATAGTTCTGAACCAGAAGTAGGTCAAAGTTCAAATACCCCAAAAGGCACAACTAGACCCCCTAGGGGTGTTGTGTGTAAAATTTGAAGACAATCGGACAAGTACTTTCAGAGATATGCTCCGGAAACGAATTGTTTACGGACGGCCCAACGGCCCAACGGCCCAACGGCCCAACGGCCCAACGGCCCAACGCCGTCACATCATCATTTTCTCCTCTGCAACCTTGCGTATTGAATTCAGATTAAAAATATTTTAACCCGTCCATTAGCCACCTGGAAGTAACCCACATACCAAAAATTATTATCCTAGCTTATTTTCTCACAAAGTTATAGGCAAAAGAAGAGGCAAAAAAAAAACGGAGGTAGAATCCATAGCTCCCTTCGCTCACCTACGGTGACGGCGGGAGCTAAAAAAATATCAGCCATTAGAAAATCCAGCTTCCCAATCAGATTTGATGCGCAAGAGTTGGTAGATCAAGCCCGAACAACCACAACTTGACATACCGAGACAGACTGGAGGTAGTGGTGTAGTTACTAAGCCAAAGTCCTTCTATATTCCTTGCTAAGATTCCTTGCTAAGCCAAAGGAAGTCCTTCTATAGTCCTTGCTAAGATTCCTTGCTAAGCCAAAGGAAGTTCTTCTATATTCCTTGCCATGCCTATAAGCTAGGTATTGGACCATAATGGGTTAACCCTTAACACTCAAAAGTACAATTTCATTAACAATTGTTTTAATTGTGTGGTCGCGAAAACAAATAATAATCTGTGATCTGTGTTGGAATCATGTGCTATTTTTTAAGAACTTAAATTACTTAGTGGTGTATTGAAACACGGCAAATGCTATATTTGAGTATCTGGCCTAAGAGGTTAATGATGACTACACGGCAGGCGGTGCTGTCTGGTCAGTGAAGTACACTGCCCTTCCACACAGTCAAGTTCCGACAGCTCCACAAGCCATTAACCCTTTAACCGCCAAATTATTCAATCTGAATTTTCACCCACTTGAAATTGTGTCTCGCTGACGCGATCCACAACTTCAAGTGAGTGAAAAGTATTCAGATTTAAAAAATGGAGGTCAATTGTTTTCAAATATTGCTGATTAATGTCATATTTTATCTTTAACATGTTTAAAAAGTGGTACGTAATGTGCTAATAAAAAATGAAAACCCGCATCCATGCGACAGCGGCGGTTAAAGGGTTAAGAACGACTATAATTTGGCGTGATTACTTGCTACTCAATGGCCTCCTTAGTAAAGCTGAGAAATGAGCCAGCACAACGCCGGCCAGAAAAAGGCGGCTATAAAAATTATAACCTGCTATTAGCTGGTTGATGTTTGTGGAGGTATTTTTCAGCGGGGTACTGCAGATCTTAAATGTGCGGTGAGCTAACCAGAACGTGTCCACATTGTGAGAATGACAATGGGCAGAGGAAATGGCTGCTGCTAGCTCATTATCAGGTCCTCGTGGCCGCTGGCCAAGGACAAGACAGCGTGAAGGGTCCTGAGTATACACCACTCACATAGTAACTCTCTTCCTCTCGTGGTCATTATGGTCTTAAAATGAGCCACCGTCTGCGACACTGGCCCAACAGTAAACTTAGACAGGTTGGTATCAACACGACAGCTTACAAAATGTGATAATTCCATTAATTATACATTGATAAAACATGTTTCCTATGTCATTAGCATATCATTTCATTTTGAATAAAAATCAAGCTAAGTATATATCCCTCTTGTCATATCACCGTGTAAGGCAATTATTTAACAAGTCATGTTTACTTGATCGATTTGTAAGGTGCAATGTACTCTAGATTGGTGGTCACAAATAGACAATCAAGGAAAGTTTAGGTTCAATGCCATGTACTTGTATTTTTATAGATACTTGAGACAGACATTTATATGCCATAATCACCCTATTACACCGTCACTTACAGAAGGAATGGACATTCCAGCTTAGACTTGAGAGCCACTGAGTACGAGTGAACTAGTTTCATACCTAATAAAACTACATTGTATAACTTTACTTCATCATGTTTCTCGACTACATAATACTCACTTTTAAAATTAGCCGTGGCGTAAATATAAAATAATGACCTGTCATTTGAGCCATGTTGTTAGTCAAATCTCTCTCTATATATATAACATATATGGCCAATGTTGGCCCGTATATCAGTACAAGTTACGATATATCGTAGGCTTCTGATTGGTCGAGATAGCCATCTCGACCAATCAGAAGCCTACGATATATCGTAACTTGTACGAGAATACGGACCCTGTAGATTATAAAAATAATAGTAATAGCGAGTGTTTGGAGGTAAATATGTTAATTTGAGGCCGTTCTGTACAATTTAAGCCCCACCTATATCAGATGGTAAATCAACTAGCGCTATATTTTTCACAGCTACATGCACATCTAGTCCAGTTCATTCTCCTTTCTAACACTGGGTATTTTGGCAAGGGACTGTAAATAAGAGTGTGTTTAAAAATCCTGGCTGAGATCTGGTGTATCCTGGAGACATACACGGGTTGAGGAATGGTGGTTCTACTTATAAAACATTCGCTCAAAGAAAACTGAACCATGCCATATATTTGAGTTTTGCTGGTGGCTGTCATCAAGAGTCATGCCACATTACATTATGTTATTATTTCATAATTCCACGCCATCAAGCAGCAGTTGATAAAATAAACCTATTTTACATTATTTACCAGTTGTGCTAATCATGTTAACATAACTTGCACACAAAAATAAAACTATATAATATGGACTAATTTTAAAGGGACTGGCCCAGGCTAAAATCATCAAAAACTCGGTGATTTTATTTCGGGTTCTTAATATGACCATATGATGTAAGCATGTACATAGACTAGAACTGCAAATTTTTATAATTTTTGTGCTGCGCATTCACCTGTTAGGCTAGATATAGAGACGAAATTTCTGATTTGTAATTATTGACAACCATGTCAAAAATAAGAAATGCGGGAATTTCGTCTCTATATCTAGTCTAACTGGTAAGTGCGCAGCACAAAAATTATGAAAATTTGCAGTTCTAGTCTATGTACATGTTTACATCATATGGGCATATTAAGAACCCGAAATAAAATCACCGATTTTTTTATGATTTTAGCCTGGGCCAGTCCCTTTAATAACTCAATCAAATTACTTCAAGGAAATCAGTACCAGTAGCCAGGCAGTTGTAAGCCTAATGTAGTTTTGAACAGCCTGGAGCACAATAATACGGTAACGCGGCAGTCCAACACTTAGACGATGAGGCAGGCTTATTCATTAAGCCAATGATTTGATATATAAAACCTGCTAGTCCCTGAAACTGAAAAACTTCGAAAAAATTAAACCTTTGTCGAAAAACGAGTTGTTTGTCACGATCCACAATAAACAATGAGAATTCACACTAACCAGGATGGTGTATGTCCACATCCTGATGTCTGCTACCTTATCAATGGGCTCACATGGCGAAACGTGTCAGCCTCACAAGGTCGCAAAAAACATTGTCAGATAGGTATGTTCCTGGTTGATTACATTTATCAGAGTTGCCTTGTCATTCTTTTTCTATATTTACATACACAATTCTAAAATATTTCGTACAATCATGAAGTAATCTTTTCTAACTCTATGGTATAATCAATTTTAACTGTACACTTTAAATAGAAAGGTGCTTAGACACAGGCATATATAACTATGCCTCATGCAGCTAAGATGAGGTTAGTTAGTGATCAGTTTTGAGGGTCCACTACAAGTGTAGTATAATGAGGATGCACATACACGACTTTAATGTGAGGTGAAAAGCCACGTGAGGCAAACGCAGGAAGCTTTGAAGATCAAAGTTTATCACCGCATATTACGTGTGATGAAGTCAGAAACCAGCGTAATTAAAACGACACCATTGTGTCAACGCCGGCTCGACACAGGCCCGACATCGGGCCTGTATTGTGCCGGCGTTGAGACAACGTCGTTTGCCATGCATACGGGAGACACCGTGATAAAGCATAAAGGGCTGTGGTTTCTGAAAGCTTATCTGCTGAATCTACGTGTAAATTAAATTATTAATCAAAATCTATCACGATCTCTTCAAACATCAAAGCTTCCAAGAGTGAAATTAATATCTGATACATGACTATCTTTTGCTTTATCTAGTCGAACAAATCCACGTCATTTCTCAGTATCAATTGAGTCATTCTACGCTTTATATTTACTATAATAATCAGACCAATGTCGCAATATCGTTTTCTCTGAATTAAATTTTATTTCACTGTGCTAAATTAAAGTGATAAATCCACTGTCAAGTGTTTTCATCAGTGGAAAACAATTGACACAGTAATGTGAACCATTTGGACTAGATTTTTAAAAGCTAATTGATGGACCTTTAGCACCAAAATCAACCGTACAATGTATTTAATCAGTGTACTTCACGATACATTCGATATTATAATGTATCATATTTTACTGACATATATTTCTGACGACTTAACCCTTAAAGCGCTGAAATAGTTTATATAAACCAAGAGACTAAAGGGTTTTTTCAATTTAAAATCAACATAAATATCTTACTTAGCTCTTTCCGCTTCATTTGAATACATATGTTATGGGTCTACGGCCATTATAAATATTTTACTCTCCCAGTGCGGGGATCGACTTCAGATTCTAACGTCTATGGATGTCAGAATATGAAGTCTAAAGTCGATCCCCGCGCTGTAAGGTTTCATGTGTAGATATTGTTTTATAATCATGATCATATCAAAAAGTTGTATTATACTCATCTCACATGATCTTTCTCGTGCCTCTAATGTGATTACATGCACTCCACTTTGTCCATATTAATTTTAAAAATAAAAGAAAGTATGCATTAAAGTGATAGGGGATGGTTGTGCAAGCGATCGGTAGCTCCATGGTAGCATCGCTTAAAGACCTTAAACCTTTACAACGCTGAATTATGTTTGTTTAAATCATAGAGACTGAAGGGTTTTTTCAATTTGAAATCATCATAAATATCTTAGTCAGGTCTTTCCGCTTCCTTTGAATACCTATGTTATGGGTCTACGGCCATTATAAATATTTTATTTCTTTCAGTGCGAGGATCGTCTTTATACGTCAGAATCTGACGTCTACAGACGTCAGATTCTGACGTATAAAGCCGGTCCCCGCCTTGAAAGGGTTGATATGTTAATATGTTAGTTGGGCCAGTACTTACATGTAAGAATATGGCTCCCCGTTAACGCAGTGAAATTGAGCAAATGTTAAATGGGAAATTCAATATAATATGAGCATCCGAAACGCACAACGTGTCCAATATGCATACTAATGATAGGGTTTGCCATCGCAAGTCCCATAATGGACAGGTCAACTATAAAATCTCTAATTTAATTTGTTGACACCGCAATATCCCTTAACGAGAAATCTATGAACATGTGTCAGATTGCAGTCAATTGTGGGGAATCTGGCCGCGCTCGATTAACAATGCATGTGAATATTACCACCCCTCGCTTCTCGGTTATTACAATGGAAATGGAAGTAATGGATGTTATAAACTGATAAACAGCTAATAAGTTCATTTCTGTATATTATGTGAATGAGAATAATTTCAGACCCTATAGATATGCTAGGTGGGGCGTGGTGTAGTTAAAATGTGTACCAACTTATATGGTCTCTAGACGACAGCGGGTGTACAAAAAACATTTGCATAACATTTGTACAGCCCCGGCCCAACGTCTTCGACGTTGGACCAACATTGTACAAATGTTATACAAAGGTTTCGTGTTTGCTGTGGAGGAGTGTATATGATTCACAATGAGAGTGATTGCTCTCCACTATAGCCTGGTGATTGCGTGAGCCCAGCTGACAGACTGACCATTCAGGCTAAATTAGCGATCAGGCATTGCCTCCAGACCTGTCCTGCTTCTCCCCAGAGCAGAGACGCTGCTTTTACGTTGGCCCAACGCTTAGTGATATTGGCACAGCGTTAAACTAGTGATTAAAGTCTGCTACGAACTCACACGCAGACACCTACGGCTACATGCGACTGACAAAGACAAGAATAATGAACGGTCAAATCTTCTCCCGACATTTCCTTGAATACCAAAACGACCGACCTTTGACCTCAATTATCCACACATTCCCCACCAACATGACCAATGGTCTCTACCGTTTACAAATTAGGTATCATTACCGAGTTTTAGGCATAATTTTAATTTTCGGATCATAGCAAAAGCGGGTTTTATATGAACTATCCCATCTTGTTTATAATGCGATAGACAATGAAATTACTTGATTAGGAAATACCATTAGTGGCACACAGAAATAAGTAGAAGTTACAGTTGTGGTATTTCAGGGTGCATGGGGTTTATTAATGAAAGTGGTCAAACAACTAAGATGGGTGTTGTGGGCATGAACCTCTACTCCCCTGATTGCAGGCCGTGTCACTGTGTCATTTCGCCGGACACTTTCCCTAAATTATAGCGAAAACCAATGAACAGAGTAGATGATTTTAGAGTTTTCAAATTACAGTAGCCTTAAGTCCATCAAAAACTGATAAGAAAGGCCCAATAATGATATGCTTTCGGAGATTCCTCCTTGTTCTCACTTTAACGTTTTACAAATAAATACATAAAAGAATCTTCCTTGTTCTCATTTAAAGTTTCTGCAAATAGGTTTAATGATTACATTGCTCACTCTTATAAACTTTATGTAAAAAACGGGGAACATTTCAACTATCTCAAATTAAAGTTGAAATAAGTCTTACAAATACAATTTTGTGTCTGTGATAGCAATCGCCAGAAAGCTATGTTATCTGACCGCTTCTGTTCAGGCTTGTTCAATTGGTTGGCTTAACGCCACAGTCTGATGGCGTCTGTCCTGGACGATTATCACATTTAATCACATCCTGAATATACAAATATTGACATCCTTTAAGCCTAGCAGTACTGCCATTCTGCAGCTTACACACATCAAGGTCAGCTGTAGAAAGATAAATATTGTTGTTGACCATACGCTCTATAAGATTATTGGCTATGTTCTTTACATTGATGTCCAGTCTGACATTCAAATTGTTCGCGGAACAGTGCTCCACTTGTAATTTTAATAATAATGTCCAATAATATGGAATATAATGTGTTGCTCTCACAAGAGATATGTGATATGTGGTCATATCAAATTCATTTAACCCTTAAACCGTTAGGCGAGACTATAGTCGTTTTTGAACTGTTTTATTAGTCGATAAAATCACTGATATTCGGAATGAAATGGGTCTCCAGGAATTCAGATTTGCATATGTTTGGTCTCAAATAAACAAATATGAGTAATTTTCACCCACTTGAAGTTGTGGGTCGCGGCAGCGAGGCACAACTTCAAGTGGGTGAAAATTTAAATTTTATTTATTATATTTATTTAGCGCTTTAAGGGTTAATAATTTGTAAGATATGGCCTACGAACGAAAAAAAGCTTCATATGCCACACAGTACAGCGGATTTAACCACACAAAAGTACAGTTACCACAAAGAGGCACAATTAATTACCAACAACTTTGGTGATGAGCAGTTTAAAAAGATAATCCACAAATGAGAAACATTAAATAAAGTCACGTTGCACCTCAACAGTCTGAAATATGCTCTCAACAAAAAAACATATTTAGTAAGGTCTATTGTTATCGCATTATTTGGTAAAACATAACCCTACAACTTTCCCATGTGTCGTTTGAAACAATCAATATTTCTAATAAGCCCTAACCCACCTGATAATGTTTAATATATGGCACGGAAACAAAGATCACAAGATATGCTACAGAATAGCAAATACAGGAACACTAAAAAGGTAGGGTATGTATAAAATAAAATCCCACAGAATTTTATGATATGATCGATATTTCGAACGGATGGGCAAACGGACGGACAGAGCGATGCCAGCACCACGTAGGAGGCGAGGGGAAACACCACTAATTCTTATTTCAGTAATACAGTTAACCCCATACCATAGATATATCTTGCAAGGTTTCTAGGATGATAGGTCATACTGAAGGGTGACTTACATGATTTTATAATGTGATGACAATTACAATATACTTTATGCAAAGTCGGATGGTAAATAAGGCTATATGCAGCTGTTGCGATGTACCGCTAGCGTGATTGAAACAATTAAAATCTGAATTGAAACGAGTACGTCGAATCAAGCGAAAGAATACTTCCAAAAAATCCCATTATAAAACGGAGTATAAACTGATAAAGATGTCATTAAATGCTGACAAATCACTTGAGGTTGGCGCTGCCATCTGTCATCTAGTCATTAGGGGAGAGGCTGCTGACATACATACTGGCCCTACCTAATACTCAACCATTCTGATTTGTCTGGAAAATGTGATATGTCAAATAAAACACGCTTTCTTCTGTACCCTGGTCAAGGGTGAACCATTGGGCTTTGATGTCTCAAACGTGTACTTGTGTTTGAGTGCTGTACCGTAGTTGTCACTGCCCTGTTCACGTGATTGTATAAAGTACCCGTCTAATACGAGACATACGACCGACGTTAAACCAGCGAACACAAAATATTTGTATAACATTTGTACAACGTTGGACCAACGTCTACGCCGTTGGTCCAGCGTTGTACAAATGTTATACAAATGTTTTGTGCTTGTTGGGAGTGGGCTGCAAAGTACACTGGTCCACAATGTAAAGAAATGTGATTGGCGAGATGGGACAGCACAAAGTACTGGTCTAATGGCCTGGCGACTACATAATGATCTGTCAGCTGTTCACGTCAACTAATGGTTAGAAGGCCTTCTTACAAATAAGCCAACATTCACAATAAAGGACACGGCAACCCCTGTTCAAAAGGAAACAAATCGAAATAAGACCCCGCTTCCGTTTGTACTGCACATCTGATGTTTCGTGCGCGGAGGTCAATTCCACATGTCGCTTCACTCGTACCAAGGAGGTTATCACTGGTTATATCCTCCTTGCTCGTACCTATCTGTCAGGCGAGTAAGCATGAGTAGCTGGATATGAGAGAAGCAAAGGTTCTCCACCATTTCCAGATGATGTACCTTCCTCTAGTAGTGTGGTAGCTTCTTGCTCCTCGCAGTAATCGTAACGTTAACAAGAAGATAGGCCTAAACTATTAAGATCCTTTAAGCCTACGTCTCTAATAAAATACAAATATGTGAATGGCGGTCTAAACCAAATACAATATATCATTATAGATAAAGCTATGTGCCACTCATTAGCGACATCTCATCTCCAAGTATCTGCTTACTTGTAAAGTAAGCAGACTGCCGTTTAGCTTTGCACGACAGAAAGGGACAAATACGTAATATGGCAATAAATATAAAACTCTTTTCAATAATCAGCAGCATACTTGGTGATTTGACAGTCATTGATACAGTCGACTGCGGGTGACGACCAGACATATGGGTGATTGATAGCGGAGCTGAGTATGAGAGTGATATAGGTAAACATGGTAAATAAAACAGTGTTGTTACTGCATCAAACGTCTTTACGTGAACGTAGTTTACCTTGATTATAAATAAACTAACGTATTTTATTTGACATACGTTTAACCCTTTAACCGCCGGTGCCGTCTATATTCGTTTTTTACACTTTTTATGGCACATTACATAGGCCCCTATCAGCTTTTAAACCTGTTAAAGATCAAAAGTGACATTGATCAGCAATATTTAAAATTTGTTGACTCCCATTTTTTCAAATCTGAATAATTTTCACCCACTTGAAGTTGTGGATCGCGTCAGCGAGACACAACTTCAAGTGGGTAAAAATTCCAATTGAATAATCTGGCGGTTAAAGGGTTAGAAAAGTTAAATAGCCATCGATTGATGGCAAAACCCCTCAGCCGTAGGCTCTGTCCATCAATATCAAGAAATAATGAGAAAAAAATAACCCCCACAACCACCATGTCAATTTTTTTTAAATGGCTGCGGCAGCCATTTTTTTTTTAATGGATTCATCCCAAAAGTTACTCAGATCATCATAAGTTATGGTGCCCACAAGCTTTCTAGGCGGCCATCTTGGAAAATGGCCGCTTATGGCTTGGTGACAAAAAAAAATATATGGGATGAATTGCCCAGGCACGTAGGTCATATCTGTAAAAAATTAACAAAATTCATCAGTTAACTTTTTAGTAAGAGCTGAATTTCTGACTGCCCACCCGCCTGCCCGACCGCCCACCTCTGCTGATCACTATACTCCACAGCCTTAATGGGGGTCAAAATCACCAGTAGCAGATTGTTGGTAGCGAAAATATTTTTAAAAAAAATTTACATATCAAACAATCGTTCTTCTTACAAGGAATATGTATATCCTTACGTATAAATTATAAAAAAAAAAAATCGGGCTAATTTTGTGCTCTATAGGCTAAATTGTGCCTCATTAATTTATGCGATAACATGACTTTGTGACATTACTCACAGACACACGAGCCCTGAATCTAGCGGTCTGTGGTCAAGCACGTGGCAGGGGTCCTTCTAATTATGTGTTCATTACCAAATAAACACTTATTATAATCACAATTAATAATATCTTATACAACCTCTAGTTTCAATCTACACTTAACCCTTTACCTACCCGGTAATTTATTAATTTGTTTCCTTCACTGTCAATTCTTACGAGACTTCCCTCCTTACACATTCAATTACATATTTTTATCAAATATCCAATACATGAAATAGATTCGTAACACCAAAGAGTCTCATTGATAACACTAACAGTCTTGATATATATATGAATTTATGGCCCAGTGGCGGATCCAGAGGGGGTTAAAGCCAGAATCGGACCAACACGGGGTGAACGTGTGGTGTTTACTGGTATAGGAGGCCTGTTTGTGTGTATAAGGGGGCCACCATTCAATCTCCAGGAGAGGGGGGGGGGCTGGAGTTTTTGTCGCGGACAAATTATTTATTTCAACCCGGCGCGCTGAAAATTTCAAATTTTATTACATGTTTATAGAGAACAGTCCTTGAAGTCAATAATTTAGTTAATGCAGGGTCTGCCCGAAATTATTTATTTCAAAAATACTCCACCCCTCCCCCTGGAGATAGAATGGTGGCCCCCTAAATCAAATGCCCTCACCAGCTTCACTGAGCCCCAGTGTCTCCCCACGGTGAGAGTCACTGACGATGAGTGAATCACCAGCAAACAACAAACGTACATGTACACCCAAAGTGGCCCAGCGTCGTAGACGTTGGACCAACATTAAGCAACTTTGACCTATCTACACGTGGTCACCTGTGTGGACGACTTCCAGCTGACCTGACCATATACCACTGTCTGGTCACTCAAGGAATACAGTCTTCATGACCCGAAACAATCAAAGCGCCATCCACTGGGGGATTTTCCAACTACTACTCATAATCAATGAATCTATAGGTTCCTTGGTATAATCAAGGAATCTATAGGCACTATGGAGTCATTGGTATAATTCACTGGCACTGCCTTCCGGCGCAAGAATGAAAAAATGCGGGCTGAGGCCAAGCACGCCACCTCTCGGTTACGGATGCTCCCCACAATACTGAATCTTTGCGTGTGGGCAGGGAGGAACATTTTGAGACGTGGGGGGTTGACGTTGGTGTTGAGATATGTTTTGTCGGCAAAAAATCTTTAAAATACGTTTTATTTTAGAAATCGAAAATGCATGAAATGTTTAATATTCACCTCTGCATATTTTCTTGAAAGCGTTTTACTCGACACCAAGGACCAATAACTCTCCGGGGGTTTGGGGACGAAATTCCCTGGTATTGAGTCAATAATTGACTAAAGTCCCTGTCTAGATCATGACAAAGTGAATGATTATAACATTCACAAGATTCGACCTCATAACCCACGGCAAGTCCATGCCTACATAATCGCCCTTTGATCTTCAACGTGAGCCATTATGTTAAATAACTTAATCAAATCAACATGGTCTTCTGGGGTTTGACCGGAATTTCACGCATGGCTTTAATCGAGGGCATCAAATCAAATGAATCGAGAGACTAAGTTTATGGTCTACAACATCCTCGTGACATAGGCCCAAGTGTGTCATTATTCTATTATGGTGGCATTAAAACCTGCCATACAATTCAAATTAATGTTCTCACAAATTTAACTCTAGCTGAAGATCCAACGCTTCTACCGACGTAATTATTTACATTCTTTACCGGCAGGGCTCCAAATAATATTATCACAAGGTGACCTTGGTAATCAACATAATGCTAAATCAGAGAAGGAACCCCTGCTGAGGGGTGGGTCTGATTGTACCAAAGAACAGAACAATTCACCAAATAAAATAGAGCATATGATGCGTGGTGAACAGATGGTGATACTGAATAGAATCATGTTATATTAGTGTAATTAAAGCACGACAATTCCATGAGTACTTCCTTTAGTAAGAAAACATGAACGTCAGCAGTTCAGGTCCCCTGTCTGTGATGTCAGCTAGAATTGAGAAGCTATCCCACAGCGTTGGTTCAATGCTGGGCCAACGTCGGAGACGTTGGCCCAGCATTGAACCAGCGCTGCCCCAGCTCGCCGCCCGGGAGGACACCCAGCTCGCTGCAAACCAATACTCCGCTCTGAGAAGATGCAATCAGATAAGTGTGGAATGTAGTATATTCTGTCTGTAAAGTTACTGATACTGTTATTGTTAACAGGGCAGACGGGAGAAAAAGATGTAATCGCGGTGTCCCTGTGCTTTCTATCGCCCCATATGTTCTCTGTGTACGCGTTAACCCACACAGGCCTTGGTAAGGTTTCACCTTTGACAACTCGCTATGAACACCGATGAACCCTTTGCATGACACCGGGGTGGTGGATTCAACCTCATTGTAGTCTACGGAGTGGCATGGGTCATATGTTTCCATACGTCTTTTTACAAAAAAAGCCCGTCGACACAATGAAATGCCGCTCGCAAAACTTTATCTGCAGGATCAAATTACGATAAGTGTGATTTAAATGATTCGCAATGCCTCGGAAATAATTGGAGGTGACGTGTGAAAAATACCAGAAACTACTTTTGTGTTGCATCTGATTCTCCAGTGAAAATTGTTAACCTTTTTCACGGCTTATGATCACAGCAGTCGCTGTTGGCAAGTTTGTTATTCCCAAACCAAGGAGGTTTATGAAAGTAACATTTGACTTCATCTTGAAGTTTCTTATCTGTTTCGAGTCAAATCTACTAATTTTGACACATTTTAAGACATGGGTCGCGATCCACGCCTTCAAAAATGTCAAAAAATAATTTAATATTTTACTTTTTCTTGTATTTACGGTTACGGTAAATCGCTGTACTTCATTTTGTCATATAACCTCTCATTAAAGTTAAGTGGCCATTCACATACAGATCTGAATCCTATGAGGGGCTCGATAAACAGTGATATATCATGTATATATATATCTGATCTGAATAGTTTACAGCCAGCTCTAACATCTAAAACATAGAGTTCACACCAAAGCTGCAGTCAATAATAGATAAAGACTACAAGGTAAGTGACAACAGAAAACAGACCTCGTTCCTCCCACCACCAGGATCACTTGGACAATGTAAACCTAATGAGGGACGACAGGCCTTACCAATAATTTCCCACTGAGAGCAAGAAGGTTATATGGAGATGGGGGAGAGACAGGACATCACAGTGAATGAGATGTATTTGAGGAGAGTACTTGGAGAGAGATGATGTATATTTAGTGGTTATGGAGCAGAAAGTGTGAGAGCAGAGTACTGTGGCGGGTGGAAGTATCTGCATTCCAGGTCTGCACCCACACATGAAAACTACGGACCCAATGCTGGATCAATGCTGGGCCAGCGTCTGCGACGCTGGCCCAGCATTGACCCAGCATCGGGTCCATGTCTGGTTTTTGCAGGGTCTATGTTGTCTGGGGTCTGGGACGAAAATAGCCTGAGTTGAGTGGTATAATGTAGGATGTGGAGACGGCTGGAGAAACAGAGAGGCATGCAATGGGAATCAGGTGAACTGTACTGTAACTCTGCCCCATTGATCTTTGCCCCCACACCCACTGATACCATGCCACGGCTCCCATATACTCACTCCCCGTGGACAAAAAACAAATGTGTAACACAGCTCATATTTAAAGTACCGGATGTGACACTCGCTATTTCATGCGCACAAAGACAAATTAGAGTATAGATGATCCAAATTGGCTTTCATGAAGGTACGCACGAACAAAGCCATCTATGGTTTCAATTGTCCACTGGTAACGTACACTGTTGAGGCTGCCTTCGGGCTAGACAGTCTATTTGCATTTTGCAATGACAATCAGTAGATAACCCCGGGCTGTCCAATAAGTTGACCAAGTACCCCTTCACTTCACATGCAGATTCTCCACCATTATGTTGACCAGTCTTGGACCAGCGACTTATCCGACGACCCAAGATTGTGCCAATATCTTGTTTCTTAGGCAAACATTGACATCAAGTAGCATCCTTGCAAACATGACATGTTGGGCCAATGCTGGGCCGGTAATGGGTGTCTGCTGGGTAAACATTGCCATGGCCTAGGTGAGAGTCACGTGTGGTGACCTCTACTCCACAGGAACCTTCACCTTACCACAATCCCTCCCTTTCCTTTTTTCCTGCCGTGGTTCCTCTTTATCATGTGCTCTCATCCTTCTTCTGATGGATCCCCTGTGACATCCGCCCCCAATCTCCCAACAGCGAGACTTCGAACCAATGTTGTTTTAATGTTGACCCAGCGTCGCAGACGCTGGGTCAACATTAAAACAAAATTGGTTCAAAATCTCCTGTTTGCTGGGCCACCACTGCAGGCTAGGCCCGGATTATGAATTCACGTAAATAGCGTAAATCCCATATTTAACTATATTAAACTAATAGCGTTTTCAAATCCCAGCAAACATTGATCCAATGTTGGTTTATTTCTGTTGGGCCAGCGTCGCAAACGAAGAGATCATCAAGAAACTTAAATTCTTCAAAGTATGGACATTCTAGTATTCTATATTGAAGGTTGAAAATGATATATCTTCATGTGTTCATAATGATGTGGCATAAGTAGGACACACAGCAGTGACTCCAAAAAGCACATGTCCTATCACCCCTAGATATATTGTGAGTGATGCATGTGAAATAAATTCGCCCAATATCTTTGTGATATATCTCCGAAACAAGCTGAGGACGGCGACGGATTCAACGGAACACATATATACGGTATATCATACATCCGGAGATACATATATGTTGACAGTAAATCCTTTATAATCATAATATCCAGACCATGGAACTAGAATTATTATTTTTGAAAGAAATAAAAGCATGACCATTAGAATTATGCTTGATGCCAATTGAACCTCCTCAGGTGAATAAATCAAAAATGATCAAGAGATCAAACCATTGGTGCAATGAAAGCACTATCTACCTGACAGCTGATATCAATTGATGCCAAAATAAGCACGTTGGCTTGCGTAAATTCTAAGACCACTGGTGATATAGGTGATAAATGATATGTTGATAAGAATCATATTAGTTCCGGTTTAGTTTTACTTCTCCTTGATGACCCCAAGTTAAAGATGACTTTTTCATTCATTGGATGTGCATTGCATGACGTTGTGTAGGGTCAAGAACTTTGGTACGGTGAAGGTGCCAAACTAAATATGACTAGAGATACCGTGTTCAAAATCGACGATGAACACATTTTTTACAGAACAAATGTCACCCTTGAGGAGAACTGAGGGCTCAGTATCCCAGCAAACATGATACGTTGGTCCAACGTTGTTTTACTGTTGGCCCACCGTCTACGACGTTGGCCCAACAGTAAAACAACGTTGGGCCAACGTCTCATGCTTGCTGTGATATGTTCTCCACAATTCCAACTCCAATATGTCGCAAAAAATTATGAACCACATCACAAATTATGTCATTTCATGAAAAAAAAGTGAGCTATTAAATCTATCAGAACAAGACTACATAAGTCCAGGCGCTCCCGCTGCGAATTAGAATTTGATTTAAGCAATTTTGTATAGGATTATTAATGTAGTCCTAGTCTAGGTCAAAAATCAAGACGCAAGACAACTAGGTCTAAGAAGCCCAGTCTAAGAGTAAGATAAGAACTAGACAGTCTGTCAGAGATTGCAAACCTCCATTGAAATTAATGATCCTAATAAGTATCCCAGTAATGGTCTACCTATCTGGCACGGTTTACCCGATATCAGGCCAATCGAGTTAACTAATAGCTGATTTACGGTCATTTTGAATTTGATATAAATTAGTTAAAAACTTAGGGTGCATCCTCCCCCGGAACCTCAAATTTTGTTTTACAGTAATGGACTAACATCTAACACAGTTTGCAAAATATTGAGCATGTGAAAGTAAATAATGGCCGATAGGGGGCCATTTTGAATTTGATCGAGTCAGAATTTTTCAAGATGCATCCTCAGCTGAAATCTCACATTTCATTCTATAGTAATCGTCTAGCTATCTAGCACGGTTTACCAAATATCGGCCATGTGAAAGTGAATAATGGCCTAAAGGCGGCCATTTTGAATTTGATCAAGTCAAAATTTTCCAAGATGCATCCTCAGCTGAAATCTCACATTTCATTCTATAGTAATGGTCTAGCCATCTAGCACGGTTTACCAAATATCGCCCATGTGAAAGTGAATAATGGCCGATAGGAGGCCATTTTGAATTTGATCAAGTCAAAATTTTTCAAGATGCATCCTCTCCTGAAATCTCACATTTTGTTTTATAGTAATGGTCTAGCCATCTAGTACGGTTACCAAAAACCGGCTATGTGAAAGTGAATAATGGCCGATAGGCGGCCATTTTGAATTTGATCGAGTCAATTTTTTTCAAGATGCATCCTCTCTTGTAATCTCACATTTTGTTTTATAGTAATGGTCCAGCTATCTAACACGGTTTACCAAATATCAGCAATGTGAAAGTAAATAGTGGCCGATAGGCGGCCATTTTGAATTTGATTGAGTCGAAACTTTTTAAAAGGCATCCTCTCTCGAAACGTCACATTTTGTTTTATAGTAATGGTCTAGCTATCTAGCACGGTTTACCTGATATCAGGCCTATCGAGGTAAATAATGCTGATTGTTGGCCATTTTGAATTCGTAAGTTAAAAATTGTCAGGGTGCATCCTCCCCCGAAAACTCACACTTTGTTTTATAGTAATCAGGTAATGGTCTAGCCATCTAGCACGGTTTACCAAATATCAGCCATGTGAAAATGAATAATGGCCGAAAAGGCGGCCATTTTAAATTTGATCAAGTCAAATTTTTTCAAGATGCATCCTCATCTGAAATCGCACATTTCGTTTTACAGTAATGGTCTAGCCATCTAGCACGGTTGACCAAATAACGGCCATGTGAAAGTGAATAATGGCCGATAAGCGGCCATTTTGAATTTTATCTAGTCGAATTTTTTCAAGATGCATCCTCTCCTGAAATCACACATTTTGTTTTATAGTAATGGTCTAGCCATCTAGCATGGTTTACCAAATAACGGCCATGTGAAAGTGAAGAATGGCTGATTGGCGGCCATTTTGAACTTGGACGAGTTGAATTTTTTCAAAATGAATCCTCTCCTGAAGCCTTACAATTTGTTTTATAGTAATGGTGTAGATATCTTGAGCGGTTTTCATGATATTCCACAATATCAGGCCTGTCGAGGTGAATAATGGTTGATAGGCGGCCATTTTGAATTTTATTAACTTCAAATTTTTTAAGATGCATCCTCTCCTGAAACCCTACAATTTATTTGATATTAATGGTGTAGCTATCTTGAGCGGTTTTCATGATATTCCGCAATATCAGGCCTGTCGAGGTGAATAATGGCTGATAGGCGGCCATTTTTAATTTTATCGACTTGAAATTTTTCAAGATGCATCCTTTCCTGAAACCTCACAATTTGTTTTATAGTAATGGTGTAGCTATCTTGAGCGGTTTTCATGATATTCCGCAAAATCTTTCAGTCGGATTTACCGATGTTATAAATTAGGTCAAAGTGCTGGGTCAACTTCAAGGTCAAGGTCCAAAAGCCTGAAAAGGCACAACTAGGGACCTTAGAGAACATGTATGTGCAATATGACTGTCATCGGCCCAGTACTTTTCGAGATCTGCTCCGGAAACGAAGTGCGCGTCAAAACGTCTAAATAAGTCATAGTTCTGAACCAGAAGTAGGTCAAAGTTCAAATACCCCAAAAGGCACAACTAGACCCCATAGGGGTGTTGTGTGTAAAATTTGAAGACAATCGGACAAGTACTTTCAGAGATATGCTCCGGAAACGAATTGTTTACAGACGGCCCAACGCCGTAACATCATCATTTTCTCCTCTGCGACCTTGCGTATTGAATTCAGATTAAAAATATTTCAACCTGTCCATTAGCAACCTGGAAGTAACCCACATACCAAAAATTGTTATCCTAGCTTATTTTCTTACAAAGTTATAGGCAAAAGAAGAGGCCAAAAAATAACGGAGGTAGAATCCATAGCTCCCTCCGTCTCACCTACGGTGACGGCGGGAGCTAATAAGGACGTCCTAAGCTTCTTTTGTACATATTTGAATATTCCATTTGAATATTCCAACATTCTAGAACAGTTTAAAGCTCTGAAAAAAAAGAACAGATGGAAAACCGCGATTTCATAGATAACCACAATAACTATTCTTATTAACTTGAACTATTGGGCTCTATCAAAAAAAGTAGGACATTGTTTGGGCCTTCCTTTCAATGTTGTTTTTCTTAATTTAATTTTCTCCCAGACCGGATATTCAAGGTTGTTTTTCTTAATTTAATTTTCTCCCAGACCGGATATTAACGAGCGACGCAAATGCCTGATTACTCCCTAACTTCATAATACCTTTAATACCTAGGTGACGGAATAAGTTCTCAAAATACAGAGGGTGCGTAGCGCATTAGAGAACCTGACTATCACACCATCTTTGTCGGTGTCCCGGGTTCGATCCCCACTGATCTTACGTGAATATTTCAGAGACATATCCTTCCACCTCCCCCCTCTCAATGTGACTATATGCGATCACGTTAATGGCGTTAACTTCGTACATCAGGGCCACGCGCTGTGCGTTCTGGTATAACGTCTCAGAATAGGATGGGTCACAATTGGTGCAACTCTCGTGTTTAACCCTTACAACGCTGAAATATGTGTGTGTAAACTATGGAGACCAAAGGGGTTTTTCAATTTGAAATCATCACAAATATCTTAGTTATCTCTTTCTGCTTATAATATCTAATTGTTATAGGTCTACGACCATTATATATTTTTTTAATAGTTCGGGGACCCTCTGTAGACGTTAGTAAAAAAAGATAAAGGGTTTGGTATAACTTTTTTTACTAAAGTAGATAAACGTGACATCAATCAGCAATATTTGAAAATAGTTGTCCTCCATTTTGTCAAATCTGAATAATTTTCACTCACTTGAAGTTGTGCATCGCGTCAGCGAGACAATTAAATAACAATTACATTCGAATTAAATAACTTGGCGGTCTACGGGTCAACCCACTACGCACGACTAGATAGTCGTTTTAAATTCGTTTTATTAGAAATTAGTACACTATCAAATCACTGTTATTGTCTGACGAAATGGGCTTTTAAACATCAAGATTTGCAAATGTCTCGTCGCAAATTAAACCAATACAGTGTCTGAGTAATTTTCACCCACTTGAAGTTGTGGGTCGCCGTAGCGAGACACAGCTTCAAGTGTGTGAAAATTTGAATTATTCAATTTAGCGCTTTAAGGGTTAGTTAATAGAAGTATATAATCACTATACTTTCTCGTGACTACTTATCGCTATCAGTAATTTATGAAAGTCAATAATTATTGTCGGCAATACATGTATAACAATTCCCGAAAAGTCTAATACACATGCAACTATTGAGGTACCGATCTATGGTTTTTAAATATTATCATATTCCTCCAAACAACAGTTTGCAGCTAATCATAAATCTATATGCCTCAAATCATATTGATCGCATAGAGGTTTCTCCATACAGTGCATGACACATTCTGGCCCCACTAAAAAAATTGCGGCAAAGATTTATTGTTTAATTCCCGCTTGATGCCATTGACTTCTCAAGAGATGTAGGCCCTACATCATATTTCATACCTTTCCAGCAAACACAAAACAATTGTTTAACATTTATACAATGTTGGACCAACGCGAACACGTTGGTGCGATGTTGTATAATACAGTATAAAAGTTATGCAATGGATGGACATGTTATCTTTTTGATCTCGCCATCATCTCACGTTTCAAAGTTGTGTTGCTAGGTAGGTCACAGCACTTCACCAACATGTGCTCGACTTTACTCCTGTGTACTTGAGACGACAATGTTTACGACAAAGTTTCCGACGATGAAATCGCAGGAGGTTGTATGTATGTGCTCTAAATGGAAAGTTCAGATGGCAGATGAACACGTCCGGGAATTTCCCTTACAAAGTTATAAAATTCCACAAAATATTTTATTGGCGATATTAATGATAAGATATGTAGGCCCTACAGTGTTAGAAGAAAGAGAAGGTGAAGACAGATCGTCCACTTGGATATGGAAGCGTGTATCTCATTCTGCCACTTTACAAAGTGGCAGATACATACACCCCCTTTAACCCTTTAACCGCCGGTGCCGCATATATTCGGGTTTTCATTTTTTATTAGCACATTAAGTACCACCTTTTAAACATGTTAAAGATAAAATATGACATCAATCAGCAATATTTGAAAACAGTTGACCTCCATTTTGTCAAATCTGAATAATTTTCACTCACTTGAAGTTGTGGATCGCGTCAGCGAGACACAACTTCAAGTGGGTGAAAATTCAGATTGAATAATTTGGCGGTTAAAGGGTTAATATCCAGGGGGAGGGCATGTTCTCGTCACAATAAACTGTGTACACCTAACATGGTCACAGTAAGCCAAAAAGTCAATACCCAATCAGTTAAAGCGAGAAAATCTTAGTATTGATTTAGCAATTGCAGATATGTTTGTAAATATCCGCATACGTCCCATGCTGACTAAAACTAATTTGCTGAAAAAAGTGTTTATTAAGTTATAACGAAAGGCAACTTTTAATCATTTTAAATGAAAAAAATAGACGTTCAATCAATCCCGCCTGGCATATAGGCTTTTTTGATAGCCAAAGATCATTTGAACACAATTCAAAACATCCGCTACACGTAGACATCACAATCAATTGACATTTTTTCGTTCTACTAGCTGCGCCATCTGAAGAGTAGTTATACCATAGAGTCTTTATTAACTCTATGGTTATACTTAGTGAGAAGAAATCATCACAGTTTATTCCTAATTAGCTCTACTCATCAGGTATTTGATGGCTCATTAAATCACCGAGCTCTGGCACGTTCTGAATTTGGATTAACCAGATATATAAGGTTTAGCAATTGCATTTTGTAGTTTAGTCTGTGGTGCCTTCAGCCCGGTGTGTACAGAGTCAAGACAGTGTTCTTTCTTGTGAATACCAATTGCATCCTCTCTACCAGTCTAAACACATTGTGACGCACTTGGTGATGCATCACCATGGTGATGCACTACTAGTAGTTGCATCATCCACCCACTTTACAATTTGTTGAATTTTATTCCACATAATCATTTATTCTACCATGTAGTATTTCCGCATTCAGTTGCGCATGCTGATGGGTGTGTGCTGCTCTGGTTCTTTGTGGTGTCCGCCTCAAACCATAGCTATCACTAATCACTATCAATATCCCATCAGATTGTATCCATAGCGTAGTTTAGCCCTTTAACAGTTAAACACGCTAATAATCGTTTTTAATCAATTTTATTAGCCGATTAACCCTGTGAGCGCCAGATTATTCAATCTGGATTTTCACCCACTTGAAGTTGTGGATCGCGTCATTTAATCAATTGTATTAGCCGATTACCCCTGTAAGCGCCAGATTATTCAATCTGGATTTTCACCCACTTGAAGTTGTGTCTCGCTGACGCGATCCACAACTTCAAGTGAGTGAAAATTATTCATATTTGACAAAAATGTCAACTGTTTTCAAATATTGCTGATTGCCGTCACATTTTATCCTTTACCATGTTTAAAAGGTGGTACTCAATGTGCTAATACAAAATAAAAACCCGAATATATGCGGCACCGGCGGTTAAAGGGTTAAATCATTATTATTGAGAACAAAATTATGTGTGTGCTCTTTCCTTGTCGTTCCTTTGCCTTTTTATTACATTTCCATATATGTCTGCTCTACACCGAGCACGGTGTATGTTGTCCCAAACATGGCAGGACATCATATACTTTGCACTGCTGGGAGTGTAGGCTACTCGTGCCTATCACTACATCTAATACAGGGGATTTACTCCCTGACATGTCAACATGTACCCAGGAAACAAGAGACTATGATCCAATGATGGGCTCATGTTGACCCAACGTCGAAGACGGTGGGCCAACATGAACTAATCATTGGGTCATAGTCTCTTGTTTCCTGGGGCCATGTTGACATCGCTGACCAGAGGTTTTCAGTAGAACGTTTATCGAGCAGAGATCCCTGAGTAAGCCATTGCAAGCCTACAACCCGTGAAGACTTAATAATAGATACTGAAGATAATATTGGCGATATTTTCATAGACCAGTGCCATGCAAACTCAGTACAAAATAACTTTAAAACTCTATGCTAGCACGCATAAGACAAAGACTAAAATGGGCCGCCATTGATGATAGAAAACAGTCACCAGGACAGCACCACGCAAAAAATGATTAGCTTTTAAAAAAAGGTAGATAGACTAAAGTCAGAGTGACATTTGTGTCGTTTTCTGCACATAGCATGGTGATATCTCAACATAGGAAAGAAGAGAAGACAGTCACGACAATGCCTAAATTATTTTTTACTCTTATCAAAAAATGGAAAAGAAATAAGTTGGAAAATAAAGACAATGCAAATGTGAATCTTCGATGGTGTAAAGGTCAAGGGGGAAGGGAAGGGGTAGGACCCACAAAAAAATCACAATTTCTTACTTTTCATATAATTGCTAAACATGTTAAAGCTGTTGGTTCGTTCTGCTTCAATGAACCATAATATTTACTTTTCAGCGGATCCTATTCATGTGGACGTTGACAATGCTGCGCATACGGGTGGGCCCATAATGTTTACTCAGAGAATCATAACAACCCACCTACAAAAAATTGATCACTTTTTCGCACAGATAAAATTTTGGGTACGCAAATGTTAACAAGCGGCCTGAAGTCCTATATCATCCCCCGCCAAAAATTAAGTTACAGTTTTTGCGGTCACAAATATTTAAAAAGTCGTTTTGTGGTGGCCATTTTAAATTTCAGTAAAATCACCTGCACATTTCCAGATGGTGGGTAATGTGATTGTAAAGGTGAATTATTTCCGACTTCAATTTTTGAGTTTTTGCGACCACAAAAAAATATGAATATCATCCATGGCGGCCATTTTGAATTTCAGTAAAACCTTAAAAATCACCTGCACATCTCCATATCGTGGGAAATGTGATTATAAAATTTGAATAATTTCTGCCTTTAATTTTTCGAGTTTTTGCGTCCAGAAAATGATGTTGATCCGCGGCGGCCATTTTGAATTTCAACAAAACCTTTAAAAAAGTCACCTGCGCATCTCCATATCGTGGAGAATGTGATTGTAAAATTTGAATAATTTCTGACTTTAGGTTTTAAAGTTTTTGCGCCCACAAAAATTTTTGGAGTTGACCTCTGGCGACCATTTTGAATTTTGGTATCTTTAAAAAATCACTTGCACATCCCCAAGTTGCTAGGAATGTCATGTTTAATTTCAAAAAAAAGTGACCAGTAGTCTTGTAGTTTTAGCGCCCACAAGAAAACGTGACACCTGACGCCTGACGGAATCCTGGCGCTATTAAAATCCCCCTTCCCCTGCGGGCGGGGGATAAAAACTGAAAAGTATAAACATCAGGTTTCAGCTTACGAGGCCCCTATATATGCGTCTGCATAATGGGGGCCTCTTTTTCTACATCATTTGAAGATAACATCGCGATATTGTATTCACCAGAGGGCACTAATGTACATGCTCCTAGACCAGTAATAAAAAGATCCTCACCAGGTGGCAGTTTTCAAAAAAACATTTAAATTTGTTGTCGATTGTTGAATTTCAAAATGTATCTATTTGACGGTAAAAAAACCCGATGACTTTTAAAAATGAATAAATTGAAACCACAAATTTTGTGATCAATATATTACATGCATGTACAGAGCTCATATACACAATCCTAATAGACCATATTTTGGCCACATCTGCCACCTGGTGAGCTATACATTACAATTCGTGGGGACACCTGGTGACTATTATTAGTCCTTCTTAACAAATTAAAATCACAAGGATTATTCAATCGATCAATCAATCAGACAATCAATAAAACTTTTATAGCGCCTATATCCTCAGTGGACCGAGCTCAGAGACGCACAAATCCCTAGCGTGATCATGCGTCATAATCGAGGCCAAAGCGGGTTCATCAACAGGGAGCCGGACTGCTCAGGGGCTAGGGTGGGAAAGCCAGGTCAAAAAGGTGAGATGTAAGTAATTTTCAGAATGTAAAGATTGTTTTGGCTGTACGTATTGGCACAGGCAGGGCGTCCCATAAGGCTGGACCAGATATGGAGAAAGCTCTTGTCCCAGTCTTAGTCTTTATACGATGAACAACAAATCTATTTAAATTTGTGGAGCGTAGATATTTTGAGCATTTCGGCCGAACAAGTAAGTCAGCCAGATATGCAGGTTGGTTGTCTTTTAGGGTTCAGTAAAATATTGCGCATATTTTAAAATGAATGCGAAACTTGACAGAAAGTCAATGTGATCGTTTTAGAATTGGAACGGAACGACTAAATAGTGGGGCCTTGGTTACCACTCTTGCAAGGCAGTTTTGAACGCGTTGTAATCTAGCGATATCCTTTTCTGGCATATTGTGAAAAAGTGAGTTACCATAATCTAACTTATAATCTAGCTTACTACTGACGAGGGCCTCTGCAATTTGCTTGTCAAGATCTAAGGACAGCCTTTTCCGAATTCGGCACAGGTTACGGATATGATAGAAGCATGCCCTACATGTTTGGGATATGAGTCTTCGTAAATTCAGGCTGCTGTCGAATACTACACAAACATTTTTAGCTGATGTAGATGGATTTGTGTCTTGACCTAGAATTAAGCATGGGAAATTATTCAATAATTTTTCTCGCTGAAGTTTGGTCCCAATAAGAAGAAATTCTGTATTGCTGGGATTAAGCTTCAGCTTAGACCCTGTCATCCAGGCCGACACACCCATTAAACAATGTTGCAACTTCTCAAGAGATTCCTTAGCGTTTGACACTGATAGAGACATGTAAATTTGAGTATCATCGGCATAAAGATTTATGTCAAAACTAGATATAATAGCGAGTGGTGTTGTGTATAAAGTAAAAAGCACTGGTCCTAGCACAGAGCCCTGTGGCACTCCATATGAGAGTGTGACTTTATCTGACAGAGTGTCTTTAATTTTCACGGATTGGTGCCTATTTTGCAAATAAGAAGAAAACCAAATTTGAGCCTGGCCATATATTCCATACCAATCAGAAAGTCTATCTTTTAATGTAGCATGGTCAATGGTGTCGAAAGCGGCTGACAAGTCAAGCAAGGTCAGAGCCGTGACTTGACCCTTGTCCATACTAATAATGATATCGTTATGTAATTCTACATTCTGTAGAATTATGTTTCCTGCAAGCTGATTGTAATGGAGTAGATAGATGGTTATTTTTTATATAAGCTTGTAGCCGATTGCCTACTATATTTTCTAAGATTTTGGAAATGAAACTTAAGTATACAAGCCTGTAATTTTTCAGCTCGTTTTTAGGAAGAGATGTTTTTTTAATAGTGGTATTATATGAGTTTTTTTGAAATTTCGAGGAAATGTACTAGTTTCCATTGAAATGTTAATTATGTCAGTGATGGGAGTTATTAATATGGCAAGACAATTTTTCAACACGCTTGTAGGAATGAGGTCCAAATCACATGATTTTGACGATGAGCTCAAAATAAGCTTTTTAATTTCATCTTCTGACGCACGTTCAAAAACGTTCATTTTTGATCTAATTTATGGTTTTTGCCCTTGTGGAATATTCTGTATCTTATCTGGAAATTTGGAACGGGTAGTTTCAATTTTATCTACAAAATACCTAGAGAAATGATCACAAAGTGATTTTACTGATGTGAATTCTGGCGGAGCAGCAGGTGGAATTCTATGGAGAATGGTATTCATTGAGTTCCATCTATAGGCGACGTAGATTGTCCGAATTTTCTGATATAACATCAGCTAAATATTTCGATTTAGCTTTTGTCATCATTCTATTACACAGGTGGCATTGATGTTTGTAACGAGAACGATCTAGATGTGTGCGAGATCTGCGCCATGTTCGTTCGAGATTGTAGCGAAGGGTTTTAGCCTTCATTATTTCCGGAGTCATCCATGGAGTTGGTGGTTTTCTGGGCAGAGTCTTTGTACTTACAGGAGCGTGTTTGTCTAAAATAGAGCTAAGAACAGAATCATACTGTTGACATAGTGCCGAATATCTGAATGAAACGATTCATAATAAATTTTGTTTATTTTTCGAAACGATATTTTTTTATTTGTTCCATTTCGTCTCACAACAGTCAATTTCTGATATGAGCGCAAGATGGTCCGAGATACCTGCTGCCGAAAAAACTGATTTGATAGAATTAGAAATGCGTTTGGTGATTAGGAGATCAAGCCAATGACCATGAACATGAGTCGGAAAATTAATATTTTGCTTGAGATCGAAACATGTGAGGGTTTCATTGAATTTGTTGGTGTTTCCATTTGAGTTATCTCTATGTAAGTAGAAATCTCCCAATATATACAAATTGTCATGCGGTGGAATTATGTTCTCTAGTGAATCTTGAAATTCATCAAAAAATTGACATGTACCGTTTTGAAGCCTACACAGGCAGACAACGAAACCACTGGACGAATTGTTTCCGATACTTGCAGAGATCGCTTTGAACGTTTTAAATGATGGCAGAGGATGAATATCCGTTTTTAATTGGTCAGACACAAGTATGCCTACAGCTCCTCCTGTCTGCTGATCTGCGCGAGGTTCATGGAAAAACGAATAGCCTGTATAGCGTGATTACACCTTTGCGATCCCAGAAGACTTACAAATTGCTATGTAAAATCATATAGTGATACAAAGCATAACAATTCCGTCATGATTTTCTGTATTAGTTTCGCATTTTTAACGGAATAAATATGAGATGTATTTTTTACGTGAGGAAGTATAGATTATATCAAGTTAATTGACTGTAAGTTACATAGGGTAACCACGGCTGGTCGATTTCCCGTTCACAGCTGCCATCACTCTAAACAAACTATACTATCACATAAGGAACGCAATGAAAGACATAATTTTTTACTTCAGTTGATCGTAATGACTCCGTGTATGACTCCCGAGTTTTTATAAAATAAGAAGTGTGATCTAATTTGAACACCGCTAATATAACTATCATATTTGTCAGTACTACTGTATTGACAAAATGATAAATGGATAAATGTCACTTCGAAATCAATTTAAAAAAATTGAAACCAGCGAATTTCGCAATCTTTCATATTATAGCAATATCAAACAATATTGACAGTCATGATAAAGGACTTTGGGTGTCATAGGGGTTATTCACGGCTGATCGACTTTCAGTTTACAGATTTTTTACATAAATAAATATAATTATGTATAATATTTTTTCCATATTTATTTTTGTATGCATTTAATACAACTTTTTTTTTAATTGTGTGTTGTTTTTTATTATATCATGACGTCACTCAATACATTAGTTTAATAATCGACCTTGATATCAACACGTAACAAGGCATATTTATAAACAGACTGACTAGTATCTCTCCATTCAAAATTGGCTGGTTTCACAAATCGGACAGATTCCAAAACTGGACCACTCTCAGTCAGTCCCATAGGTGGTCCGATTTCCGGGTCTCCACTGTACATAGATTTCACAAATAATATTTTCAAAATCAACAAACTTCTCCAAGAAAAATCATGTACGTGTCTCAAGATATATTTTTTTAAATTCAGTTATTGAAAACAGAACAGTATTGACAATAAGACGAAACAAAAGTCATCACATGTAGCAGAAGTACATTTGTCCAATCTGACGACTGTCTCACACAACACCACGTTTTATTTTATTATCATAAAAAATATCATGCATCCATGGTTAGTCTATAAAAAACTGTCAATTGGGATTTGAGCTTTTCATAACACTATTTTATTGACACAACACCATCCTGCAGTACTTGTGAAATGTAAGTTTTTAAAAATGCCAAAAAAATATGAGAAAGTTATTGCTGACAGGATTGACAAAACAAGGATGATTTTGTCAATATTGAAGAAATGATGTTCATGTTAATACGCCCAATTTTACTTTATAAACTTCTTTCCCGCTGTGAATAATGCCTGATAGTATGATATTGTATCATATGTATCTTTGTGTATCTCCATAGACAACCTCATTTACAGAATGACGTGTCTCTATAACTACAAATAGACCCTCTCAAGAATGGATTAATATTTTGTTATCTACCAATTATAACAGGAACTACCAATGCAAATTCAAAGGCCAAGTGAAATCCCCAGATCGTTTTCACGGATGCAAAAGTGGTGGGTGGAACTTATTTTTGAAGTCATGACGGGAGTTTCTAACGTCAGGTGGGGGGGGGGGTTTGTCTGATTGATTTTAGTTCATGCAAATGTTCATACGCATGTTGATGAACAACTTATCTTCAAAATTGCATATTTCATTATTTAACTACAAAGTTGCTTAAAGTGTCAGAGTGAAGGACAGTGACAAAAATAAAATCATTTCTAAACAGCCTTGAAATATTTAACATGCATGTTTATGTGCGAGCATAGAGTATAAACAGTATTGCATATTTTCCTCAACTGCAAAAGATCCATTTCTAAAAATGTAGAAAACACTAAACTCTTTTATATAGCTATACCACTGTATCTGTGTACAGAAGTCATAATAGTTTCAGTCTGAACATGGATAAATTCCAGAATGCAATGAACATTAACAGTAATTTTTCAGTCGTTCTGAAAAAACTTGAAATAGTCAATTCACTTGAAGAATATATATCAGCACAAATAGAAATGCCATGAGATGGCTTTTCACATATGTAATGCAGACAGAAAACAGAGATTTAAAATTAAAAAGGTTTTTCGAGCTATGTGACATCGGCATGCCTTAATAATATTTTCTACATGGACCTTGAACCTTTTCCCTGTCTCAACTCGAAATGGAGGATACAGGATTCGATCTTAACACCAGTGCGAGAATAGTGAACATACCATCAGACTAGTCTCCTGACTCCTGAAAAACATGTCTGTCCAGTGTCCTACCATATATCTGGAGAAGGTAACCGGCTGGCATTCTTGCAACGCACATCTTCTTTGACTTTCGAAAATCTTAGGACTTGTGCAAAATACTGTGGACTAGTGCAGGCAGTAAAGCAAAATAAAAGATAACCATGAGATGAAAGCTTGACCTGATGCGGTTTGGTAGTTTTACCCTTGTAACTTTACAGGCACCTGTTGTCCACTGTCTTCGTTCATTCATGTTTTCACTAATTTATTTATTTATCCATTATAAGTTTTATTCATTCATTCAATCGGTCACCAATCAGTCACTAACAAAGTTATTCATTCATATAATAATTCATTAATTGCATTACAAATAAGTACAATATGAGAATATGAGTAAGTAATAGGCGCTTCAGTACCTTACGCTTTTAGTATCAAACATTATTTTTGTCATTTGTACACTTCTGAAAAACGTGATGCAAATCATTACATGCGGATGGGTCATATATATATGTCTTCAATCTGTGACACCAAAACACATAGTAATTCAAAACTTAAAAATCAAAGTAATTTTTAATCACTTGAGGTTGTGTTTTGCTTCAGAATTCCACAAATTACTCAAATGACTGAACATGACAGACAATTTATTTTGTATAGTACATGTAACTAGTTCAGAGATGTGAGTGCTAATCACAAGGGTTTGCCCAGTAAACACAAAACATTTGTATAACATTTGTACAACGTCGGCCCAATGACTTAGACGTAGGTCGAACATTGTACAAATATTACACAAACGTTTTGTGTTTACTGGGTGGCTTACTGGTAAATGATGACACTGACCTGGTAGTGTGACTTGCTCGACTGTGATGTTAACACCTGCATCTATTAATACTTGAGAATGAGGTCCCAGCGTTATTCCCGAGGGTAGTGTAATGTGATCTTTATTGTCAGGATTAGACACATCATCTAGGTCAGCAGCCGTCATTAACATCAACTCGCATTGCTTCAGATGATGTGCCTAGACAGACAGTGACTTTACTGTTATCACTATTGTTAGGTAACCATCATGAATATAGGCATAATATTATATTCTTACAGCTTCTCAAGGTGTGGAGACCTCACATTTACTGAGTTGATAATGAGTTCAATACATGTGTCAACCCTTCATCCACCAAGTTATCTTATCTACATTTTCACCCAATTAAAGTTGTGGGTCGTTACAGTGACCCACAACTTTCAGTGGGTGAAAATTACTCACAAATTTGTTCAATTTAAGACCAAACATTTGCAGATCTTGATGTCTAAGCACCCATTTCATTCTCAAAACTGTTACAGATTATTGTTACTTATTATTTCATTTTGAACAGTAGCAGTCAGAAGGTTAATCCGCCGCGTTGTCTGTGGTCGCACCTGCCAACATTGTGGTCGTGAGGGGTGGAATTGGAAGGGGTGCAATGATTACTGCATGCATACGTGCCTGGTCAGCACAGCTTCACGTGAACGTAAATGGGCGCTGTTTTAACTAGACTGGCGTGATCAAGAATAAAAAATATGCACTATTAGTTAGGAGTCAAATTTTACCCTGAAAAAAAACGGGGTCCACTGTAACAACGATTAAATAGGCTAATAAGGCCAGTGCTTTTATATTAGTTGGTTGACAGAAGTTATTATTTGAAACCTAGGGCAGGAGAAAAAATAAATAAATCTAAATTACTTTTTTTTTAAATACTGGTCAATTTTATCGATCACTAACTCGGGGTCTGAGGAGCTAAAAAAAAAATATGAGATTAATTTTTGTACCAGTCAACTTATTTTTCTATATAAACTAGTGGTCGTATGGTAGAAAAAATACAAGTCCAAAACTGGCAAGCTGTGAAGAAACCTTTCTCAATTAAAACAATCTGTGTTCATCTAAATCTACTTGCAGGTTTAGCTATTCACCGGCAAACACAGGGTCGGCGGCAATAAAAAAATATGTTTTTTCAATTTTTATTTTTTGGGGATTTTGCATTTTTTGTGACTCGGCGGTTTTGTCAACTAACTAATTTAAAAAAAATTGTCTAAGATAAAACAGATAAAAGTCACAATGATGGTCATGCTTAGTGCTTAAATAGTTAATACATGGACATTGGACATGTTGGATCAGCTGGTAGACCCAACAGCACTTGATAGTTACAAGTTTTACAGTCATACATTGTTTACACATGTCATTTTCTAATCACACATCAATGGATACATTTATTGCATACATTAGTCAGTGATTCTGTATGAGTAAAATATATGAATTATCTTTAAGAGAAAACAATACCTTTATTTGAGCTTCGGATTTGAAAACACAACCACATTTATCACACATGATGTTCTTTGCGTCAGAATGTATCCGCTCTATATGCTTCCTGATGTCTGTGTAGGTGTAGCCGTAAAAATCACAAACTCCACACTTGTAATCTTTCTGTCCAATATGACTGTAACCAGATACATACAAAATAATTATAAGTAAAATTGATCGAACAAGACAAAATACTGGTGAATCTTTTTATCAATACTAAAACATATTTAACAGTGCAAGTTAACTGTGCAAGTTAACTGGGACCTATGTATGAAAACAATTTGTAATGCCCTTTGTATGCCAGATGGTCTTCTATTATATTTGAATATTATAGCTGCCAAATGTGATAAACTAATGAATTCTATGACATTAACTCATAGCAGTCTAAGTCCGTGCCCAGCTCGGACCTGCCATTTATGACGCTGCAGTCTAGGTCCGAGCCCAGCTCGGACCTGGCAATAATGCTTAGCCATTCAACAAATGACATCATTTGCGCAACTATGAACCAAGTATGGGGAGCCTGGGACATAAAGAGTTGACTTATCTGCGTCACAACTGTTTCCGAAATAAAAAATCGAACTTCAGGCTCAGATGAATACGAGGCTTTTGGTATTTCACAGATGAGTTGGGAATGTCAAACTTGGTGCATCTCAAAATTTGAAATCCAGTATGCATCTCGGAGAATTTAGAAATATTGCTAAATGCCATGGTAATAACGTATTCACCCTATTAATTTGTTCATAAAGACCTATTGAATGCTTCTTCGAACCATTTGTGATATATTTCAATATATTTTATGTGAATTAATATAATGTTGTACTCTTGAATCTCCGTGAATCTCAAAAATACCATTTTTAAACAGAATTTCCGAAAATTTGACTACCTAATTAGCATATTCAAAATGGCTGTCGATTGCCATGGCAACATCACATTGGCCGTTTGAATGAAGTGTATTCTGGATATATATTGTATGTGTGGTCCTATGGTGTATGGGAAATACATATGCCATAATTCTAAATTTCTATTAAAAGTAAAAGAATATGTTTCAAAATCATAAAAATGGCCAGACCACACAGACGTCCAATGTCAAAACGGCCAGACTGCTATGAGTTAAGACACCTTTTTAACAATTCTAAGTAAAATAAATGTTATTTAAACCTGCATGATGCAGGAACAAAGGTTAGTTTATTAAGAATCTACACTTTTTGAGTTTTTTGTTATTTGGAAGACATGTAATTACAGAATAGAAAGATTGAAATCCAAACATTGTCTCAGTTGAAAAAAGTTAAATTTTAAAAACCTTACCGTTTAACATGAAGTTCCTTATTCTTAATGTGACGAAATGCTTTTCCACAAACTTCACATTCATGACGGGGTTCTTCATGTATAAGTAAGTGTTTGCTTATGTCAGATCTTTCACATCCCCTGAAACAAGCACCAAGAACGCCAATTATTAGAAAAGTGATTATGTTTCTCAAAATGTATTTAAATACTAAATATCAAAATGGAACTAATCTGTAATAAACAATGCGAATACTACTTATAAATTGACAAGCTTCAGTAAACCATGGTCAAGTGAAAAGTGATAATAATAAAAATACTCAAGCTCAGTTATTTAAAATTGTAATTTGTTTAGAAGCAACAAAACTAGCTACACTAGGTATAATTATTTCCACATACTTGGAAGAGACAGAGAAAACACAGGAGGTAAATTGCAAAAGAATAATTAGATAATGTAGCTTTGAGATTCAGGGATGGTTACCTATATTCACAATGCGGACATTTGTATGGTTTCTCTGGCTCATGTATACGGAGGTGCCTCTTCAGATGTGCCTTCCTCGTAAACTTTTTCGAGCACACATTGCACTCAAAGAGAACCTCTGCGGGCATGTGGACAAGTTTAATGTGCATTTTCAAAATGTACTGGTCCTGAAAAAAAAACACAAATAGGACCAGAATCCACTATTATTGGAAGGGGACTACATTATCCCCACAGAACTATGTCCGTCTGAAGTCACCCACATAAAATAAATTTGGGAACAAGTTCCCCTATTGTGTCAGTAGCCCTCTTTACACAAAACTGAGGTCACCGTGTGAATTGAAGCAATTTCTTTCTCACGGTGAAGGGAAATATCTGAAAGCTCAGAGCATTCATATCATTTTCAATTGAATTATTTATTATAAAAATATGTCATATGGCGCATTAAGGGTCCTCGACAAAGTGCTAAAAGGTTAATCCAGGTTACTGGAGCATTACATTGCTAATTGTCATTTCTGAACCCTTACACTCCTAAGAGCGATTATAGTTGTGCTTAAGCAGTTTTATTAGCCGTTTAGGTCAGTTATTGGAAACGAAATGTGTGTTTAAACATCAAGACTTGCAGAATGTTTTGTCACAAATTTTCATCCACTTGAAGTTGGGTGAAAATTTCCATTTTTAATGTATTGCTGTAAGGGTTAATATCTAACCTTGTATGTTTTTCCACATATATCACATTTACACCCCTTAGGATTATGTCTCATCATATGTCGCTTAACCATGTAGGGATGATCTGCAGTGAAGTCACATTCTGTACATATATTTTTAGGATGAGCACCCTGTAGAGAAACAAACACAACAGCAACAACAGTAGTTTAATTTAACCCTTTCAGCGCAGGGATCCACTCTAGACATCATGACGTCTGTAGATGTCAGAATCTGATGTCGATCTCGGCACTGAAAAGTAAAATATTTATAATGGCCGTAGACAATAAAATAGGTATTCAAATGAAGAGGAAAGAGCTAACTAAGACATTATGCTGATTTCAAATTGAAAAAAAAACTTTTTTCTTGGTTTATATAAAAATATTTCAGTGCATTAAGGGTTAAATACTTGTTTTTTATATACATCAATAGAATATCTAATAACCCTTGTCATGCTGAATTGTCGTGTAGTATCTTCAAATCATGTGAAGCTGGAATTGCCAACACATTTCCAGTTTCAAAAGGCAAAAAATACTTCCATATTTCTTTTTTAAATAGACATAAAATGGACATCTCTCAAATTCAATTATTTGATTAATTGAGCATCTACCAAAAACTTATTTACAGGCCTAACAGGATACATATACAGTACTGGGGTATTCATATATATTTATATATATATATTTATATTTAATCATTGCACTGTTACTTCTGTGAATGAATTACAATTTTATGTGATATGCGAAAATCAATAATCTGGATCAACACCATAAGCATTACCCTGAAATGGTCAAGTAGTGCTTCGGTTGTGAATGCAGCAAAATTACAACACCGACATTTCTCTGTTTCTCCTTCGTGTGAAGCCAAATGGGCTTGAAACTGCTTCTCATAGTAAGCCTGCATTGATAACAGTATAGCACATGTAAATAGATTGTTATAGGTCTGGAAACATGGAAGCATGCCAGACTTTAAAAGTTAATAAACTCAACCATTTAGCAAATTATAAAGATAACAGGCATACTTTCTTAACTTCACTATAGTGAATTTGAAGATACAATTGTAAATGTGACAAACTCATACCTGAAAATCACACTTTGGGCATTTCAGTTTCATAAGTTCAGTTTCTGTTGCTTTTAAACCTAAACACAACATTGTCCAAATGTTATGTCTATATATTTTATAGTGATTTGTAGCATTATAAAAGCTTAATCGGAATACATATAACATCAGAAGGTATTACATCCACTTGAACGCTGTAAGAATAAACTAGTAATGACCGTAGACCCATAACATAGGTATTCAAATGAAGCAGAAAAATGTAACCAAGACATTTATGATAATTTCAAATTGAAAGGTCTCCATGGCTCATACAAAAATATTTCAGCGCTGTACAGGTTAATATATTCAGGCATCAGAAATAATAACTATAATAATAAATTGAAGTATAAACAAGAACACACTCAACAATAGCCCGCCGCCATTAATGAACTTAAAGTTATTGCACCCACAAGGTCAAATCATTGACATAAAATGCAAAAAATCACAATAAATGGGCAATTTTGATTTTTTTTCAGCAGTTATCAAACTACACTGCTCACCCTAGACACTGCTCCTTCGCATGTTAAAATGTGCAGATGGTTGACGTCATATGTCCCCCGCTCTCAATTTCAAGTATTGTAGTAAGCTTGTGATTGGCCGGCTGTCTTGCTAAAAGTACCCTGATCGGCTGGCGAGAATATTATGGTGGCGGAGGGGGGGTGTAAACAGACACCTGTGTGGAGCCCAGCAAACGCGAGCATTTGACCAAATGCTGTTTCAATATTGGCCCACCGCCAACGGCGCTGGACCAACATTGAAACAACATTGGGTCGAGTCTTCGTGTTTGCTGGGAGAGCTGTCAGCATTTTGATACACGCGTGCCGTCTGTCTGGTCGGAACAGGCAGCACAGTGCTCTGTGTATTATCAAACTTGTCCGAGAACTGCTTATCAGTAACATGAATAACAAATTTGAGCAGGATAAATGAAAAATTTGTCATGTTATAGCGTCAACAAGGTCAAATTATTGATGCAAAATTCGAAAAATCGCAATAAATCAGCCATTTTGATTTTTCTTCAGCAATTATTGAACTTCTCCTGAGAACTGGTCATTTGTAACATGCATAACAAATTTAGGAAAGATACATGAAAATTTTTTCAAGGTCAAATTATTGATGTAAAATGCGAAAAATGTGAATATATCGGCCATTTTGAATTTTTTACCAGCCATTATTGAACTTGTCCGAGAACTGGTTATTAGTAACATGCATAACAGATTTGAAGATGATACATGAAAAACTTTCCAAGTTATCGCGCCCACAAGGTCAAATTATTGACGTAAAATGTGAAAAATCGCAATAAATCGGCCATTTAAACTTTTTTTTCAGCCATTATTGAACTTGTCCAAGAACTACTTATTAGTAAGATGCATAACAAATTTGAAGAGGATACGTGAAAAACTTTTCAAGTTATTGCGCCCACAAGGTCAAATTATTGACGCAAAAGGCGAAAAATCGCAATAAGTCGGCCATTTTGAATTTTTTTCTGCCATTATTGAAATTGTCTGAGAACTGGTCATTAGTAACATGCATAACAAATTTGGGAAGGATACATGAAAAACTTTTCAAGTTATTGCGCCCACAAGTGAATGTTAACGCCGACGACGCTGAACTTCAGTTGCAATAGCCCACCTTTTTTAATTAAAATTAAAAGGCAGGCTAAAAATGAAAAACAAAACACACCTATCTTGATTGGATCTTTTCTAGGCATCAACAAGGGTACCAAATGCTGAGGAAGTTGAATGATGGCAGTCGGAGGTGGTATTGAACTATCTTTACTTTCTCCATCACCATCAATAATACTACCTTCTGAAAGAAACAAACTCCAGAAATTATATATTTTCTTATGGATAAAATCAAGTCCTTCCGATCACATTATCAACCCATCAAGATAAACCATGGCCACGTTATGTTTCATATATTCAAAGGGAAATGTTTGTGATTCATATATATACCAGTATCATGTATATAATATAGTATTGACATGACCCTTCAACACGCTTGTGATGTAAATGAACAAAACGAAAATTTTGAATAAAATTAATTAAGAAAAAACAATCAATCACAATATGTTTTTAAATTGGGTGAGTTTCTTTCACCTCGGGAAATACTGTAGCAGTAGCATTTCACATCTTACGATGAATGAAAAAGAAAAAAGTGTACACCTGCTGTAGATGGTCCAGTTGTAACAATAATTGATGTTGGCCCTGATACACTGGACCCATTCATAATGTCATCCATCTGGCCAGACTCAATGTGGAAAGTGTGACTAGATGAATTGACGTCTATCCCTGGTATGTCATGTGTCTCACACATCTCTCCCTCATCATCATCATTGTTGTCCTCTTTAATTGATACATTATCTATTTCTGTATCCATCGACTCAAAAATTATTCCACCATCTGTAAAATAACATTTATCAAGTAACAAACTATACGCCTTAAAAATAAATTTGTTCAGGTGAATAGAAAATTGATGAAAATCGCTGAATGGCTGTGTACACACCCTTTGAAAACTCCCCCACTAAAATCTAATAAACATTTATTATATAACAGTATTTGATATAATAAATGCCCATATCACAATAAACACTCATACTGCTTGTACATAACATGTAATTGATCATGTAGAGTATATTTAAAGTGTGAACTATGTACATGTACATCTAGTTGTCATTAACAGATCAATATTTATAAAAAAACGCATACATTTGACCAGACGCACAGCAGTCAGCTTGTACACTTTTAATGTGATTATGTTGATTACAATGCACAGCCCAGAAATGAAAAAAATAACCATATGATTATGATAATAATTCAGATGACATTGTAAAGTATATTTACATTTAACATATGTTACATGTTTCGGCTGCACTCACATGGATTTAAAAAAGATAAAATTTTACGCTCAGCAAGACATAATGTTATGACTAGTGCTCTCGGTAGGTTAATAAATATAATTGAAAAATATGTTTCAGAATGTTGTACTATTGACAGATTGCTGCTAGATGATGTAAGGCAGTGAGGCACATATAAACATAATAAATGTATCTACTAACCTTGATTGTCTTGTTGAAGTAATGAAGTAGCTGCATCAGTTTCACTCGGTATTACAGATTCATCTTGACACACTTCATGCACCTCATTTCCCTGAAACCAGCAATCATAATGTTAGTTATAATTCACTGGTCAGGACCAGTGAATTATCTGGACTACTAGTCCTTTGAGCAAGCTCCTTTTTAAGTTTAACCCTTAAAGGGCTGAAATATTTCCATACAAACCATAGAGAGCAAAGGGTTTTTCTCAATTTGAAATCATCATAAATGTCTTAGCTCTTTCCGCTTCATTTGAATACCTATTATATGGGTCTATGTCAATTATAAATATCTTTACTCGTTCAGTGCGACCTTAGACGTTAAAATCCTGTAGATAAAAACAGTCCCCGCTCTGAAAGGGTTAATGTGCACCCCTAGCAGTGTGGTAAATATTATATCAACATATTCTGCATTTGTCGAAACAAAAAAAACAAAAAAATATTTTCAAGTAAAAAAAATAATACAGTGGCGGGTCCAGTGGGGGGCGCAGGAGCCCTTAATTTTTGGCAAATACTTTAAAAAGTCCCCTAAATTAGCTAAAATTTTAGAAAATCTTGGGGGCGAGCCCCCAAAACCCCGGACGACCCCCCTTTTCTCAGATCCTGGATCCGCCACTGACTACAGTAATACATGTACCATATTTATTTTAATAAATATTCTGATAAACGCCAACCCCCCCTCCTGATTTGAAAATAAAACCTGTGACTATGTACACTATTTCAGTATATGATCAGTATATAAACTACTCTAAAAAGCTTGCATCCCTCTGTAATCGCAGGGGGTATTTTAATTAACGCCCCAGTCTTTTATTAGAAAACATACAGTACTTCAAAATTCTTTTCTGGCCCATCCCAGCAAACAAAAAACATTTGAATAACATTTGTACAACATCGGCCTAACATCTTCAACGCTGGTCCAACATTGTACAAATGCTATACAAATGTATTGTGTTTGCTGGGATGTAATTCAGACAATTTCCTACCTGTTCATCCATCTCATTTTGAATTGCTTGGACATGCTCTTCAATGAGACCAAGGTCACTTAAATTGATATTAGTGTCCCCATCATGCGTTGTGATAGTACCGTCCGCTTGTTGTAATAACTGCACTTCAGTGCCGTCCTCCTGTTGTATAATGATAGATGTGGGACATTGTAAGTCTGTCACCGCATCATTGGAGTTTAGTATATCAGGGGCAACCACTTCTTCATCTTGCTGTGAAATCACCACTGTTGTCAAATTATTTGTTGCATCAGCGACGGGTGGTGGTTGTGGTTGTATAGCTGTAAGAACAGGAACTGGTGCTGGTTTTATGGTGGGTTGCTTCGTATCCATACCCTTGAAAGAAAAAGTACACTCTAATTGGAGATTTAGGGAATATTATATTCACTGATGTAGCAATGTTAAGTTGGGCTAATCAAATGTAACAGTAAGCTTCCTAATGCTTTTTCATGTAAATTGGCACCCACTCAATATTTCTAAACACACCTTGTAATGTACCCAGCAAACACCAACCAAAGCTGGGGCCATTGCATAAGTTTACAAATTTCACAAATATGTATATCATTTTGTATATGTGGATGGTGGTTTGCATGCCCTTAAGTTCCATAATTAAAAAAAATGAATAAAATCTGAGAATTTTTTTACTATTTGGTGGAATATGCCATCCACAGACAATGTGGCCTGTTTAATCCTTTAACCGCCGGTGCCGCATATATTCGGGTTTTCATTTTTTATTAACACATAAAGTACCACATTTTAAATATGTTGAAGATAAAATCAACCAGCAAGATTTGAAAAGAGTTGACCTCCATTTTGTCAAATCTGAATAATTTTCACTCACTTTAAGTTGTGGTTCGCGTCAGCGAGACACAACCTCAAGTGGGTGAAAATTAAAATTGAATAATTTTGCGGTCAAAGGGTTAATAACCTATATCTTATGATATATATATATTTTGAAGAAGTATATGAGAACCGCACCAGAACCGCGGATCAAATTATGATGCTGGCCATGGTGACAAGATAATGATAAATTTAAAAAGCCTCAATGCGGTGTTATGCGTTGCTGCAGTGTTTTATTTAGTCACTTCACCATGATAGCTATTTTGTTTTGTCGTCGTCAGATGGTACTGTGACCTTCAAATCGTCACCCTGATATTATACTGTCGTATCTACAGTTTTCATTATTCCGAGATAATCGAAAAAAACTGAATAATAAAAAAAGTAGTAATATTTCAGCATTGTCTTAAAAAACTTTGTAGACATAAGAAATAGACGTTTGTTCAATGCGAAGATAATGCAGCAGGCCTTAGCGTTGCATAGCAACAAGCATTTACAAAAGATACGACCTTATAATATTATAAAATATGGCCAGTGTATGATAATACATAATATTACAGTGTTGTATAGCACATACGACAGTGTAATATATAAGTAGTATTTTTTTCAGAATTAATTGATTTCACGTTTTAATAACTTCCCAGTAATGTTCAACTGCGAAAAAGACATTAAAATTGTATACTGTACAAAAAGTGGTAAAACGATGTATGTACCACATACGAATGTATAATGTTGACAAAAATGTCAAATGTGTGAAAATGTCGGTATTATAGAGTTGTATCTGCAGATACAACTTCTAGAATCAAAACTGTTAAATGACTCAAAATGTTTCACATATTACATTATTATAAACAATTAGTAAGTTTGCATTGTTTTTCGCCTTAATTCGTCATAAAAAAAATCATAAAATTAGACAGTTGTATGTGGCAGATACAACGCTATAGAAATAAATAATTAGAGGTAAAATTGGAAAATTAAAATAGTGCATAGTTGTAAATGTCGTATGTGCAGATACAACTATAGGAATTAGAGCATCCGATTTTTAAATTATGGTAGAGGGGGGTTTCTTTGAACCGTCGAGAGAGTGACTATATCCGATAGTGAGTTCAGCAGTTCGACATTATGACAAATAAAGACCTCGGGTTGCGCCATCGGTCTTCATTTCTCATAATCTCGACTGCTTCACCCATTATCGAATATATAAAGGCCAAATTATGACACAACAAAATAAATCAGAGGACGTTCTTAGATTAAATATATAAGCTGTGTGGGAGGCATATATTTTGTGAGGGCGAGCGTACAACGAAGGAAGAAACTTGTTTTATTATAGTAGGTCTACAGATTTTGTGCGGTTTTGCCCCCCCCCCCCTTTGAATGTTTTCTTTCTATATTAATTTCCCCATTTGTGATGCAATAAAAATGTTCTAATTGACAAGCGAGGTTGATGTTAGTCTGCAGCTGTTAAAATTGTTACAGTTAATATTTAAAGTAAGGCTGGTAGGGTTAAACCATGCAGAAAAGGGTGTTACTAGTGAAGAAAAAGATCAGAAGTCTAAGAGGGATTCAGCAAGCAAGGTACAACAACACATAATACACACGCATGTTCAGTGCCTCATGATTTAGCTAAGTATATATCACAGAAAAAGATTTGTTTTGTCTCATTTAATAACAGATTAAGTGAGTCAAGTGAGGTTGCATCAATTTTTAAGCAAAATAATAGCTGACTATACAGAACGGCCTTCGATCGTCTAAGATTTAAAGGGTGTGACACAGGAAGAATCTATATAGGCCTATTCATGTTTTGTGATTATTTTGAAACTGAAGTCATATTAATATGACTGTCCTGTGAACACTTGACTAGTCTAGTTTGCCATGATTATGGTGAGCACAGAAGGCTGGTATCTGTAGATACAACAGATTATAAACAAAACATTGCAATTATAGAGTCGTATCTACCACATACATCAACTTCATTAAACAACAACATAGGAATGTTAACAGTGCTGCTGATTCATTTTATCGCAGTTGTTATATAGTAATATTATCACAGCTGGTTTTAAACAGTGTCAGTGTAGAATTGCTCTATACTGACGTATCTACCAGATACAACACTATAAGATTTATATTTTTTCCAATTTTGTTGTATGTGCACATACGACTCTTATAATATTTTATTTTTTTAAAGATTAGCAAATCACTTGCAGATACGACTATGTATTAGTGTGATTTGACCTACTTATATCCGGAAGTAAAATTCAAAAATTTAATACAAGATGCGTATGCCCCTAATTACTTCAAATCAAACATAAAAGCACTTTTAAAAAAAATGTTAGATACGACAGTATAATATCAGGGTGACGAAATGACCACTCTAAAGTGCCCTATGGCGGCATGGATGGGTGACGTCACGTTACCGCGCAATATTGTTTTTCAATACTGCGGTGTTGGCAACTAATTGCGGTAAGAAAGAGTGGTCTAAGAAATGGTGAGGTGTGGTGACCTGGATGTATCAGATTACAGCACTATCGTTTATGTAGATTTGTGAGGTATGGGGTCGCGGCAAGTAGCTCACCCTGTGCTACAGGGTACTACAGGGGTACCACGGTAAGCAAGATAAATTAAATATGCGGAGGAAAACTGAGTGGAAGATCCGAGTAGTCATCTGTTGACATAGAAGATACAGAGTAGGCTGCGCCTGGTACCATGGTATACTATTTTAACAATCTGCATTTGTTAAATGGCAGAAATTGAACATTGCATATACTTTCACAGCATTACATAATACTACTGGATAAATAGAACTGTGTAAGATTTCTGCCAGATATAATTTTTGATGCAGCCTTGGATCAGTAATAATGAACTCGATGCCAATGCAACTTCCCATAAATATCAATTCCTGGCACTGTAAATTCATCTAATACCATCCACAATCAGAAAACTTTTCACCACCTGCGATAAATTAACAACAAAATGACAATCATTGTATATACTGAAATACATGACAGCAGCATGGTTACCAACCTTTACAGGGGCCATCATAACTGCCTGACCACCTGAGGATGGAATGATGAATGCTGGTATAGGGCCACCTGAGATAGAAGATTGTGGTCGGCGACGAGGTCTTCCACGACCTCGTTTTACTGTGAAAAAAAAAAAAAAAAAAAGAGTTCAAATTAATTGCCTCACTGATTTGAACAAAAGTTTAACGATTAAATAGAATAGATTGAATTATTTTATAATATTATGTACATAGAATAGTCAATTACCAGTAAAGATTGAAATTCTGACGTGTAAATAAATATTGTGATTTAGCAGCGTTGGCGCTGGCCGCTCGCCACGTCTCCAAATGCGAAGATATTTGCCATGTGGCGAAAGATTTGTGATGTCTTTAGCCACAGTGGCGAAGACAAAAACGAGTTGCTTCCACAATACTTATGAATCTTGAGCCGTTTTCGCGGTAAAAATCGCGGGAAAAACGACTGCATTACCATCGTTTTTTCTGACATAAACATGAATTTATTTGATTTTTCAAATTCCAAATCGATCTTGCCAGCATCTTTCAATTTTGCCGATCTATAAATATAGCAATAATGACCTATAATATAGACTATATTGAACACAAACTATGTTTGTTTACATTTTCAACAAAAAACAAAATGGCGGACGACGACGGCGCAGGCCTATTCCTGTGATCTATCCAATTGATAATATGATGTTGTTTTATACACACTGAATACTGATAATGTGATGTTTATAATGTCACTGTATCACAACCTTTGTTGTTATTATGTAGCTGCATACAATAATTGGTAACCGGACGACTCGGACCCTATACCAACTCGGACCCTATACCAGCTCGGACCCTAGACCTACTCGGACACTACCAACTCGGACACTATGCCGAACCAACTCGGACCCTATACCAACTCGGACCCCATGATTATATAACCAACTCGGACACTACTCGGACCCAGCTGATAGGCTCTATGTAGGCCCTATAGGCAGGCATTTAGTTACATAAACAACTCATAAAATAAAGTCAAACACAGATACTATAGTCTAGATCATTTCATCACTATATTTCATAAATCATTTTCACATTTTCAATTACATATAATAATGCAGTGTTTTCCAGTGGACAGGACATGTCATCACTCTGTTGAGTTGTTACTCTGTTGATGTTAATCGCGTTTCACATGGTGTTTCACCTACTGTTGAAGCTAATTGCGTTTTAAATGGTGTTTTATCTACTGTTGAAGCTAATTACGTTTTACATGGTGTTTTGTCTATTGTTGAAGCCAATTGCGTTTTAGACGGCGTTTTATCAACTGTTGTAGTTTATTGCATTTTATATCGTGTTTAATAAAGATGATTTTTTAAATAGAAACTATACCACGCATATTTTACCTAATATTTTCAATACCGGTACATATACTGTGATATTTTTTATTTGTGACACGTTTGTATGTATGTAATATACAAGCATGACCAGTGACAATATTTTTCATTAATTATCAAAACCAAAAAGAATAAAACAACCCAATCAGCATGAACAGTGACAAAGTTTTATCAACTTCATATTTTTATTGATTAACAATATACAATATTTTGATATATTATTGCGAGGCCGTGGATTGCTCTACGCGTTTTCCCGAAAAAAAATGAATGTCAACACTAAGGTCCGAAAAAACGCCCATAACGTTTTAATGACTGTGCGGAAATGTATCAATAACATCAATTAATACATCAAAACACCACACACATTCCTATTTTTATCTTCCCTCTCTGGGAACTTGAATGAATAACACTGAATAAGGCGACATTCAATACTTTGTTTATTTTCTGTAAAATAATAAATTGCAATCGTTTCTGACCCCTTGAACGCATTATATTTTTCATTGACATTTCGCATGCATTTAATAGTGGAGCGAATTAATCAAAGACTCACAACTCTTCGACGCTGTGAGTTCACAGTTAGACCCCTGGATATATTTTGCTATTTGTCCATGAATATGGGCCGTATTGTTAAAAGATATTTTTGTTAACTAACTGTTATTGCTAAAAAAATAATCCCATTTAATCTTATTGTTAAAATATATTTGTTTTTGTTAATACTAGGCAGTGGTTGCTTGTTTGGATTGACGCGAGAATGCAAATAAAATAAATTTATATATTTATTCTTTGTGGGGTCCGAGTTGGTTTTGGACGTGTCGGACCCTATGCCAACTCGGACACTATTCTACTATTACCAAGTCGGACACTACCGTGAACCAACTCGGACACTGTTTTTAGCAGGGTCCGAGTCGGTTAGGGTCCGAGTTGACCCGGAACCCAATAATTTATGTTTTACATTTTATTACAATCTGACCATTGGAATTGATTAATCGCTTTACCTATCACTGACACTGTGTCAGTGACCTAGCCTATTAGCCTCAACAGACGAAATAACCTGTGGTAGAACATTCATGAATAAGCAACCATTAAAATACATTAAGAGCTAGTTTAACACCTCGCTGGGACAAAACTCATTTTTGTACAAAACTAAGCGATTAGTCTGGTCGGCCGCTCAGCACATTCCCTTTGCCTGATACTCCATTAAAGAGGAATGCGAAGTCATCAAGCAAAGTGATTATTTGTCAAGAACAGGGAACATTTAACACAGGCAGAGATGTTCAGTGTGAAAAAACTGACTCCACACTGCTGCTGCAGTCATGACATCCTTGCCTACCTGGCTACCACTGTTACTTGATTTCTCCAAGCTGGATCTTTTGTCAAGACTTTTTTTTTTGGGGGGAGGGGGGTTCTAGTTACATGGTCCTCCAAAATAGGTTAGGTATGGGGGGACTTTTTTTAATTTCACTTTAAAAAACCCCACCAAATTGCCCCTACAAGGCTGTTCATACAAAAATACACACTCCTAAAAAAATTGTGAAGGGACGTTCTCAAATAAAATCATTTTATATTATTTTTATTTCAAACATAATTTCGAATGCAGCAACCTTCCTAAACTGTCATGCATTTTGATTACCATGATTACAGTTGAATGATAAAAACAGTCAAACAAGTTACTATTAATTTGCAAGCATTCGTCAGTTCTTGGAAAATTTTCATAAAATTTGTGGTTAAATGTAAATGAAAACTAAATCATAAACTGTTTCAAATTAAGTACTATCTTTCTGTAGTAAATGCAAAATCAATAGGCCTACTAGACCAGTATCAATTACCACCAATATTTTGGATACTGGGTACATGATTACATTGTGGCTACAAGAAAGAAAATGTGGCTAAAACTTATTAGAGGTTTTAGCCACAGTGGCTAAGACATTTTTCATCCTACCGCCAACACTGATTTAGCTAACACTCTAAATATTAAATCAATCTTTCTATATCAGATATGCCAAATATAAATTAATTCAAAGATGATGTGTGTTTAATCTAACCTGGAAGTCCCAGATTAGCAAGAAAGTTCTGCACTCTATTCTTTGTTAAATCAAATTTAGGTGAGGTTTCTTTCTTATCAGTGACATTTTCTCCAAAGTTGGATATCACAAAATGTGGTATAGGTACTTGAGATGTCCCTGCTTCCTCCCCATCAACGCCATCGATCTTTCCTGTCTCATACTCTGTAAATAAAACAGATATATAGACAGCATGTAAAAAGTCTACTTAAAAGTTTTATTTTATTTTCGAACATAACTTATACTAATTAGGTGCATGCGTACCAATATATTCCATCACGGTTAAACAGCTCTACAATTATTCTACTAAATTTGCTAATCTTAAAAAAAACAGTAGAGTTGACCTTAACAATTTTAAATTTTTACATTTCAAAATTGTGTTTAAAATTTAGTTGGTTTTCATTAGAAACATACTGGAAAAAGATTACACAGTATTCACTTCCTACCACAAGTGACATCCATGCATGCAATTATATCTACTGTTCTGACATGGTTATAATGTTGTGTAGCTACAGACTATACCTTTATCAGCCTATTTTATGGAAAAAAAAATCACTCACTAGTATTCTTTGCAGTATCAGTAACACTAGTTAATAACACTAGTTAACTCACCAGTTAATGTTATTGGCTTTTTCTTCACTCTACTACTTTTCCTTCTTCCATCTGAAAAAGTGTGTTTCTGATGTAAATCTTTTGAATATTTTTCAAATCTAGCCATTTCTAACATGGTGCCGCACCATGCTTTCCTTCATCAAGTTGAAGAGCAACATGTTGCCCTTCATGAGTACATGTAAATGTTGCCCTTGAAATATTTAAACGGCGCCATGCCTTTTTGAACTATCAGCACATTGCACTCAACCCCACCCTGGCCATTGTGACTGATTACACATTAGTAAAACACCTTGATAACACTTAAACATTGGTGTCGTGGGTGAACTCACATAATTGTTAATCTGTAATCTGGTAATTGATACTTCTAGGTCCTGTTTATAATGAGGGGGGGGGGGGGTACTGTTAAAGCCTAAGCCGGGTGCTCGTTGTGAATGATTAAGTGCACTTAACGATACATGTATGTAGCATCATCCCCTTGTGAATCTTAAAAAAAATAAAAATTATATGTAAGGAGCAAAATAATACGTACAGCACCAGACATTTAAATTGAGTGTGTATAACACGTTGAATATGGATTAGTGGCCTTTTGCAACAATTCAAGTCATTATATACATACAATTTGGCAGTATTCAGTTTTTAAATTGACATGCTTCCACAAATTGTGTCTGTAGTCCACATTAGCTGTAAAATGGGAAAAAGTTGGGATGAACTGCTGTCACATTTGAACTGAAATATTATTTTGTCATTTGAAAAACACCATGATCCAAACATGTACTCCTTTCGAGGGATATATCATTTGGATAGAAAAGTACAATTCTGCACTTGAAAGACAGAACACAAGTATGATATGAATTCCCAGCAAACACAAAACATTCAGCCAATGTTGGTACAAAGTTGGCCCATCGTCTTCGACGCTGGCCCAACATTGCACCAACATTGGCTGAATGTTTCGTGTTTGCAGGTTAGTATGAGGGTTAGTCTCATACCCACCGGCGTCTGACAAACCCAGTAATCCTTCTGCTGCTGTATTTTCTGTCTCGGAAAGAAGCCTGTTGATAGAAGCACACTCATCATCCATGTCCTGGCCTTTCTTCTTCAACTCTTCAGTAATTGCTTCCGATTCTTTCTTTACAACTTTGCGAGGGCGTCCACGAGGTCGTTTTCCTATGTGTAATCATAAAAACATAATCATTTAGACAACATAATATACACTACTAATCATGAGAATTATTGCGAATTAAGGTATACCATATATAAAATTTGAAAACAATATCAAACAATCATGATATAAACTAAAGCCTCACAACATAAAGAGAAAGAGCTTGACCTAAAGATATTCACAACAATTTTGGCATGGTTCACGTACATGAGAAGTTATATATTTTCTATTGCAATTGCTATCCATGTGGTTATTTGGATATCATGTACAGATATTGTATGCTATATATCAGAAATAAATGAGCTGTTTATGTGTTTCATATTAGTTATGTCAAAAACCACTTGTATCATTTAACATCAAATCTAAGAGTAATTCAAACCAAGTGTTGAGTTTAATCAAATAAAAAATATCTGCACACAAAGGCAACCATGCTAAAAGCAGTGTTGGTATACCAACAAGCTCTACTAATAAACACGAGCAAGTACTGAAACCTCACCTGGGGTAGGTTGTGCTTTGAAAGGATAAGCCTTAAGCTGACCAGTTTCTGAATCAACTCTTAACACACATTTTTTTCCACCAATTGTTATCACTGTTTCTGAAGTTAATTCTATAGGTCTCTCATTTTGTGGTTCAATAGTATTCTCATTTTCTGGCACTGTAAGTTCAGGTGAACTTGCTTCTTTGTCCTGTGTCATACATACAGAATTTGCATCTTTTACTGTTATAGTCAAATCATTGTCTTCTCGCTCACTAATTTGCTGAACAACATTTCCTACATCTGCTGCTGGAGATATCATAATGCTCTTTGGCAATTGACCTCCACCAATTATTCTTGAGGATTTCATTTCTCGTACAACAGGTTTCTACAACAAATATTGTTTTAAATATAAAATAAGCGAAAAGAGACACATACAATGAATATAATTGAATGAAAAAAAAAAGATTATCATAATCCAGAAAATTGTGATCACTATATTGACAGTTTTAATTATTGGAAAGAGTTTGTTGTACATGTATCTTTTGTCTGGAATAGTGTTTTTCTGTAATGTACGAGACCTTTGAATAGAATAATAAACATGAATAACACATTTTTTCCTCTTCTGAAAACATGATTAAACCAATCTGTTTAATAAATCTGACAATAATTGAAAACAAATGTATTCTAAATGAGGGTTACTGCAGAATAGCTCAATGTATAAAAATAATTATTATAGAAAATGTTTGTGGAATAGTAGGCCTACAACATGCAAGCAACATTTGAAATAAGAGAGAAAACTGTTCAAGTATAAGACAATGAAATCATACAACAGAAAACCAAAATTGATAAATATCGTTTGTCCAAGTAAACCAAACCAAAGCATTCTTTATTTTCAATTATCTGCAACATTGCAAAGTAATTGCAGGCTGGTTCATGTATCTAGTCATGTTGTACATGGTGTGTTGTTTTGATTAATTTTCTGCCAGTCAAGTATGTACACTGTTTTTTACCCAGTCAACAGGGTGGACAACCTGACATTTGGATGGACAAATCAAAATGCTGATACAACTTGATCCAGATAAATTTATATGCAATGCCTTTGCCTTGAGCATGTCGAGTGCTAATACAAATGTCTACTTTCTCAGTTTGATCTAAAACTACATGTACGGTATATATCATTCGCTAACCTCACATAAATTATATAGAATATGATAGACATACCTTTGGCATGTGAGATGGTGAGTGAGTATTTTTTGTCTCTGGAACTGATGTGATCAGGGCATTCTTTGAACTACTTGAAGCTTGTGAGGACATCAAAGAAACAGTCTTTGTCCTTGACAACGAGCCTGTGCCATCAAGCACGTGGATAGATGTAGGTATAATAGCTTGTTCTGATGTTTTTTGCATATCAATAGTCTGATAGATACTTGAAAGAGTTGGCTGACTTATACTGATTTGCATATCATCGTCCCTGCTGTCAACAGGTGGTACCAAGCTCTCATCTTCAGCACACACCGGCATTTCCATCAGCTCAGACTGCTCACCTGGATCTGTCAGTTCCAGAATTTCTGGAGGCCTTGGGGCAATCTGTTGAAATTGTATATTACTAACAGTGTCGGGGAGGTTTACTACTTGGGAGCGACTACTTATTGAATCTGATACTTGCACAAGTTCTGGCTGCTCACTTGAACCGACCAGTTGTATCATATGTGCCTCACCATTGTCACCGATCTGTAGAAGCTGTTTTTCTCCAGTATCACTTACAACCTGAAAGATTAGTCAGTAAATAAGTACGCACTGTACAATATTATATACACTGCAAATTAAAACATGGACTTACATTGAAAAAAATTGCCAAACTTATAGCAAATGCTAAACTTATAGCAAATGTAAAAATGTAATCACTTGCACTGTGACAGACAAAAATTGATCAAAACAAGCGAAATATTAAAAACAAAAAATTGTTACTTGTATGAACTGCATGTCCTCATTTGTATTTAGCTGAATAAATTGTTGTTCTGGCATGATGACTTGACCATCTTCCTGCATTATTATCTGCACCACTTCTGCATTGTTACCTGATTCTGTTGTGTTCTGCTCCATCTCTATAAACATATGTAAAAGTATAATCAGCAGAATGTTGAGATAAGCAAAATAATTAATTTGTTACTGATTTTTATTATACATATTATTAGAAATACATAAGAGACAATGCATTACTGATAATTATGGGTTTTCCAATGCAGGCCAAGTGGTAGCCTACTTACAGCTTTGCTCTGCTCTGTGCACGGCCAACAATTGCTCCCGGTCAAAAACAGTGAATATGGTCTTAAGGCGCACAAGGCCCTGTATAAATTGAGTACTTTACAGAAAGTGCATAACCCCCTACATAAATTAAGTAGGGCCGACTTTGGTTTTTACAGAAAGCTACAAATAATTATCTGAATAAGATAGCACAGCATTTGTGTCCCAAACAGTGTTTTAATTGCTTCAAAATCTACATAGGCCTACATTGACTCTACATTAGCCTACAACTGAATGCTAATAGCCTTGTCATTTTAGTGGTAAATACTAAAATATCATAATATAATTCACCACCAAAATCTCAACCATTTTAAATCCAGCGACTGAGAAACAAGCAAAAAACCATGAGCTACAAATTTACCTTTAGAAATAATTGTAGCCTAGACTATACTCTATGACTATCTGACTATAGCTCTAGTCCACTCTGAGGCTAATAAAAATTCATCAAATTCATTTGTCTGTGATCATGGTGACTGGTGATAAATAATTATCAATCGCAAGTTAGATTTATTTATGTAGGATCTAGGCCTAACATTTTGACAGATCTATCACATTAACAAATAGGACTAACAAGACATAGACAAGTAAAGACTACAAGTAAGCAGCCTGTTTGCTTGGTTTAGCTAGCCCGCACCCTGGTTTCCGACAATATATCGATCGCTCTTACCCCGCCATTAGTCCAGTTGCTTTTTGCTCAAGAGCTTTGTATCACTGAGCCGGTGGGCCACTTCAAGAACCGAATTCAGCACTCATGTACTACCTTTGTACATCCACGTTAGCTAAGCCACCATAGAACACAATAATGATTATGTGCATCTAGATGACAAAAGTTTCCATTCAAAATATGGGGGTGATAGATGATCATGTGTGCGAATCTCTGTGACGTCATAGATTATGATGTGACGTCATACATTGTGACACACATAATAGCCAATCACACATAATAGCCAATCACACCAGATAAGGAAACAATTGTGCCCCATCTTGTGGCAACTTTGATTTATTTGTCACAAAATTATTCATACTATATACAGGGTGATAGGTCACCTTTAATACACCTTTTCATTAGGCATATACACAGGATCCTCGAAGGAGATCAGCCCAACAGTCCAATTGTTTTTCAAGAGTGGCAGTCAAGCAGTTGGGCAGGCAAGCTGAATTTAAAAGTTAGAAACCTTGATCACCCTCACTCAATCACTGTTAATGCAAGATATCTATAGCTAGTCTACTGAGATATATTCACAGCATATGGGTGTAGCCCAATGGGAATCAACATGTGTCTGCCAGAATGTAGCAGTATCATGTATGACAGCTTGAACTTGAAGGAATTCTCCATACATAGGCCTACATCTCAAGACAACTGACTATTGAGATATAAACTAAAATCTCAATCAAACAAAACAGCATCTATAGGGGTGTATGAATGGAAATTAACAAGTGTCTGCTAGAATAGACTTGCCATAGTGCCATAGGCATATAGCAATACTCCCATAGCCGGCTATATATTTTTTTCGGAATTATAGCGACTCAGTATGATGACATCAATTTTAGATTTTAATTTTTTAATGGAGTAGTGTATCCCACGGATAATTATTTCATTTTTTTCTGATTTTTAAAAATATTTCATATATATAACAATATATATAAGAGTCCGGCAATAACCCAAACATGCCAGTGTATTGACCTGAAGGATGGTTGAATGCTAGCACAGCATTGGGCCACAAGTTGATGTCGTCTGCCCAGCATTGAGCAGACTATCGGTGCTGTGGGGGGGGACCCCCAATCACCTCATTCCCACACTAATTAGGCAGGTGTTAAGGGCGGCAGCTATTGATGCAACCAGGTGGTTGCTTTGATCATGCTGTCTTAGATGGTGGTTATCCAGGGCAGTTTTGTTGACCTGACAATATACATCTTGGAAATAACTAGTTTCATCGTTTTCAAGGATTTAAAATTGTTTTTTTTATGTTTTTGTATGTTATTCAGGATTAGTAGGATATATAGCTTCACATGAAGTAAATTTTCAAAATTGTCAACATTGAAAAAATCTCATCCCAAGGAGTTCCCTTAAGTGTTTTGTCAAAAATAGGCAGCAGTCAAATTTGCGCGCTGGGCAGGAAAAAAAAACATATGTCCACTGCCCTCTCTAAAGAATTGAGATATCCGGGGAAAGCTGCACTAGTTTGCCCATGGTAAAACCTGCGTGAAGTTTTGTTTGCCAGCCCTACGCTTCCTCATGGGGTTCACCTAGGGTAAAAAATGAAAGTTTCTTGGCAATAAGGATGAAAATCCATCAAAAGTGTTCTTCTTCCACGACCCCCTCTTGAACAAAAAAAGTTTAAAAAAACCTTTTTTTGTAACTGCTGACATGCTAAAAGAAATGTTTGACCACGTTCCACAGTTTTCACTGAGCAAGAAAAATGCTGTGCTAGATCAAAATCTGAGCTAATTATAAAAAAGTCGAGAAGCAGCTGAATAAAACTACTGAGATGTGACATCTGCAGATCTGTATATATATATCAGATTTTAAGATACATCAGGGCACCCAATGAGTGCCCCGCAATAATGTAACAGAGCAAATATAACACATAACAATCAGAAATTTGGGCATAGCCCCCGGCCCCGGAGGGGGTCATGAAAGAAGAAAATTTTAGATGGATTTTCATTCTTATAGCCATGAAACTTACATTTTTACCCTCGGTGCGCACCATGAGGAAGTGAAGGGTAGCCAAACAAAATTTCACCAAGGTTTTACAATGGGCAAACTAGGGCAGCCCTCTCCAGGTATCTCAATTCTTCAAGATTCCCACATTGTTCTGTCCAAAGGGTCTTAATTAATGATCATGTCCTCCAGAACTTCCTCATAGGGCAGTGGAAATAGTCCTTTTTCATCTTTTTCATTTTTTTACAACAATTGAAAAATGACACCTGCGTAAAAATATTATCAGAAAGGGCCACAGCATGCCTGAACATTCCACTTACCTCTTCAAGCACTTGTTGCATCAATAACGGAATTAAAGGCGAGAGCTGGCATATTTTTCTTAATTGCCAGAAATCTAATGATGGGAACCCCCGGAAAAAGTGATTTATAAAAGTGCCATTCAAAACAAATATTTTTTTAAATTCTACAATGATGGTTTCATTTCTACCAGTAGGCCTAATAGTGAGCAAAAAGAACAAACAAACAGAGAAAAATAAATGTCTTTTATTGCAGTTTATCCCAATTTACAATAAATCCTGAAAAAACACGAAAAAAAGCATCATAATAATGACTAGCGCTGATCGGTAAGCGGAGCGAGTCGCCTGGACCACGGCTAAATAATGACTGTCTGAATGTACATACTGTAGTGTAGGTAGTGGTCCAGCAAACATGACACTTTGACCCAGTGGCACTGACTATCTCGGTTTATTGAATATTGTTGGTCCAGCGTCGTAGACGGTTGGCCAACATTAAAACAACATTGGTTCGTCTTGTGTTTTCCGCATAGTGTCTGAGTAGATAGTACAACCGAAATGTAAGTTGTAACACGTGCTTTTGTTTTGAATTTTCTGGTTGTTTACAATTGGGACTGATCACGTGATCTCATTTTTGCATTTTGTCATTTTTGATCAGCAATAACAATTTATTGAGTTAAATATAAAATAAAATATTTCATCCAGATGCTCAACGATTATATATCGGAGAGTTGGAGTCGAAATATGGGTATATTTAGACAAGTTAAATTTGATATTTTGCAAAGGCCATTCCGTCACTGCCGACCGACAAACAGATCGGCGGTGCCCGGAGTGGTTTGTTTTGGTGCACTCATCATTACTAAATAACACATTTCTGAACTCAATTTAAAGTGTCTTCATATTTTACATATTTTGTCTAAGTAAATTGTGATATTTTTTTGAATAACAAACCATGCAGCTTCTTGTCAAATCAAATTGTTTTAAGAAATATTTGTTGTTTAGCCCGTAATAATGGCGGACATCCAGTTTTTTACCCACAATTCTCTCAATACATTGAAATCGGCCACGTATTAATTAGTTTCCCGCCTAATTCGATCTCTCTGCACCATGAACCTTGAGTCCTCTAGCTTGCTCTAGATAGCTGATACTTCTTTTTTTATATATATATATAGGGGAGAACACCCTTAAGCGCACCCCCTAACTAAAAAGGGGGGAATATCTTTATAACATGATTGAAACAACATGACCACATTGGCAGCTGGTCCGGATTCTGATAAAATATAATTCCTTTTTTTTTCTGTATGATAAAGCCATTTCTACTCATTTTATTAAAAAAAAAACACTTTTTCAGCAAAGGGGGCGCTTTGGGTGCACTGTGCACAAAGCGCACCCCCAGTCTTCTTAAAGGGCACCTCCTAATGTTCAGTGGTTGTTATACGTCCTAAAGCGCACCTCCTGTACCGATACATGTAGGGACAATATAAAATTATATTTTAGTTAGATTATGAATAAACATAACCGAAATAATATTTTTGTCAATTTTTCACCCTAAATTTCCATGAAATATAATATAGTATATTTAGGCCCAGTTTATTCATTTTGACGGAAAGTAGCCAGACACAACTGGCTGACTGTGACTAATCATTGACATGGACAGGGCGGTGCGCTTTAGGACAAGCTCATATCCTAAAGGAGACAGATGCTCCCAAAGCGCACCAGGGGGGTGCGCTTTGGCAGCAAGTTGGGGGTGCGCTTTGAGCACACTGGACATTATTTATTAAAATGATTTTTGGATCACAGGGTTGACTCACGTTGACTGATTGTTAGCTCTAGCTAATCAAGAAAAGGCCAATCTACATTGTGTTTTTTCAATTTTTTCGTTATCTATAATACTCTTTGAGTAATCACAAAATATCTACACTTACAAAATTATAAGAAAAAGAGTGATTTTAACTGTTATTCTCTTGCGTCCTTCTCGCGTGTGTAGCGTCCTTGCTATTAAGTGCCCAAGTTCAAGGACACACTACTTTATTATCTTCTCCAATTATGAAGTCAATATGACGTCACTTTCACAGAAATATTAAGAAAAAAGCCAAAAGGTGCGCTTAGGGAACAGGGTGCGCTTTAGGGTGTTCTCCCCTACTGAGCACAACTTCATAAATTGGAAGGATAACGGATTTAATCCTCTCAACCTATCTTGCATAATTAGATCAAACTCAAACAACACCAGGAATGAGTGACCACCTAGCTGTCAGTAGGCCTAGGCTATAGGCCTACTAACTTAAAGTTAAACATCAAAATTAACCACACAAAAAAAGCACCACGTAGGCCTAAAGGTTACAATTTTTAACAGGCTGACAATACCATAATTAAAACTATTCTATCCCCCTTCTATGAAGAATTCAGTAAAATGTCAGAGATTTCTGTAGAAGACCAATGGACAAAATTCGAAGATGGCATTTTCAAAATTATACATAAATATATTCCAACAAAAACATTGACAAACAAATTAGACGTTCCATGGATGACAACTTAAATAAAAAGAATAATTTGAAAAAGACAGAGGCTATTCAAAATTCACAAAAAAAGCAAAAATACTAAGTTAAAGCAGAGACTTAAGAAAATCAGTGACAGTCTAAAATACAATTAAAAGGATGCATACAATAGTTATTTGACAGAAATGCTCAAAGGTGAGGATGAAAACAAAAATAAACATTTTTTTTGAAAACAGGAAACGTGACAGTTCTGGTTTATCACCATTAACCAATAAACAGAGAGAAACCATAACAGATACTAAAGGCAGGCCCAATTAAGTACTAAACGAACAATACCAGTCAATTTTCACTGCAGAAAATAATCAACCAATCCCTCCTGTAAATAATCCAAACCTCAACTTTGACTTTGACTTTGAGTTAATACTACAGCAGTCCTCCATTGTGGAGTATCAGGCTGGAGGGGGGGAAAGAGGCTGGCAGATCTAGTCGACCAGCTGACTCTTGAATGCTGCCACAGTTTTCGATTCTGTGGCAGCTGCCGGAAGAGAATTCCAATCAGGGATAGTTCGATGCCAAAAAGAATTTTGTCCCAGTGTGGTGTTAGCTCTGATGTGTTTATAAGCCTGATTGTGCCCACCACGTGTTCTTCTATCTGCTGGGATTAAACGGTCATTGATAGGAATTTCAACTAACTCATTTAAAATTTTGAACATACATAAAAGCCTAGAATTTTTTCGTCTTGTTTTCAAGTCAGTCCAGCCCAAGTTCTGAATGAGAGATGTCACACTGGCTGTTTGTCTATAATTTTGGGTGACAAATCTTGCTGCTGCTCTTTGAATTTTTTCTAATTTATCAATGTCTTTTTGTCTAAAGGGGTCCCAAACTGCTGAAGAATATTCTAAGGATGATCTGACCAGGGAGAAATAGGCAGTCTCCCTTAATTTAGGGGGACATGCCTTCAGGTTCCTCCGAAGGAAGCCCAGGGTGGAATTCGCTTTACTTGTAATTTTGTTAATGTGGGCCTCCCATTCCAGAGTCTCGCTAAGGCAAACACCAAGATATGGTGTTGATGAAACATTTTCTAATGTTTCACCTTTCAGGGTGTACTGGAATTCCAGGTTTTTTGATTTCGGCCTGGACACCCTCAGGACCGAGCATTTCGAGGGGTTGAAGCACATCCCCCATCGATCTGCCCAGTCCTGTAACGCAGATAGGTCTCTCTGCAGTTTCTCCTGATCTGCCCGACATTTTATCGGGCGATACAGGAGACAGTCGTCTGCAAAGAGACGAACCTGCGACGAGACCGTGGAAGGGAGGTCATTAATGTAGGTCAAGAATAGTAGGGGTCCGAGAACAGTACCCTGGGGCACACCGGACTTTACACGAGCTGATTCTGAAGAGCTGCCATCAACTACTACTCTTTGGGTTCTATTGGTCAAGAAATTTTGAATCCAATTAAGAGTTGTTCCCCGAATTCCATAGTGGTCGAGTTTGTGTAAGAGGCGTTGATGGGGGACAACGTCAAAGGCCTTACTAAAATCTAAGACAACAACATCTGTTTGTGTCTTGCCTTCAAAATTTTGAATAAATTCATCAGTTGTAATCAAAAGCTGGCTTTCGCATGAGTGTTTTGAGCGAAAGCCATGTTGTACAGGTGTTAGAATTTTGTTTTCCGAAAAATGGGACATAATTTGTTTACAAATGATGTGTTCGAGTAATTTGGCACAAACACATGTGAGGGATATCGGCCTGTAGTTTGCCGGAGAGTGCCGATCCCCTTTTTTGAAGACTGGGGCAACATTAGCCTCTACCCAGTCATCTGGTAATTTGCCCGTCTGTAAAGATTGATTAAAAATAATTTTAAGAAAGGGAGATATTTCGTTGGCAGCATTCTTCAGAATCAGATTCGGAAGCTCGTCTGGTCCGGGTGCCTTCCGGCCGTTTAAACCCTCGAGTAATTTAGTTACACCTTGAACAGTAATTTCAAATTTAGGCATTTCAGTATTCGGTGGTCCGGGTAGTTTAGGTATATTTGTGGTGTCTTCCGAGGTAAAAACTGAGCAAAATTGGTTGTTTAATATTTCGGCCTTACGTCTGCTATCTGAATGCAGCTGGCCTTTTCCTTCAAAGGAGAGACACCATTTCCATCCTGACGTTTTGATTTGATATAACGCCAGAGTGGTTTTGAATTTTTTTGTTCTAAAGATTCAGAAAGTTTGTTTTTCAAAAAAGACCACCTGGCAGACCTGACGGCACGCTGGGTCTGCCGTTTACATAATTTGTACTTTGCCCAAAGGTCAGCTTTATTCGTACGCTTGGCTTTATTATATAGAGATGCTTTTTTCCGAATAGATGCGAGATGTGATTTGGATAGCCAAGGTAGATTTTCCCGAGGGGAAGTCATTTTGGTCGGTATAAATTTGTCCAGGCATTGATTTAGGATGGATTTTAGTTTCAACCAATTTTCATTGACAGATCGGCTAGGACTTTTTTTTGAAAAGGAGGTCCAGCAGCTCCTAATTTGTTGCCTGATAGCTTCCCAATTAGCATTTTTGAACTGACGCACTGGGCGGGGTTTTGTACGGCGGTAGGGCGGATCAATATCCAGTTCGGTCACCAGAGCACAGTGATCCGAGATTCCAGGTACACTATGAGAAGATTTAATTAAACCAGGTTTATTTGTGATCAGGAGGTCCAAAATATTTTCTTCTCTAGTAGGTTCTTTGTGAATTTGAGCCAGGGCATGTGTATCTAGGCTTGACAGAAGCAGCTCGCATTGGGATTTGTTTGCCGCTTTAGGATTTACTACCCCATTGTCCCAGTCAATTCCAGGTAGGTTGAAATCACCTCCCAGGACAATGGTCTGATTTGAATTTTTTGGCATCAGGTCTAAAGATTTCACAAGTTCTTCTGAAGTACTAATTTTGGAGTCAGGAGGTCTATAAAAACAACCGAGGGTTAATGATTTTGATGCCGATATCTGAACTTTAGCCCAAAAAATTTCGCAGTTAATATCTGAACTTTAGCCCATAAAATTTCGCAGTTGACTGGCTGACATCCATTTTACAGCCAACGGAATTTGCAAAATTACTGGCCAAACTAAATATTCAAAAAGCTAATGGACCTGACAAAATACCAATAAGATTCCAATAAGATTATGCTGATGACATCTCCAAATTCTTAAAAATCATTTTCCAAATTTCTTACAATACCGGTGTCGTATTCTGAGGGTTCCCCCGTGCTGAGAGTTCCCCTTCCGCCCATCTGCGCATGCGCGACCATGAGCGGAACGGCTGGTATCTGTCACTCATATTCTGAGAGTCCCCCCCCCCCCCAGGCTCACAGTTCCCCACCTGTCATGCTTTGCTATGCTGAGTGCTGAGTGTTCACACCTCCCCCTACGCCTTCAGCTATGCTGAGTGTTCCCCTCTGGCTAGGATATATATTCCCCCTGCCTTGGCTAAGATATATATATCCCCCCTGCCTATTGACCACAATATAGAATGTATAATATATAATACATAAAATGGTAGTTTTTATCCCTAATTATTTCAAAATTCAAGGAAAACCCGATAAATGGATAAATAAATGGTTAAAATTTCTGATCCAGTACCAGTCACTTCCAGGGTGCCACAGGGAACAGTTCTCGACCCTCTCATTTTCCTCCTTTACATTAATGACATCAACCAAAACATCAATTCAAAAATTAGGCTTTTTGCCGATGACTGTGTATTATTCAGAGATATAAATTCAAAATTAGATTGTTTAGAACTTCAACAAGATAGAATTAGTTGACTGGTCTCACACGTGGCAAATGTCTTTCTACATAAACAAATGTCATACCTTACATGCCCACAGAAATAAACAGCCCATCATACACACCTACACAATGGACAACACACCGGTAACACCAGTCACACACCACCCATATCTTGGCATTGAACTACAGTCAGACCTCAGATGGACAAAAGACATGTATACAGAACACAACCAACAAAGCACAAAAGACACTAAACGTGCTTGAAAAAAAACCTCAAACAAACCTCTACAACTGCAAAATCACAGGCATACAAAACAATAGTAAGACCCCAACTTGAATATGCATCAGCCATCTGGGATCCACACACGAGACGAAATTCCCGATTTCTTATTTCGGACATGCATGTCCAAAATAAGATATAAGGCTATTTCGTCTCTTAACTGGTAAATGCGCCGAACAAAAATTAAAAAACTTGCAGTTCCAGCTTATGGACATGTTTACATCATATGGGCAAAGCCCGCGACTTCAAGAATCATGTGACCCCAGCAGTGTTCTCGTTTGTAGTGACCTCCAGTTATGTTTAACCAGTTTTATCATTGAAGTCATGCATAGACCTTTCAGAAAATGTATAGTTATCCATAGCCTAGACAAGAAAAAATGTGCTTTTGACCACTGTAATGCCATAAAAATGACTTTTGGCATGTCGCCAGCTTGAATTTTTGTCTCAGACAGGTCACTGCTCATGAGTGGGTGCAGTTTTTGGAAAATAAATTGTTTGAATTTGACGAACATATAGTAGTAATTGTAATTATAAAAATAATTCCCAAAAGTAGTATATTGTCCCTTGCAAAATTGAATTAATGAATACGTTACATTTGAGTTAATTACTTGTTTTTATCTGCCAAAAATTCTAAGATCAACTCAAGTTCCTTGCTGTGTGATGAACATGTAATCTAAGGTATGTATATAAAAAGACATAAAAGAAATTATGTGATACTAACAGTACTACTCTTGCAATAATCAATAGAAACAAGCAGACGCTATTTATTTTTTAAGAAAACAGAATACTTCACATGGACTCTGAAGATATAGTGATATGCACACTTAACAACAAATTGCCCTTTAGTTACTCACTAGGTATGTCTCCACGCAGCAAGTAAAAATTTAGCCTGGTCACTGAACCCAGCTTTACAACTGTGCAAAAAGTATAAAAAAATCCAGAATACGTTACACAAAATACGTTACATTTTGTAACGTTTTTTGGTAACGTATTTTGGTAACGTATTCTGCTCTTCATTAAACAATGTTGTAATAGTGCATTCTGTTTCGTAACAAAAGTACAAAACACTCACACTTTGCATGATACAACTATTTACTGGATATAGTGACATTTAGTATCATTACTTTATCATAACATGAATTATGTTAGTTATGTAACGTATTTTGGTAACGTATTTTGCATTTTTATTGGAAATATTAATTGATAGGAACGAAATAACAGAAACTCAGTATATATCGTTATAGAGATAATAAAAATGTGCTTAGACAAAAAAACACCTCGATTATTCAATGTGGCAGTGTGTAATAACGTCCATTATACACACAAATACAGAAGACGTTACTTTTAATTCTGATAATTATTTTGTGCCTGGTGAAGTATAGGGAAATAGTAGATACAATAATTCTGGTGACAATGACACGCACAATTTATTGTATTGCCTAGGTTTATTTAAAACAATATTGAAAGGGTATTGAGCATGTACACACTACTGTTCTTATCAGGAAAAAACTAAAATAAAAATACACTACTACTTTGAAAAACCTTTATATCTCGTATACTGCAATGTATCAAGACCATTGACACTTAGAACATTGAAATTACATTATTATATTTAATTGTGCATGTTTTTATTTTGCATAGTATTTGTACAAAAATGCCCAATACATATCAGATATTTTTGTAAATGCTTAAACTATAAAAAAATGTAACGTATTCTGTGTGTGTTTTTTGATGATTTTAATTGTTCATTAAAAAAATGAATAAAATTGATGTTTTAAACTTGGTATCTCAATTTTTTAGGACAAGAAAAAACATTTTTTATATTTTAAAATAAAGTTGTAAAAAGAGGTCTAGTGAGAAGTTGATTTTTTGATATTAGCTTGTGGAAAAGTCTTGAAGTGGCGGGCTTTGCCCATATGGTCATATTAAGAAACCAAAATAAAATTTGTTTATGATTTTAGCCTGATTGTGTCGCGTTAAAGGAATCTGATGCGCTTATAGATGTCAAAAATCCCAGTCGATATAGGTTTGGAATACCACAGTTTAGACAGTACCGGCTCAGACCACTACCATCCATGGTGTCATACATTTGTTTCGACACCCCTTGCCAATCGATATGATACCATTTCCGGCGATGGTCCTTGTCTGTCCACTTTACTTCCCTGTCACAGATACCACATGGAGAATTACTGATGCGGCTTCCGATATCAAATTAATTTGCAAACAAAATAATTTCATGGGACAGCAAAGCTAATTTTGGGCCCCTTCCTCATGGGTATACTCTTTACGTTTCATAAAAAGGGCCAAGCTAGCTATTTTGGCTGCCCTCAGAAGTAAAGCTGAGGAAATCCCATCCCAGGTTTTACTCTCTGAAACAACAATGAGTTACCAGTCACACTAATACTCCCGTCAATAGGACTAACCCATAAATAAAAGGTTTCATACAACCTTTCTAGAAAAAAACGTTCTTAGAAGATCATAAAAAATAGTACTCGGAAATTATGATATAAATAAACCTATGATATACATATATAGTATTCCAGAAAAGTCTTCAAATTTATATGAATTTGCTCGAATTTGTGGGATATTGCTGCCACAGATGACTCATCATTCAATGCTCACATTTCCACGGTCACTTAAAGAGTCAACGACATGCTGGGGTTTATTTAACAAAACCTATAAGGTTATCCACAATGCCATAAAGAACTCGATCGCTATTTTTCCATGCTGAGGTCAGGTCTGGAGTATGCTTCGACAGATTGAGATCCCAGTGCTCAATTAGAGATCAACAGCCTAGAGAAGATACAGTAGGCCTACAGAACAGTACATTGTGTGACATTCCAATATTAGTCTCACACAAGTTACTTCTGCGGAAATTTCAGAAACCTTTAAGTGGGACACATTTTTCAGATTAACTATATATGCCGCATAAGGCAACTGACGGGGAAGTGGCCCTAACTACACCCCATTTATAGAAATCTAACGCACGAACCAGAACTGGTGCAATAATTTTAAACACATCAGAAGCAATAAATCAGCTTTGTTAAGATTCTTTCATGTGAAAACCACCAGAAACTGTAACAAATTATCCCTGGATATCAAGGCAGGACCATCTACTACAGCTATCAAAGCTAGGCTGCAACGCTCTACCTGAGCCTGCGTATGCCAGCCAACCACTCTTCCATGGTGCGATAACACATTTTGTCTGGTGCCATGTACGATACACATGTTACAAAGGGAGATTGGGGCACCATGTTCATTGGGGTAACCATGAACATTCTATGCTTTTGAAGTGTACATCATAAGCAGGGTATTTGGTGTATGGGAGTATGCCCATCGAAACCCTAAAAACAAACAAAGATGTAGACCTGTGATGTAGTACTAGTACAGTAGTACTAGTAGTGATGCCAGCAGTATCAGTAGCAGCAATAGTAGCAGTAGTAGTAGTGGTAGCAACAATGGCACTGATAGTAGCACCGTTAGTAGAAGGCATAGTGACAGCGATAGTAGCAGATGTAGTAGACCTGAAACTAGCAGCCATCAGAAAAATGAACGTCCACAAAGAAGAAGTATGATCACCGAAAATCAACCGGACAATAGTCATGATAGTACCACCACCGCAAATAGTAGGCGTGACAAATGTACAAAAAAACGCTGCGATAATAGTGATGACAAGAAAGAAACTCAGCTTCCCGACGCCACAACCTTGCAAGACAGAACTATGAAAAACAAATGTGTAATAGGTGACTCTAACATGCGTGGATTAACCACACAATTAAAATCAAAACTGACAAATCCGGGGTCGGTGTGTGTATACAAAACTTCGGGTATGAAAATAGCACACTTAACTACCCGACTACCAGGATATGTAAATGAGGATACAGAGGCTGTAATAATCCATCTCGGACAAATGATATTGGTGATCAAGCGAACAAGGCGATGCAGGATATTAACGAACTTACTAAACAAATGACTATTTACATAATACACACTTCTATTTCTCGGAAAGTCCCCCCAGAAGCCAAAATAAATATAATACCTTAATTCACCGTGTGAACAGCCACATACGAGACATATGCTCAAAATTGAAAAATGTTGACTATATGCCCACACCCGTGACAAAACAACATCTGAGCCGTGGTGGAATACACTTAAACGATAAGGGACAACAAAAACTGACTGCGGCTATGGCTGAAGTTTTCAACAACCATGCAGTAACCGGTCAGTCTTTTCATATACCAAGCATCATAACAAGGACATAGCAAACGTGAACACTGAGGTTATAAATGATCAGGTCGGTGAAATACGCGTTCTGTCATGGAACATAAATGGCTTAGGTAACAAAATGGCAGATCCTGATCTTTTAGCATTTATTCGTGAATACGATATAATATTTTTAACAGAAACAATGAAAAGTAATGATTACACATTGGTATTACCCGGGTATCATTTCCATCATGTGAGTAGAACATTTAAACATAAAAATGCTTCAAGAGCTTCTGGTGGTATTGGAATACTAGTAGCCAACAAATTTGAAAACATACTGGAATAGACTCAACCTATGATCATCTGGTATGGTTAACTATATCTACAGAATACTATCAGAAAAACATTAAAATCGGCTGTGCCTATATACCACCAGAAAACTCTACATATGTTGGTATAAGAAATGATTATTTTACTATGTTAGAGGAGGAAGTGGTTAGATATACAGAAAGTCACCATATAATATTATGTGGTGACTTTAATAGTAGAACTGGCCGCGCTCCAGATTACGATAATAATATTAATGTTTTAAATGAACGCTGTAATGAGGACGGAGTCATTAACAAATATGGACGATCTCTGCTAAATTTTTGTATAAACACAGTGCTTAAAATAGCCAATGGTCGAATGTTTGATGATAAAGGTATCGGCCGCTATACATACTACTCGCCCATGGGAGCAAGTACTATTGATTATATGATACTAAGAGAAGATTATATGATCAGTAAATTTAAAGTAGAATCGTAAACCGAAATTAGTAGAATCGGATCATTGTCCTATAAAACTCCATATTCTTAATTCAAAATTGAAAGAGTTAAGCTCTGCAGAAATGAAGATACATGTTAATGACTCATCACCATGTTCCGATGTTTATATATGGCAAGATGAAAAAAAGATAGAGTACCAAGCATTTCTTCGAAATGAACATACATGTATTGCGTTTGAAGAAATGCTGTGTGCCGCAGCTGAAGGTTGTAGTAGCGATAATCTATGTGATGTTTTCAATGGTATGCTAGAAAATGCAGTATCCCCGTTATTTCTAAAGAAGCAGCATCAATCAAAGTGTAAGAAAAACATAAAAAATAACTTTCCTTCCAACTCTTGGTATGATAAAGAATGTAAATCTCTAAAACATGTTTTAAATAATATTGCTAAAGATAAGAAGTTTAACACACGTCAAGGTGAATATAATATAATGTTACGCCAATATAAACAATTAATCCAGAAAAAGAAAAGACACTACCAACAAGTCAAACTTAGTCAGTTTGAAAATATTAGAACAGAAGATCTAAATTCCTACTGGAAATTTTGGAAATCTTTAAAAACTAGAGATTCAACCAAAGGTCCTACCCTGTCACAATTTGTGAAATATTTTGAAGAACAAGTCTACCCTCCTCATGTTGACTATTTTGACTACGATCACATGAATAATATAATGAAGCTAGTTAAATCATCCCCAAATGATATTAATGAGAAGGTAGAAAATGGACAATCCGATTTGTTACAGTTCTTAAACAGCCCCATAACTATAGACGAAATTCAAAAAGCAATTAGAAAGTTAAAATGCAAAAAAGCGGCAGGCATAGATGGTATTCCTGCGGAATTTTACAAGCATGGTAGTAATGAACTCTTACCAGCACTGTTTTACTGTTTAATACCATTATCGCCAATGGAGAATATCCATCAAGTTGGGCCACTGGTATAATTCATCCTGTTCACAAAAAAGCTGCCCATAACGTGCCCGATAACTACAGGAAAGTTACAGTAATGCCATGCATTGGGAAATTATTTGAATCTGTACTTAACAACAGTCTTTTAAAAATGCTGTATGTTATGATAATGTTCCCTTTCAAGCCGGCTTTAGAAGTAACTCCCGGACGACTGATAATATATTTATACTATGTGCCATTATAGATAAGCAAAGGTGTCTTTCAAAGCCCCTGTATACATGTTTTGTTGATTTTACAAAAGCAATTGACTATATTGACAGATCAGCACTGTACTATAAATTACTGAGCAGAGGAATAGACGGCAATTTTTCAAATGTAATAAAGAGTATGTTCTCTAAAGCTGAGTGCCGTGTAAAATGGGATTCATGCATCAGCGAGATATTAAAAAGCGAATTTGGTGTCCTGCAAGGTGGTATGCTCAGCCCCAAATCATTTACAGAATTTCTGCAGGATATATCCAAATCATTTGATCAAGGTGAGGGTATCCCCGTAGACACTTTATTAATTGTATACTTGTTATTTGCAGACGACCTTGTCCTTTTTTCAGATTCTGAAAATGGATTGCAAAAGCAATTAACTGCCCTGTATAAGTATGCTTCTCTGTGGCATATAATAGTCAGCATTCCTAAAACAAAAGTTCTCATATTTAACAAACGTCATACGTCAGAATGTGACAGCTTCTACTATGGTGATGACATAATAGAAAAAAATGAAAAATAAAAATACCTTGGGGTTGTATATAGCACTAAATATCCTAAGAATGTATTGAAAGAAACGTTCCTTCATCTCGCTTCCCAAGCTGTTAAAGCAGTTTTTTCTCTACACAAGCAATCTCGTCCCGTAGTCGGTAAATTGTCACCTGTTATTGCTTTCAAGGTTTTTGATTGTCAAATACTGCCCATATTAGAGTATGCAAGTGATATATGGTATACCGGTGATAGTGTTAATGATCTGGAAAAAATACATCTAAAATTTATTAAATCAACGCCGGGTGCTAGAAAGCAAACACCCACTCCTGCAATTTATGGTGACACAGGACGGTTTCCATTGATGATCAGGCAACATATTAAAGCTGTAAAATGTTGGTGTAGAGTTCTAGACCTATCTCAGAACCACCCTGTCAGAAATGCCTACAATATGCTACTAGAGCAGCGCACTGGATTCACAAACTGGTGCTCGCGTATTCGGTCTGTCCTTGAACTAACCGGGCTAGACCAAGCTTGGGAGACGCAGCACATTGGCAATACAAATAAATTCATGCTTTCCTTTAAAGATTCAATTGTTAAAATATTTACACAGCGATGGAGACAAGATATCGAGAGTTCAAGTAAGCTTCGCACATATTCATTAGTGAAAAAATCTTTGTGTGTGGAACCATACATCTTAAACATAAAGGGGAACCACCTTATAACAGCAATGGCGAGATATAGAATGAGCTCACATGATTTAAAAATAGAGAGAGGACGATTCAATGATCCAATAACTCCAATAAACCAACGAATATGCACAAGGTATGAATCAAACGAAATTGACGACGAAATACACCTTCTTCTCCACTGTAATGCCATGAACATTGAACGCGAAATCTTGCTTAATTCTCTAGCCGGAATTATCAATATGCAACCAACAAATGATATTTTTCTACGAATTATGACATCTAGAGACATAACAGTGGTGAAGTCGCTAGCAAAATTTATCTATGGTTGTTTTAAACAAATTAAGGGTTAAAAAAATTGAGTATGATAATTGTATATTCATATTCAAGCTGAAATATGTTGTATGTGTGTCGTGCCGTGCGTGACTAGCATGATTAATTATTATCATCATGATCATGATTATGTTTCATTATTATCGTTTAACGTTACAGTTTTTATGTAGAACAATCACAAGTCACCTGTCGCTATGTTATCCATATTATCATGCCTTCATGATCTGACTTGGGTATTACCACATATCAGGACGGCTGTTGCTCTCGTTTCTTATTATTTGGCTTTTTAGGGCCGGTTAGGGACGTTTCCGTCGCCTTTGTTATCAGACGAGGTGGGGCCTTATGGAGGATTTCAGAGTTGCTAAGTCAACTGATGAGGTCGGGAATGTTTTTACTTCGATTGTAACTCCAAGTATGTGGTACTAACTAGGTCGTGAGTGAAATGTTATGAACTAAACAATATAGTGAATTAAAATAAGCTGTAATGTTTTTGTGCGAGGGCCATATAGATAATAAATCACTAGTTAATTAAACGAGCTTTATTGCTATTGTGTGAGTGCCATGTCCTGCGTGAATGGCACGCATAATTATTATCCGTAATTTTTATTCTTATTACATCTCTAAGTCTCCAACACTCGATAATCAGATAATATGGATGGTTCTGATGCTATACTATGTTGGCAGTCGACGAACCACCATGTCCGACTTTTATTAGTATGTATATATTGTGTTCCGGTGGTATTACTGATGGAGTTCATAGCGACTGTGCTTGCATGGTCACATGGCTCGCAGCTACCTGTGTCGCAGATTGTCACATTGATTGTACTTGCATGATATAATATTTGATTTTTTAAAATATCGTGTAATTTTTAATATTGTCTTAATACATTCTCAAATTGGACTCTATGACCTAAACTTGTCGGCAAAGTAGACAACAGCCAAAAGCTCTATCTTAGTGGTACAATAATTCATTTACGATGACCTGAATTTTAATCTTGCATCGGTGTCAAGAATGAATAGTAACTTCGGATCACAGAAAAAGTTTCGATAGAATCATGCTTTACAAATTGTATAAAGTGTTCTAATTCAGGTTGTATCTAGGTTTTACTCCACCTCACAAAGATGTTTAACCCTTTTAACGCTGAACCCCTGGGCACACTTGCATTCCCACCGCTGAATTTCTGTGGAGGGGGGTTGAAAAAAAATAAGAATATTTTGTAATGTCAAATTTGTCTGAAGAGACCAACAGGATCTTAGCTTATGAGCAAATAATAACATGAGAAGAAGTTGTGTTTTACTAGTGCATAACACCAAGGTCATTTCGAGGTCACATTAAGGTCATTTTAAGGTTAAACTTTTGATCAATTTCAAGCTGTTTAGTGGTTCAGTCATCTATTAGAAAGGACTGATGGTGACACATTCTTGGTCGGGTATCATTCCAACACACATTTTTAGGAAATCAAGGCCAGTGCTGATATCGGGGGGGGGGGTAATACCCCCATGTTTGCCCTTATTACACCCCCTTCCTCAAGGCTCAATTGAACAAGCAAAATTACAATTATGCAGTAGAGTGTAGGATCAGCTTGGGCTTCCATCGCAAAAGATTGAGACATAACTGGTTATGGAGGTTGACATGGGTTGAGGTTGTGCTTTACTGCATGGATACTGCCCAACATAAACGTGAAGGTTGTATCAAGGTCATGTAAAATGTCAGGCTTATCAGTTAATGGGTGATGTGTAGGGCCCACTAAATGCGTAATGATTAGGTGTGCAACTATGCAATCCGCACTGCCTCAATATCTGTCATTCAAGTATTAATATAGCATTTTAAGCATGCTGACGATGACAAAGGAAGCTATGGTTTGTTTTATTGTATTCCTTGATAACAAATTTTTTTAGTTCTAAAGGAATTCTTTAAGAATGGCAGCTCTACATCGGCCCAGATATTATTACGGGGTGCTGCACATGCACAATCAAAGGAGAAACAATCTTTTATCAGCAAAAATAAGGTTACCCCCATGATTGCCCGACCACATTAATTTTACAAACAAAAATACTAAAAAAAACACTCTGCCGCGAGATATTCGGGACCCGCAACAGCGGGACATTTTTTATCCCGAGATAACACGGGACCCGCGGTAAAAGGGTTTAAGAAATGAGAATGTGACCATATACCGTAGGCCTATTGCCCAAATCGCGAGGAAATCCGGTTTGCTCTTTTGACGGTAGGTGGAAATATTGAACCTTTTGATCCTTTCAACACAAATAACCCCCCTTAGCTACCCTATTGGGATGGTTGTGATTAAAATGGAACTATTTCCTTTAAAACTGTGCTGCTCTCACACATAGGCGAATATGCTAGCAAATATAATAGCGAATATGAATCTTTGAAATGCGTAGTCGAATTCACCCCGAAGTTGTGAATAGATAGCGAATATTTTCACCTCGGTCATCCATGGACCTCTTCTTACGAATATATTTCAAGTACACTGCGAATGCTTGCGCTTGCCAATGACTTACCAACTACAAGCAATCGTTGCGAATGGTGCAAATGGGCTTAAGAATAATATCAAATAAATGCTGCGATTGCAATGCGAATCTTATGAATGCTTTCGAATGCTTACAAATGGGCTTGCAAACGCTACTAACGTACTTATGAATGATGCGAATGTCTTACCAGCGTTGCCGTTGCCTTGTTTTTTTCTTACGAATGATGCGAATATAAGATGACGAGGCTGCGAGTGGTATAAATAAAGAGTGAATATGACGCGGGGCTCATTTAAGACATTCGCAAGGAATTGGGAACAGCGAACGTTACAAACGCCTTGCAAATACCTTATGAACGTTGCAAATGCTTCCGAATGCCTTTTCAACGTTACCAATGGCTTTCGAATGCCTACGAAAATTGACGGCAAATGACAGCATTCGCATATTCGCTGAAATTTAGGAGACGCTACCTAAATTGGTCGATATATTCGTAGCCAACGCTTCGTAACCAACGCTTATAAATACTCGGCGAGTGTAGCTAATTTTTAGAGAATGTCAAATCTTTTCATTCGGAAGTACATTCGCTAGCATATTCGCCTATGTGTGAGAGCAGCATGTGGAATATCGTAGGGTTTTCTGATCAAATATTTGTGTCATCCGTCCTTCCACACAACACATGCTGTGTTGAGGATACCATACTATCTTGCACTCCGCTTGTTGTAGATACAGCTTATTAAAAGGCGTGGGAGATTGTTGCTAGAGTAAGTTGACAGATGAGCATCCACCACTCTATTTCAGGAACTTCTCTTCACAGGGGTGGAATAAGATACAGAACCCATAACGCGACATAGTGAAGGTCGAAGAGGGTTGATTTAAAATGTATTGTTCTGTCGAATAATCTCTGTATTGCATTTCCTCAATAAAATAGGTAAGAGTGTAGTAACTTTCAGTTGTGAGATCTTGCTAGATGGACAACCCATGCGCGATCACGTGGTCTGTATCCAGCCGTCAGAGAAAACAGTCGAGAATATCGTCTTCATCATTGATGTTGTCTGATATTTAGTGAATACGAAGAAGGTGTTTGTTTGTTTTGCTACATAGTTCATTGTACAGTGATATATCTTAGATTACTTATTAATATATATGATATTACTGCAATGAAAACAATGAATTATCCCCAGAGCACAACGCATGTCAAATGACAAAAAATAAAACTTATGTATGATAGGTGTTACAATTTAGGTACGGAAGCGTGAAATTTAACTAGCTTCGCCTACATATAATAAGCCTACATATAATAAGCTGAAGTAATATTAAATATCATTGATCTAATTATTAACGAAGCAATATGGAATTCCAAATGCGGCAAAAATTAATGATATGCATATTTATGGTAAATAGGTGGACGTATGGATGGATGGATGGATGGATGGATGGATGGATGGATGGATGGATGGATGGATGGATGGATGGATAGATGGATGGATGGATGGATGGATGGATGGATGGATGGATGGATAGGTGGGTGGATGGATGGATGAATGGATGGACGGATGGATGGATGGGTGGGTGGGTGGATGGATGGATGGATGGATGGATGGATGGATGGATGGATGGATGGATGGATGGATGGATGGATGGATGGATGGATGGATGAATGGATGGATGGATAGATGGATGGATGGATGGATGGAAGGACGGACGCACGGACAGACGGATGGATGGGTGGATGGATGGATGGATGGATGGATGGATGGATGGATGGATGGATGGATGGATGGATGGATGGATGGATGTGGATGGACGTGCGTATTTATTTTATTGACGACAGGAAGGTTTATTTTCAGATTCATGCGTCATTACAATGAGTATGGTTATATAATTGGTAATTTAAAATTAAATTGAAAAGGTTATGATAAGTACATTAATGTCATTTGTAGTATGTGTATCGAATACAAAATATCTCAATAACAGTAGGCCTACATGTATATCTCATGACCAATTTAAAGGTTAAATACTGCTTAAATACTGATGTTTTCGTGTGATGATTTATAAATATTTTTTTGTACTGCGTACCAGAACTTCTTCAGCTAGGTCACGCCCTCTGTACATAGAGTTAATAAGTCAACAAGAACAAGTTGGTTAAAAGCAAAAAATTCGATGACCGACACACACTGATTGACTTAATGTCAAGACACAAGGGATGCTGCTGATCAGGCGCAATGGAAGAAAACTATATGAGAGGTATTCCTCACATGCGAGTACAATGTTTGAATGTTGATCATCAACGTGGAGATAAATACCATGACGTAGATCATATCATCGGAGCTCTTGCTGTAGGGAAGATAGCGATTACAAGCTGAAGTTGAATGAGTGACAGTAGGCTACTGTTTCCGATGGTAAACAGGGGTTACTTGATCCATTACGGATTACACGTTCAGACCAGTGATTCTGATGATAGCATCAGTGGAATCAGTAATGTGAATGATATGTAAAATGTATACACGTTTGCCTGATTGTAATGATCAGACCGCTTTCTTTCTAGGCGAGCTAAGCTTTTTTAATTTGTCTTGTGCTTGCTGTCTAGGTGTTTTTTCTTTTTGCCTTTTCCCTTCTTTACGAGGATGTGTATGGCATGTGTATGGGTCTGGGAGCTTCCTTGGATGTGTTTCCTGTATGGATAATTTTACTGTGCCCACGCTTATTTGCAGTTGGCTTGTTGTCATATTTGCGCTCTTATGGCTATCCAAGGGTATTATAGAGGTATCTGAAAGAGGTATAGGTTCAGGCAATATATTTTCGTTCACGTGCAGTCTTTTCTGATGGCCTAATATGTTTTGGTGTCTTCGCACTGGAGGCGTCACAGTCGTAGTTTCTTCTTCGTTCATACTAGCGTCACTTGTCAAATTAATAGGCGACAAAATGTCGTTGTCTCTGATTCTTATGGGGCTAACAGTCTCTGTTTTTTCAATATCATCATACCTAGCCAAATTATTTGAATTGTGAGTGGAATCTCTCTCCTGGCTATCTGAACTGTCTGTGTAATCATCTGCTGTACCGCTATTAACGTAAGACGCTGACCGAGATATAGGCCCACATTTTTTTCTCCGTCTGCTCCTATAAGACGAATCTATTACTTCGTCTGTATTTTTCTTAGCTTCTCGAAGGCTTTTCTGTAAATTAAGGATTTTCCCTTCCATATCTGCTATATTTTTCTTCATAAAATCTTTCATTTCCATCAGTTGTGCTTTTTCGTTTTGAGCTGTAGTTAATTTTCGTTGTACGGCTGTTTCAGATTCTCTAGCTTCTTTGATTAAATATATACTATGTGATAGCTTTGCGTACGCGTCTCTTCTTTCGGCAATGTCATCTAAAAGAGTTTCCAAAGCGAAGAGATATGTTGTTATCATACTAGCGACATCTTGTCCGAATTGACTTAGTTTTCCTCTTAGTTCAATAATGGCTGACTTAACCTCAGAAAAATTAATATCACTTGTTGTGTTTGTGATACAATTTGCAGCAAAAACACATATATTCGTTACTTCTTCCAAAAGTTTTCTCTCGTCGGTTTTCCTGCGCTCTCCACTTCTGGACGGTGGTCGTTTATCTATTGGTAAAATTAATAAAATAAATAATATTTTATTTATAAACGCCTCACAAGAATAATGAAATCATGCTTAAATTTAATATAAATTGTATAGATGAATGATAAATTGTGTCAAACTTTGTATGTGTAATATAAAATTATCTCTTATTACTAAACACACCACATTTGAAGCACTTCATGTAAAAAAACAAATAAGCCTTCTAATTTCGTGTTCTTAAATTAATGTAGGCCTATTGGCTAGAAACAGAAAATTAACATTTTAATTTTCTAACCTTGAACTTCATATGATTAAGTAATTTCTAGTCAGCCAGTTTACCATTTTCTATGTCTTTGATGTGCTTGGCAACATGTCCATATCCACAGTCTTCCAGCACATGAAGAAATTTTGGAAAACACACTGGCCCTCTAGTTCTTAGGATATCCAACAATTTATATACTTTGTTCTTCCCATTGCACATCTTAGAAGAAAAGACAATATAAACCATTCTAATTTTAATCATTTGTAATTCTACTAGTGTTATTATATATATATTATTTCCATGCAGCAAAAATAATATATTGTTGCAGTATTGTATTGTTTTAACATTATGTTCAAATAATTATACCCTTTCCATGCGGCTTTTGGACCCGATATGGGATTCTTGAATGTTCCTTATTTGCGGCTCTTGGACCCCATGCGGGATGGTATCGCTGACCAGTATACCCATTACCAGAATGTATTTCTGCCATTACCAAGCAATGTGTATGAATTGCTACAGTGCTGTCGAAAATTAAGGAATCATTTCGTGACCAGTGTATGTAGAATGTACCCACTGCTTTACACTACCCTTTATACGCTGCAATCCTGACACAACCTGTTCCCCGACTTTGAATTCTTGGGGAAGGGTCAAGGATATTTCTGAAGCCCATTTATTTTTATCCCACAAACAGGACCCGAGTCGCGTGGAAAATAATAACATCAGCTGGAATTGTGCTTCGAAAATCGAAAATAATTATTTTTCTTTTGGCTACGTAATATGTCTAATGTCCATAACATGTGAACATATTCATAGACTAGAATTATTTGAGCACTTTGCCATAAAAGGACATTTTTCGAAAAGTTTGATTTAAGAGTGATATAGTATTTATGAGTAGTTTACCAAAAGTGGCACTCATGTTCCTTGATATGACCTGAATGTTATCAAGGTCCAAGAAAATGTTTTAGTGGTGGGATGATTTCCTCTCATTTCACTATACAATAAGTTTAGGGTTATGAGAATACTATTTTGTTTCCATAAATATATTGTAATGTGAGTATTATAAGCAGCATGTTCATAAAAAAATGAAACGTTATGCTAATATTATTCCAGTGGAAGGGGGTGGTAACCAGCTCAATGGGGTCAATAACATAGCCTACTAAATCACATTTTTATCCTTTTTTGTCTTGCTAAGAACCGTTCTGGCGAGCACTCACACACATTACTTTTGTGATAACTAGCGATTTGTGGACATACGCACAATTCAAATGTAATTGAATATTTTAACTAAACAGCCCAAGAACTTCATTTTGTCATAATTTGACTACTTTTTCTAAAAACTGGAGGAAGTTTATGTCCGTGTCATGACATTACAAATTGTACCCAATTCCAGTTATTATTGTGAACTTTATAGCCAGTGCTCATTACCTACTGTGCTCATATTACTCCATATTACCCTAATACTTGCATATTAAACACGATGGCCTATATCAACCCTTTTATCGCGGGTCCCGAAATATCTCGGGGCGGAGTGTTTTTTCAGTACTTTTGTCTGTAAAATCAATGTAGTCCGGCATCTATGAGGGTAGCCTGGTTTAGATTGATACAAGTTTGTTACTTTTTTCATTGGGCATTGAAAGAACGGCATAATAATATCTGAACGGATGTAGAGCTTTCTTCCTTAAAGGATTCTTTTAGAGCGTAAAATTCAATATTCCGCCACGAAATCAACAAAATTATCATAACTTTCTTAATTATTGAGATAGAGACTTGATTTTTTCACCGAACCATATATTTTTGTTATCAATGAATACAATAAAACAAACGAAACCTTCCTTTGGCATCATTATCATGCTTAAAATGCTATATTAATATTTAGATGACAGATATCACAGCAGTGCTGATTGCATAGCTGCACACCTATTCATTACGCATTTAGTAGACATCACCCATAAACTGATAAACATGACATTTTGTATGACCTCGATATATCCCTAACATTTCTTTTGGGCGGTATCCATGCATAGCACAACTTCAACCCATGTCACCCTCCATACCCAATTATGTATCAATCTTTTCGATGGAAGCCCAAGCTGATGCTATATTAGACACGCTGCTGCATGAGTGTAATTTTGCTTGTTCAAATGAGCCTTGAGGAAGGGGCGTAAGAAGGGCAAACATGGGGGTATTACCCCTCCTAATATTAGCACTGCCCTAGATTTCCTAAAAATGTGTGTTGAAATGATACCCGACCAAGAATTTGTCACCATCAGTCCTTTCTAGTAGATGAATGCACCACTAACAAGCTTGAAATTCATAAAAAGTGGATTTAAAAAAAAATACAGTTTGACCTTGAAATGACCTTGATGTGACCTTGAAATGACCTTGGTGATATGAACTAGTAAAGCACAACTCCTGCCCATGTTATAATTTGCTCATAAGCTAAGATCCTGCTGGTGTCTTCAGACAAATCTGACATTACAATTTTTTTTCAACCCTCCTCCCCAGGAATTCAGCGGTGGGAATGCAAGTGTGCCTAGGAGTTCAGCGTTAAAAGAGTTAAACATTTACTCTTAAAATGCCTGTATTTTGCTTTTCAACAGAGGCTACCCCTGTTAATTGGAAGAAAAAAATTATGCTTATGACTCCAAGCGAGCAATATAGAACAATCAATTAATCAATAAACAATGTATCAATAATACAACATGTTGTGCCTGGAATAATACTGATACGTGAACAGCTACACGTAAAAAGGCTTATTTTACTCATATAAAATGGCTGTTTCTAATATCATCATCCAACATCAGGGTAGGCCCCCTATATATTTCAAAAAAATAAGGCTCATGATATCTAAAGAAACACATTAAATGTAATCAAACGAAAACCAAAGCATAACGCACTGTAACTGATCCTATTATGCTATGATCTCGGACTGGGTAAGATCGAAATACGGTGAACATTGAGAACATGATATAATATATCATAGCAAGTAGACTACATTGCTGAGGGCATTGATCGCCCACTTGTAGGCTAAGTTGTATGCATCGTGTTTGACCACAATGATGCTACAGAGACCACCAATCGCATCAAACGCCATCTAAATCTCAGCGAGGTTATTATTGATGACATCAGCATAAGTCGATCTCTGTCTGCTCGCAACTTTGGTACCTAATTCTGACAAACACCTGACTATTAGCTGACGAGGGCGCCGGTCACAGCCTGGCTGCCCAGCTGCCTAATGAAAAAACACGTGAGGCACCAGTTTGATGTAAACTTGCCCGCCCTCATCTATAGATAGTAGTACGTACAATCAATTTGTGACGCCGATAAAAAGTGTCTGCCCGCCACTTTTAATAAGTTTTTAAGATCACGTCAGGAAAATATAAACAATTGAAAATTCGAATCGAGCTGGTATGAACAGTATAAACGGCGACCATTATGTTTGAATTTCTGGAGTCTAATAATCAACAACATCCAGCTCCCCATTTGGAAACGAAGTGTCAGACAGGTGCCCCGTCTACCTGATTATGAGCAGTGTCTGCCGCTCTTCTGTCTTCCACTGTCTTGTTTAACATCAACAGCATTCAAAGAGTGCCGCATATGAATACATTTGTCTCCGTTGTTCAGGCCGTAGTAGTTTCCCGACGTGTCCATAGGCCCTATATTGACTATTACAACACTCTGTTGTGTGGACTTCCATCTATACTGATAAAGAGATTGAATAGGATGCGAAATGTATAGCCTTTAAAGTGGTAGCTAGAGCTGACAGAAGCGACCATGTTTTACCAGTTCTCTACAAACTTCGTTGGCTGCCTGGATGTAGGCTACTTGCCCCAGCCAACATCACAGAGTTGTGCCTTATAATAGACCACCTAAAACACTGAGCTTGAACACAGAGTAGCTTTTTGAAGTCCCAAAGTTCAAACAATGATAGTTTCGCAATGGCGGCTATATAATAGGCTACGGCGGCCCCAGCACTCTCGAACAGCTTGGAAAGCCAGATCCATCTGAAAAAAACCTTTAAAACGCACCTCTTTCGACAAGCTTTTGGTGACCTCATGCAATAATTGAGATACGTGCTCCTACATTTAATACTGACAGATCTATACATATTATGTAGTTGTTAGTGTGACCAATGTTTAAATTTCGGGACCTCAAATTCACTGTCAAACAGAGATGTTTACCGAACATAGCGCCTATATGGCCAAATTCGTGTCAAAGGGGTTAAATCGTCGCCTCGGAGCTAAATGATCCTATCTGACACTCGTCAGAGTGGCAGATAGGATCATTTAGCTCCGAGGCGACAAAATATTGTTCCAAATTGTTTGGCAGTGATCTAGATGTATTGACGAATGATTGCAATAGAAAATTGGGCTAAATTTAAGCAATTTGAAAACCTAATCTCACTATATTTGGCTGTCATGATCTGGTACGCCATCTTGAATCACTAAAAACACAAAATGATTGACCAATAATCGTGAATTTCCCATATTTTATTGTGACAATACCAACTATGCACCATTAATCATGGGAATAATAATATTATGAATAATAATTGTGTGCCTAATTGAAGCTATCTAGAGCGGCCCTGGTGTTTGTCAGAATATCTTTTTTGGGCTTAAAGGGTTAAATATCTCTCAAATTGTCTGAGAGTGGTTTAGATGAATTTGCCGACCACTAAACTAGTTGAAAAGTTTTACATTGTCTTTTTGGCGTCTGGTGTGAATTACTGTAGACTTTCCACATCAGAAGCATTCATCCTTCAAGCTTAATTATATATATATCTTCTCTATCAGTGTCTACATAATTGACCATCGTATTCACACAATCCGTCACGGGTGAGATTATCAAAATTGTCAATGTCAATTAAAGATTAATTCTGATATTTTCAACTTGCCTGCTATACATTGTTGTGGCTTAAATCAACAGAAAATATACTAATATTTAGAAAATATTTCAAAGCACACCAAAGGCATTACAGATGGCAGTATACATTATACACCTTTTTCTGTAAAATTCTATATACACAGTAAAAAATATGTCCATGTATTTTTAGTAAAAATGCAATGCATAATTATGTTATAAAATACTTTTAGAACTTTATAAAGTGATCTAAATTGCAAAGTAGTATTCCAAATTCAGCTCCACGGTATATCAGTATACTGTTTCTGAGATAGTATTGGTATTAATGGGGGCCCTAGGGTAGTGGTTAGCACCGCTGCCTTTCACGCCAGAGTTCGGGGTTCGGTTCCCAGTCTCGGCGGTTTGAAAGAAACAAAAAATGTTTCTTCCCCATCCACGTGTGAAAGTCAGTATTGTGAGGAGCCTCCGTGACCGAGAGGTAGCGTGCTCGGCCTCAGACCGCCAGGGCTCGGATTTCGAATCTTGTGTCTGGAGGACAGTGTCATCTCAATCATCCCACCATCCTCAGGAGGTTCTCCTGGCCCAGTTTAGCCTATATGTGCACAAAGGTGGCCTAAAGCTCGACTCATTTCATTTCATTAATGAGAAATATATACATATTTGTTCACACATGGGTATACACAAATTTATATCGCTAAGCTTGCAAGTTAAGCTCATCAATGTTCTCAAAAATAGGACAATTAAGTATTTTAATTGATCTTTTTGCGACCATTAAATAATTGAATTTGGTGAAGAGATGGGATGTGTATCTCAGCCGACATTATAGCTGAACATTGCATCACATTTTGTCAGTTATGGCGGCTATCTTGTATTTTGCATTTGACTAGCATGTGCAATATTTTAAAATAATGAAATATTTGTTTGTGACCCACGAGAGTAGTTTTGACACGAGGTAAGCTATGTAGCAAATATATTGTCATTTCATTAGAAATTACGATCATCTTTATGTTCCGGCGCTTTCAGTGAACATTTTCCCGAGGTATACCCTAGCTTAATCTGTTCCAAAAGCTATGTGCGTAGACATCTGAGTAGACATCTACTAATGTCTTATAGAAGAAAAGAAATAGAATACTGTCAATTTTTCTCAATGTATATTTCTCGGGACGTTTTTTTGTGATACTAGAGGTATTGCAGGACATAAAATCGAAGAGTTTGGTAAGATGCTTTTTTTCCACAGGTCATCCCAAATGTCCCAAATCGACAAGCCAATGCCCTATAGTATTTGCATTATTTCAAATATTTGTAAACGCTCGTTCAAACCTATCAGTTGTCTATCGTTTTAGTTTAGTTTTCAATGCTTCATGTTCCTTTCACATTTACATTTTAATGAGAGTATGTCTAATAATTCGGATATGCATATGGTAGTAGATCTAATCTATATCAGAGCTGTTTCAACAGAATTACCTCAATATCATCCAACATTTCAGGAGTCAGAATATCCTTTCTTTCAAGTTCTTTCCATAGCTTTGGAGTTGAATAAATATGGTCCACTATGTAAGATCCGGCTTTCTTTAATATCTCTATCTGTTCTTTATCCATGATAATACGATCTTCTATGGCATTGTGAAGTGATGCGTTTCCCAATCAAAATGCCCAAGCACACATGCATTTCTATATGACATGATATATATATATATTATATCCTAGAAAACGTAATACAAAGATCAGCTGGATGCTGTGAATGTATTTCCTTGATATGTTTTGTTTTAATGTACCAAGAAAATTGCATAACTTATATATATTTGATGATAACAGCAGCGGTGTATCCTACTGTTATGTTATGTAGGTAATAGTAGGTATCCAACACACCATGTAGATGGCAGAATGTGCACTTATCAACCGGTAGTACTCATCATAAGTTACCAGGACTGATCGTCACCCTGACGTATAACCGCGGATACTTGTTGTACTATTATTTTACTACCTGTTTATTATTCTGGATAATCCACCATGGCCTGTTATATTAAGCCTAATAACATTACATTCTCTCATAACATTGTGCAGCTTAAAATTCTAACTTTGAATTTTCACAAACATATTTGAGTTTTCCATGAACTACTCCTGTGTATGGCACAAAGTTTTAATGACAACGACATGCAATGGTGTGACTATACATTAAATAGTACCCGGTAGGCTGATAATGGACCATCGGAGGTTCAATATAATGTCCTCTATGTTATCATCTAACTTATCTAATTTATCTAAAGCGCGAAAGATATAAATTACTTCACTACTTCCTGGTTACTGTTAAGCCTACACAATACGTCACTCTATGGAAACACCAACAGATAAAATTGGAATCAAGACAATTAGTTAGTCCGTAAGACTACCCAGTTTGTTATAGTCAGGGGAGATCTTCTTCTTATTATTGATTATTGTATACATATTATAATATATACAAGAGTATTTAGCGCCCGACTGCTGTATGTGACACTTGAAGCTACGCATCAACACACAGTGTACGCTCGCACGTGTGCACACGTACGTTCATTTTGTAGTTTAGATACGTAATTTGCATTTATCAATGAATAAATAGTTAAGTCATTTTATTCGTCATTTTCCATAGAAATGTTTAAGTATTCACAATAGTAGTAGAATATTACGACCTTGTCCATCAATTAGGAGGTTTTCGCTCGGTGCAGGGGTTTTCGTGACGATCGCATATATTCGTCAATTAATATAATAAAATAGGGATCACATTATTAGGATGGATCTACAATTATAGAAGACATTGTATTAAATCTAAGATACTGGCACTGAGAGTGTTGGTCAGCAGGGTCTTTACAATGCCCCCCATGACTGAATAATCTACACCACCTCGTAACAACATGAAATAGGTCAGTTATACGAATATCAAAAGGAGCGAAGCCCAATGTATTACTTCAATTGGTCAATAAAGTATGTCTTAAACTAAATAGGTAAGTGTATGTGTCGTACCATTATTTAATATAGCTTTTATTGTCGACATCGACGTTTTAAACCAGTTATGTTATGCCAATACTCTGATTGTGCTGTACGTTTCTTGGAACAATATGGATGTGTGGACATTCTTGAAAAATACAAATAGTTTATTGAGCGATAGATAGAGTCGATTGTGGACCTACTCCTTTTAAAATATGGGCTCATATCTGGATTTGATGTCGAATTCGTGTCACTAGGGCCTAAGACATCTACATGTGAAATTGGCATCAATATCACGCCAAATCAGGATCAAGTGCCCACTTACTTGTGGAACCATATGCAATGTAGGCAGACGTATAATGTAACTGGTTATGTCACTTTACCTTTAGAGCCTCAATGGTCTACCCCCCTCCCCCCCCACTCGTTTTAAAAATGTTAGTACTATTAGTAGCTCACATAATTATTGTCGTTAATTGACTCACCGTTATCATGGTTATAGGCTTATAACACACAGTTACTCAGTCGCTGTACACGCTAGCGGAACGTTACTCGATCGTTGTACACTGAGCGTTACTCAGTCGCTGTGCTATATTGCTTATAAATCATAATAGGCATATATATACATATAGATGTATTAGGCCTAACTTCCTGGAGAATCACTTAATACCATAAAAATAAACAGCATATCTACAAATGTATCAATCTTTATAAAATTTCAACGCATTTATACAAATGTGTGACAAGCTGGTCAATAATAATATGAGATGTATAGCATCTACTTCCATGCAACATAGACCTTTAACACGAGAAAATGTCGAATTCAAAATAACTTATACCGAACACTTCTAAACTCTCTGACAAACCTTAGTTGGAAAATTCAATACATTTTCGCATGGCTCAACATATTCAAAAGATAAATTTACCGCTAGAAATATACTAAAACCAATGAAATACTGCAGTATAAACTAGAGGTTTTCAGGTGATCGTAACTGTGCGTTGTGGAACGTCGAGCACACGTTGGCAGTCGCTCCCCAGTCGTCGAATGCGTTATACATGCGTTACTGATGCGCTACTCCCACGCTAGCAGTCGCTGGTGATCGCTGGCGATAGAATCACGGATTATGTGATGTGCGTTCTTCAGTCGCCGAGCACGTTACTCTAACGCTACTCATGCGCTCACGAACGCTAGACAATTGTTCTGGATCATGATAGTCCTTCAATCGCCAGCCTTTTCAATAATTTTTAATATTTGTCCGTGCGTTCCGCGATCGTTGACGGTGATCGCCAAGGTGTGACAGGCCCTTTAGGCCTACTACTCATGCGCAAATGAACGCTAGACAATCGTTTTGGATCATGAAAGTCCATCAATCGCCAACGTTTTCAATAATTTATTATATTTTTTCGCGCGTTACGCGATCGTTAAAGCTGATCGCCAAGGTGTGACAAGCCCTTTTAATAAGGCCTTTTACGGAGACGTTGCTGTGAAGCTAAAAATACCATAGCTTTGTGAGTAGGCCTATTCTCTTTCTTTTTCCGACATCTTTGACGCCCATATCCAATGTGTAGAGTGAATTTACGCTCATCGATGAACACCAGAAATGGCATATCCCAGTGAACACAAAACATTTGTATGACATTTATACTATATTATACGTTGAGCCGTCGTTGTAAAAATGTTATACAAATGCTTTGTGTTTACTGTGATGGTCGTAGATGGTCCACTGCCGAATTTCTGTATCCCACCTTATCAGCTTATACAATGCAGTGCTGAGTCTGTTTTGGTATGAAAATCAGTGTGTTTTTCTTTGTAATAGATTTAATATGCCAGCTGCATGTATAGCCGTTGCCTCATAGTTTTTTAGGAAAACTATTTACCATCTCACACACTCCAGTCACATGACAACTCTGAGTCAGTCTTGAAAAATTCTTGATATCAGCCTGTCTGTCTACTCTTTATGAGCTGTAATATTTTTTAGACGGACATGCCGGTTTAGCCGTTCCAGCATACCGGGGGGTACCCTGAAACTAGTTTCAACGTAGCCCCCCCTCCCAGGGGTACTTTTTTTCACTAGTTTCAGCGTACCGGGGGTACGTTGAAACTAGGTTCAGTGTACCGGGGGGTACGTTGAAACTAGTTCAGATTATCTCCAGGTATTTTGAAACTAGAAACTATTTACTTTAACCGCCCCCCCCCCCCACCCATTTCCAGGGCCTATTCACCAAATATGTTTATTGCTGACTTTTTAATTACCGTTAGACCTAGATGGATGATCCGCTGAATACACATGGTTGGCCCACCCACATGCGCAACATCGTCGACGTTCGCAAGAGTTGGGTGCCGCTATCTATATAATAATCAGATAATATGGTTCAGTGAAGCAAAACGACAACAATGCTGTAAATTAAAGGTACCAACATTGAAAAAATTATATGTTCTATTTGTGTTACTCTACATAATAAAACAGTCTAAATTAGATTTTTTTTAGTTTTAAACATGTTTAAACTCAATTTTTCATACGACATATTTCTATTTCTCGCTAAATGTGCACAACAATTGTGTAAATATAGGCGTTTCTGTGATGATCGTCACAGATTTCGTCACATTATATTTACACAAACGTTCATTTATAGTAACATTTAAAGTACCAGCTCACATGTACACATGATTTTCAATAATAATTTGATACACTGAGAATATTTCTTCCCATGATAACCCGATAAAAACATTTTCACAATGTATAAGGTTGATTTTAGCTTCTCATATATGGGACAGTATAAAAATGATTAGGCCTATATTCTGTATAAAAATAGGCAAAGCTATATTTTAAAATTTAAACTATTTAGAATCTGGGGTGTTTAAAACGTCACAGTGATCAGGGTGTCTGCATGTGTGAACAATAACTACGCCGTATTCACCAATCTCACAGACATTGGTAAATTGTATACTGGTCTCAACAGATTCTATTCACTCCTGAGATTTATTGCGATTTTTACAAAAAAAGAGAACATTGATCATTCAATTCACTTGACACTTCAAGACATTTCTCAATATAACCTAACTACTATTAGTATCTGAAACTTCTGTGTTTGTCATTCTGTTGATATTTTAGTGGCAGGATTTCTCAAAATCTCAGGTAAGCAAGAAATATAGTATTTACAGTAGACTACATCTGAAAGAAATGTTCTGTCGCGCACACAGGTCTGTCCACAGCTTTGATAATGTATCGCATAGTTAAAACATTCATTTCCATTTAGATCGATTAAGTCATTTTATTTATTATTAACACATGTAAAAGTTACATATATTAGAGCAGTATAAGCTAATATCATTTATTTATATTAAATTTAGCAAATCGACCATGCAGCTGTGATTAGTATGATGCATGATCATTCTATTGGATGTCAGATTAAACGTATGGGCTGGACCTGTGATGTTTTATGCTAATAGTTTGTTTACACTATGGAGCAATAAAGTGCTCTATAATCTTTATTAAGCACCAGAATGACGTTTTATGAGCTGCTAACTATTAGAAATGATTGACACTTATATTCTAGCTTACATATTAAAAAATGATGTTAGCAATGTGGGGACCTTTAAAAATGGTTTAGTCAAAGCTATATGTTAACAAACGCAATCAAAATCTAGCAGACTGCAGCATATTTTTCATTTATTGTAGTCTAGGCATATAAATAATATTATGAATATTGTATAAATTTGTTTGATTATTGGTCTAGCTCAGGGTCTAACGTTACCGTTTCTGTGAATTCGATTTATTATGCGCCGGATATGTTGTGATGTCATAGATGCCTGGCATTGCGTATGTTGTAAGCATGCGGGCAAGCTAGGCTCCTATTCGCAGATCATCTGCATCAACCCCTTAATCTCTACATGGAGAAAAGGCTACATGGAGAAAAAAGAGTTTTCAGACATCGTGCTATAATAGCATTTTCTTTTTCGCTAGTTGGCATATTAATTGTTACATGGAGATTTTAAGTGTTTCAAGACCTCGCGCAAAAAGTTTTTTATGTTAGTTTCAATAGGAGTTAAAGGGTTATATGAAGATTAAAGTGTTTCGAGAGCTCGCGCTAACAATTTTTCTCGTTAGTTGACATAGAGATTGAATGGTTATTTAAAGATTAGAGTGATTTTATACCTATTGTTAACATATTTGTGTTCGTCATTTGCCCCAGGGTTATACTTATGGAGATTAAAGTGTCTATAAAAATGCCCTAATGCCATGTAATGAGATTATAAAATATAACTTATTGTTATAATTGACAGTTAACCAGTAAAATTGAGGGAGTAATTTGAAACTAGAGGTGGTAACTTGAAACTATTTTCAGATTACCCCCGGGGGTAACCTGAACAGGGGGGTAATCTAAAACTGTTACACAGGCATAGATTTTCACTGCTGTCCGATAGCTTATATTCCCCAAACATTGTGTACAGCTTTTGTACTGCAATTGACCTCTCCGTTGCAATTACGTTATTGTAAACCACAATTACGTTGAGCCTTATTATTTCATGTTCATTGCTAATGTCTACACTGGAGCTCAAAATCAAATGCACAGATTTTTTCTTATGATACCGTATATTACATCCTCTACCCTGAAATGCCGCCTGAAAAAAAATGATACCTACACACAGTGGACAAAAGTTTGTTCACCCCCAAGGTGATGCCTATCACACAGATGCCTAAGACCTTAATTAAATCACAGCATGTAAACTCAAACCCGGATAGTTTTTTTCACTTCTTTTTACATAATATGAACAAAAATATAATCATGATGCTATACGAAACATAATAAGTGTCATAATTAATATTTAGTTGGGTAGCCACGTGATCGTATAATGGCCGCTGCGCCTCTGGGCAAAGAGGAAAACACTGTTCTGATCTTTGCAGGACTAATTTCTGAATAATGCTGCTTTAATTCCTTTACATGTGGTGGGTTTTACCTCTCATGCGTCCTTTTTCATGCAACTCCAGATGTTTTTGATAGGATTTACATATTGAGACTGTGGAGGAAATAGCATCTTGCGTCTAGCATTGTTTTCGAACCATGCCTCCACCGCCATGGCTCTGTGACAAGGAACATTGTCTTGTTTGAACACAAATGGGTGTTGCTGGTCCCTAAACATTTGCGCTAATGACACCAGCAAATTTTTATCCATGAGGTCAATGTAAGAATACTGGTTGACATTTCCATCAACCACTACCAAGGTGCCAACGAAAGAAAACTGATGCATCCCCAAACCATAACAGAAACGTTTATACGTAGCCGAGATTGCATTGCATCTGGATTCATACTCCATCAATTATTTCTCCAACATCCTTCATTTCCATCATTAGTGAGTAAAATAAACTTACACTCCTCAGAGAGCACCACAAAGGACTAATTGCCATTGGCGGTCCAGTGCTGAGTCATCTTGGCCCACCTGATGTGTTTCTGCCGTTTTTGTTATGAACCATGAGGTTTTTTCGTGCCACTAGGATGAATATGCCCCCTGTATACATATGTAGGCCTAGTCGTCACTTAGCAGTTTTTTATGACAAATGCGTACCAAAAAACTAGCCCCAGTCAGACGTCCCAACCTTGACAGCATATTCAGACGTCTGTTTTCATGAGCTGACGTCTTTTTCCGACGATCATGCCGGCATCTTTTTTCACTTCTGCAAGATAGTCTGTACCCTGCCTAAATATTTTGTACTTTTCAGCCCGCCTTTTAACTTTAATTAAAATGTGGGCTATTGCAATTGAAGTTCGGCGTCGTCAGCATCGGCGTCGGCGTTAACATTTTACTTGTGGGCGCGATAAATTGAAAAGTTTTTCATGTATCCTTCCCAAATTTGTTATCCATGTTATTAGTGACCATTTCTCGTACAAGTTCAATAATGGCTGGAATAAATTCAAAATAAAAGATTTATTGCGATATTTCGCATTTTACGTAAATAATTTGACCTTGTGGGCGCGATAACATGAATTTTTTTTATGAATCCTTCCCAAATTTGTTATGCATGATATTAGTGACCAGTTGTCGGACAAGTTCAATAATGACTGAAAATAAAGAAATAATGGTCGATTTATTGCGATTTTTTGCATTTTAGGTCAATAATTTGACCTTGTGGGCGCGATAACTTGTGAAGATTTTTATGTATCTTTCCGAAATTTGTTATGCATGTTACAAATGACCAGTTCACGGACAAGTTTAATACTGGCTCAAAAAAAATTAAAATGGCTGATTTATTGCGATTTTTCGCATTTTACATCAATAATTTGACCTTGTTGGCGCGATAACATGGAAAATGTTTAATGTATCCTCTTCAAATTTGTTATACATGTTACTAATAAGCAGTTCTCGGACAAGTTCGATAACGGCTGAAAAAAAAAATTGCCCATTTTGTGATTTTTTGCATTTTACGTCAATAATTTGATCTTGTGGGCGCTATAACATGAAAAAAAATTATGTATCCTTCCCAAATTTGTTATGCATGCTATTAGTGACCAGTTCTCTGACAATTTCAATATTGGCTGAAAAAAAATGGCCGATTTATTGCGATTTTTTTGCTTTTTACGTCAATAATTTGACCATGTGGGCGCGATAACTTGACAAGATTTTTATGTATCTTTCCGAAATTTGTTATGCATGTTACAAATGCCCAGTTCTCGGACAAGTTCAATAATGGCTGAAAACAAATTCAAATGGCTGTTTTATTGCAATTTTTCGCATTTTACATCAATAATTTGACCTTGTTGGCGCGATAACATGGACAATTCTTGATGTATCCTTTTCAAATTTGTTATGCATATTACTAATAAGCAGTTCTCGGACTAACGGCTGAAAAAAAATCAAAATGGCCCATTTATTGTGATTTTTTGCATTTTACGTCAATATTTTGACCTTGTGGGCGCAATGACATGAATTTTTTTTCGTGTACTTCCCAAATTTGTTATGCATGTTATCAGTGACTAGTTTTGGGACAAGTTCAATAATGGCTGAAAAAAATCAAAATGGCCGATTTATTGCGTTTTTTGCATCTACGTCAATAATTTGACCTTGTTGGCGCGATAACATGAAAAGTCTGTATTTATCCTGCTCAAATTTGTTATGCATGTAACTAATGAGCAGTTCTCGGACAAGTTCGATAACGGCTGAAAAAAAAATAGCAATACAATAAATTGTTCAATTAAAAATAATTATGGTTCAATTTTTTGAGGTGTTGACCCGAGAGAGCAATATGCTTCTGTCACAGCATCAAGGTTTTTCCATGTAGCCCAAGCAGTTTTCTTGCCCTTACCGTGGAAGAAATATACTATATCACAGCCATTAAGTGCATGAAAGAAAGGTAGGGTTCTGCATTTGCTTGGCTCTAATGCTGTTGCTATCTCATGAGCTCCCAGAAACCTAACATGTTTATCAACACCACATGCAATCCACTGGATATGACTCAGACATTGAGATGCGACTACCACGTCTGTATCAACTTTGTCGCAGCCTTCCTTAACAATGTCTTGCGTCCGCCTCTTCTTGTGTGCATAGGGCTAATCTGGATGTGTCACAAGACAGATTACAGAGCACATTATCATGGTATGTGCTTAGGATCATTTGGTCAGTTATCAAAGGGTTATTTGTCACAATTTGGGAAAGAAAAGCGAACAACTCCTCTTTGAGACGGAGAAATTCATACCAGTTTCCTGGGACTCTTGGGGCTGGCTCCACACGACGACGAACTCATTTGCCTCGTTTTAGTTTCTGTTTTCAAACTATCTGGAAAATATCTATCCCAAATAATAGCTACTCTGCTAGCATGTTGTAGGTGTGATTTTTCATATTAGCCAAAATTGTTGGTTAGCAAAATCAAGGAATGTTTTCGTTGCAGGGCCAGGTTTAAGCATATTTACAGCTGCAGCGCTGTCAATTATCACAGCTTGGACAGAAGGAGTGTTGCCAGATAGATGGGCAGCTGGAAAATATTCCAATCAGTCTACCAGGTCTGACATAGCTCCTGTTCTCATAGGTCCCATCTTGGACAGAGCTAGGGGATATGATTGATTTTCATGTTAAAAAAAGTCATCCAACAGAATTTGTGATGCCAAATACAAAAAAGGGAACAGTCACTTTTTAAGGACAAAACCTGCTGTTGTGATATGGATTTTACTCTGCGTGGGGTTGTTGTAAATAGGAGAATGTTGTTCCTTTTTATTGGATCACTTATTGGCCTCACTTGATCAATAAGCCTTTCGCGCACATATGCAATGGTGTGAATACCATCAGCAATAGTTTTGTCTGCTAAATCTTTGGTGTCGAGCACCAGGTTCTCACAGAAAGAACTACCCATGTCGTCTATTGCCGATATTAAATATTTTATATTGCTTAAAAATTGCTTCTGTGTGTGTTTGTTTTGTCAATAGTGTCGTATGCCAGTGTCTTTTCTGGCATCACCAGATGCTGTAAATTCCTCAAATCATTCACCTGTGTAGTGCTGCAGGATTTTCTGTTAAGCCCACAGCACCACCATCACCGTTTACTGCATCATTATTCTGTTCGTGAGCTTGGTCAATAGCTATTGCCGAAAATGCTCTATCAGTTCTCAATGCTGTAAATTCTCCCTTTAGAAAATGTTCATATACATCAGGATGGTTTGCACGTAATGCTACTATGTCCCGTATGTGCACAGATATCCATCTCGCTTAAATGTGTGTGATCGAGGGAAAAGAACCACGTAGTACACGAAAGTACACGGAAGTACAATATTTCCCAAGGCTTCTACATAAAGATGACAATCTGATATCCTGATTGCACGTACATCGATCAACATATAAATTTCTAGTTGTAGTATTATGGACCAGAAGTGAAAACTTGGGGACGTCTTGGCTGTACTAGAACATCAGTCATTAAAGGTGAGGATAATTGCATCTTCAGTCAATTCACTTGTATATGCCACATAAGCATTCTTAAGAAGACCATACAGAGAGCACAAGCTGTGACCTGTTGGGCAATATCAATATGGGCATGGGCAATATCAGCTTGCACCAGTGCTGCAGTCCATCCACGTCCTTCTAGAAGATCACTGAGCACTTTGAGAATGGTCATCTCAATGTGAAGACCACCAAAGATAACTACAAAATGATTTTCACCTTAGGTATCAGGCCAACTCCATTGTATATATGCTTTGCTATTGTGAACTACAAAGGTTGGTCTACGGTTATGATTGATACTTGTCCAGGGTTGTTTTTTTTCACATATTTTCCGACTACATCCATGGAGTGGCGAATCATGGCAGCTGACTTAGCTTGGTCGTGGAAGAGTGGAAAGAAATATATATAGGGGCCTATATAGGAGAGAATGACAAACCAATGCAATTTTCAATTATCAGCAACAGCATTGATGACCTTTGGCAGGGCATCCCAAGCAGTTGACAGTCTGATATATAAGTTAGGCCATCATTTAGGCCTACATACATATGAAGATGTTTGCATTAGTCACATCGAGAAGCCTTAGAAGCTACCAGTAAAGTTTAAATGATACATTTGTTTCCCTGTGATAAAAATGATCAAAAACATATTTCACAAACAGCCGGCCGGTATTTTTGAATGGACAACAAACGGGCAAATAAACAACGTTTTGTCAATACCCCACCTTAATTTGTATTCAAAAGGTGGGGGATATCAGGTGATATATATGACTAGATGTTGACTATGTTGATCTCAATAGGCCCACCTACTACTTTCATGGCCCTTTTCTTCTTGGTGTTCGAAATATATCACAATTCCACGGAACTACATGGTGAGTACACACTCTTCAAAACGATAATTTATTATTATACAGATAAGCCAATGAAAGTTAACAGTGATTCGGATCATTCACCATCTTTTGCACAGTAAGGATGCAATAGATAATATTTTTTCCTCATTTATATACTAATGCAAGATAAATATTTAATGCCTATCTATGTTCAATGGCAGCCATTTTGAAAAATGGCCGCTATTTATGACCGGAAGTGATTATGAAATGGCCCTGTAGCTACAAATGCTCAGTGATATATACTCTAACACTGTACCAAATTTCATGCTTTTATCATTAATAGCACAACTCCTATGAAAATAAGCCTGTATCTGCTGCACTAAGCTAGCCAAATCAACTGAGAAACTAAAGTAGGAGCAAAATGGCCACAGAAACCCCATTATGAACCTACTACTAATAATATTCAGGCTGATTTTGATAATATATCAGGGCCCATACTATCCTGAAATTAAATACATTTACTTTGTTATAATTATTAATTATGCTTATCATTTTTTTATTTACCAAATTCAGTTATAAATACGCGGGATATGAAATTCAAATGACAAATTAGTATATAAATTTGAGTTTTGACGCGCCCACAAAAATATATGAGACCAATCCGTGGCGCCTTTTTTGAATTTTGATAAATGTTGAAAAAATCACTTGTACATTTTCATATTGTTGAAAATGTGATTGTAGAATTTACATAATCTCTGGTTTAATCTTTTAGTTTTTGCGCCCACAAAAATTATTAAGTTGGTGACCATTTTGAATTTTGGTAGCGTCCTTGTTGTGGAAATGATAGTAAAAAAATAATAATTACGACCAAAAGTTTTTTGCGCCCACAAAAAATTGTAAGGTCAACCCGTGGCGACCATTTTGAATTCTGGAAGCATGCTTAAAAAACACTTGCACATCTCTTTTTGGTGGGGAATATGATTTCAATAAAAAGACTACTTTAATAATTTCTGACCACTAGTTTTTTTGTTTTCGCGTCAACAAAAAATACATGACGCCTGGTGAACACTGGCGTGTCTGAAGTCCCCAACAGGGCGGGGTATATTGGTGATGTTCACTTAAAAAATATGTGTTATATTAATATGGTCAATTTTTGGCGAAATCCGGGTTGGCTAACGATATGCTGTTATTGTACAGCTCTTTTCATTTCTGCTATGTATTCATAGACATCGTGCTATAAGCCTCCATTCTACAAATTAATGGGATACAAAAATGTGTACATGTATATCAAATGGCTATTAAACATTACGAAGTAGCATAAATATAGTAGAAAGTAGAATAAATAAGGTAATAAGGACCGACAATAGAGTTACTTCTGACATAGCTGTATACAGTATTAATATGAGCATATCATCGTCATCATAGCTGAACTGATAATATTGTCCATGCACCCGGTATAAATATGTTTTAATATATATAAGCAAATTAAAACGCCTGAATATTTTAATGCGATATATGCCTAATATATCTGAGATTTCCATACCAGTGTGCTACCGCCAATTCAACATCATGTTGCATATATGTAGGATCCCCACTTCGCTTGCTTACTGTGGCAGTCGTCCCCACTCTGCCGGACGCGGTGAGTCTGTGGATGACTGCCTCGTTTTGGTACTTCGGTGCCGTGTGCATGGGGCCGAATCCCATGCGGCCGTGGTACTTTTCCCGCACTTACGATAGAACTCTCAGCGACTGCGGACGTGCCGCGAGTCGCCCGCTCGGAGTTTACCTAGACGTGTTATGCGCGGGGTTGTACTCTGCTATTATTCAATGTCTAGACAAATAAATATGATAAGCAGAAGAGGAGTTTTGTGAGTTAATCAGAACCGTCGACCCGACGGGGAAGATGAAGTTTACGATATGATGGAGAGTGTTAGGCGGTTTCTGCCATTCACTCTTACGCTTACATACTGGAGACCCCTACACTCCCATACTGGTGACCCTGACGACTGATAGAGAACGCAACAGTGTTTTCACCAAGCATCAAGTTGAAAACCGCTGTTTTCAAGGATAGTTTTATTTAAATATTAAGAGATTTTTGAAAAAAAATCATGAGCATTTTTTTCACCAAGGTACGTGAAAGCTGTAGGTCATATTAATATGCCAGTTTAAATTAGATAGAAAGAGTTATCAGAGGAGAAGTACGTTTTTTTACGTCGAAAACGGCGTCATTTTCCTATTTTTGACGAAATTCCACGTGTTTGGCGCTTTTTTAAGATGGCGATCATGTCGGTTTTTCTAGAAGAACACTGAAATTTTTTCTCATTGACTTAGTCTATATCCTTTTAATAGTAAGAGTTTTTTAAATGCTTTCATCCTATTAATGCCACTGTAGGCGAGTAGGGGAGGGTGTTTTCGAAAACTCCTTTTTATCGTTGATCGCCATAATTGGGTGACTCGATTTTAAAGTCCATAGACGAAGACTCGTCATTTTTCGATTTTTCAGTAAAAATCTACAAAAAATTATAAAAAATAATAAACGGTCCCATTTGGTCTGTTAAATATATTTCCAGGACCGTAGGTCAATATTTTATTATTATTACAATATGTTATTTCAGAGGATGCTGATTGTTACAAATGTATTTAGTAAGTGAACGCCATATTGGACGCTGGTTCCCCTTGTTTAGCTAATCGCCCGTCGTGGGCAAACACGTGTCCCGCCATAACCGGATTGCACTTGGACAGTGGACCTGTGTCGCCTTATCACATTAGCATAAATTAGGCCGCCATTTTGATTTGGTGGAGCAGACTATTCACATGTTCAAATTATACACGGTCTAGTCTCAAATATTTTTTTTTGAATACTTATAAATTTTCTTTTTCAAAACTGTTAAAAAAAAAGAAATGTAAATAAGCAGTTTCGGAAGGGAAATTATAGCACAAGTTGTGCGAGATTTTGATAAAGTCATAGTATAATTTTTTCACGTCGAAACGCCCCCCTGGTGTTTGGCGTTGCTCTAGCCTACTTTTAGCGCCTTATTTGGGCACGGAGTAGATCATGAATATGTTAATGTGAGGCGAGACGCGGCTGGTGTTCAGTTTTATATGCACACACCGCTACATGCACGCTGGCACAGGCACACAGCAACGAGCTGCCTGCCGCACATGTTAGCAGAAACCGATCATACACCATACACACACCCCCCACAGACCAAATAAACGCAACCGCTACGACTACAGCCGATTTATACGTCAGTCAACGAAACGAAGCGAGCGATTGATTCGGACGTTATTAAGAATGACTCGGTGATGAACGTACCATATAAAAAAAAAGTGGAATGTTCACCGCAGAAATCATTTTTCAGCGAAATGATATACTATACATCAATCCGCATAGACTACTGTCAGTCACGTTTTAAAATCTTTTTCTAAAATAAATGTAGCTGTTTTTTATCGCAGTCACATTTAGCCTATCGGTTTGAGAGCGAAATTTTCTCATGGTAGTCGATTTCTGTAGAATAAAACTAATATAAATAAAGAAATATTCGACTTGACAGTTGTGCTATTGCGAAACATTGTCAATATTTGCATGTGCTTTTCGACTTGTGTGATTTTTTTTTTCACCCAGGTCGATTTACTATATACTATTATTATAGCTTAGCATAGCATGTAGTAATTATTTCTGGCATTTTATATACAATTTTGACCTAGAGTTTTCACTAAACAATTATATATGTGTGGGAATAAGTGCAAAGAAATTATGTGCAATCTTAGTGACGAATATTCAAATATCTGAGCAACCCCTGTTTCTCGCAACATGCGACATAGCATGGACATTTTCTACAGCCTACATTTCTAAGATTCAACATATGCAGACATTTTTTCATCTGGTCTAGACGGCAACGTACAACTAACCCGCGCACGGCACGTCACAAATAGTTGGGATGTGTTAATATGACATACCATTTTAAACACGTTTGAGATAGGCATAGAGCCAATAGGCCCGCTATCTAAAACGCTTTACTAGGTAACTAATTTTACAAACATTTCATAATGTCGACACAACACGATAGTGAAGGCTTCATGTCTACGCCTCTAGAAGGTGAGGGTGCTCGACGCAAAGATAACTACTATCAGGACAGCGAGGAAAACGAAGTTCGCTTCCGCGAGGCAGACGACGAGTATCAACGACTCAAAGAAGATTTTGCTCGAATTGCTCGAAATAGACGCACGAGACATCACTCTAGGAGCGATTCGTCTAAGAGTCCTTCACCACGCAGAATACAGCCTCCGAGACGCTCAACGAGCTTGCCTAAGTTTGAAATAGCAACGTTTTATGCTACGGACGTTGAACTTTGGTTTAACCAGATTGAAACTCAGTTCGATCTTTATCAGATCCACGACGATGACGAGCGATATAGTTTAACCTGCGCAGCACTCTCAGGCGAGGTCGCATCAGACGTGAGGGACGTTTTACTTCAGCCTTTCAGATCGCATAAATATGAAAGCTTGAAAACCATTTTGATCGAGCGACGCGGTTTGACAACACCCGAACGAGTCAATAAAGTGATTTCTATGGAGCAGTATTCGGGTCAAAACTGTCAGAAGTCATTCGACGCAAACTCTCGTTCTGATTTAATGACATACGTTTTATTTGACGCATTTGTAATGTTGGCATTGTTGCTTATCTCATCTTAACCGACACACTTGTGGTCATCTTTAGTTGCATAAGTTAATTGAGCCGTAATCTCATTTTAATTGACATGCCTGCAGTCTTCTTTACGGCTATGCAAGTTAATTGAACGCGTCCCGTTCTTCTTGACTGTCTGACGTTCAAATGTGATTGGCATTGCTGTTGACGGGGACTCATTTTAGTTGAATCATCTGCGTTTTAACCGACTAAGAACGAACGCTAGACTACAAAAAAAGGCTAAATAATGTGGTTCCAGTAGCTGAGTAGATCTACCGGTGGGCCCTATAGTTTTTATTGTACTCAGCTTTAAGCCACCCAGAGTATTGTACACACATAATCTAGCAGACATTTTTCGGAGGTAAACTTTATAGTATAAATGAACGAAAAAAAGATACTTTGATGCAGGTTGTGGTGGTGGGCGAAAATATATACTAGTCTAATTGATCATGAGAGATGCACTGCTACTATATCTGTTTAGTATACAGGGGTATACTTTTATTATATTACGAATAATAATCATTGATGTTATTTATGTCATTTATATTAACCATAACATATATTTTACGGCTATCTGATTTAGTGATTATCTCCTGGTTTATACCCAACTGTCGATAATAGGGGATTTTAAATGTTAAAAGTCTATTGAAATCACGTCATTCAGTAAAATTGGGACGAAATGACGATGAGGGTGGGTATAATCCATGAGATTGCCTATTTTACAACAATATTAGAAACAGTGATCAATGTATGTAATAACTGAAGAATGGCATCAATAAATAAACATTAATATACATCATTTTGTTGTTGAGCATTATTTACCATGTTGACAGACCATAATTATCCTCCACTCTCCAGATGGCGCTGTTGCCGGCCAGGAACAAGTGTAAACCACGTGTCGAACCCCACAATTATTATTCGCCAGAATATGACCTTGGGACAGATCACATTAAGGCCAAGTTATCTCCACGTGTTTTATGTAGAGGTGTAAACACTGCGCTAAATTGGATGCGCGTTCGTTCTTAGTCGGCTAAAACACAGATTACTCAACTAACCATGATTCCCCGTCAACAGCAATGCCAATCACAGTTGAACGTTAGACAGTCAAGAAGAACGGGACGCGTTCAATTAACTTGTATAGCCCTGAAGCAGACTACAGGCATGTCCATTAAAATGAGATTACGGCTCAATTAACTTATGCAACTAAAGAAGTCCACAAGTGTGTCGATTAAGATGAGGTACGCAACATTACAAATGCGTCAATTAAAACGTATGTCATTAAAGAAGAACGAGAGTTGCAAAATTAAAATGAGATTGCTGTTCAATTAACATATGTAACTGTAAAGAAGACCACAATCGTGTCGGTTAAGATGAGATAAGCAACAATGCCAACATTACAAATGCGTCAATTAAAACGTATGTCATTAAATCAGGACGAGAGTTTGACTCGAACGACTTCCTGACAGTTTTGACCCGAATACAGCTCCATAGATTTCAGGAGAAAGGATGGGCTCAGACATTCCCTCACGCTTCTTAAGGCGTCTACAGAAGACAGCAGGCTTTGGAACGAAAGCAGTTGTTAGAAAGGCGGTCATACGCCAAGCATTCATTCGGCAGATGCCTGCTTCAATCCGCGCTCATTTGGCAACACAACCAGACAGTGCCACACTGGAAAGTTTGGCCATGTTGGCCGACAGGGCACTTGCCTCCGAAGCAGACGTAAAAGAGAGTAAGCCGGGGGTTGCGGAGATAAAAGTTGACGAAACCACTAAGTTAGTTGGTTTGCTTGAGGACTTATCAAAGAGACTCAAAAAATTAGAGACCGCGACTGCAGCCGAGAAGAAGAGAAATCAAGGACGTGGACGTGTAAATAACCACTATACTCCTAGGCCTACATTTATTCCAAATGTACAGGCCACAGCGTTTGTTCCTAACAAACCTGGTAATTATAATAATGCACAGCAAAACGCTCGCCCGTTCGTCCCGCCGCCAAATGTACAGCAAAATAATGCCGCTAAAGTAATAGATACGGCTAATGCAGCTGTCTTCTATTTTCACCAGACTTTCGGTGACAAGGCACGCACGTGCAGGAGCCCCTGCGCATTTTCTTAACTGCTAAGCCAGAGCAAGGTTGCTACTCTTGCATCTGGCGGTATAACTGAGACGCGACATGACTCCGCGGAAGCTACTTTTCCCAAGTTATTTCACTCTAAGTTATTGTACGTCGCAGACAAAAGACATAAATGTAAGTACTTGATTGAGACAGGTGCAGCTGTCAGCGTTTTGCCGAAATCTTGCGCTAACAAGATTTCGGACGCAGACTGCCTCCCCCTGGTGGCCGCGAATAACACTACTATCAATACATACGGCAACAGTAAACGCGTCGTCGATGTCGGCTTAAAGCGCGAATATCCGTGGACATTTATAGTAGTGGATGTGGAGCAACCCATAATTGGGGCTGACTTTTTGATTCATTATAATTTACTAGTAGATTTGAGAAGTCGATGTCTTCGGGACACGAGAACAGGTCTAGCTATTGCCGCTTCACTGTCATCGATCAGACCACTGTCGTTGAACAGAGTAGACACTGTTCAGAATGAGTATACTAAACTTCTCGGTCAGTTCCCGGAACTGACTCGCCCTACGACAAAGGGTGAGACCGTTAAACACGCTATAACGCACAAAATAGTCACCAAAGGACACCCGGTGTTCGCGCGCCCACGACGATTGGCACCCGATAAGCTCGTTACCGCGAAACGCGTGTTCGACAAAATGATAAAATTAGGGGTCATTGAACCCAGCGACAGTGAGTGGTCCTCAGCGCTTCACATGGTACCGAAGAAAAATGGCGACTGGAGACCATGTGGGGACTACAGCAGCTTAAACGCTCAGACTGTACCCGTCCGTTATCCGATTCCACATATTCAGGATTTCACGCAGCGTTTAGCCGGCTCGAAAATTTTTTTAAAGATCGATTTGGTTAGAGCTTATTACCAAATTCCGGTGGAACCGTCTGATGTACATAAGACAGCCGTTACTACACCTTTTGGTCTATTTAATTTTACAAGGACACCGTTTGGTCTACGAAATTACGGTCAAACGTTTCAGCGTTTTATAGACCACGTTACACGCGGACTTGATTTTGTTTTTGTGTATTTGGATGACCTACTGGTAACCAGCCCAGATCATAAGACGCATAAAAAACATCTACGAATTCTTTTTGCCCGACTAGCCGAATACGGAATAATAATTGGTCCTGAGAAGTGTCAGTTCGGTACAACTGAATTAAGTTTTTTAGGCCACCACGTTTGTGCCGAAGGAATTTCGCCGTCACCCAGCGCCGTTGACGCAATTGTAAAGTTCGTAAAGCCCGAAAGGCAACGAGCACTGCGTAGATATTTAGGAATGGTAAATTATTACCATCGTTTTATACCGCAATGCGCTGCGAAGTTGACACCACTAAATAATTTATTGACAGCTGCCAACGAAGGCCATACAAAACTGTCAACGAAGTCAAATTTCGACTTGAAGTGGGATCAAAATGCAGAGTCAGCATTTACAGAGTCCAAACAAATATTGGCAAACGCTACTCTTCTGGTACATCCAGATTCTACGGCTCAGATAAACATCACGTGCGCGCTAGTGATGTCGCCGTCGGTGGCGTGTTGCAGCAGTATTTGAATGGTATGTTGCAGCCACTTTCGTTTTTCAGCAAGAAGCTGAACCCAGCAGAGACACGCTATAGCGCGTTCGATCGTGAGCTTTTGGCAGTATATGCCACCATTAAACATTTCAGACATAATTTAGAAGGACGAAATTTTTTCGTAAACACCGATCATAAACCTTTGACGTTTGTAATGTCATCCGTCACCGAACGCGCGTCCCTACGCCAAACACGACATTTAGCTTTCATAGCTGAATTTACAACCGACATTAGATATGTTAAAGGTGAGACAAATTTCGTCGCCGATGCGCTGTCACGACCATCAGTGTCCGCGATAGATGATGGACCAGTGATAAACTATAAGGAGTTAAGTATCGACCAAGCTAAGGACGCGGAATTCACGAGATTGAGACACTCGACTACATCCACTATGAATTTCAAACTACTCAAATCATTCGATAATCAATTGATCTGGTGTGATGTGTCCACGGGACATAACCGGCCGTACCTTACCGCGAAATTTCGCAGAGAAGTTTTTTCAAGCTTACACGGTTTAGGCCACCCATCTCATAGAGCTACAAAACCTTTGATTAATACACGATTTGTTTGGCATGGCATGAATATTGACATAGCTAGATGGTGTCGTACCTGTAAGGGCTGTCAGACTGCCAAAGTTTCACGTCACAACACACCAGTTTTCGGAAAGTTCACTGAACCTACCGAGCGATTTGATCATGTCCACATTGATATAGTCGGACCTTTACCCTACGCTAATGGCTTTAGATATCTACTGACTTGTGTCGATTGTTTTACACGTTGGCCGGGAGCCATACCTATTGTAGATATTCGGGCCGAAACGGTCGATGCCTTCTTCAGCGGGTGGATAGCACGTTATGGTACTCCCGCCACTATCACCACAGATCAGGCTTGGGGCCAAAGTACTCGGTACTTCGGTACTTTGGTACTCGAGCACCGATTTTGCAGTACTCGTCGGTACTCAGTACTCGTACTTTTAAAAAGTACTTGTACTCGTACTTGTACTCAAGTACTTTTAAAAATAAAAGTACTTTTACCGAGTACTCACGAGTACTTTACGAGTACTAGTCATCTTAAATTAATTCAAAATAGCTCACAGACAAATCATAAATCATTATAGCGGGATATGGAACATTCAGTTTATGATTTTTTTTCCATCCGTTTAGCTATTATATTGAAAAATGATTTAATAAATACTTTATAATTATTTCCAAACTAGTCCAATTACTTACATCAACTTATAACAAAAGTGCGCCTTTTTTACAATATAATGCTGCTAATTGCTTGTTCTGCCTTGTATATACTAGTATGTATGCTCGTGTAGTTCACAAGATAAATAAAGCTATTCTTAAAAAAAGACAAGAGACGTGTCTTTGGAAACTAGGAATTGATATATAACATTTACAAGTGACCATACTATACGGTAGGACTAGTAATCATTGAAGGGGGAGGCGTGATTTCAACAATAATGTCTCGCTGTTTAAGAATCACACATACAACACCTCGTTCTTCGCAGCTAAGCCCCAGAAAACACGTGGCATTGAACCAATGGTGGTATAATGTTGGGCCAACGTTGAAGACTGTGTACTAAGATTACTATAGGTTCAATTTTTCGTGTTTGTTGGGACGATCGATCGGTATTTGCATAATATTTGCACAATATTGGCACAATTGCGTAGATACTTAGCCGACATTTCCCCAGCACCGGACAAATAATGTCACTTGAGTGAACAAGTGAACAAGTAGTTTATAACTGTTCTCTTATAAAGCAGTAATATTAAAACCGCCATAGCTCATACCACTCAGTACCAATGTTGTGTAAGTGCCAAAAAACAACGCGACGTCTTATCTACAGTGACCTTACTATTGCCGGGCCAATGTCCAAGACATTGGGCCAAGAATTAACCAGCAAGTATGTAGGATTAACACATGATATAACAGTAGTGTTCAAACAAAGTAATTAGACTGCAAACATCACCCTTTAACTGCGGGACACTACTAGTTTTTATATAGCATTATTACAATTTTTTTATGAAGCGGTTCATACAAACAAATTCGGAGCACTGTACACACTGAAAACAAGAACAAAATAAAAGTAGACGAAATTATGCACAAGTTTACAAGACCTCAGTTGTCTAGCGAACTAAACTACCTTGACATGTGCAACATATATACATTGCGTCAGGTCACCAGTAAGCAACAGCTAAGTCAAAAAATTGTTTTTTTATTTGTCTATTTTTTAATATCGTGATTATAGTTTGTCTTTTGAAGCTAGAAATTGAATCGGCAATTATAGCTGCAAATTGGAGAAAAATATAATTGAACATATAATTGTTAGTGTCGCGTAAGGGTTAAGGGTGTGAGGTTACATAACGAGTCGGTTGTAGGCACACGGCGGCTTTATATAACCCTTTCCGTCCCCGAAATGTGATGACGGACCGAGTATAAAAATAGATACAACAGTGATTTTCTCCTCCTATAAATTGCATACAAATATATTTTTAAACTATTAATAGTCTAATTCATCAGCGTATGCCCGGGCTGAATCTTGTACGGATACAATGTATTATGGTAATACATTTGATTTGATATCACAGTCACCAGCAACTAAAGTGTACCTGTTATCGCTAAACAATTCTGCCGTGCAAAGCCAAAAGGCAGTTCCGTTTACTCTTCAAGTACGCAGATACTGCCTTTTAGATTTTCAGGGCAGAATTGTGATCCGTGTACCTTTAATAGCCTTGATGTTTTCCATGACACAATGTGTGTTCAGGCTCATTTAAACGTGTATTACAGTGGCGACCAAATGTTGGCGGCACTGATCTAAAATTTTACTATCATTAAGACTACTGCAAGTTTTTAAGGTAGCGTGTTTTGCAATGTAAAGCTTTAGACACAGACAATTTGTATACTAGTATGTACTTATTAATTTATTATGATTCGCCAAATAGTAGGCTTATATGTACCATACATACTTTGTACACTGATAGGAGTATTATCAGTGGCGGATTTAGACCGGGTTGACAGGGTTCCTGTCAGCATCTTTAAATCGATCAGATTATAGGGTTTCAGACATAAAAAACGGTATTTTTTAGGCTTGGAACCCTGTCAGAGTTATACAAACAAAATGACCGGTTTCCAAAACGAAAATGACATGCATATTGCGTTAATATTAATTATGGAAACAAGTAATTTAAAGTGATTGATAAGCCGAATCGTTGGCACTAGAAGGTGTGAAGGGGTGGTCAGCTGCAAGTCCTTAGCAGGTACAATTAGTTGTCACCGCCTCATTGATGTGTAAACAATGAATCACGCCGACAGTCACGCCTTGACTATCACATAACATCCACACCACCCCTCCAGTCTATATGACCTACATAATTATATACTATAAAGTTGGCGATTTTCACATTTAAATTGGACGTTTGATCTTATATCGCTTATTTCCTTTTTTGTCCATTCACCTTTATCACTTTATTTATAATTGGGACTTTAATTAATATAGGCCTATATTATAATATAATGATACAAACGCCGCTAAACACCAGAGTTGCCTAACACCAGCGTGTATATGATATATATGATACATATATGATACACATAGGCACATAATATGATACATATATGTATATATAATTTGAGTAAATTGGAACCCTGTCAGATTATTTTCTGGATCCGCCCCTGATTATTATACTATTGGCTGGGACATGGCATCAGATAATGCAATATCAATAATATACCTGTCCCATAAAATATTATTTTCACCTCTCATATCTATATGTGACCCGACCTGGCAAAGTGAGTAAGTTGCATATAAAAATATTAGAGTTATTAAGATATCCCGCACGTACACAAAAAGTACCATTAAAATGGTATAACACACAACTAGCGTGTTTAACTCCGGAAATATGAGTCGACAAACTCAGAAAAATATGAAGTCTGAAATTGCGTCATTTTGAGAAAATGGCATTTGAAGTTCAAAAAGGCAATTTGTGCATTTTTGGAAAATACCACACAATTGTATTAAAATAAAATAAATAGAAAAAATATTCATCTCCACTCCATTTTCTTAATAAACGTTTGCCAAAGTGTGACTTAAAACTCATGTTGCCAGATCGGGTCACATATAGCAACATGAAGTAACATATATTATAATCAACTATTTATTTAATAAATTTCATGTACATTATCAGAGTTTATAACCAAAGTACTCGGTACTTGTACTCGAGTACTTTTCAAAGTACTTGTACTTGTACTCAAGTACTTTTGAAAATCCAGTACTTGTACTTGTACTTGTACTCGTCATTTTTTCAAGTACTTGTACTTGTACTCGAGTACTTTTGTGCAGTACTCGCCCCAAGCCTGCCACAGATAGGGGCGCTCAGTTCGAGTCCAAATTGTGGGATAATTTATGTAACCAATTCGGGATAATGCGGAATCGTACCACGAGTTATCACCCCCAGTCGAATGGCATGGTCGAACATTTCCACCGTCAATTGAAAGCCTCCATTATGGCGCACGAATCACCGAACCCGTGGACTATTACTCTACCCGCTGTACTTTTAGGAGTTTGTTCCGCAGTTAAGGAGAGACTAGGCCGCCCCTTACGACGGACCATATAAGGTTGTCGCGAGGAGTGGCAGAGTCATGAAAATCCTGATGAAAGGCAAGGTTGAGACGGTGTCCTTAGATCGAGTTAAACCCGCACATCTCGAGTGCGAGCCTACGACAGGTCCGAACACACAGTGTACTACGCCAAACAAAAAACAGAGCTCGAAGACTACCAGGATCTCCAGTGGGAATCCACAGGACCCACCTAGACCTAGTAGTGCGAACACTCAGACGTCCAACAGGACGAGTGTTAAAAAGACACAGTCGACGGCAGTCAGAAGCAGTACCAAATTGGCCACGGTCCCACAGCAACTAGATGATAAAGTTAAATTGACTAACAAAGACAAAACTTATATAGCGCCGCATTCGCGAGCCCCCGCCGTATCCCGCGCTAACGGGAGATTACGGGAGATTATTAGCGACTAAATCAGCTGTTGTTTATGTCACAATCACTTGATACAAATCATATGATGACCCTATTATGTAAAAAATAACTAGTTGATGATGCAGCATGTAGGGGCCTGAATGTAAGCCTACATGTCCGTGATCGAGTTAACAAATAAATGTATCAAAGTAGTCCCATATAGCTGTTAGCAAGGATCCTGGTTTGAATCATGTCCCTCACTATAATTTCATACGTTCGCAGCAGCATATAACACGATTAACCATTAGAGTCATTAATGAAATAATTAGGCCCCTGACTACATGATTTAAAAATGTATTTGTCATGTTTAAAATGATTATTGTTAAACACAATGCACACATATTGTGTGAAATGACATCACTCTGGTGATAGGTGTCAGGCGTGTACCGCCCTGTTAAGCCGTGCTACGTCTATCAGCGCGCGGTCTTTAGTGTTCACCATTGCGAGACGACTACTCCCATATTATGAAGATCCTGTCCAGTGAGCACCAAGCCTTATATACTGAGCCAAATTTAGCTTTGCTCTACAGACATGGCCAAAATAGTTATACCCAGAAAACTCTTGTCTGATAAGTATCATACCAATCTCCTGTTGCTATTTCTCTATTTCAAAAATACTATATTTTCATATAATATTTATTTTCTTGGTTTAAATTAGTATGAAATGCTTTAAAAACTTCAGTTCAAAACACGAGGCAAAGTTGATATCTAAATGGTGCATATTCTTTTCCTGGGCCGTGAGAAAGTTGAGGTCAGAGCGGGGCCCTCACCAGGCATGTATACTTACAGTGGTACTGCTTTCATACTTTAGCATTATGACTATGAATATTAAAGCTTGCTCAATATAAGCTGAACAGTATTATATGACTGTGACAACATCAGCAGCAGTGATGGGTGCTAGTGTTTTGATGAACATGAGGTGTAAGACCGCACTGGGATTGTGCGCATTGATTGTCATTGTACATATGTCAGTGATGGCAATGATTAATACCAACAATAGTGACAATGATTCAAAGGATACGTTCATCAATTTGAAGAAACGAAGTGCGGCTTCGGCTGATCATGATCAAGAGGAAGAGGTGTTATCATCTGGTAGTCGTCGACTCCAGGAAGATAATTTAATCAGGAGCGTCTCCACCACCACACCATACTGCCGAAGTGGACAAATGCAGGGTCTAAAACCTTTCTGTGACTTGGGATGCTTACCACGCCTACAGCAGCCCCATCTGCCTTCTTTTCCTAACCCTAGAAACAATGCCGTGTCGCTGGACGCGCGGCGAGAAATCACATATATGTCAGGTGAGAGGTTCCAGCAGTTCCACCTTTCGTTACCATCTCATCTGACAGACATACAGTGGAAGAACGGAATATACGGTACAGTAGGTCAGATCGGGGCAACGCCTGGGAAGTTCACCAGTGTTCTGGGATTTAATGTGGATATTACTGCTGGAGAACAGTTGTTTGTGTCAGGTCAATTTGCTGGACAGAGCGCAGGAGAATTGTCTCCTCATCCTGATATGTTGTCTGCTATCAAATCTAACCTGGGTCACTGGGGTTGGCAGCAAGGTGAATCTGATGTGGAGTCTGAGCGCCACTACCACCTGCACGAAGGAACAGCCACGAGCCTGAACACTTACCAACTCCAACAACGAGGGTTTTCACAGTTTCGTCTTATAAGTATTTATGCCGAGTCTGGAGATGTTCCGGGAACAGTCCAAGCTCTAGAACAAGCTAGCTGTTTGCTCAGAGACGGTGGAGTTATAATAGTGTCAGGAGTTAGTAAACAATCTGCGCCAGCCACTTCTGCGCTGAAACATTTTTTTAACAGACATGGCACCACAGCACTGTCTCCTCTGATGTCGATCAAAGATAAACTATATATATGTACCACGAACTGGAAGGATAGGTTCACAAAGTCCTTTAAAAACGATGAGATGCTCAGACTAGCTTTCAGCCTTAAGGAGGTCACCAGCAATGCGTTTGGTCCTGAGATGGTGTACATGATACACAGTAGATAACAGATATACGAGGCCATATGACGCCTCTGATTCCAGCAAAAGCGACACATTAACCCAATGTTGCTTTTTTATTGGGCCAGTGTCGAAGACGGTGGCTCAACTTTAGCACAACATTGGGTCGATATTTCGTGTTTGCTGGGATATGTATCTCCATCTTCTCCAGGATATTAAAACATGCTTGCAATGAATCATGTCGATGGCATTTAATAATTTAAATATAATTTATATCTTACAAAACTTTGGTATTTGAGTTTGTAAACATATATTTATTTATATCACCGGAATTTAACAATCTGATGAAGTAACTTTTATTTAAACAATTAATTAGGTAACTAATGAAACAATATTTGTACATTTTTATTGATAATTATTTGTTAGAAGTTATGCATGCTAAACGGAAAATATTTATTGAAACCTATGAGCTATGCATACTTATAATTGGACCAAGTATTCTGTAGTCCAAAGCCACAATGCAGTATCTGTTTACTTTACAAGTGAGCAGATACTGTATTTTGTCTTTGTATATCAGTATTATAATCTCCCTCTGACCAATAGACAGTGGTATATGTCACATGTGACGGGATCACATAATAAGCGCCCGTCATGCAGCTGTTATTTCAATAAACGTGTATTACCATACCTAAAAGTATACATTATTTTCGACAGTCCATTTAAAATTATTATTTTTCAAATATATACGGTACAGCAATTTATGTGTTGGCAGTTCATTTGTGTACTGTTGATATCATTTACCCAGTAATCACATAACATGTATAACAATTATACAATTTTGGACCAACGTCTTCGACGTTGGGCCCGCGTTGTATAAATATTATACAATTATTTTGTGTTTATTGAGTTTATAATCATATTGAATTCTCTGCAGCGCGTTTATTTATATTTCACAAATATTGAGATTTTTAAAACGTAAAACTCCCTGAAATATTCTGCAGTTACAAATGTGATGTTATGTTTACTATGAAACAATCAGCACATTATATATTTGTTCAATTGACTGTGATATTATAACGTGCAGGAAATAAACACATTTATACAGATAAAACAATAGTTGGTTGAGATTTTCTTCATAGATTTTGTTGTAACCCAATTCCTGGCTTGCCGTTTAATGTAACGTTTCTGAAATGTCTGAAACAAATCTTTTCATTGTGGATAGCATTTAGCATTTCATGTCTCACCCGTGGTGGATAATAATATTATGTGCAATTATTTCAGTCAGCGATGTTCACTAAAGCTGACAAGCCGTAGCTGTGTACGTGGATAATTTTATTGACATGTGTAATTTAATAAACACTTTTCCAGTTTCCTGTATAGATCCATCCCATCAGACGAATGACGTATACCAGTGTTTCCAGTTAGGCCTACTATCACTTATCATTGAAAATACATTGGGGCAACTTTAGATCTTTCAAACGACACAATCAGGACTAAATCAACATTTTTATTTTGGCTCCTTGATATGTTCTTCGGGTTTTATAAATGTTCATAGACTAGAATTGCGCAAGTCTTTAAAATGTTGAGTTGCGTATTTACCAGTTAAAAGAGAAATAAGAACGAGGTTTAATTCTATGGGCTACATCGATGTCTCGAAAAATAAATACGTGAATAACAGCTATGCTAAGCCTACTTATGCATCAAATAGTGTGATCCAACATTGTAGCTTTGGTCAACGTGTCATGTCTTCTGACAGCTTCTTGTATAAAATATACACATCAGATAAAATTTTCTCTCTGGTACGATTTCCACGAAGCAAGGTCCACCCCTGACACGTCACCATTTCAGAATAAATAATGCTAAGAATGTATTTTAATGGGATGAAATTGCTAATAGAGACCTATAACAATATTGATGTTTGGTATTTAGCATTTATTTGTATATGACGCCGTGTATGGTTACTCGACTGTTTATATTAGTGTACTTAGTGTACTTAGTGTACTAAGTGCCAAAAAACAACGCGACGTCTTATCTACAGTGATCTTACTATTGCCGGGCCAATGTCCAAGACATTGGGCCAAGAATTAACCAGCAAGTATGTAGGATTAACACATGATATAACAGTAGTGTTCAAACAAAGTAATTAGACGGCAAACATCACCCTTTAACTGCGGGACACTCCTAGTTTTTATATAGCATTATTACAATTTTTTTATGAAGCGGTTCATACAAACAAATTCGGAGCACTGTACACACTGAAAACCAGAAAAAAATAAAAGTAGACGAAATTATGCACAAGTTTACAAGACCTCAGTTGTCTAGCGAACTAAACTACCTTGACATGTGCAACATATATACATTGCGTCAGGTCACCAGTAAGCAACAGCTAAGTCAAAAAATTGTTTTTTTATTTGTCTATTTTTTAATATCGTGATTATAGTTTGTCTTTTGAAGCTAGAAATTGAATCGGCAATTATAGCTGCAAATTGGAGAAAAATATAATTGAACATATAATTGTTAGTGTCGCGTAAGGGTTAAGGGTGTGAGGTTACATAACGAGTCGGTTGTAGGCACACGGCGGCTTTATATAACCCTTTCCGTCCCCGAAATGTGATGACGAACCGAGTATAAAAATAGATACAACAGTGATTTTCTCCTCCTATAAATTGCATACAAATATATTTTTAAACTAATAATAGTCTAATTCATCAGCGTATGCCCGGGCTGAATCTTGTACGGATACAATGTATTATGGTAATACATTTGATTTGATATCACAGTCACCAGCAACTAAAGTGTACCTGTTATCGCTAAACAATTCTGCCGTGCAAAGCCAAAAGGCAGTTCCGTTTACTTTTCAAGTACGCAGATACTGCCTTTTAGATTTTCAGGGCAGAATTGTGATCCGTGTACCTTTAATAGCCTTCCATGACACAATGTGTGTTCAGGCTCATTTAAACGTGTATTACAGTGGCGACCAAATGTTGGCGGCACTGATCTAAAATTTTACTATCATTAAGACTACTGCAAGTTTTTAAGGTAGCGTGTTTTGCAACGTGAAGCTTTAGACACAGACAATTTGTATACTAGTATGTACTTATTAATTTATTATGATTCGCCAAATAGTAGGCTTATATGTACCATACAATACTTTGTACACTGATAGGAGTATTATCAGTTGCGGATATAGACCGGGTTGACAGGGTTCCTGTCAGCATCTTCAAATCGATCAGATTATAGGGTTTCAGACATAAAAAACGGTATTTTTTAGGTTTGGAACCCTGTCAGAGTTATACAAACAAAATGACCGGTTTCCAAAACGAAAATGACATGCATATTGCGTTAATATTAATTAAGGAAACAAGTAATTTAAAGTGATTGATAAGCCGAATCGTTGGCACTAGAAGGTGTGAAGGGGTGGTCGGCTGCAAGTCCTTAGCAGGTACAATTAGTTGTCACCGCCTCATTGATGTGTAAACAATGAATCACGCCGACTGTCACGCCTTGACTATCACATAACATCCACACCACCCCTCCAGTCTATACGACCTACATAATTATATACTATAAAGTTGGCGATTTTCACATTTAAATTGGACGTTTGATCTTATATCGCTTATTTCCTTTTTTGTCCATTCACCTTTATCACTTTATTTATAATTGGGACTTTAATTAATATAGGCCTATATTATAATATAATGATACAAACGCCGCTAAACACCAGAGTTGCCTAACACCAGCGTGTATATGATATATATGATACATATATGATACACATAGGCACATAATATAATACATATATGTATATATAATTTGAGTAAATTGGAACCCTGTCAGATTATTTTCTGGATTCGCCCCTGATTATTATACTATTGGCTGGGACATGGCATCAGATAATGCAATATCAATAATATACCTGTCCCATAAAATATTATTTTCACCTCTCATATCTATATGTGACCCGACCTGGCAAAGTGAGTAAGTTGCATATATAAATATTAGAGTTATTAAGATATCCCGCACGTACACAAAAAGTACCATTAAAATGGTATAACACACAACTCCGTAGCGTGTTTAACTCCGGAAATATGAGTCGACAAACTCAGAAAAATATGAAGTCTGAAATTGCGTCATTTTGAGAAAATGGCATTTGAAGTTCAAAAAGGCAATTTGTGCATTTTTGGAAAATACCACACAATTGTATTAAAATAAAATAAATAGAAAAAATATTTATCTCCACTCCATTTTCTTAATAAACGTTTGCCAAAGTGTGACTTAAAACTCATGTTGCCAGATCGGGTCACATATAGCAACATGAAGTAACATATATTATAATCAATTATTTATTTAATAAATTTCATGTACATTATCAGAGTTTATAACCAAAGTACTCTGTACTTGTACTCGAGTACTTTTCAAAGTACTTGTACTTGTACTCAAGTACTTTTGAAAATCCAGTACTTGTACTTGTACTTGTACTCGTCATTTTTTCAAGTACTTGTACTTGTACTCGATTACTTTTGTGCAGTACTCGCCCCAAGCCTGCCACAAATAGGGGCGCTCAGTTCGAGTCCAAATTGTGGGATAATTTATGTAACCAATTCGGGATAATGCGGAATCGTACCACGAGTTATCACCCCCAGTCGAATGGCATGGTCGCACGAATCACCGAACCCGTGGACTATTACTCTACCCGCTGTACTTTTAGGAGTTCGTTCCGCAGTTAAGGAGAGACTAGGCAGGTCGGCTGCCGAGATGATATACGGGACAACAGTTAGACTCCCAGGAGAGTTTACGAAACAGTACACCGTCGACGCTAACACAGATTTGGGGAATTACTCAGACAAGCTACGCGTAGCCATGTCGCGTCTCCGTCTATGTCCGCCACGTGACACACAACAGACTAACATTTTCCAATATAAGGAAATAGCAACATGCACACATGTATTCTTGCGCCGAATCGCAATTGCGCCGCCTCTGACCGCCCCTTACGACGGACCATATAAGGTTGTCGCGAGGAGTGGCAGAGTTATGAAAATCCTGATGAAAGGCAAGGTTGAGACGGTGTCCTTAGATCGAGTTAAACCCGCACATCTCGAGTGCGAGCCTACGACAGGTCCGAACACACAGTGTACTACGCCAAACAAAAAACAGAGCTCGAAGACTACCAGGATCTCCAGTGGGAATCCACAGGACCCACCTAGACCTAGTAGTGCGAACACTCAGACGTCCAACAGGACGAGTGTTAAAAAGACACAGTCGACGGCAGTCAGAAGCAGTACCAAATTGGCCACGGTCCCACAGCAACTAGATGATAAAGTTAAATTGTCTAACAAAGACAAAACTTATATAGCGCCGCATTCGCGAGCCTCCGCCGTATCCCGCGCTAACGGGAGATTACGGGAGATTATTAGCGACTAAATCAGCTGTTGTTTATGTCACAATCACTTGATACAAATCATATGATGACCCTATTATGTAAAAAATAACTAGTTGATGATGCAGCATGTAGGGGCATGTCCGTGATCGAGTTAACAAATAAATGTATCAAAGTAGTCCCATATAGCTGTTAGCAAGGATCCTGGTTTGAATCATGTCCCTCACTATAATTTCATACGTTCGCAGCAGCATATAACACGATTAACCATTAGAGTCATTAATGAAATAATTAGGCCCCTGACTACATGATTTAAAAATGTATTTGTCATGTTTAAAATGATTATTGTTAAACACAATGCACACATATTGTGTGAAATGACATCACTCTGGTGATAGGTGTCAGGCGTGTACCGCCCTGTTAAGCCGTGCTACGTCTATCAGCGCGCGGTCTTTAGTGTTCACCATTGCGAGACGACTACTCCCATATTATGAAGATCCTGTCCAGTGAGCACCAAGCCTTATATACTGAGCCAAATTTAGCTTTGCTCTACAGACATGGCCAAAATAGTTATACCCAGAAAACTCTTGTCTGATAAGTATCATACCAATCTCCTGTTGCTATTTCTCTATTTCAAAAATACTATATTTTCATATAATATTTATTTTCTTGGTTTAAATTAGTATGAAATGCTTTAAAAACTTCAGTTCAAAACACGAGGCAAAGTTGATATCTAAATGGTGCATATTCTTTTGCATGTGAGTATACTAATATATGCACCCATGCATGAGTGTGTTCAGGTCAGGTTCATTCACAACCCAGCAGACGTCATGAGTTCTGTATGGGTAATCAACCTTGACAAGACAAATATGTGCCGTATGAATTACCAGACAGGATTGGAACTTGCACGGCCAGTTTATGCAAGTCCACTTCGGTGAACGCTTAGTTTGTTTCCTGGGCCGTGAGAAAGTTGAGGTCAGAGCGGGGCCCTCACCTGGCATGTATACTTACAGTGGTACTGCTTTCATACTTTAGCATTATGACTATGAATATTAAAGCTTGCTCAATATAAGCTGAACAGTATTATATGACTGTGACAACATCAGCAGCAGTGATGGATGCTAGTGTTTTGATGAACATGAGGTGTAAGACCGCACTGGGATTGTGCGCATTGATTGTCATTGTACATATGTCAGTGATGGCAATGATTAATACCAACAATAGTGACAATGATTCAAAGGATACGTTCATCAATTTGAAGAAACGAAGTGCGGCTTCGGCTGATCATGATCAAGAGGAAGAGGTGTTATCATCTGGTAGTCGTCGACTCCAGGAAGATAATTTAATCAGGAGCGTCTCCACCACCACACCATACTGCCGAAGTGGACAAATGCAGGGTCTAAAACCTTTCTGTGACTTGGGATGCTTACCACGCCTACAGCAGCCCCATCTGCCTTCTTTTCCTAACCCTAGAAACAATGCCGTGTCGCTGGACGCGCGGCGAGAAATCACATATATGTCAGGTGAGAGGTTCCACCAGTTCCACCTTTCGTTACCATCTCATCTGACAGACATACAGTGGAAGAACGGAATATACGGTACAGTAGGTCAGATCGGGGCAACGCCTGGGAAGTTCACCAGTGTTCTGGGATTTAATGTGGATATTACTGCTGGAGAACAGTTGTTTGTGTCAGGTCAATTTGCTGGACAGAGCGCAGGAGAATTGTCTCCTCATCCTGATATGTTGTCTGCTATCAAATCTAACCTGGGTCACTGGGGTTGGCAGCAAGGTGAATCTGATGTGGAGTCTGAGCGCCACTACCACCTGCACGAAGGAACAGCCACGAGCCTGAACACTTACCAACTCCAACAACGAGGGTTTTCACAGTTTCGTCTTATAAGTATTTATGCCGAGTCTGGAGATGTTCCGGGAACAGTCCAGGCTCTAGAACAAGCTAGCTGTTTGCTCAGAGACGGTGGAGTTATAATAGTGTCAGGAGTTAGTAAACAATCTGCGCCAGCCACTTCTGCGCTGAAACATTTTTTTAACAGACATGGCACCACTGCACTGTCTCCCCTGATGTCGATCAAAGACAAACTATATATATGTACCACGAACTGGAAGGATAGGTTCACAAAGTCCTTTAAAAACGATGAGATGCTCAGACTAGCTTTCAGCCTTAAGGAGGTCACCAGCAATGCGTTTGGTCCTGAGATGGTGTACATGATACACAGTAGATAACAGATATACGAGGCCATATGACGCCTCTGATTCCAGCAAAAGCGACACATTGAACCAATGTTGCTTTAATATTGGGCCAGCGTCGAAGACGGTGGCTCAACTTTAACACAACATTGGGTCGATATTTCGTGTTTGCTGGGATATGTATCTCCATCTTCTCCAGGATATTAAAACATGCTTGCAATGAATCATGTCGATGGCATTTAATAATTTAAATATAATTTATATCTTACAAAACTTTGGTATTTGAGTTTGTAAACATATATTTATTTATATCACCAGAATTTAACAATCTGATGAAGTAACTTTTATTTAAACAATTAATTAGGTAACTAATAAAACAATATTTGTACATTTTTATTGATAATTATTTGTTAGAAGTTATGCATGCTAAACAGAAAATATTTATTGAAACCTATGAGCTATGCATACTTATAATTGGACCAAGTATTCTGTAGTCCAAAGCCACAATGCAGTATCTGTTTACTTTACAAGTAAGCAGATACTGTATTTTGTCTTTGTATATCAGTATTATAATCTCCCTCTGACCAATAAACAGTGGTATATGTCACATGTGACGGGATCACATAATAAGCGCCCGTCATGCAGCTGTTATTTCAATAAACGTGTATTACCATACTTAAAAGTATACATTATTTTCGACAGTCCATTTAAAATTATTATTTTTCAAATATATACGGTACAGCAATTTATGTGTTGGCAGTTCATTTGTGTACTGTTGATATCATTTACCCAGTAATCACATAACATGTATAACATTTATACAATTTTGGACCAACGTCTTTGACGTTGGGCCCGCGTTGTATAAATAATATACAACTATTTTGTGTTTATTGGGTATATAATCATATTGAATTCTCTGCAGCGCGTTTATTTATATTTCACAAATATTGAGATTTTTAAAACGTAAAACTCCCTGAAATATTCTGCAGTTACAAATGTGATGTTATGTTTACTATGAAACAATCAGTACATATTTGTTCAATTGACTGTGATATTATAACGTGCAGGAAATAAACACATTTATACAGATAAAACAATAGTTGGTTGAGATTTTCTTCATAGATTTTGTTGTAACCCAATTCCTGGCTTGCCGTTTAATGTAACGTTTCTGAAATGTCTGAAACAAATCTTTTCATTGTGGATAGCATTTAGCATTTCATGTCTCACCCGTGGTGGATAATAATATTATGTGCAATTATTTCAGTCAGCGATGTTCACTAAAGCTGACAAGCCGTAGCTGTGTACGTGGATAATTTTATTGACATCCCTACAGTAGTGTAATTTAATAAACACTTTTCCAGTTTCCTGTATAGATCCATCCCATCAGACGAATGACGTATACCAGTGTTTCCAGTTAGGCCTACCATCACTTATCATTGAAAATACATTGGGGCAACTTTAGATCTTTCAAACGACACAATCAGGACTAAATCATCATTTTTATTTTGGCTCCTTGATATGTTCTTCAGGTTTTATAAATGTTCATAGACTAGAATTGCGCAAGTCTTTAAAATGTTGAGTTGCGTATTTACCAGTTAAAAGAGAAATAAGAACGAGGTTTAATTCTATGGGCTACATCGATGTCTCGAAAAATAAATACGTGAATAACAGCTATGCTAAGCCTACTTATGCATCGAATAGTGTGATCCAACATTGTAGCTTTGGTCAACGTGTCATGTCTTCTGACAGCTTCTTGTATAAAATATACACATCACATAAAATTTTCTCTCTAGTACGATTTCCACGAAGCAAGGTCCACCCCTGACACGTCACCATTTCAGAATAAATAATGCTAAGAATGTATATTAATGGGATGAAATTGTTAATAGAGACCTATAACAATATTGATGTTTGGTATTTAGCATTTATTTGTATATGACGCCGTGTATGGTTACTCGACTGTTTATATTAGTGTACTTATGATATAGAAACGATGTCTAACAGTTATATCATCCTTAGTACGCATGTATGGTTATGAGTTATATCATCCTTAGTACGCATGTATGGTTATGAGCCCGCCCATACGGAGAAACTTGCTGAGAAGGTGGTCAATATTTTTATAGTATCACGGTTGACGTCACACAATGCTGTAATCCGATACCATAGAAAACGAATGTTTAAGAAATTGTCTTTCCACAATTTTAAACTAAAAACAGCATTTAAGAAATTGTCTTCCCATAATTTAAACTAAAAACAGCAGTTTTCACATAGTTTCGTCCATACTGAATGACGGGCGCATTTATCACCGCTATCCAGCAAACACAAAACATTTGTATATCATTTGTACAACGTCGGCCCAACCTTCGACGTTGGTCCAACATTGTACAAATGTTATACAAATGTTTTGTGTTTAATGGGTAGGAGGGTTGCAATCTAAAAGGAACGGTTTCCGCTAGTATTCAAATAATTGATGCTACATTACACCAAATTTAACTCGGTAAAACCCGTGGATGATCATGTGCTTAAAGCGTTAATCCTTCTGGCATACATATCATTCATGATTCATGACAAATGTGATACCACTGCCTCTTTGTGTAAATATATAGCGGCCACTGTAAAATAGGCCTATTATACAATGCACGCTTGAGAAGGCAAGCACATATAACCCTCTGGAATCTAACAACATTGAGGTCAGGAATTTTAGAACATACTCTTCCATCTCGCCAATACTATTGCTAAAACATGGACGACATTAGACCAAGGTTGGGCCAGCATATCATGACGTTGGCCCAACACCAATCCCACACCCCTGATTTCTTATGGATCGATCACGCATGGAGCCACACCCTGCGCAGGCTATCACGTTCATTCATACCGCGTAAATACGAAAAATTGGTCAAATGTTGTTTTAACGTTAGCCCAGCTTCTACGACGCTCGCCCAACACCAAAACAACATATTTGATTACTGTTTGGGTCGCTACGGTGGCAACAAAACATCCGGGTGTTGAGTTTTTACAAATGATTTCACACATTGAGACTGCGCCATGGGAAACATTTTTGAGTCTTGTGACGTCGTTCCTGTCACCGGAATCACGAAGCTAATTATGATGCATTTATATTTACCTGTAGCCCAACTGAACGTATCGAATTCTACGAGCCGTATCGGGCTATAATGATTTACAAACAGGTCAACTGCAGGGTTTCTTCAGCAAATACATCAAATACATGCTACTATAATATTATACTATGGGGTACTGTGATATAGATTTGATTGCAAAAGTTATTTTTAATCTAGCTGTATTTATTTAAAATGACTTAAAACGGCTCAAGTGATTGCTAGCGAAATTTTAGCTCTAATAAAATATTGACGATATTTAAAAAATCAAGACAGTTAAAAAATGGTAGACCATATAATCTTTTTGTGTTAATAATACTCATTGACATCTATTATGGGCCCTACCGTTATGATGATGCCAAATAATAATTATTATTTGGAAATATGCGATCTTCAGGCTCGTAAAGTTCAAGCGAGAAGGCCATAAGTAGTTTGGAGTAGAGTATGACTTTTATTGCATTCTAAATATTTTGACCTTTTAATGCTCATAGTATTGATTCGAAGGTGTTATTGGTTCTTAGGAAAGTTTGTACGACATTCTGGCTACTACAAATCATTTTACTTGCTACCTTCTGGCTCATAACCGTGGCGGATTTAGCACATGCTGAGGATATTCAAGCATCCCATTACAAATACAAGAATATTTGTATCAATCAATGGCTATCTGGATATTCAATATTTTCTGGGGTTTTTTTTCTGGATCCACCCCATGGCTCATAACAAATAATTAGAATGATATTTTTGACAATTAAAGTTAAAATGTATGGACGTATCTCGATTGCGGGACAAGTAGTGGCCACCAAAGAGCAATAGCCTATTATGTGCATAGGCCCTAACTCATTTTTGCCCAAAATAAACTTAATAACGACTTTCAGGCCCATTGGTGTCGACATATTACAAGTATATAATATATATACAATTTTTAATAAAGCTATTGAGTTGAGCTTTCAGTTGTTTGAACCAAGGAAGACCAGAACTTCGAAACAATTAATAAATTTTATTATTATATTCTTATTATTTAATGGCATACTGTTTTATTCTCCAGTATCTTCCTCATCTGATTTAACCGCTATTGAGGAAATAACCCATGCACTCTTACTCTTACTTTTCATTATCAAAAGACACATATTTCCAACTATGTAGTAACATATCGCTCGCAATATGTTCTGCTAAGTTTATCGGGAATATAGGTGATCAATAAAGGCACAATGCTCTACAAATAATTTTCACAAACACGTAACACGTATAATATCATATAATCACACCAGTCTTCAAAATCCTGCATCTGATTTGTCCGTCCTCGGAAGCAGCGTTTTCTAAAGTTCTTAGGCATCATATGCCCTGCTTTAGACGACTCACTGTTCTGTCACGATTTGTTTGCATACACTCGTGTTTGTGTTGACTAACTCTGTGACTTCTCTTATGTCGATTGAACTCTTACAGTGCTAATCACAGCTAAGACCGTTTATAGTCGTTTTCAAACATGATAATTTGAATGAGAAATTGAATTTGATAGATTAACATGAGTTTTGATTCAAATTAGGCATATGCAAGTATTTGTTACCTACTTGAAGTTGTGTGTCGCGGTAACGGGATGCAACTCAACCCCTTCAAGTTTGCCATTGTCATCTCCATCCATCACAAGCCGCGAATTGCTGTCGCAATTCTCGACTTGTACTGGATGAAGATGACTTGAACTGGGTGTCACTTGTAAAAAATATATCGTTATTATTAAAACAGTTCTATGAAAATGTTCGTTCTAAAACACCTAGGTGTAGGAAATGAAGTGATTTTTTAGAGTTGCAAAATGATGCTTTGATGCATCGTGAGAACCTAAAGGTTAAAGTAGGTAAAAAAATCTATTTGTATATTATAGAGCTTTTAGGGTTGTAGGCCTACTAAACACAACAAAGATCGGATGCAACTGGGTTAAAAGAACCGCCTAAGGATGGTTAGATGTCAAATGATACTTTCATATTGACACAGAATTGAAACCCTTTCTCGTGTTTTTTACACCTGCATATATAAAGCAGGGAACGAGCTTCCAGCTCCGGCGTGACATGCGGTAACGCTAACCACTAGGACAGTCAAAACCCTTTATAAAAATACAAACTTATAACATCATGTATCACCTTTCTTTAATATTTTAATCAATGTAAACTTGTGAAAACGATTATCTTCGGCTTCTAATGAAATATACATTGTGTTCTCGAACTAAACTACTGTTGTACTAACTAGATATCCTTAATGATGAATAGTATGTTGAATAAGAGTTAGCAAAATGTCCAAGTCAATAAGTCATCTGGCCATTGATATTTGTGGCAGTCACACGAACGACAATTGACGCATTCTGTGACATAAAATCACATCAATATCAAGCAGAGGGCAATCTTTTAACAGATAAATTTTTATATGTCCTCCTTATTTCAATGAAAAGCTCCGCAGCTGTTCTATGGATTTTGCCTTGAAATGCATGTTCAAATCGAAACCTTTAATTATTGGCAAGTTTAAAAAGCGTTCTGAACTTTTTGCGTTTCAGTAAATTGTCAGAGCACTGTTTTGTTGATGTATATATATTTGAAGGTCGTTATAAATAGGCTTACGCTAAGGGCGTAGTCAAAACGTCTAAAATCAAAACAACCGAACAATGAGAGGTGAGCTGAAATGCCTGAATCAGCAGCTGCATGGGTGTCCTATTGTCATCTTCAAGCCATAGATCCTCCGGTGGTATATATAAGCTGTAAATTTGATCGGCAAAGTAGGCTCGCGATGCATAGAACAATTCTGGTTAAACCTTTTTAAGATGTCCGTTCATGCGTGATACTTGTCGTGTCCGTTGTAAAATGAATGTAGGCCAATGATATTATCACAAATACACTTCCCGGCATAGCCCATGTCGAACCAATTTTAAACCACCGTCTTCGACGCTGCCCAACAATCTTCCAACATAGACACGCATAGCGGAGCGAGTCGCCTGGTCCACGGCATGTCTCCGAACGTATCTGTCCCGATGTCCAGATGTATAACGCAAACATGTTTACTTCACGGACACCGACAAGAGCTTTGGTGAATAAGCTCAGTTAAAATAATGTAGAAATACGTCTTATGTTCAATATATCTGAGCCTAGCTATATTGCACCAGCCAACTATTGTGTCGCTTATTTTCTGTAGATGGACAAAGGTCTTCAACCTGTCGCATTTTCTCTTAATTCGATGCCTAATTTTGCGCCCTGACAGCCGAGCACGCTACCTCTCGGTCACGGAGACTCCCCACAATACTGAATATTTACGAGTGGTCAGGGAAGATACAATTTGTTTCTTTGAACACCAAAGCGGAGCCGTATCAGCAAGCTCCGACATGACAGGTATATGGCGTAGCCACTACGTACATCAAGGTCCCCGCTTGCATGTCATGCATGTTGAGCTCAGAATTGTATGTGAACATATTCCACCATACGGTTAAGTTGAACTACTGATTTTATAGTAGTCACGTTTAAGAATAATTAAAGAGTTTGAGAAACAGAATAAGTCGACACCTGAGACGCGCTCTCTCAGACATACCAAAATGAAATGAATGGGGTTTTAGGCCACGCACTTTTGTGCACATATGGGCTAAACTGGCTAACTTCCTGATGATGGTGAGATTAGTGAGGTGACACTGCCCTCCAGACACAGGATTAGAAATTCGAGCCCTGGCGGTCTGAGGCCGAGCAGTCTACCTCTCAGTCATAGAGGCTCTCCACAATATTCAATATTTACGATTGAGCAGGGAAGAAACATTTTGTTTCTTTGAAACTTGAATGCCAGAGCGGGGTACGAACCCGCAAGCTCCGACTTTCCAAGCAGGCAGCTTTAACCACTGCACCAGGGCCCCCGCCATTAGACGTACCGCGTGCACGTACCTAAGGCAGATCTATTCCATAACGGTGGGCCAACATTAGGCCAACATTGTGTCAACGTCTCGTTTTTGCTAGGAACGCTGCTCATAAATACCTCTTCGCTGGTATTGTTATGTCCAGGCTTGTTGACCACATGTTCATAGTTTCATATTTTATTATTCAAAATGAAAACAATTTTAAAATTTGATACGTTCGACCGAATTTGATGTCGCCCATGCATAAGTCAAGTCTGACTTTAAATAACTGCGGATTGACGTGTGGGGATCGTGTTTTCTGCAGGGGGGATCATTGACTGGTTACGTATATAAGTAACAGGCCGACTTCGACACATGTGCCAAAACTATCCACAGCATATTAGTTGAAAAAACGATTTCCTAGCTTCGTAGGTATTCTGTCTGATTTCTGGGTGCCACGTCCCATTTTTTGTTTGACAGAAGATGGTCTATAAGGATCAAGGCGAAAAAGTATTTTTTTCAAAAATATTGACCAGCTTTCAAACATGGTAAATATAAAATGTGACATCAATCAACAAGATTTCAAAATCATTGACCACTATTTTATGTCAATAATTTTCACTCACATGAAGCTGTGAATCAAAGCTTCAAGTTGGTGAAAATTCTAATTAAATAACTTGGCGGTTGAAGGGTTAAATGATGCACTTGATTATTCCTGAGACTATGTGATTTACTCTTAGTACTTGTGGTGTCTGATATAAAGCAAATATTCTCCTACTCCATGAACATTCTCAAAATGATATAGGCCTACCAAATTAGATTTATTTATTATCAATGACCGTAACAAGATGTATAATGTTATATTGCTGACAACACTGAATATTTTATTTATTATTCAACATTATAATCACACCAACGCTGGGAGAATGTCACGAATCAATGTTGTTTTACTGTTGGCCCACCGTCTGCGACGCTAGCCCAACATAAAAACAATGTTGGTTCAACGTCTCATGCTTGCTGGGTGAATAATGGATTCCGGATACCCGCGCCGAATACCTGTTTGCCGGCACGCCAAGTATTCTATATGGATTATATCAATACAAACTGGTTCCAGATCTAGAAGCTTAAGATCACAATCCAGTCGTGCGCGATCTGACATGTTGTCACCAGCTTCCTGATCTGTATTATTAATGAACATAAAACGACCTGCCTTTGAAAACGCATTGAGTAACGTTACCGCATTGGAATAAATACAGGGCTAGATTATATTGCGTTAAACTTTTAAAGCGCTGAAATATTGTTATATAAACCATGGAGACCAAAGGGTTTTTGTTTATTTGAAATCACCATACATGTCTTAGTTAGCTCTTTCTGCTTCATTTGATTACATGTATGTTATGGGTTTACGACCATTAGAAATATTTTAATTCTTTTAGTGCGGTGACCGTCTTTATACGTCAGAATCTGACGTCTACACATGGTGTTGCGTATATAATGTGCTTATAATATAATTGTGTAATTTTGTATCTTAAATCACTTTATATTACAGTGATTGTTTTTGAAGATTATGCTATTTTCTTTGTAGGAAATGATGTAGGCCCTACTAGACTCTATTATGCAATAGCTAAATTGCAAATCTATACATCCCGCCATTCGCCTTACAAGGAAAATACATTTCCGTGGACAAACTTACCGCTCAGTAGGTCAGTCACGAATGACAAAGAAAAGTACATGTTACTGATCCATGTACATAGGAGCCATAGATGCGTGTAAATAAGTACATAGCAAACAATGCGGATAGCACATAATAGAACTGATGTCCGCATAGTTTGCACAATGTACATCTTCTACAAGGTCATGTCTAGAAAATAATGAAATTCTCTTGCCAAGTGCTTGAATGTTGTCATGAATAACATTTTCAGTTAACATTCATGAGTTTTATATTTTTATCGCTGATCGACCTATTGGGAAATCAAATTTTGAACATAACAATTTTGTATTTTGTTTATATACCAGCACGTGCTGTTGGGCTTACTAAAGCTTACTAATGCACCTTTTAATAAAAATTTATGGCGTTTAACTCAAATGCATAGGCCTAATACGTATAACGTTACTGTTTTTTTTAGCTATTTCTCCATTCAATATAATACGCATTAGGGCCTACGACACAATATTATCCAGTAGCCGGAGGGTCACAAATTTTATCACTTTTTGGCCTAATAGTGCATGGTTCATAAATATAAATACTAGGTCAGTAGGCCTCTATATAATAAACGGATAGGTTATTTCCAATGAACATGGCGAGCGTATGGTGATACTGAAGCTTCTTAAATAAAAACAGAAGATTGAATTTATAATTACCCTATGCTAGACTTACCCTGGATGCCTATAATAACTAGTCAAATTCATGATTGTACCCTCAATAAATTGGTTGTTTTAAGATTTGCCTAAATCTTTACACTTTCTCAACCGGCCTTTTTCCCTTCTGTGACACCTAGATTTGATAGCTATTTCACCTGTAAAGTTCTCAGATTATCACTGATTATGCTGTGACAGGTAACTATGGGCGCCTGAACATAAATACAACGCACCTGTTAAGTCATTTTCAGCAAACCCACCCTCCCCAATTATGATTTAGAACCATAATCATTATGTAAGCAGTGATAACCACTGGGTCCAAGCCGTCATCAGACATGACGTCATACATGTAGGTGTGAGCGCGCGACCGTACGTATAGTGAATGAGTGTTATCAAGGTGTTTTACACAATTTTAATCAGTCACAATGGGTTGAATGGGATGTTGCAATAGTTCAGAGGAGTATGAAGAGTAGTATGATGCTCCTGAATGGCAATGTGACTCTCAAGGAAATAAAGCTAGAGATTGTAAAATTAGTAGTAATTTTAAATATTTATGCATTTTTTTATCCAATTATTTCTAATAACATAATTAAAACTTAAAAGAAGAAATTTTAGTGTCGTGAATTATGATTTTGCGTGCTATCAAAGGTGAAAAAAATTTGTCAGGATATTTGTTCCGTCTATTGGGCAGCCCTGGATATGCACAGTAGATTGTGAATCTATTTCTGAATAAACTTAGGCCTTACTTATAAATTATGTGACCGATCTGCAAGTAATCAGTTGCATCAGTTGCATAGCACAGGTTTCCAAAGTGCAGTAATGCCAAAAATTTAGTAAGATGTCATTTTTTTTGTTTGGGTTTAAAAAATGTTAATCTTAAGGGTTTTCACTTCTTTTTGACAATCGTATTTTGATTATTTAAAAATCCAAAACTTTTGTTAGGGTATAGATAATCTATGACGGTTTTAACCTCATCAATAGTACATTTGTTCTCCTTTACATTATTCCATTGTTTCATTTTCAGGAAAAAATGTGACTTATTTTGTGAAGATGTGTCACAATTGTGTAGGCCTATAGTGGGCGTTCACATATCCACCAATCAACATAGCAAGTTGGCCTATAACCTCACTATGTGTGATAGAATTATTATTCAATTTTTTTTTTTTTCAAGGGAGCTTATTTACGCTAGAAAGAATTTCATTAATTATGTTTTAGCTGTTTGGCTGTGGTTGGCCTTCATAAATATTGGCCTACTACTGTTCTGCCTTGACAATCTAACTTAGAAGTGGCTATCGACGAGCGCCGTCATGGGATGTGGGCTAAAAAATGTAGGCATATCGGTATTTGTGTCTCTAGCTGTATCTGTATACTTAATAGGCACTCGATCTGTAGCGTGAAGAACGTCACACCAGCTGGAAATGGAGCTGAGGCTAGTCCAACGAAAATCCCGCCTTGAATGCTGAGATGCTTTCTTTAGGCCATAGACCTACTGTTCTAATTCTGTGCCTTAGGCTTTATAGTTTTATTCAAATAATATTGTATTGCGTATTTTGCTTTGTGTTGCCAGATATGCATAATTATATAATCAGCATAATTATGTTGCGCACCACTCCCTTTGACCTTTGTAACTGTGATGTAGGTAAGGCTACCAACCCGTTTATTGCTTTATAGAAAATACCCAATCTGTCAAACTGTCTACTTCCTTTCAGGCGGTAGCATGGCACTGTAAAGAGGCTCAACTTCAACGCCGAGATCGTTCGTACCCTGGTGAAATATGCAGTTTGCCTCTGGGTCTCTTGAAGACTATATTATTATCTTGATCCCAATGACCCATCATATGGCTCACAATTGCAACTCACACTGGTGAGAAAAACATGTATAATTACTAGCTAACTGTTTATCTCCCGTCTTTAAATAGGGGTAAAATTGGCTGAAAAGATGGTATATTCAAACATGGGGAGGCAGAGTCATGTTCATCTTTGACAAAGACCGACCAAATTAGCTTTTTCAGTTGGATCACTGAAAATCTTTCCCTTTGTTTTGTTTGGGGATATCCCTATATTGTCCGTCCTGATGGACCAAAACGGCTTGGTGCTGTTAGCTTTTAGACCAGTCGTCAACTTGGTATTTATATGATTCATTCTAGCCTGCTTGTAAGGTTTCTGGTTGACTTGAAGTCATTCCAGTCTTTCTCACTATAAAAGCGTTTATCTCGATTGTACAACTCTTGCTTACGCCGAATCATAGATTTGGCTTCCCCATCTAACTAGAGCAGGTTGAAACGTGCGCCTAACTGTTTAGTTGGCACGTGTTTATCAAGACTGCTATATGTGTGACTTAAATAATTATTCCCTGTTTGTTGTTATTAGTCTTGAATCTGATTGTTTTGTTGGAATAAAAGTCTATACTCTTGACAAGCGATGGCCTATTTGTCAAGTATAGGCCTATACGACAGTAGCCTATCAATCATTTCAATTGTTGAGTTTGTACACCCCTTTTCGGGGGTTAATTAAGTTGCCTATTGTGTATATGCCTATAGGTCTATGCCTCATTGTGCGACTTACCTGTAACATTTTCTTTAGTGAAAAAAGATGTACATGTATTTCTATAGCAGACATGACATTTAAACACCATAGTTTTTGAATCTTAGGCCTACAGCTTGTAAGCTGCATATGCGGTCTGGTACCTGCAGCTAGGAAGTCCTCGTGTTATTTCTTACTGGTCATAACAGTACCGTTAAGTTATAGGCCTATAAAATATCATCGGGTCATATAATCCACCACGTGGACGTTTAATATTTATAGGCCTATTTTAGGTCAGTTGTAGCCCCATCCGTGACCCATTGCATTCTGGGCAGTCAGATCAATTGCTCTCGGGGCCAGGAACTTTAGGTGAGTTGACACAGACTCACAGTCACAGTGACACCGTGATCAGGCGTCATCAGGTCATGTGACCTACTGACCACGATAACCTGATTTTGGGTTTTTTGGGTATCACACTGATATACTGTTATTTTCCGCATATATTCCTCCCGTGAGTTCGCCGTATTATAATAAAAAAGATAATCCAGATGGAATTGCTATGCTCGAACGAACCATTACGAATATTTTAAGCAACAATCAATATAACATTTTATTGTGTGGTGATCTGAATTCCAGAACAGGCAGCTTGAATTTTAGTAATGATACAGATATACACGAAATGAGGCATGACCTTTTCGACGAAACACGGCAATTCGAAGATACTATTGTTAATCAATTTTGAAGGTCACTTTTATCTATGTGTGCTATCATCGATTTAACGATTGTAAATGGTACTATTGTCAATTCTGGTAATTTCACATATATTTCTACGCATGTAAATAGCCTTATTGCTTTTATTATTGTTTCTCCTGAGCTGTGTAAATTGTTTTCATATTTTTCAATACAATATAATGTCCTATCACCACATATGCCCATAGAAGCTACACTTCGTAGTGTGACTGTAGCTGAAGATGCTCACAACATTCCAACTGAATACCGCTCTGTGTTACGATGGCGTGACGAGCTACTTCCCACGTTTATTCAGAATATTAGATCGGGCTTAGTAACCCTTGAGATTAATGAATATTTTTCAACAGCTGTAGTTGATATTAATGTTGCCACCTCACTTATTACCGAATTGTATTTGAAAGCATCTGATTGTATGTCATATACAATAAGCAATAAACGTGTTCCGTCAAGAAATGCATGGTTTGATAAAGAGTGTAGAGTTAAGAAGCGAGATGTACATAAACTTTTGCGAAAATACACAGGGTCATATAACCAATATGATAAACAATGTTATTTTTCTGAGCGCCGTTCATATAAGTCTCTATTAAGAGAGAAGAAAGAACAATATTCAACTAAGATGGTATCTGAATTGGAAATCAATATGTGTAATGCTAAACTTTTTTGGCAAAATTTTAAAAAACTTGGAAGTAAGGCCGGACTTACATCTAACATATCTAAAGAGGTATGGCATGATCACTTTTATAATGTATTTAATTCACATTTTAATGTATTAACTGAGATTGATGGTCTTTATAATATATTCCAACAATATCCTCTCATACATGATGACATTAACATGCTGAATGGTGTAGTTACAGAGAAGGAAATATGTACCAGTTTGGAAAATCTAAAAAAAGGGAAAGCTGCAGGTCCAGATGGACTGGTTGCCGAAATGTTTCTCTCATCATCGCATATCGTTGTTCCATACTTACTAAAACTGTTTAATTGTATATTTTCAGCAGGCGTATTTCCTGAACTGTGGTCAAAAGCTGTTATAATTCCTATTTATAAGAAAGGTAATCCAAATGATGCAGATAACTACAAAGGCATATCTCTCACAAGTGTGTTTAGCAAAATATTTACTGGTATTTTAAATAAAAGGCTTACGGCTTGGACAGATACACAATAAATAATAACAGATGACCAGGCTGGTTTTAGGAAAGGCTACTCAACAGTAGATAATGCTTTTGTTCTCCACTCTGTAATTCACCGACATCTTAACCCTTTGGACCCGATGTACCGATATATCGGTATTTTTGTGACGTCATATATACTGAAGTACCGATATATCGGTAATAAATTAACCATTTCATGGCTAAATATTGTGTAATGAAGTTAAAAAACACAATAGAACACAAAATATAAATAAAATTATGACGTCATAATTTACTGTCTGAACAAGCCACAGCATTATGATAACATTAATGGAGTTCTTGACTGAATTCAGTCAAGATAATTGTGTAGAGCCTTTGAAAGGTAAAATATGGTCAATAATAATATCACCAATAGGGTCTGCTGCTCCAGGAGGCTCGGTGGGAGAGGCAGTTATCCCCAGCAGGTTCGGGTCCAAAGGGTTAATAAGAGTAAAAAAGTGTATGCAGCCTTTATTGATTTTCGTAAGGCATTTGATTCTGTGAAACGGGAAACATTATGGAATGTTCTTCAAAAAAATGGCATAAATGGTAAGATGTTAACGATGATAAAGAGTATATATAATATCGTCCTAAGTTGTGTAAGATGTCCATATGGCAAAACAATTTTTTTCGCCTGTCCGATTGGTGTGAAGCAAGGCTGTATTTTAAGCCCTATTCTATTTTCACTGGTGGTACAAGAAATTACTAATGAAATACATAGACGTGGGGGTTATGGGATACAACTTTTTCCTGACTTGGCTGAGGTTGGTATTTTGTTGTTTGCGGACGACATCGTACTTATTGCTGATAGTGTATAATTTGAACTGCAGAAGAAATTAGATATTTTGTATGAGGTGGCAGTTAAACTTGGTCTAGTTGTTAACATGGATAAATCTAAGGTTGTTGTTTTTAGAAAGGGAGGACACCTAGCTGGTCACAACAGGTGGCATGTTGGTAATACTATTTTAGAAGTTGTCAGCGAATATAGCTACATTGGCCTAATTTTCTCAACTAAGTTAAATAACAATGTGATGCTAAATCGCTTAGCGACAAGAGGTAAAATTGCCTTCTGCAGAATATCAAGCTTGCTTAATAGAATGAATACCACTTCTTATAATATTTTGTGCAAAAGTTTTGATGCCCAAGTACAGCCTATATTGTTATACGGATCAGAACTATGGTGTTTAAATGTCATGTCTGCTATAGAAATACATGTACATCTTTTTTCACTAAAGAAAATGTTACAGGTTCCTATCTTCACGCCTAATGTCATGGTCTATGGAGATTCAGGCAGGTATGAACTTCGAATTCATGCTGTTCTCCGCTCTATTAAATACTGGGTTAGAATATTAAATATGAAGGATTCAAGAAATGTTCGTAATGTGTATAACATGATGCGGTACGATGGGAATCACCAAAACTGGTGTGGTAAAATCAAGGAGTTATTAATTCATTTCAATTTTGAAGATGTATGGGATCTACAGCAGGTAGAACAGCCCCGGATATTTTTAAATAACCTGAAGTTGCGAATGATAGCAGAAAGTGATAACATATGGCAGCAAACCTTACAGGAGAGTAACAGGTATTTTATATACAAGAATTTCAAACAGTCTCGGTATAAAGAAATGTATTTAAATCATATTAAACCAGTAGTAATAAGGAGACTGCTATCTCGCTTTAGAATGGGTGTAAGTGCCACTCTGACGCATAAATACAGATTTGTAAATGATAAGGAAACTGTGTGCCCTATGTGTACGGAGCACGAGGAGGATGACATTCATTTTCTATTGCATTGCCCAGTTTACCATGACCTGCGTGTCAAGTATCTTAGCCCATTCCATAGTCCACCAAATGAAAATTCTTTTAATTCTATGATACAAATGAAAGATTCAAACATGATCACTGGCTTAAGTCTGTATATATATCACTCAATTCAACGCAGAAAAACAGATTGTGACGCATTGTAATAGTTATGTAACATTATGCTTACTATGTGTACTTACTGTATTTTTGTATTGGTGCTTATTTTTGTACGGGCCATAGGCCTATCAAATAAATTATTCGTATTCGTGAGCGCTGACCAACCTACCTCTCCTTGCTTGCCCAGAGCCGTTGCTTACACGGCTAGCGTCATGTCACTTCAATGCGATCATCCCTATATTTTACAGGCCTCTTATTTGATGGTGTTTTAGCGATTGACAATATCGGAAGGCGCGTGAAGCCTGCTACCAGGGCTGGCTATACCTTTGTAGCTAGGCCCCTATTCTAAAAATAACATAAAAAACGAAGAGGCTTCTTACATATTACTACATGCTTATTAAAGGAGAACAATGGGTCGGACTATAACAGTATCGACATGCTCTCTCAACCAATGGGCCATGGATTTTGGAGGCAATTTGGAACGAATTTTACAAAGTAAACATCCCAATAATACAAAACAACCTTAACTCATTATGTTATCGCTCATGTCAACACTAGAGTCTGGATTCTGGAATGCTCTGCCACTCGGCATGCTCGGTATCCCTAAACACCGTAATACTGCGATACCACGGTTTATACAGTCACTGTCGAAATGGGGTCGTTTTCTTGAACTGTTGAACGGCTAGTTCCCAAATAGCGCTGACCGGCCATGTTCTCGCTGCGCTCGCCCAGGGACGTTGGCGTTGTTGACTCGGCTATACCCGACGTCAGATTAACTTGTATCGCATGCTTTTCGCCGATTTCTCAGTCGATTTTCAACCGATTTCGATGAGATTTTGCAAGAACGATTTTTGTGTCACTCGGCGAATACCGTGAAATTTTCATAAAAAAATATTATGTAGTTCAAAAGTTAGACCATTTGACATGTAGTAAATTTGAAATTACGACGTCCCTCTTTAAACCCATTAAACTGGTTAAATTAAAGTTTGTTTTCAGCCCTGAATTGCATTACATGCCAGATAATCTAACTTTTTAGATATACAATATTTTCCGATGAAAATTCCACGGTAGTCGCCGAGTGACTCGCAAATAGTTCATACAAAATTTCATGAAGATCGGTTGAGAATTGACTGAGAAATCGGTGATAAAAATGCGAAACAAGTTAATCTGATGGCGGGTATAGTTCCCAGAGCAAGTTGGGAAAACATCAGGCAAGAAATTAGGAGACATTGCCATTGGGCCTCCTTTTGAACAAAGCTTGCTTGTTTCCGTTGTCGATATCATAGATATAAAAAGCTCAGAATCTCACGCTGATGTCCTTGTGTACCGAACTCCCTCTACACTATAACGATTAGGCCTACTGGCCGCCATGAGGGAGTTCGGTACACATCACTGTCCAAAATGTGAGATTCCCAACTTGTGTATATAATACATTTAGAAACGGAAACAGGTAACTGTACTTTTCAACGCTTTTCCAAAGACAGCCCCAATGATCCGGTAAATGAAAAATGGTTGAGGTTAAAGTCTATCTTGATGGACTGCCTGAATAAATTTGTACCAACATAATCTAAATGCCAGAACTTGCCCTGGCTTAATAAATCGCTTCACAAGGCTATTCGAAAAAAGGCAATACTTTATAAGAGAGCGAAAACTTCAAAATTACAAAAAGACCTGACCTTTGGGCAAAATATAAATTACAGAAACGGGACACGCAGCGAAACCTTAGACGTGCTCATTGGTCCTTTATTAACGACAAACTTTTAACACCTCTGGAAACTAAAAATTCAAAGCCTTTTTGACGCTATATAAAATCACAGCACCAGGATAGGTGTGGTTTCTCTCCTTTATTGCATGATGGCCAACTGCTTTCAGACAGCAGGCGCAAGGCCGAAATCCTCAACCAACAGTTTTGCTCAGTATTTACTGATCAGAACACCACTAATATGCCTAAATTAGAAGGACCACCAACAACTCCTATGAATAATATTGAAATTACACAATCTGGTATAACTAAATTATTGAGTGAACTGAACGTCGATAAAGCACCCGGACCTGATGAGCTCCCAAATTTACTCCTCAAAAATGCTGCCAAGGAGATATCTCCTTTGACAGATATTTTCGAACACTATCCGGACCAGGAAATTACCCGATGAATGGGTTGAGGCTAATGTAGCCCCTGTTTTCAAAAAGGGAGATCGGCATACTGCTTCTAACTACAGGTTGATCTCCTTGACATGTGTTTGTGCTAAATTGCGCGAACACATTCAGGGAAAAATTTGTTAGAAAATTATTGATTAGCAATTTTCTTTTCCAAGTGGTAATTTGCTAGACATCCTTATCATTGATGTATCAAGATTTTGCTAATCAATTACCAATTTGATTAGCAAATGGGCAAAATTGCATAGCATTTTGCTATGCGATACTGAACAAATTTTCCCCTGACATTATTTGCAAGAGCATCATGACCCACTTTACCAAAAACAAAATTTTAATTTCTGTACAACACGGTTTCCGTGCAGAGCACTCCTGTGAAAGCCAATTACTACTGAAGAACTGGTTCAAAATTACGAGGACAGAATTCAAACTGATTTAATTGTTTTAGATTTTAGTAAGCAGGGTAAGGCTTTCGATGTAGTTCTCCACCAACGTTTACTACACAAACTTGATCATTACAGAATTAGGGGACCTACACTACTTTGGATTCAAAATTTTCTCACCACTCGGACACAAAAAGTAGTAGTAGATGGTAGCTTTTTGGACACTGCTCATGTAGGTTCTGGTGTACCACAGGGTACAGTACTTGGCCCGATCTTATTTCTATGCTATATTAATGACCTCCCATCCTCTGTCTCATCTGATGTTCGACTCTTCAGCTCTTTGCTGACGACTGCCTTCTTTATCGGCCCATAAAATCTAAGGATGATCAAAAAAAGCTACAGGAGGACTTAACAAAGTTGGAGCGCTTGGCAGACATTTGCGGGATGAAATTCAACTCATCCAAAAGTTCTGTCCGCCGAGTGAAGAGACCCCGGGCTAAAGAGATAGCCTCAGACTACCAGCTCAAACGGGTCACACTCGGACAAGTAACAAATTCACCTTACTTGGGAGTCAGCATCAGTGAGAACCTGGAATGGGGGGATCACATCTCCAAAATTGCGAGTAAGCCTAATTCCACACTGGGTTTCTTGAGGAGAAATTTAAAGGAATGTCCCTCAAAATTAAAAAAGATTGCATATTTTTCAATGGTTTGGTCACTTTTGGAATACTCCTGTATGGGATCCATACAGGCAAGGTGACATTGTTAAATTAAACAAAATTTAAAGAACTGCTGCACGTTTCGTAACAAACAACTACCAGAGTAAATCAAGTGTAACAGCTCTTATCCACGATCTAGGCTGGAGTGACTTACAAACTAGAAGAAAGAACTTCAGGCTGACATGCCTGTACAAAAGTTTAAGCGTATTAATTGCTGTACCTGTCAGTGACCTTTTAGCCCCAGCAGACGAAGGAACTCGTGGTGGACATAAAAAATTATTCAAACATATTAGAGCTATGTTGTACAAAATCATACCCAATTGGAATTATCTTCCACCAGCTGCTATTGAATCCAGATCAATAGCAGCTTTCAAGAAACAACTGAGTGATTAGTCTGGTCGGCTGCTCAGCACCATCCCTTCGCCTGATACCCTATTGAGGAGGACTGCAAAGTCAAACATTTAAAGATTAAAGATAAACGACGGATCCTCTTAAATATCGGAAGGAAAGAGTTTATATTTTCCTCCCAGTGACTGGTCTAGGCTTATTCCCAGGTATTTCACAATTATCTTTGGCAGCAACTTCATTGTCTCCACATATGATTTTCTTGGTGGACTGTTTGCGTATTTTCTTATTTGAACCAAAAAGAATACTTTCGGTCTTTCCTAAGTGAATGGGTAGCTTATTATCCACTAGCCATTCACTTATGAAAGTCAGTTCAAGTCCAAGAGTTTCCTCTATGACAGAAACCAATGTACCTGAGACCAATGATGCCGGATCATCAGCAGAAACAATTAATCTGCATTATACAGCTGCCTCCATATCGTTTACATAAATTAGGAATAGTAATGGTTCCAAGATGGATCCCTGCGGTACTCCGCAGGGAACCACCATGGGATCAGAAAAAATACCATCAACTTCAATCTTCTGAAATCTATTTTTTAAATATGATGAGAACCAAGATTTTGAAAGATCATTCAAACCATTAGCTTTCAGTTTATTTAGCAATATGTCATGATCGACAATATCAAAAGCTTTTTGACAGTCGATCATGACCATGATAGTATATAGTTCCCTTTGTCCATGTCAAATCTGATTTGGTCTGTCAGGTGTGTTAAACAAGAATCGGTGGAATAAGAACTCCTAAATCCTGATTGATAATCATACAGTAATTTTTCAGATCTTAAAAAAATTTCTAACTGTTTATATACAGTTTTTTCTAGAATTTTTGACATTACAGTTAAAATAGAAACAGGCCTGTGATTTCCTGGTTTTGACTTTGAATTTTTGTTATAAAGAGGAACAACCCTTGCTGTTTTCATATCATGGGGTATACGGCCTGAATATAAAGATCATTTTATAATATGTGCTATTGCACTAGATATTTTATTTGCCCCATCCTTGAGAAACCTAGCTGACAGCCCATCCAGACCAGTAGCTTTACCAACATTCAAGCTATGTAAAGATTTTAAAATGTCTTCCTCTCTGATAGGAGAAAATTTAAAATATCTTTTTTTAGCACCTTTATCCTGGTAATATTTATAGACAAAATTTCCATCATTACCACTAGTTATATCTGGTAGTTTGCCTATGAGACTAGCTGCCACAGTAGTAAAAAAAGTGTTTGAAATATTTGCAACAGCCTTTTTATCAAAAGTGAGTTTGTCTTCAGATAGTAAACCTATACATTTTGCACTGCTCTTTAATTTAGTAAAACCCAGAGATTTCACAGCTTTCCATATGTCTGTAGATATACATGTATTCTTGCATTCGGAAATGTTGTTGTAATAATAGTCTCTTTTAACCTTTTTTATGTTGTACTGGACCCTGTTTCTCAGGTTACAAAAATATTTTTAATTTTCATCAGTTTTATTTTTCTGAAAAATTTCAAGGGCTTGATATCTTGCCATGATATCATCAAGTAATTCTGTGATCCATGGCTCAGATCTCTGTCTTAACCGTTTTTCTTTGAGAGGTGCAATTTTATCAACCACAGACATAAACAGATCTTTAAAATCACATTTTATCGCCCATAGGCTACTGGGAAAGAGTTTCTATTGTACCCGTCCGTCATTCAGTTATCACATTCTATCGCCCATACTGAATGATCTGAATTTTTATTCATATAATATAATACTGAATTTTATTATCACCCAGGGGGGTACAAAAGAAACTCCTTCCATTTCACCATCAATTTGCCAATAATTTCAGTCTCTTTCCAAATATATATATTTTTTTGAAACGTCATAATATTGGAGGTGCATAAAGGCACAATTCATGACACACAAAAAAATAGTGCTGCAAAAAAACACGAAAATGGGCCCATTTCAAAAGCTTTTTCAATTATTTTTACATCAAATTTTATATTTAAATTATTAAATCTAAGATCTTGTTTAGTAATGATGCAAAGTAGGCCTAGTTTTGTAAAATGTGGAATGTGATGAAATAAAATTTATTATTTGAAAGATTGTATTGTATTATGCTGTACAATACTACCACTTTAGCTCCACTTCCAGTCAAAATATTATCTCTACTTAACACTGTGCATATAGATAGTGAATTGGGCTAAGGTATACAGGTATAGCAGACTTCCATTCACTTACAGTAGTCACTACTTGCAACCTTGCACAAAGAAAATGAAGAAAAGTGAAGAAAACTTTTATGACGAAAAAGTTTTCTTCCCAAGAAAAGATTTGCTTCCTCACTTGTGATACCGGTAGATGCCATTGATCGTCAGTGGATTATGGCAATGAAATAAAATTATATTTTTAGACTTCTTGTAGTTTTTTAACTTTTAAAATAATTTACTTTTGATCAAATTTAACATAGCATACAATAAAACAGCGCTTCCAATGACATCAACATAGTAAGAACTATTACAAATAGGAAGAAAATCTTTTCTTGGGAGGAAACTTTACTTTTTCTCCCAATAACAGTTTTCTTCACTTTTCTTAATTTTTTTTGTTCAGGGTTGCACGTGGTGACTACTGTAGCTGCCAAGTAGGCCTCAGGCAGTAATCCTATTAAGAGCTTAATATAATTTTTTTTCTAATTTTAAAGAGTTAAACATGATAAGAACCCTAAATTTATTAAATAAAAAAAACCAATACTATTCATATAGGGCCTACAATGATGCCATGTAATGTAAGTCACTGACTGAATGATGCAATGAATTAAATTACTTCAGCAATAACTTTTTATTTTTTAAATGTTTTGGCTCTATAGTCCAAGGTCATATACTTGATCGCCATTTAAATTTGTATTTCTAACTTAAAACAATATTAGTTGATCATTAATCTAGCTTTACCTATGTTTTAGACTTTCATGTATGAAACTGTTGACAAATATTTTATTGAGGGAATTGTATATATATATTGTATCTTAGGTATAGAGGAGGCAAAGGCCAGAGGAGCTACTTATAGACTTGGACCTGAGCTGGAAATTAGGTATGTTTGTAGACATCAGATTCTGACGTCTAATGTCGATCCCCGCACTGTAAGAGTAAAAACATTTATAATGACTGTAGATCCATAACATAGGTATTCAAATGAATCGAAAAAGCTATAATGATTTCAAATTGAAAAAAACCCTTTGGTCTCCATGGCTTAAATAAAAAAAATCAGCTCTTAAAGGATTAAATATGTCTAGCATGCTGTTTTAATGCTGGTGTCTCCGGCATCAATACAGCATTAAACAGGATGATCATCGTGTTTGTATGGATTTTCTGAGTACATGTCTTAAAGCAAATACATACTACAGCCAAACCACTGACATGTGCTTTTGATGTAATACAGTTATGTGTGAAGCATATTTAAAATTGGTATTACCTTTAGGAAATGTGAAGTTAAAATATAAGCTGAAATTATTTTATTTCAAGTTTGTTTGTTACATGGCAATGTTATGATCAACGTGTTCAAGTACTTAAAAAAATTTTTTAATACCTGTATAACAATTCAAGTTAGCTTTATATTTTGTGATGGACGAAAATATCTTGCCTCCATCCAACTGAGCTCCCTAAGATTGATATTAATTTGTACATGTACAGTTACTGATCTTTTTTCAGTGGCTATGGATGTGGTGATCATTTTTATGAAAATGACACTTTTCTACATTCTTGGCAAGTGCTTGGAAAGATATTGCAATCTCCAGTTTCTCAGGATATATTGTGTGATGTAGGCATGTAAGTATAAACTGAACTATCTATATCTTTTTTGTTCATTTAATTACTCCGTAAACAATTTGAACAACCTCTCATGTCTAATATTTCTGTAAATAATCTACCGGTACTGGCTTTTGTACCTTAGAAAATGTGTGTATTGCTAAAGCTTTTTTTTAATTGCATACAATCTTTTGTAGGCCTGTGATGCACAAGAATGTTGCATATAATTGCAGAATCTTCTTTTTCAACAAGTATGTGAATTTTAAATTTGTTTGTTTATAACAATGACTTTTTATGTCTAATTTTTCTCTGATTGTTTAGTTTGAAGCTTTTTTTGTTTTTACGTGATGTTTTTATTTCTGACAGAAAAATAATCCTAATTCGCCCCAAAATGATACTTTGCGATGGCGGAAACTACAGGGAAACTCGTTGGTTTTCAGCATGGGCTAGACCAAGAGAAACCGAAGATTTATTTCTACCTCGCATGATACAAGAGATTACAAACCAGGTTTGTGCTGAAGGATAATGCTCTTGTCTGATTGCCTGAAAATGTTATGATTTTTTGTGAAGCAAAACCCATAAATCAGGCGGAATGAAGCTCTATTATGAAGCTTGGGAGAATAAAGATTTGGTATGGTATAAACAACCTTAACCCTTAAAGAACTGAATTATTTTCTATATAAACCAAAGGAGAGCAAAGGGTTGGACACCTTCAATTTGAAACAATCATGTCTTAGTTAGCTCTTTCCGCTTTATTTGAATACCTATGTTATGCAAATATTTTTACTCTTACACTGCGGGGATCGACCTTAGTCGTCAGAATCTGACGTCTCAAGTCGATTGCAGACATCAGATTCTGACGACTAAAGTCAATCCCCGCACTGTAAGCGTTAAAATGTATATTTTTTAAATTTTCTTTCAAATATTTTTCTGGAGAATTGTTTTCTCTCTACAAGAAAACTATGTCAGATATCTGAGAAAAAATTATCTATCCTAATATATATTAGTTGATTTAGCTAAGGTGTAATATTGCAGATGTGTGTATAAAAAAAGGGAAGAAAGAGTATTTTATTTTACACATTTTAAGTTTGTATCAGGGTGTTGCACACATTGAGTCTTTGGTCCTCATGGGAATAATTTTGATGAATGAAAAATGTTGAAAAGTTTCATTTGGCTGTAACTCCAATAGTATCAGACCAATTTGTACAAAAATGGCTAGGATATATTTTTCTTTTTGGAATGGAAAAAGTCAAAAACAAACTTGTATTCATTCAAAATATACTCTTCAAATTATGAGAAAATACAAACATTAATAGAGAAAGGACTCCCCTTTTTTCTGCATGTGCTGATCATTGCTTAAATGAATTATTTATTTTCCTATGTGAAATATTACTCTAAGACTTTATTGTAAATAGTTGAAATGGTACTGAATTTAAAAAAAGTGGTTTATTAGGAAAGTTTGTTCTTCAGAAAACAGTACCAATTGGGGATGGTGTGGTATCTACTCTGGACACCTGCATTGGTAGTGAAGTGTGCGAGGAGTTATGGGCTCCACATAGGTGAATATTAGTACATGATCTCAAGGCCTTCAATGGGTCACTAGCTTGTCAATCACAACATTAATGTATGTAATTGTTGTTGCTCTTTTGCCAATTATTATGTTCCACACTGAAAATTTATTGAAAACTACTGTTAAATAAATTGCATTTAACATAGCGTTAACATTGCGTTTAACTTATTAATTAAGTTGCATTTATTTCCATTTCAGTAAACACATTGACATGGGCCTTGATGGAGTCGAGATATTTTCCAATGGCAGTGGAAGTCATCATGAACTAAGAAAAGCCTACATCCGTGTAGATCTAATTAAATCATGTACTGCTAAGGTGTGGTATATTATAACAACCTTTTCACGATATCCTTCTATCATAGAAGCATATCTATCATAGGTCTATCATAGGCTTGTATCGTTCATTCTCAAAACTTTATTATTTATTTGTTGCATCTTGTAGGGGCCTGCATTTATGTGATAGCCACTACAGTTAACTGAAAAATGTTCCTCTTTTTTCAGTTTGATGGATTTAAATATATTATCCTACTGATCTGAATGGTTTTCCTAATGAATGTTATAGTTAGGGAACCACTAATCTTATTTACCTGATTACTCATGATTCTGTATTTACCCAGCAAACACAAAACATTTGTATAACATTTTGTACAACGTTGGCCCAATGCCTTCGACGTTGGTCCAACATTGTACTAATGTTATAAAAATGTTTTGTGTTTGCTGGGTAGGCACTCACCTGCCTGACAGCGAAATGAAGCTTAGGTTATGGTCATCATTCAGTCATTTTAAAGAAAATACAGCCATTTTTGTTTACCACATATTATTTCTGAAATAAACTGGGGACATTGTTTTATATCATGTTCTTGCACTTGTTCAAAATTATGTTGTATTATCTGCCACAGTGTATATCTCTCTCTTAAATGAATAGATCTATAGACAGTATGGCATACTACTGGTAGATCTGTGATAATGTGTGGTGTTTCAGTCTGGAGGTATTTACATGCTGGCTAATCATCAAGGATGTGACGGGGAGCGTGTTTATTATGATGGCTGTGCTATGATTGCTATGAATGGACATATCATCACTCAGGGATCTCAATTCTCAGTGAAAGATGTGGTAAGTCTGTTGTGCACAGCGCTCACCCAATTTTAGTTAGCTTTTAGTATTTTATTTTGAATTTATCATATTTTTTAACATTATATTTAGGGAACCACTAATCTACATGATTTTGTATGTAGGAACTCACCTGCCTGGCAGGTCATCATTCAGTGATTTTTTTAGAAAATGAGGCCATTGATAATTCTTTGGTGTCTATGAATTATATCTTGAATTGGTAATTTTTCCTGTCTAATTCTAGAGATAACCCTTTAACCTCCTGAATTTTGTTTCAATGGTATTATAGTAAAGTATTACCTTCTATATTTTTATTGGTTGCTGCTCGGGCGCATATCTGAAACATTGATCCAACAATAAACCAATACAGGGCGGGGGACTCTTGCTTGCTTGATTTCCATGATGTAACCTCATTTATTTTATTTTTCAGGAAGTGTTAACAGCTACGCTTGACTTGGAAGATGTGCGTGTTTACCGTAATGCTTTGCGTAGTCGCACTTTCATGGTAAGATAACTTAGTGTGTAACTCTTGTTAGGTTTTTGAACTCTCCATCATAAAAATTTAAAGCAGTGAAGGTGGATTCATAATATAACCACAGCAGTTTTAAGTTGCTATACAGGTTTTTCTCATTAAAATGATTTTTTTCTGCTTTGATCGAAAAGTATGATGGTTGAGATATGGTGATGTTATGTTCTAGTCAACCCGCAGTGGTACCTACCCGCGCAGTGTTTGTGATATTGCTCTGACAGAAGACATACTTGGACAACCCACTTCTAAACCAATCGAATGGAAATATCACACTGCTGAAGAGGAAATCAGGTATTGTTATTAATTGAGCCTAGAAAAGTTATTTACTAAAATACTTGTTTTTCGAGATAAGCTTGTGTAGCCAATTTGATAATAAAATTGACTTGGTGGTGGGTTTCAATTTGTTTTACTTCTTACTGAAAATTATTGCTGTAGCCTTTGTCAGTTTCCAATATGTATTGGATATATCTTGTTGGGAGATTGGGAGACATCCAAAACAGCCTGATTAAGAATGAATATCATGTCAGGACATATTCGTGCCATATTTGATTGAGCCATAATATTTTTTAGTCAATCAAGACATGGTCTTACTTTGAATGTTTCAACTGATCTAGTTTAGGACCGGCCTGTTGGTTGTGGGACTACCTGAGAAGGAGTGGTCAAGGAGGTTATTTTTTACCTCTCAGTGGTGGCATTGACAGTTCCAGCACAGCTTGTATTGTGGCCTCTATGTGTCATCTTCTCTGCAAATCAGTACAAGATGGAGGTCAGTAATTTTGCAGTTGATGTTTTTTTTTCTGGGATATTAAACACAGATTGTTTTTATTTTGAGGTTACATCTGACAAGTTTGCTTCTCCACGGGTGTGTGAAGTTTTTTTGTTTGTCATTTTATACCAACATGCCAATAATATTTAATTGTAAAAATTATATCTTTGAACTCTCAGTACAAAATTCCACAGATTCCTACTTTTAAAAACAGATTATAAACATTAATAACCCTCAAAGGGTTTTCAAATTAATAAGGTCAATGAGTGAATCAGCTAGTTAAGAGAAGATCAAAGCTACATTACACTGTTAACTCTATTTGTAACTATGAAGATGTATCCTTAATTTATTAATGCAAAATTTTAGGAATTATTTGTATAAATCCCTATGTTTTGAAAATTGATCAATACTAGTGTTCCTTAGTAGTTGATTCAAATGCTTTTTGAAAGCAGAGTTGCTCAAAGCAATCCCAGATTCTACAAAAAATAATCTCAAGCCACCAAAAATTAAAACATTTCCAAGGAGCATATATCCCAAGTTATTTTTCTAGAATTTATTCTGAATTTCTTCTAAATTTTACAACCTTTTCCTTGAAAAACTGTGAAACTGTAAATTTTGCAAGGGATATTTTTTCAGATCAACAAACTTTACATGACGTACGTAGAGTTGTGAGTGATTCCGATTATACGCCACAAGACCCGAAAGAATTGTGTGGTCGTATCTTCACTACATGTTACATGGCATCTAACAACAGCTCTACAGATACAAAAGACAGGGCCAAGGAGTTTGCCAGTCAGATAGGCAGGTGAGCAGGTTTTTGTAAACCTTTTCAGTTCTCTGTTACTTAGGACTGTTACTTAACCCTTAAGGTGCTACATTATAAAATATAAATTTTTACCCACTTGAAATTGTGTCGCGCTGCCGTGACCCACAACTTCAAGAGGGTAAAAATATATTTTTAAAAATATATTTGTACAATTTAAATAAAAATATATTTTGTAAAAAAAATAATTTTGGATATTTAATAAACATTTCTCTTACAAATTTACTGTTTTTGAAAGACGAACAGAAAGACCAAAAAAGGCTATAGATTAGCACTTAAAGGGTTAAAATTGTACCTTCCTCACGTATGAATTAAATCAATTGTTATCTCTCTCATCGCAAAACAACATGTTTATGTTTTAAGATGCTGATGTAAACCTGCTTTTGCATGGACAACCTCCCTTGTCGAATTTATGCATCATGTGGCATATTTTGAATAAAATTAATGAAATAATAATAGTATAATCCATAAAAAATATTCTGAATTTTGATTTGGTATATTACACTATTATTTACAAAATTTAGATATTTTTAATCACTTCAAGCTTGAAATGAGAATAATTACGTTACATAGCTATTCACATCTCAGAATGAATCAACATGAGGATAACAGGTGCTAGGAGAATTTTTTCCACTTAATTTATCTATTTGAATAGTATGTATAAACAAAAGTTTTATTAAATTTTTCAAATCTTTAAAAAATAAATAATATGCAGTACAGATGACCTTTTTTCCAAACTATGCAGCAACCATATGTCTATAAACATAGAACCTGCCGTCGTTGCTGTCCTGGCTATTTTTACCACAGTTCTGGGTGTTGTGCCAAAATTCAGGGTAAAAGGCGGCTCACCTCGTGAAAACTTGGCTCTGCAAAATATACAGGTGATATTACACAACTTTAAAATAAAATTTAGAATGAATTGTAAAAATAAATGTGCTCACTGCCATATCAATTGACTTATTTCACATTAAATCAAACAACAATTTAGCTTGTTTAATTGTTTTCAATGATGAATATAAAAAACTACCAATACACATTTGGCATAGCATGATATTTACATGTGCCATTCAAGCTGCAATATTTTGAATATCCATTGTAATTAAAACATGTCGAAAAATGAACTAGATTTGCTTATTTTAAGAAAAGTATGGTCTTCATTGGGAATATGGCCTGAGCTAATATGGAGAATAAATTATGTGAAGAGTCAATTTTGTCTAATAGCCATCCATAAATGAAATACTATTGGCACATATATAACCACTTATACATATTGTATGTAAACACAGACAATTGGGTATGTTTTGTTTATTGTTTTTTCAGGCTAGGTTACGGATGGTGCTAGCATATATATTTGCACAGCTGGTATTATGGACTAAAGGGCGGCCTGGTGGCCTACTTGTGTTGGGCTCTGCAAATGTAGATGAGAGGTTTGAGCATTGATTTACTCTTTTTATTTTCAAAGTTATCTAAACATTCAAATATTCTTTAAAAAGATTAAATCAATTTGTTGCTTAATTATATGTATGTTATTTGTTTTCAGTTTGCGTGGATACATGACAAAGTATGACTGTTCAAGCGCTGATATCAACCCCATTGGTGGCATAAGTAAACGTGATCTTCGGAGTTTTATTAACTTCTGTGTTAATAAGTTTGGTTGGACAGCTCTTAATAAGTAAGTACTTAGGTTAAATAATATTCTAGATTAATAATGTGCAATATTGTTATATTATTTATTTAAGATTCATCCCAAGTCTGGATCAATGATCTGATAAGCTGACCCAGCATTGATGCTACCTTGCGGGAAAATGGTTGCTGGGATGCAATCATTTGGCGTATAAACTACATGCACAGAACATATGATATCATAACTTTACTCTTATGAAACACGATTAGTAAAATCATAATCATTTTAATTATTGTAGTATTCTATTCTCCATCTAGCTTAAAGAAATCTCTCTGATATTTTGTGACGCTAGCAGTAAAATGAATTATAAATGAAGCTGGAATTGCCAATGCAATTTCCAGCTTCTAATGACAAAAGATATTTCTATCGATAACAATAATAACGATAACAGGGATTGTCGCCTCGATTTAAACGTCAGAATCTGACTTCTGTAGATGTCAGATTCTTAACCCTTACAGCGCGGGGATAGACGTCTGTAGACGTCAGATTCTGACGACTAAAGTATATCCCCGCACTGTAAAAATATTTCTAATTGCCGTAGACCCATAACATAGGTATTCAAATGAATCATAATGAGCTAACTAAGACAGTTATGATGATTTCAAATTAAATAAAACCCTTTGGTCTTCATAATTTTCATAAAAATAATTCAGCGCTTTAAGGGTTAAGGTTGAAATTGTGTACCTTCTATACGGGTGTAGCAGGAGAAGGTTAATGTCTTGTGTCTATTATTAACAGAATAGCAGCAGCCCCTCCCACAGCTGAACTTGAACCTCTTAGTGACGGTCAGATCATACAGACAGATGAGGTCAGTCATATGTACTTCTTAGATTTATGTATTCTCTTCAAGCCATATTTCAAGGTCACACTGCTGTTTGTTTGCCACACTGGCTATATTTTTATGTCCCGTAAATTTTGAATGGTTCATCAAGTGGATGAGTCAACTCCTTATGTCACAAAATGGTTCCACGAGTCAACTCTTGATGTCACTTGATATTACTGATTACATCTTAACCCTGCATCGCCAAATTATTCAATTTGAATTCACACCCACTTGAAGTTGTGTCTCGCTCACGGGATCCACAACTTCAAGTTAGTGAAAATTATTCAGATTTGACAAAATGGAGGTCAAATATTTTCAAATCTTGCTGATTGATGTCACATTTTATTTTCAACATATTTAACCCTTTAAGCCCCCACGATGCATTGAAGCATCATTTCGCATTTCTGAAGAATGACTTAGTTTCCTGAAATTTTCATAGGAACTGTTTTAAAAATAACAGTATATTTTTTCTTTTGTCACCCACTTCAAGTCATTTTCATCCACTACAAGTCGAGAATTGCGACAGCAATTCGCGGCTTGTTGTGGATGACATGGCAATATTAAATTCAGGCTCGAAAGGGCTAAGGCTGATATGCAATGTGACGATAAAAAATGTAAAAAAAACTGAATATAATCGGTACCGGTGGTTGAAGAGTTAACCTCAAAGAATATCGTAAATAACCAGTGCAATGTGTTTCATTATTATAAACAGGAAGATATGGGAATGACATATGAAGAGCTGACAGAGTTTGGCAGATTGCGAAACCCTGGTCGATGTGGTCCGTACAGTATGTTTCTGAAACTCACTCCCCTCTGGTCTGATCGCTACTCCATAGAAGAGGTGAGCAGATTTTAGATAAACTGTTACATTTTCTTTCAGATCTTATTGTTTTTTCATATCAGGCTTGAAATATAGCTTTTATCCGGAAGCTATATATTTTTTTATATCTTGTGAGAAAACAGGGAATTTCAGGTCTCAGACCAAAATAAAAACATGGTCATTGAAAACAGGAAAAATCCGGAAAATTTCAGGCCTGGAAAAGTGACTGATTTTTGTAAAAACACAAGTAAACCGGGGGTTTTATTGTAGTGTAAAGTTTGGTTATTGACCGCAACACAAATGTCACGAGCCACCAACAATGATTGAAAGAAGGATTGTTTGGTCAGTGTTACATCCACGGCAAAACCAAAAGAAAATAACAGTGAAGTTTATGAATGTTTATCAATATCAGAACGAAATATAACAATAAAAATAGCTTTGTCCCCTAGTTTAAATTTTGTACAGACTTTGGGATGAACCACATCACAGCAGCTGGCGTAATTGCTGTAGATAAACAACAATAGTCTGTGCATGCAAATATCAGTAAATAGTCGAAAGTACATGCTCTATGTTCTAAACGTTAGATCAAGTATGCCTACTACATGTACAGGATAGTATACAATTTTCACATTTCAATACCAGTGCTCTATAGATTGACCACCGGTAAATTAATAGTAGATTATATCTTATAGAGATGATGACAGACACATTGCAAGATGTCGCAAATATTTCATGCCATAAAGACCTTGACAGACAAAGGGTCGTTTGTGGGATTAAGCCAACTCCAGAATCAAAAGTTTTTCTGAATCTTAGACTGACTTTTCTAAAACATATTTCACAATCATAAAGGTTGTACACAGCAGATGCTTTCAGATTCTAATAAACAACATTACTAATTTCTGGCTTTAAAAAAGGTACATGACAATGTTCATAACATCATGGATGACACTGACAGTTCTCTTTTATATTTATAATTCTTTCTGAAAAGTCAACCAAGGTTTGTGACTAAAACATTCTCCTCTCTTCAGTCATTTTGATGCATCACTCAAGACATATTATACATGTATCACTGGTCTTGATACATGTCAAGACATATTATACATGTATCACTCGTCTTGATACATGTCAAGACATATTATACATGTATCACTGGTCTTGATACATGTCAAGACATATTATACATGTATCACTGGTCTTGATACATGTCTGGTTGACTTGTATCTGTCACCTTGGCAGTAATTTGCCGCTCCAGGATTGAAATAAAACAACATAACTCACATACATGTATTTCCTAAGGAATTCATTGTTTTGATACTTTTATCATCTCTTCACCTTATTTACTCCTATTGCTTATCTGCTATAAATGTAATAATCTTCCAACACTCCTGCGATATCGAATGTGCTTATTACAGTACTGTGCAATTGTGAAAACGAAATTTCCTTTCATTTCCCTTTCATTTCCCCAAACTATTTCACACAAATCCCCCAGATGGGAATTTTTGTGAAACAGTTTTCCCTCACTTCCCCCCTTTTTTCCCCGATGTGGGGAAAATTATTCCCCAGTTTCCTGTGCAGTTTTCACTACAAGTTTACAAGTGTATATTGTCTCTGACCATTAGGCCTATTTTATGTATATTACATGTATCTTTGAAAATGAGGATTCCACATTATGCGAGACAAAGAAATCTAAATCTGGAGAATTCTGGTGGAATTCTGTGGAAATCAGACAAAAAGCTTTTCATTCGTTTCACTCATTTTCCCAGGTGCAAAATGCCTTTCCCTCTTGGGGAAATCTAATTCCCCTGATTTCTCCAGTGGCTACTTTGAAAACTGGTGAAAACTCCTCTGAAAAAAAGGGAAAGAGAAGTCACCGGGAAACGTGAATTCCATTTTATTTCCCCTTTCCCCCTACAAGTTTCAATTGCACAGTACTGTACATGTATATAGGCCTAGTTGATTAGTCTGTTTTTAAACTTCATATGTCCCAAAAAAGTTGTAGTACAAATTGTTCTCTTTCTGTATGTGTTGGCAATAACATTTTTCTGATTGCATTAATTCAGGTTGCTCAGAAGGTGAAGCATTTTTTCATGCATTATGCCATCCATCGTCACAAGATGACTGTTCTGACACCATCTTATCACGCTGAGAATTATAGTCCTGATGACAACCGCTTTGACCACAGACAGTTCCTCTACAATGTCAAATGGCCTTGGCAGTTTAACAACATTGATGACAAGGTTACAATATAAATATTCAATTTCATGATAGATAATTACTTGTTTTATTTTTTTATTTCAGCAACGATGTCAATGCTAAGCTTTTGCTGCAAGTGGGTAATATTCCAGAATATTGTAATTTTGTGCAATTGAACTGTATCAAATGTCATAGACCTTTGATTGCCCATGTATTTCTACATTTCGTTCTGTAGAATACTCTAATATATCTGTAATACGTGTATATCAAATTAAAGGTGACATCGTGATGGTTCTTTTGGGATATAGCATTAAATTAGTCATAATAAAGGAGCCACAATTCCCACGTTAAGGTGAATGAAAATCACAATTCTCTCAAATACTCAAGTTTATTAAGCAGCCCTCGTTATACTTAATTTTATCAAGTGAAAGGTGAGAATTCCTTATTTAATGGATTATTCCATATTACCAAAAATGCATAACAAAATGCATAACACTATTACCCATCATGAGAGAATGTCCTTATTTTGATGGATTATTCAATATTACCTATCATGAGAGAATGTTTCTTAATTTAATGGGTTAGTCCATTGGATTAGTCCATTGGATTATTCCATATTACTTATCTTGACTTTTATTCAGATAAATTTGAAGATAAATAGATAAATTTCTATTTTAAAATTGAATTGTTTATGCACTATTCTGCTGCCAAACTAACAGAACATCTGCATACATATCCCTAATAGCTGAATAGGTTACTCTACTGGTAAAAAATAATAATATTTTATCAACTGTTATTTGTTTTACTAGGTTTCAGAAATTAAGGCTAAAGGGATGAAGAGAAAAACGGAGAGTATGACTACTAACAACGTGTTTAACAATCTGATTGGAGGAGGTATGAAGAAAGGTGGCTCTAGCAATGTAATGGGTGGTGGATCAGGCTCGGCCCCTCCTGAAGGTGTAGTGGTACCTACAGCACCCGAGAAGACTGAACCAATGGATGATCTATTTACAGGTGCACACACTATACATAACCATTGTCTTACTGGTGAAAAGAAAACCTATGTCACACCACCTGCAGAGCATGGAATTAAGGTGTTGAAAATGCTCGACATGAACTTTAAAAGGAAGCGTCAAAATGATTTGGATGATGTAATCATGGAGCCCGTTGAAAGTGATGCAATTCCAAATAAGCATCATTGTCAATCAGCTAGAGCAAATCGTGTACCATTACGTCAGGGTGAGCTGTGTGGCCATTAGTTATAAAATAAAACATTCCAAAATGGGTTGCATACCAGTATTTGGTCTAGTGGCATCACCTAAATAAAACACTGATGATCTGACCGGTTATGCCATCTTTGTTTGATGTTGGGTACTACACGTACACATAGCCATGAAGTCAATTGATGTTTTCATCCAATTTGAGCTAGTCCAACATCTGCGACGCTGGCCCAGCATTAAACCAACATTGGATAAATGTACAATGTTTGAGAGAAAGTCCTCCTGCCCAGCAAACACAACAAATTTGTATAACATTTATACAACGTCGGTTGAACGTCTTCGACGTTGGTCCAACATTGCATAAAGTGATACAAATGTTTTGTGCTTACTGGGTGTCAATACAAGCTTGGGGTCAGGCCGTTTCGACATCCCCGCAGTAATACAGTCAGTTTGTTTGCAAGCCAACAACCAAGTAGGGGCCAGGGCTAAGGGCTTTGAATTATTAACTCATAGATGTCGCTCAAGTATATATGAACTTGCTGTGATTTGAGAACTTGCTCTAAATGAGGCTTTGGGTATGAAACGCATATTTAGTATTATTATGGAATAGGGCCTTGGCCTACCCACAGCCACTATTGCATTCTGGGGGACCCTTGTCCTGCGAATTTTGACATTTGACCATACCTTTAAGTAATATTAGGTTTTTCACCCTATATACTCTTTTTCTGCACGTGTTGGTCATGATTAAGAACGATAAGAATGCTTGCAGTGGCTAACTCTATTTTTGTGGTTTTGTATCAATGTCATCCCCCTAATTATCTACTTATGAAGGAGAATGCACGGAAAATATGCAGTGTCATTTCGAAAAATAATACCTAATTTCGAGATTAAATGTTCTAATATCAAGTTAAGAAAATAATTCTGTTATTAGTGTCTCTACTTATGGTAAAATATGTATGCTGTGACATACCTAAATTAGAAATCTTTAGTTAACATATTTATTGCAATAAAAACTATATTCGTTCTACATGTATCACCTTCCCAGTTTGAAATTTATGGGAGGGGCCGACGTTTTGCAACCGCATGGAGAGGGGTGCTAAAATAGGTTGAAAAGGCCTCATCACATTCAGGGGTTCAGGGTTGAGTGAGAACGAATACCTCTGAAGACTACAGGATGGTCCTACCTACCAGTAGTATCTGACATTTTGACAAAGCTACACATGTGTCATATTTCTAGTATTATTAGCTGTTTTATTAGCTCCCGCCGTCACCGTAGGTGAGACGAAGGAAGCTATGGATTCTACCTCCGTTTTTTTTTGGCCTCTTCTTTTGCCTATAACTTTGTAAGAAAATAAGCTAGGATAACAATTTTTGGTATGTGGGTTACTTCCAGGTGGCTAATGGACAGGTTAAAATATTTTTAATCTGAATTCAATTCGCAAGGTTGCAGAGGAGAAAATGATGATGTGACGGCGTTGGGCCGTCCGTAAACAATTCGTTTCCGGAGCATATCTCTGAAAGTACTTGTCCGATTGTCTTCAAATTTTACACACAACACCCCTAGGGGGTCTAGTTGTGCCTTTTGGGGTATTTGAACTTTGACCTACTTCTGGTTCAGAACTATGACCTATTTAGACGTTTTGACGCGCACTTCGTTTCCGGAGCAGATCTCGAAAAGTACTGGGCCGATGACAGTCATATTGCACATACATGTTCTCTAAGGTCCCTAGTTGTGCCTTTTCAGGTTTTTGGACCTTGACCTTGAAGTTGACCCAGCACTTTGACCTAATTTATAACATCGGTAAATCCGACTGAAAGATTTTGCGGAATATCATGAAAACCGCTCAAGATAGCTACACCATTACTATAAAACAAATTGTGAGGTTTCAGGAGAGGATGCATCTTGAAAAATTTCAAGGCAATAAAATTAAAAATGGCCGCCTATCGGCCATTATTCACCTCGACAGGCCTGATATTGCGGAATATCATGAAAACCGCTCAAGATAGCTACACCATTAATATTGAATAAATTGTAAGGTTTCAGGAGAGGATGCATCTTGAAAAATTTGAAGTTGATAAAATTCAAAATGGCCGCCTATCAGCTAATATTCACCTCGACAGGCCTGATATTGTGGAATATCATGAAAACCGCTCAAGATATCTACACCATTACTATAAAACTATTGTAAGGCTTCAGGAGAGGATGCATTTTGAAAAAATTCAACTCGATAAAATTCAAAATGGCCGCTTATCGGCCATTATTCACTTTCACATGGCCGTTATTTGGTCAACCGTGCTAGATGGCTAGACCATTACTGTAAAACAAAATGTGAGATTTCAGATGAGGATGCATCTTGAAAAAATTTGACTTGATCAAATTTAAAATGGCCGCCTTTTCGGCCATTATTCATTTTCACATGGCTGATATTCGGTAAACCGTGCTAGATGGCTAGACCATTACCTGATTACTATAAAACAAAGTGTGAGTTTTTCGGGGGAGGATGCACCCTGAAAATTTTTAACTTACGAATTCAAAATGGCCGACAATCAGCATTATTTACCTCGATAGGCCTGATATCAGGTAAACCGTGCTAGATAGCTAGACCATTACTATAAAACAAAATGTGACGTTTCGAGAGAGGATGCCTTTTAAAAACTTTCGACTCAATCGAATTCAAAATGGCCGCCTATCGGCCACTATTTACTTTCACATTGCTGATATTTGGTAAACCGTGTTAGATGGCTGAACCATTACTATAAAACAAAATGTGAGATTACAAGAGAGGATGCATCTTGAAAAAAATTGACTCGATCAAATTCAAAATGGCCGCCTATCGGCCATTATTCACTTTCACATAGCCGGTTTTTGGTAACCGTACTAGATGGCTAGACCATTACTATAAAACAAAATGTGAGATTTCAGGAGAGGATGCATCTTGAAAATTTTTGACTTGATCAAATTTAAAATGGCCGCCTTTTCGGCCATTATTCATTTTCACATGGCTGATATTTGGTAAACCGTGCTAGATGGCTAGACCATTACCTGATTACTATAAAACAAGGTGTGAGTTTTTCGGGGGAGGATGCACCCTGAAAATGTTTAACTTACGAATTCAAAATGGCCGACAATCAGCATTATTTACCTCGATAGGCCTGATATCAGGTAAACCGTGCTAGATAGCTAGACCATTACTATAAAACAAAATGTGACGTTTCGAGAGAGGATGCCTTTTAAAAACTTTCGACTCAATCGAATTCAAAATGGCCGTCTATCGGACACTATTTACTTTCACATTGCTGATATTTGGTAAACCGTGTTAGATAGCTGGACCATTACTATAAGACAAAATGTGAGATTACAAGAGAGGATGCATCTTGAAAAAAATTGACTCGATCAAATTTAAAATGGCCGCCTATCGGCCATTATTCACTTTCACATAGCCGGTTTTTGGTAACGGTACTAGATGGCTAGACTATTACTATAAAACAAAATGTGAGATTTCAGGAGAGGATGCATCTTGATAATTTTTGACTTGATCAAATTCAAAATGGCCTCCTATTGGCCATTATTCATTTTCACATGGCTGATATTTGGTAAACCGTGCTAGATGGCTAGACCATTACCTGATTACTATAAAACAAAGTGTGAGTTTTTCGGGGGAGGATGCACCCTGAAAATTTTTAACTTACGAATTCAAAATGGCCGACAATCAGCATTATTTACCTCGATAGGCCTGATATCAGGTAAACCGTGCTAGATAGCTAGACCATTACTATAAAACAAAATGTGACGTTTCGAGAGAGGATGCCTTTTAAAAACTTTCTACTCAATCGAATTCAAAATGGCCGCCTATCGGCCACTATTTACTTTCACTTTGCTGATATTTGGTAAACCGTGTTAGATAGCTGGACCATTACTATAAAACAAAATGTGAGATTACAAGAGAGGATGCATCTTGAAAAAAATTGACTCGATCAAATTCAAAATGGCCGCCTATCGGCCATTATTCACTTTCACATAGCCGGTTTTTGGTAACCGTACTAGATGGCTGGACCATTACTATAAAACAAAATGTGACATTTCAGGAGAGGATGCATCTTGAAAATTTTTGACTTAATCAAATTCAAAATGGCCTCCTATCGGCCATTATTCACTTTCACATGGGCGATATTTGGTAAATCGTGCTCGATGGCTAGACCATTACCTGATTACTATAAAACAAAGTGTGAGTTTTTCGGGGGAGGATGCACCCTGAAAATTTTTAACTTACGAATTCAAAATGGCCGACAATCAGCATTATTTACCTCGATAGGCCTGATATCAGGTAAACCGTGCTAGATAGCTAGACCATTACTATAAAACAAAATGTGACGTTTCGAGAGAGGATGCCTTTTAAAAACTTTCTACTCAATCGAATTCAAAATGGCCGCCTATCGGCCACTATTTACTTTCACTTTGCTGATATTTGGTAAACCGTGTTAGATAGCTGGACCATTACTATAAAACAAAATGTGAGATTACAAGAGAGGATGCATCTTGAAAAAAATTGACTCGATCAAATTCAAAATGGCCGCCTATCGGCCATTATTCACTTTCACATAGCCGGTTTTTGGTAACCGTACTAGATGGCTGGACCATTACTATAAAACAAAATGTGACATTTCAGGAGAGGATGCATCTTGAAAATTTTTGACTTAATCAAATTCAAAATGGCCTCCTATCGGCCATTATTCACTTTCACATGGGCGATATTTGGTAAATCGTGCTCGATGGCTAGACCACTACTATAGAATGAAATGTGAGATTTCAGCTGAGGATGCATCTTGGAAAATTTTGACTTGATCAAATTCAAAATGGCCGCCTTTAGGCCATTATTCACTTTCACATGGCCGATATTTGGTAAACCGTGCTAGATAGCTAGACGATTACTATAGAATGAAATGTGAGATTTCAGCTGAGGATGCATCTTGAAAAATTCTGACTCGATCAAATTCAAAATGGCCCCCTATCGGCCATTATTTATTTTCACATGCCGAATATTTTGCAAACTGTGTTAGATGTTAGTCCATTACTATAAAACAAAATTTGAGGTTTCGGGGGAGAATGCACCCTAAGTTTTTAACTAATTTATATCGAATTCAAAATGACCGTAAATCAGCTATTAGTTAACTCGAATGGCCTGATATCGGGTAAACCGTGCCAGATAGGTAGACCATTACTGGGATACTGATTAGGATCATTAATTTCAATGGAGGTTTGCAATCTCTGACAGACTGTCTAGTTCTTATCTTACTCTTAGACTGGGCTTCTTAGACCTAGTTGTCTTGCGTCTTGATTTTTTTATATTTAACATGGTATAAGAGGATCTCAGATACCTTATTAATTGTTACATATTACAATGGCAAAGAACGTATCAGTCAAATCAATTTAGATTTGAAAAAATGGAATTATGTGTATATTATTGACTAATTATGTGCTGGTTTGGTTAACCATCCCGTGTTTGCTGTGATGTAGGCCTAATACTACTATAATGTACTATTGTTAACTGTACTGATGTGGTGAGTAGTTTTATTAGATTAAAGTAGTATATAGCTAGACCATCCAGATCATCCAAACTTATTTTAAAACATCTATTATTTTCACTCAAGCAGAATCCATTGAAATGTTGGAAAGAAAATCCAGAAATATTACAAAGCCGACACTTGTGGATGACATACATACGAAGCCCCATATACAACATGTAAAAAATTAACTGAATATTTCCATTTGTCAACTGAATATAAGAAATTTTAATCTCGATATATCATTAACTTGATATTCTGAGTTTACATCCAAGTTTAAAACTGACATTTGCAAAGCATCATAGTTTTACATGCATGTGCATGAAGGTTGTTTTATACAAGATCCGAACTAATACATCAGCTTTTGTTAGAGAAGGTTCACTGCCAACTATAGCCCAGTATCACAACAGTGATCCCCCTCAAGAAACTTTGTTCCATCTTGTCATACCTCAACATACCCCAACTTTTATTAGTGTTGATGAAAAGATTTTTTCACTTTTCTGAAAATAAAAATTAAAAAACTCTCCTAAGCTTCATAATTTCCACATTTTACATGATTTTTGAGGTGTCAGGTCACAAATTGTTAACTCATTTCATTTGATGTTTTTTAACTACTTTGGCTTCATTATGTACCATTAGAACTTCTTCGAAATATGTTTATGAAAAAAATAAATAAATGACAGAGATCGATTTTTCACTCATGTCACTTGTGGGTTTGTATTAAATCCTCACAAATAGAAGCCCAGAATGTAAACGTAACCTAATAGTTTGCATCATATGGTATTTACAGTTTAAACTGAAATCCTTTAATTTGATAAGGTAAATTCTTATTGCTGAAAAATAAATCTTTTCACTCAAATATTGTGTAAGTAGGCTAATACTGAATGTAGCTACGAATAATATATATATGTCTTATTATATATACCAACTGTCACAGCTTTGTCTCATTGTATAGATACAGAATAGAAAGTTTGTGTGTGACAATATATTGTGATAAAAGTTGAGATCAAATATCATCATTGACATACAAATGAACGTAGCCCTACTAAAGGATTTATCAGGTTTATGTAACGCTAGATTTCAGGTGAACGAATACAACGATGATAATTGTTTCAATGTATACATGTTGTGCTTTTTGTTATTTGATGTTCGAGTGAAATTATGATATTTGTTAATACTGCTTGATTTTCCATCCTTGACTAGATTTGTGTCTGGTTCCGTGCCATATTGTGCTATTCTAGTGACTGACAAAATGTCAGTACATCTTCCAATTTACCACCGTATGTGTCTGAGTTGATGAAACTTTTTACTCGCCGTCCAATCTACAGCTGTGTTGCATATTCAATTAAATTTGTTAATGATAATATGTCTGTGATAATCCTGACATCAATGCACTACTGAACAGTTTATTTTATAAACTCTTATTAAGCAGCCCTCGCTGAGGCGGTCTGCTTACTGTATTCCACACGGTCCGCCGCCATCGCCTTCGCCGCCTCCACGGTTAGTTGTTTTCAAGATAGCTACTAATCTATCAATCTTAACGAAGAAATGCACGTTAGCGCGTTTCAGGAAAAAGTTGCAATCAGATCTTCTTTTAATTTGGCAAATATGTTCAGCTATGTCAGCCAATGACCTGATTAACTTTTGGGATCAAATAATTTAAAAATGGCCGTTTAGCGGCCATTTTGAATTTTGTAATATTTACTTAGCTCAAGAAATGCAAAATGACTGGACCATGAATAGAAAACAAAATGTAATGTCTCACAAATGGATAACCCGTGACAAATTTCACACTAAAAATCCAAAATGGCTGCCAGTCTGCCATTTTTTTTTTTTACAATTTTTTTTTTTTTTTTCACTATCTCGGAAATCTTGTATGATAGCTGATCTATGAATTTCTGCTTCCTCATACTTCACATAGCCATCACATACCACAATTTTAAAATAGTGGTTGAGCGATAACGGAGGGGTGCTTTCGTGTTTCTAGTTCTATCACTAATCAGCTGATTAGGTACTGTTGAATTTTCTGTCATTTTCAAAGGACAATGATGACATAGCGAAAATTTAACATGGAATGGTGATGTACTTCCTACACATCACAATTCTATGTATAACTATTTTTTGTACAAATAATAAAAGTTACGGACCAAGTTTACTCTTTAACCTTTCTATTCACACCTTGCTACTAAGGATGATTTGGGCAGATATTCTACGTTTTCCAAGTATAATAAAAATTAAGAGATTTATACCCTCTATAACCTAATGGTATAGACAGCGTAGTGATGAGTCCATGTCATTTTCTGAATTATCATTACGTGCACAAGAAGACATTTACCCTTTCATCGCAGGGACCGTCTTTATACGTCAGAATCTGACGTCGTCAGAATCTGACGTATAAAGACGGTCCATGCACTGAAAGAGTTAAATTTTTTATAATGGTTGTCGACCCATAACATATGTACCGGTATTCAAATGAGCCGGAAACATCTAACTAAGACATTTATGATGATTTCAAATTGGAAACAACCTTGGTCTTCACGGTTTAAACAAAAATAATTGAGCGTTGTAAGGATTAATTAGCAATAGACTAAGAGTAAATCTAGCTGTCCGTGCTCATTATACTTTTTCTAGAGGTGATTAGGGACGTTATTCATAATGATGGTTGTGCTTCATTCCTTTCTATTTCTTAACATCGATGTTTTAAAAAGTGTATGAATGTTTAAACTTATTATATTGCCAGTGTGGCGCTGTCTCAATAAACGTTGTTGAAATAACAAGGCTCAGTTATTATTTGTATTCGTTATGTTATTTTAATGGATGGGTAATTGTTTCCTTACTAAAACTACCAAATATAATTTGCTGCTTTATAGGAGCGATCAGCTATATATCATTCTCACATCCATTCCTATTCAAAATTAGCTTCAAAACAACCACCAGATGTCGATACAATGTTAGTTTATTTTTTGTTCACCATCTTCGACGGTGGCCCAACATTGGGTGAACGTTTCCTATCTGCTCGATTCAGACGTCCTGTCAGTTAACTTGTAAAACACGTGTTTGTGCTCCCTACTTTTCCTGTTGCAATCTGAAAAAAATAACTCCAATAATTTCATGGGTGATTTAACTATATTTTAACCTTGAAAATTCTTAAATCGACAATTGCATGTAAATGCAGAACGTCATAAAAACCCTCAAAGAACTGTTTTTAAATTGAAATATAGATAATATATTTTTATTGACGACGAGAAGTCTATGTAGACTCATGCGTCATTAAAATAAACCGTATAAAATATAATATATGGACATGTATAATAGAGTTAGCTCTGTAAAACTTAAAATCAGACTTGCCATTATCACGATTATATACAAGCACAGGGTATTTATTAGTGCAGTCATTCCGGCTATATAATCTGAAAAAATTTCTAACAAAGGTTTTCAGATGTATTTTGGTAGATATAGGTCCTAACTAACATTTCCGAAAAGTCCCAAGCAAAACTCCTGTGCAAATTTGAGAAATTGACTAAAACGATTTTTCAATACACGATCGCCTGTGAAAATCGAATTTTTCAAGTTTTTTTTCCACTTTTGCAAATGTTAGGTATCATTACTTATGTTTTTGGACACCAGGAATCGATTGCACCTATCAGTTTGACTTTAAATGCAAAGAATGCTTGATTTAATGTTGATTTAGCGATTTTTCAGAAAAAAATAATGATATTTTAAGTGATTTTTTTTTTAAAGTAGCCTTTATGAGTATATGATGTAGTCTTGTTTAAATTATTCTTGTTAGCCTAGTTATAATAATATGCTCTCGTATTTAATGGGCAGCTTGTGTGGTGGAGTGACCACCTACAATATTGGTATTTGGTTTGTCTGTCAAGTATTATTATTGACATTTACCCTTTCATCGCAGGGACCGTCTTTATACGTCAGAATCTGACGTCGTCAGAATCTGACGTATAAAGACGGTCCATGCACTGAAAGAGGTAAAATTTTTATAATGGTCGTCGACCCATAACATATGTACCGGTATTCAAATGAGCCGGAAACATCTAACTAAGACATTTATGATGATTTCAAATTGGAAACAACCTTGATCTTCATGGTTTAAACAAAAATAATTGAGCGTTGTAAGGATTAATTAGCAATAGATAGACTAAGAGCAAATCTAGCTGTCCGTGTTCATTATACTTTTTATAGAGGTGATTAGGGACGTTATTCATAATGATGGTTGTGCTTCATTCCTTTCTATTTCTTTACATTGATGTTTTGAAAAATGTATGAATGTTTAAACCTATTATATTGCCAGTGTGGCGCTGTCTCAATAAACGTTGTTGATATAATAAGGCTCAGTTATTATTTGTATTCGTTATGTTATTTTAATGGGTGGGTAATTGTTTCCCTTACTAAAAATACCAAATATAATTTGCTGCTTTATAGGAGCGGTCAACTGTATATATCATTCTCACATCCATTCCTATTCAAAATTAGCTTCAAAACAAGCACCAGATGTCGACACAATGCTAGTTTATTTTTTGTTCACCATCTTCGACGGTGGCCCAACCTTGTCCCAACATTGGGTGAACGTTTCGTATCTGCTCGGTTCAGACGTCCTGTCAGTTTAACACGTGTTTGTGCTCCCTACTTTTCCTGCTGCAATCTGAAAAAAATAACTGTCCAATAATTTCACGCGCTCTAGCAAATGGGTGATTTAATTATATTTCAACCTTGAAAATTCTTAAATCGACAATTAGATGTAAATGCAGTACGTCATAAAAGGCCTCAAAAAATTGTTTTTGAATTGAAATATAGACATATAGATTTTTATTGACGACGAGAAGCCTATGTTGACTTATGCGTCCTCAAAATAAACCGTATAAAATATAATATATGGACATGTATATCCTACAATAAAGTTAGCTCTGTAAAACTTAAAATCAAATTTGCCATTATCACGATTATATACAAGCACGGGGTATTTATTAGTGTAGTCATTCTGGCTATATAATCTGGACAAATTTCTAACAAAGGTTTTAAGATGTATTTTGGTAGATATAGGTCCTAACTAACATTTCCGAAAGGTCCCAAGCAAAACTCTTGTTCAAATTCGAGAAATTGACTAAAACGATTTTCCAATACACGATCGCCTGTGAAAATCGAAATTTCAAGTTTTTTTTCACTTTTGCAAATGCTAGATATCGTTACTTATGTTTTTGGGCACCAGGAATCGATTGCACCTATCAGTCTGACTTTAAATTCAAAGAATGCTTGATTTAATGTTGATTTAGCGATTTTTCAGAAAAAATAATAACATTTTAAGTGATTTTTTTTTTTTTTAAAGTAGCCTATATGAGTATATGATGTAGTCTTGTTTAAATTATTCTTGTTAGCCTAGATATAATAATATGCTCTCGTATTTAATGAGTAGCTTGTGTGGCGGAGTGACCACCTACAATATTGGTATTTGGTTTGTCTGTCAAGTATTATTATTGATCCCATGTATCTATTAATATAGTGTTTCCCAGGCCGTTGTTGTGCTGTAATAATGTTCATCTTTGATTTTAAGCACATATTTTTAGGCAAATTTTGTCTGGATTGTTTTTTATTCTCATTGCCAATGGCACTGATACAAATTGAGACTGATTAGGCCTACGGAGTTTACAGAGCCACTTCAAAGCCTGTGTGTATTGCAGTTAAATAGGCGTGCTTCACCAGTTTATTCAGTAAGATTTTATTGAATCACCAGGTGGCACAACTAGCCTAATACTGACCACAATCGCTTCAATGCAATATAAATATTTTTGCCTTATTCTCTCACAGAACGATAGGATGAAGACACATTGTTTTCGACTTGATTGTGCGCCCCTGCCGCCGCCCAACTACAACTGCTTTGATGCATTTTGCTTCATGCTTTGTGGCTTCTTTGTGGTTCCAATTTATATTTAATATTGCTTTGCTGTCTTATGCCTAGTGCTTTGTGGCCATGTGCTTTATTCTTTGTGGTCCTTTGTCATTCTATCTTGCAACATATTTATAATAACCTTTGTTGGTTAGTAGGCCTACTGGTGCTATATGGCATGTGTGCTGTGATATGATAATATTATCATTGTATTCTGCAAGGTGGTATCATGCGTCGTGGCTTGTTGCTTTTTACATCGGAATTAAATGGTGCACATTAGAATTTGTGATGGTTAACAGTAATTATTGACACATATCATCACATCCATCTTGAAGTATGCCTATACAATGTTTCGTTATAGACTCCATATGGAAGACACAGTTCTGTGTTTCAACTGTCACTTGAAAAATGTGCCATTTGGATTTTCGTACAATGCAGCAATGAAATTCAAAGTGGAGTTTGAAGAAGGCAACATGCCGTGGTGATGAACCAGCAAGGCACAATGCATTATTAGTAGAAGAGCTAGTTCCTGTAGGACCCTTATTTAAGGAGTTGGTACAACCCATCATACTGACAAAATCTGATTGTATATTATGATAGAGCAAACCTCCCTGATCATTTCTAGGGTGGGCGTAAAGTAGAATTGTGGTATCAGTTTTTTTAATGAGCCATAGTTGGACACAGGGGTATATTGATTTTATACGCTAAGAATGTTTTTTTGTCGCTGGCGTACTAATCTAAAAAAATATTATAAATTGAGTTCTCTATGTACAAAGCACACATATGATATACCAAAATGACCAGAATCAATAGGGCTGTAATATATGTAATATATATTTACTTTGGGTTTGAATCCTATGTCGCGTTTGGCAGAAAACGGCAAAAATCCAAGATGGCCGTCAGCAGACATTTTGAAAAACAATATTCTTTAACTAATAATCCGATGATCAAGTGTGATATGTCGTGTCTGACTAATTTTGGGGCGTGGAACCCATTTCTGAACCTCTGATAACAAGTATACGCTTTTTTAACCTTCAAGCACCACATGAAGGTCAAAACCTGATCAGTTAACAGGTATACTGTAATACAGTGGTCCAGTAGTTACATGTGATATGTCCCTTCTGGCTAACTGTGTGGCACATAATCTATTTCTGGTATCAATATCAATGATGATGTCATATTAGGAATCAGTGACCTCAACAATGCTATTTGGTGACCTTCAACCTTTTTATGTGACCTTCAAACAACATATCAAACTAAAAAAAATAACCAGTAGTTGTCATAGTGAGAATACAACTTTCACATAAGTGGTCATGTGATTTGTCATTTCAGTTTAGTTTTGGGTGCAGAATTCATTTCTGGTATCAAAGCTGTCATGCTAGGCATCAGTGAAGACATTATTCTATATGACATTCAACATCCGTATGAAGGTCTGAAATGACCAACAGCCAACAGCGGTCATAGGGAAAATACAACTTTTTCATAAGTAGTCCAACAATGTTTAGCGAACGAAACCTCGTATTACTATTTTGTATCTGTTTCAATTGCTCAATAAAATATGTTTATACAAAGTAGTCCAACCCAAGAAACACAAAATATTTGTATAACATTTATACAATGTTAGTCCAACGTCAAAGACGTTGGGCAGACGTACTATAAATGTTATGCAAATACTCTGTGTTTGCTGGGAATAGTTACATACATGTGATATGTCGCTTCTGATTAACTTTGCGGTTTGAATTCATTTGTGTGTCATTTAAGCACCAGTTATGAATACACATTAGCTGCAATGTGTCATTTTAGACGCATTTGGTGATTGTGAATCTATGGAGTCATCAAGATATTTCAAATCCAAAATGCACATGGACAAAATTCCAACTTGGCATGTGGATAGAATAAAATATTAATACAATGTTTCACATCTGGGGAAATGCAATACCAATAGTTTTTCGTTTGCTAAAACTAGATAATCCGTCGCTCACAATATGTTCACTCCTTCAGTTGCATGTAGCCTACGTACCGTTATCACGTTCCATCGTGTTTGCTGGACCCGTTGAGTTCGTACATCATTAAATCACCATCGACTGAAAATGATATAACTTAATTAATAATTAAAATAAGATGAAATATTTTGTATTAGTGTCGTGTCTTGCGTGACTGACTTAAATAATTATTGTCATGCTTATGTGTCATTATTATTGTTATAACGTTACATTCCTATCTGGAATATCACAAGTCACCTGTCGCTATATTATCCATATTATCATGCTTTCGTGATCTGACTATCAGCTAGACGGCTGTTGCTCTCGGATTTTTTATTTGGACGTTTAGGGCCGTTGATTTTCTTTATGAGGTCGGGAATATTTTTCTTCGATTGCAACTCCCGAGTATGTGGTACTAACTGGGTCGTGATTGAAATGGTATGAATTGAACAATATAGTTGATTAAAATAAGCTGTAATGTTTTTGTGCGAGGGCCATGTCCTGTGTGAATAAAATACAATACATTATGGTAAAACACATTAGTTTCATATATAAAAAAAACAATAAGGACTTTGGTTACCATTATTGGCACCGGGAGAGAGATAATCAGAAAGTATATACATGTACATATGTCTCTCTCATTTCTATGACAAATAATTAAATCTGTAATGACTTTTCTTTATGTCAATAAAATATGTGTCTGTTTGTCTGTCTCGTGTGTTTTCCAGAAGCGCTTCCAGTAGGTTAATTAAAATTTTAAAGCTCTTTGGCTAGTCTTTAGGTCAATACATATGTTTGACATACATGTCCGGTTATTGTAGTATAATAAATGAGAACAGTTAATGTTATGTGGAAGCAACATATTCGGAATTGAAAACAAGTTGAGCAGAAACAAATCTTCCAAATTACACATAACAAGCAAGTTATTTCTCATTGATGAATGGTTACATGTGTATTGATGTGAGAAACGACACTCTTCACACAAATTTATGACATGTCTAAGACAATATTTATTCACTATTGTCGTACTGAGATGGTTGTTAGTGGTAGTACTTTTTGACCACCTAGGCATCTCGCTAGGGAGTCGTTACGTCTGTAACTTATGCTGTGTGGCATGGTACATATTAAACTAGTCTACAATAACCATCCAAGAGAAGCTGAAGCATCCACGAGTCCGGCCATACTCTTTGGGCGCATACAACCAATCAATCAATCAATAAAAATTTTATAGCGCCTATATTCTCAGCGGACCGAGCTCGAGGCGCACAAATCCTTAGCGCGATATTGTGTCGTAGTCGAGGCCAAAGCGCCGGACTACTGAGGAGCTAGGGTCATTGTCAATGGCATTGCGCTGATTGTTCCCCTCAACGTTGTAGCTCTCGCATCAGGGAGCCTCATGACCCTCATGTGATAGAAAAATCTTTAGTAAATACCAGTGCGGTTTTCAAAAAGGTAAAAGCACAACAGATCATATGCCTAAACATTTTGGTTTTGATGGAGACGTATATCTGTAAAGGTTTTGTAAAAAAATCGGCTTCAACTTCAACTTCACTTTAATACTGTCAATAGTAGAGGTTCTAAATGCCGATAGGTATAATCTCAAACCTTGGTTGGCGATCAAATCTAGTACATTATTCGGGTACAATGGTCTGACCGATCCTTACACAATACAGCAATAATACAGTTTGGATCTGATATGAATTCAGTATATTCGTAGTATGGTTGTCCGATCACCATCCTTGCAATTGCTGGATATAATTTTCTTTCTTCACTTTTAAATAATACATGTGTAATGTGCGGTATACAATTTAACTTACTCTCAAAAAACATTTATAGATTGAGATAAGGCTCAGGGTGTAAGCCATTTTTGTAGGAGAAATGTACACACACAGTTTTTTAGGAAGAACATTTACCGTTATTTTCACAAGTAACCACTTGTCCAAGCAACTTTGCAGACCTGTTCAAAAATAGTCATGTTGCTGGATTTAAAATAAAAGCAAAGTCGTCTACATATCGTTCCCATGGATTTGAAAGGGTATCTGCCACTTTTAAAGTGGCAGATACACCCTTTCATATCCAAAGTGACGATATAACGATTTTCCGATGACTGCTGTAGCCTTAACCATGCTGTTAGCTGTTTTTTAAAATAGATTTGTCGATGCTGTTGACTTTTATTGTAAATAGACTTGGCGACAAAATGCGTCCTTGTGGGATGGATACCTTATTCTTGCGAATTTAGTGAGGTGTAAGTGTTATCTAATCTGACATTACGTGTTCTCCCTTAAAAAAAATATGTGTGGCCTTTTGTGGATCCAAACATTGATGGATACACGTCTCCAACCTGACCAAAAGTTGAACCAATGTTGGTTCAATGCCGTCCCAGCGACGTAACTCAACGGGTCTAGAAAACACGATACGGGGGGCATGATGCTGGTACGTAGGCTACACCTCTGTTATATATAAAGGAGCAAACATATTGCGAGCGACAGATTATCAAGTTTCAAACAACAAAATTTCGAATTTTATCCAGATCCATTTTAGACTTAAAAGATTCGAAGGACTCGAATTGTAGCCTACTTTTATACCCTCGAATAGATGCAGTCACCAAATTAATCTAAAATGATACATTGCAGCTAATGTTTATCGTACAGCTGATGCCTAGAATAACATCTTTTATACCAGAAATGGATTAAGCGCCAGAAAGTACGTCAGAAACGACATATAAGAAAGACAGACATATATTTTGTTGACATAAAGAAAAGTCCTTACTGTCTTATTTGTCATTAAAATGAATATAATGTACATGTTTATACAATAATATACAATAATATACATGTAACTATTGGACTATTAGTAAAAATTGTATTTCATTATAACCGCTGGTGATCATGTTTTGACCTTTTCTGTGGTGCTTGAATGTCGCAGAAACATATAATTGTATTTTGAGGTACAGAAATAGGTTTCACACCCCAAAATTAGTCAGAAAGCACATATCACACTTGATTATGGGATTATTAGTTAAAAATCCATTTTTTTCTGGCGGCCATCTTTGATTTTTGCCGTTGTGAAGCCAAACGCGGCATAGGATAATCAGGCAAATTTTTAGCTCTGAAACACACATTTCCACTCCAAACCCTATTTTTTCATGAGTTGACGGCGGCCATTTTTTTATTAATAGTGATAAGTAAAAATGTTCAAAGATGGTAGTCTGCCATGCTTGCTCATATCACACTAGCTAGCGATTGCATGCATCAATAATCCGCCAAATAAGTTTGCAAGGCTCCACCCTCGGCTACCTGACTACATCAGTGACAGTTGTTATCATAATCTAATCCTTAATACGATTAGTATATAAGGTATATTAAGTAATTTACCACCCCCCGCCCCTATTGTCAGTTTCTGAGAAATTTGTACGGACCGATTTTTTCTCAGGTCCAGCTCTTCTACTATATGGAAGAATTTACACACACGAGATTAGGGCCATAAATCAGGGACATCTGGTGAGTGCTTTCTGTACCGAATTATCATCAATGGTGCTCTGGGAACCAGAGTAGCCAAGACCAAGTGACAGGTTTACTCTGGTTCCCAAAGCCACACTACGCGGCGTGCTTCATGTAATGTAATAAATGAAATTGGCCGGGCTCGCCAGGCAAGTGACAGGTTGTACTGTTTGTTTGTTTGTTTGTTTGTTTGGATTAGCTAGCCCGCATGCAGGCTGCCCGGGCCTTCCGATAATTATCAATCGATCCAATCCCGCCATTAGTCCAGTTGCTTTTTACTCGGAGCTGTGTATCACTAAGCCGGTGGGCCACCTCAAGAATCAAATGCAGTGGTCACGGTCGGTCTACCTTTGTACATCCACGGCAGCTAAAGCAACCATATAGAACCCAATGGTGATCATGTGCATAGATGACGAAACTTTCCGCTTGTAAATACGTAACCGAAAATTTAAAAGCCTTATGCAAATCTAGTCTATGAACATGTTGACATATTATGGCCATATTGAGGAGCCAAAATGAAAATGACAATTTCCGTTTATTTTTGGCCTGACAGTGTCCCTTTAAACAAACTAAAATGTAATGTTGAATCATTTATGTGAACAGAACATAATGCAAGTATCAAAGTGAACTCTATTCTGCTCTATAGGGCCTACAAACATACCTCCAACTATAGCTTATAGCTGTGCTGAATATAAACTTCTTTTGTCACAGGGTCAATATGGCAGAACTGCTTGAACAGATTAGACAGCGACTGTGCAGAATTGCAAACAAAGTGGAAGCTGGAACTTCATTAATAAGGGATATTAACCATGAAATCCAAGTTACAATGGATATGCTTGTGCAATGCCTTTCCATACCAGGAATAGAAAATGCATCACTTGACGATGCGATTAAATGTGTCAGTAAAGCTTTCCACGTGACAAACAACATTGAAGAAGAATATTCTGACCCGAGTGTTCCTAATTTTAAGACATATACACAAAACAGTGGACGTCCATCCTATGATATACCAGAACAGCTGCTGGAATATTATCAGAGTAATTGTTTCTCAATCCCACGTATTTCTGACATGGTTGGTGATGAACAATAAAAAGAAGACTCAAACACTTTGGTTTGAGAGTGCGCGACACTTATCATGCTTATAGTAAGCTTGATGATGAAGCATTAAATGCGCAAGTAGCACGGAGGGAACTATCTGGAACAAGAACAGAAATACACATCCCCAATTTTTTATTATTATTTCTAAGCCAATTTGGCGGGATAGGTATTGTCGTCAGATGATCCGTTCATCTGTCTGCATTTGTTAACGCGATAACTTGCTTCACATCAACTAGATCACTGTAGATTGGTTTTAAATTGATTGACCAGGCTCTGTCGTGGGCTTTCTGTGACATCTTTGACTTGGATTTATTGCTAGAGGTGATATTTTTATTGTTAAAGTGGTTGAATAACACGGCACCAGATGTAAATAGCCTACATCTCATGATGTGGGCAAGCTAGTTATTACTTTCTAATAATTAGGTGCCTCTCTGGCACTTAAAAAATGAGAATCAAGTAGTTCACTTAGCATGAGCCCACCTCCCCTGTGTCATGGGCTCTCAGTGTTTTTGTGCCAGCAAAGAGTGACTGTTTCAAAATATTATTATGGACTAAATGTTTTAATACAACATAATATTCAATGTTTACCAAAAAGGAAAAATACCACAGTGGCCGTGTTAGGCTTTTCGATCTTTCAGTCATATTTTGGCTCCTACAAACGTATCTTTTTTTAGATGTCTTTTTAGGTATTTCATTTATTGACTTTGCTGAACTTTATCAATGTAATGGATATTAAAAGTGATTCATATTATGTTGATGATTTAAGGAGGACATGCAACTTTATGGTGTAGACTTGGCTGCTCCAACACCTACACGGACAGAGAATCACAACTACGAAACAGTCATTATCCCACACATCCGGGTTTCAGAAAACCAGTTGGACGTTCTCAAAGCAACAGTCAATCCTTTGCAACAATCAGATATGTATGGCATGGACATATACGAACAAGCAAAATTGACATTGATGAGGCTGTAAAACATATCTAAAATGTGCAATCACTCGTACAGTGCTATCTAATTAAATTTTGATCACAACAGCGTCTTATGTATATCATGTACAGAAAAATAAATGAATGTCTGTTCACCGCCGAAACTTGGAGCCTTTGACGCCAGTGTAACGTTTAATTGGTCAAGAAGGCATGTCAAGCCAAATTAGATCCAGCGAGAAATTAGATCCTGTTTCAGTTTAAAACTCATTCCGCACCTATAGACGGCACCCACTTACACCACTCACCAAAATTTATAAATATTTGTATCTCTAATGGTGCCTAAAAAAATAATGTAATTTTCCATGTGGGCTCACCCTGTTCACGTGAAAGGATCTAATTTTGCAACGGACATAATTTAGCTTGCCAGGCCCAGGGATATACTTTTCCAGTTCGCACTTTTGAATACATGTATGGTAAAGGTGACCTATCACCCCGTATATAGTATGAATAATTTTGTGACAAATAAATCAAAGTTGCCACAAGATGGGGCACAATTGTGTTTATATGGGGTGTTATCACGCTTACATGCCATTTTAGTTTCCGTGACCTGTCGACCCCGAAATTAGATCTGAAAGGTCACTGAATGTCGAACTTCAGATTGGTTTCATGCGGATGAGGTGAAAAAAATGAAGGCCCTAAAGCTATGGCCCCACCAAACGCCGCGTGGCTTCACTGCAAGCCGCGCCGCGCCGTGCCGCGCCGCGAAACGAAAGCTGGGAAAAGTTTATCTTTCACGGCGCCGCGTTTTTTAACGCGCGGCGCGACGTCCGGTGGGGCCGCACCTTAAGTCAAGGCGTTATGAAGTTATCGTGCTTACAAGCCATTTTGGTTTCCGGGACCTGGTGACCTTGAAATTAGGTCAAAGTCACTGAATGGCGAACTTGACCTTCAGATTAGTGTCATACATATGAAGTAAAAAAAATGAAGGCTCTGGGTGAAGGCGTTATGAAGTTATCGCGCTTACAAGCCATTTTGGTTCCCATGCAGAAGGAGTAAAAAAATCACCTACTTTTTCACCTAGCCTACTATACATCCATCGGCCAAAATAGATTTATTTGTTTTAGTATTGCTGATATCTGGCAAACTATGCCAGATAGCTAGACCACTATTATTATTGATCAAGTTTAAAATGACCGACTATCGGCCATTCACCTGTAAAAAATCACCTAAAACGAAATTCACAATAAAACACTGAGAGAGGATCGGGATATTGTATTTGCACGTATAAACAACGTCAACACACTTGTATCAAAGTATCTACATAATATACATTTTTATCACGCACGACATTAGATCAGTTTATGTCGCGAAAAAGTAATTTCTGGTAGATCTAAGAGATTACAACTGTAATAACATAGGCCTATAATCACTAAACTATCATTACCTGTGTAATTCAAAATAATTATATTACCCTAATCATACAATACAGTCTTAGGCCTAATATAATATATAAATAATATTGTGATGATTATCAATAATATATTATCAACAATATACAATACCCCAATGCTAACACTCTTGAGATATTTAAATAGTACGATGATTTTGACCAGTATGTGTAGGCCTACAAATAAAATCCAATTATATCCAGATTTTCATTAATTATTGTTCAGGGTTGGCCTATCTCAATATAATATTCAGGGTACCTCAATGTAATAACATTGATGCAACTCGCAAGCAGAACATGAGATGAGGATATATAATAGCAAAAAATATCAGTAAAGGTTGTGACTAGCTTATTCATATAAATTAGCGCGATGATGCAACAGTTTAGCAGAAAAATCACAAGGCAAAAAGTTTATTCTGGGAATTCAGAAAAACACGTAGAATGCCAAGAGTAGACACGACTATACACATGCATGTATTAACAAAAACTAAACTTCACAATTGTATTGATAATAGTATTCCATTAATGTACATTTACCTTTTAAAAAATAAAATAATAATTGTTTGTGATAGGGATTTCATTCGATAGAACCGTGAATGTTCACATATGTCGGTGTTAGCAGCTGTAGGCTACATTATATATTATCTATGTTGATAATTATTTTTCATCAACAAAGACTATAGTTCTTAAGGACATCGAAGTTCTTGACGTTCACTGAGTCATGTATTTTTATTGTGGGAATACATGTATCCCACATTTAGGATAATATGCTTTTATATATGTTGTTTTCTATTTTGAATGAATTACTTGCAGATTACCAAAATAGTGACATCCTTCACCTACATCCCCAGAATCACAGAACTTACAAATTCGCTGCTTCCGCTGTAGTCGCTCTACCTCATCCCTGATGCTAATTTCTGCATGTAGTTTATTATTACAACTCTGAAATTTAGTCATATTTTTTTTTTATTGTCAGGCAATTTAATCTTCTATGCCAAAAATATCCTTTTACATCGTGTAATGAATACATTTACTATTTACAAAAACAGTATTTAACCATTCTCTTATAATTATACTGATTTTGTGGTATAAGATTTAAAATGGTACTTTTTTAAAGTTGACACATTTACTTGGATATTTTGACTATATTCCAAATCCTGTACGGTATGAACAACAACTCGATAAAATATCTCCACATAGTTATATATATATAAGTACTGATTGGGACGGGTTTTCGTGAAGCATTTAACCTGGATCTTAGACCGTGGCCATCCTGAAACAATGCGCGAATAGATAATAATGCTTTACTTAATTCAATGACAGGGTATAACATAGGATACACAGAAAAAGCTCAGTTGGCAATGACAGAGTTATTGCGTTGGATCCCGATGCACTTCCAGACAGCTTTTCTGAGATCTGTTAGTACGGCCATGTAAATAATCGGATTCAGCAGGCTTGTGAAGACAGTGATCATCATGTAACTTGCTCTGGACAGAATAAACAGCGACAGAGAGACTCTGTAGTCGGTGTCTGCCCACGTGACGCCATAGGCTGATAGCCCGAGCCTTATCAAAAAGCCAGGTACAGTGACAAGCCAGAACGAGCCAGATACCAGGCCCACCATCTTGAGTGCTTCTTTCACTGGCTTCACATTGACTCCATTTACTGCGGACTGGTCTTCACTCATCATACTAGAAGGAGCGGGTTGAACCTGGGCCTTGTGTTTTGAGATCAGCAGACGGAGGCGTATTAGAGTTATCACACTCATAGTGCAGCAAGGGATGGTATATAAGACAGTGTACACGATGTTGAGTATTTGACTTGCCTGACTTGTTGCTTGATACATCATGGTGGTGGCCACTGGAATCCTGGGTTCCATCAAATCGGTACCAAGAGAGATACAAAATGCAAGGACGCACATGATAATTATCGAGGTATAGATACGCGATTTGGTGAATTTGATTGTCTATGTTAGTGGAGTAATAAAGTAGCAGTATCTCTCGTAAGCAAGTAGTCCGATTATATGCACGGATGATAATAGAAACATGGTGCTAACTACCGAGAAAGCGCGAGATACAGCATCAGTCATCACCTGAACGTTGTTGCTTATCACTACTGTTACCATGTGCGTTAATGTGATGTTACAGTAGAAGATGTCAAACACCATGTATGAGTCCAGCACAATATAATGCGGTGTATGGAGCGAGTACTCACGTTTAATCACGTATAAAAGGGAGCCATTTGATAGGTTGACATAGAGCTAGATGAATAAGAGCAGTCCTGCAGTGACTACTTGCTCTTCTAGGCTTTCTGTCACGATAGGTTGCATGTGGCCATCATCTGCTCGGTGGTCCATACACCTCCTGCATCTGATGACAGTGAAGCATCGCCAGGATTTAAACTGCTTTCTGAGATTGTCTGTGACTTCATCATGAAGAATTCTCTCGTAAACTTAGAACATTAATTCATATAGGCTAATATAGGCCTATAGAAATACTAGTCAGAGAAGTAGGCCTATAGCTATAATTGTAGCACGAATGTGTTAGGCCTACTTATTCGAGGATATATACACAAGTTATTTCCCATTGTCCACTTTTTCAAAGATCGCGATTAGAATCTACCTTATGAATGTCTTCTTACCAATTACTTGTCTGGTCTTTAATTATGGCCTTTCCTCAGCAATATTTATAAGCATTATGCAGCTAATGAATATGCAAGGCAAAGAGTCCATTATGAAATGGGATCAATAATGGTATAGTCATACCCAGCGAACATGGGACGTGTCTACGAATGGCGGCCCAACAGTAATCCAACGGTGGGCCGACGTCTCAAACATTGTGACGTCTAGCAAAACGTTGATTAGCATGGGTCAGTAATGCCTTGCTGACTGTAAGTGGACACATGCTTGTGAAGCCCTGACCCACGCTCTCATCCAATCAGAAGCCTGAGATCTAGGTCGCACTGTTGGAGAGGCTGCCATATGACAGGGTAGTTATCCCAGCAAGCACGAGACGTTGGCTCAACTTTGGCTTAATGTTGGTCCGCCGTCTGCGACGTCTTGTTGAGTTGCACGTATTATCCGCTATTTCACATGTGGCAAATGCGCCTTTAGGACTGTGAAACGCAGTGACGTCACTCGGTGAAAACAAGGTTATATAAGACCCCGGGCCCTTCCCCATACTTCATTCTGTGAAACGCAGTGACGTCACTCGGTGAAAACAAAGGAGGTCAAGGTCATTGAGTTTCACAGAATATCAGGATGTTCTGACAAACCGGGTAAAATCACATTTCTTATCCATTTCAGGCATGCCCTATATATTTTACGCATGGAAATGGTATGACCAGCAGCCGTTTGAAACCATAGCTTTAAACACTACGATCAACATTTAGTACTAATCACAAGGGTTGAAGGGTGATATTCATTATATTACTTACATAGTTTAAAATGTAGTTTTCATTCATTCGGACTGCGAACGCAATTTTAAGCTTCAATTGATGAAAAATATTTGTGAACCATAAAATCAGTCGAATCGCGTATTTTGCCGAAAATGTAATAATGCAATATTGCGAAAGAAAACAAATGCACTATTTCTGCGATTCAAAAATTATCGTTATTCAAACAAAAAATATAGAATACATACGTCTTTTTTTATCAGCGGGAAAATATCAGTAACTTAGAGTAGATTTTATCAAAAATATTATTACATGTTAAGTTACAATAGTAGGCCTAGACCTATTCATTGATTTTAATAAAAACAAAAAAATAAGTCGCATATTGTATTAGGGCCTATTCTTGGCATCTGTCGCATGATCCGACTGATTTCGAACTGATGGGTAGGCTAATATTCGTGGAAAAAAAACTATATCTCCCAGGAATTTTCAAAAGTTATTACTTCATCAACTGATCATCTACTGCAAATTATTTAATAAATTTCATTTACACTTTATTTGGTTCAAAACTTAGTAGATATACTCGGCCCTAGCAGGACAAGGGTGACACTAAATGTACACTGATATTTGATATCGTAGAACCAATGTTGTTTTAATGTTGGGCCAGCGTCGCAGACGGTGGCCCAACATGTTTGGAGATCAGAAACATTCTTGAAAATTCGTTGTCTAAATTTCTTACAGACTACCACGAAATGTTTTAATATGTATTTAAACATTGATGATTGACCTCATCGCTTCTGGTCCCTATTTCCAGCACCTGACATGGTTAACAGGGATCCAGTAGACACGGGGCGTTGAGCGACAGACGGTAGCCCAACATTGGATCAACACTAGACTCCTTGTTTACTGAATTTTTTTTTATTTGCTCGGAACGAGTTAGTAGAAATTGACAGAAATTTCCAAAAAGTGTTTCCTGAACCATGGTCATCTCTTTATTCGTTTATCTTATTTGTGTTACTGACTGAGGAAGTCTACTAAATAGTCACTGAACCGTTGTTTTAATGAGCTCTGTGAGGTGTGTTATTTCGTTTGAACCTAGAATTACTAACGTAATTTCCAGCTTCAAACCAAAATGTGATATTTGAAATGATACACGCCTTAACGCTATCGGCCATTACTGATGCACGAGTGATAACTGATTCGGAAGTAGTCTGATCATCATGTGATCTAATTATGTGACTCCAGAAGCAATAGGAAGAGGAGGAGCAGCAGCAGCAGCAACAGCAGCGGCAGCAGCAGCAGCAGCAACAGCAGCAGCAGCGGCAGCAGCAGTAGTAGTAGTAATAGTAGTTGTGGTAGTAGTAAGCCCATTTTGTGTCTCATTTAAATTATCACCTTTTCACATGATAGGCCAATTATGATCCATGCACCGCCCTCGAAAAATATGGATCCACCACACGCATTATGCATACTGCAATTGCAAATAGCCTTTGATCAATTTTGATTTACTCTAGCTAGCTGTTAATTATGAATCTATTCGCCAGAAATTTGGCAACAGTATGTAACTGGTCTCCGCTAACATTATTGTCCAAGAAAAACAGGACATTGTATTCACATTGTAGAAAATTATGTGGGGATGGGAATGTGGTGGAAATGTACAAATAATATATGAAACTCTCAAACTATCCTCCTGATTAAAATTGACTAACAAAAATAGCAACAAAACGTTTTTGACACTTTATCATCATCCACTTTATAATAATTATTTCACTATTCACTATTTCTCTAAAGTATTGTTTTTAAATCACTGCTGCATTGTCAAAAATATCCTAATTATTCTTAAATTTGTTTGCGAATCAGATAATTTACTGAACATCTAATAATTGGTTGCATATCCTCTCGTATCATTAAGGCATCGGCACGACGGATCATTCCGTCATATAGTCGCTTCAGGGAATCCTTGGGTATTTTATTCCAGATCTGGTGGACACTCATTCGTAGCTCTTGTAAAGTTGTTGGAAGGTTGTGACTGAGTTATCTCATCATATGAGCCAAGATAGGCTCCATGAGATTCATATCTGGACTACTTGGGGGCTAGTGAATAACCTGTATCTCCTGGTCTTTAAACCACTGTGTGATAGCTGCCTCTCTGTGAGCAATTGTGACACGGGGTGCCCTCTACCAGGCTTATCTTTATTACATCCCGCTTGTCTGTATAATTGTTTATATTTTTTTGTAGAGCACCCTTGCTGCAATCGAGCATTTTTTCTGATAATGAAATGAAATGAAAAACTTTTAATGCGCCTAAATCCTCGGTGTCCCGAGCTCAGAGAGGCGCTTTAAATCCGAATCAGGCTCGTTCTCATTGTCCGTTTGCCGTTCCAATTCGTAGATCCAGCATGCCGGGACACAGGGAATTTATGATGGAAAAGCTTGGCCGAAATATAAAGTTTTCACTTTTTTTTTTGAAATGACTGTGAAGATTTAGATTTTTTAATCTCAAGAGGGATACAATTCCAGAACTGGGGGGCCGCAACCGGAAAGGCCTTCCACCCATCTTAGAACTTACTCTGGGAGCAACCAGTTTATATCATCTGAGGAGAGGAGATTACGGGTTCTGTTTAAAGGCTTGAGCAGATTATGTAGATATACTCGCTGACATTTATGTATTACTTAATTATGTGAGGGTGCGTATTTTTTATTTTATTCTGAGTTGAACAGGGAGCCAGTATAGAGATTTTAACAAAGGTGTAACACAGTAGAATCGTAGATAACGGGTCACAACCCTGGTCAAACAGCTCTGAACGCTCTGCAGCTTGTGTATTTCGCGTTTTGGGATGTTATAGAGGATAAAATTACAATAGTCTAGCTTGCTCGACACAAGTAAAGTTGCTATTTTCTTAGTCACTGCCGCTGTTAAACATCTGAGCAAGCGACGCAAATCACGTATTCTGTGAAACGCAATGACGTCACTTGGTGAAAACAAGGTTATATAACACCACCTCCCCCATACTTCATTCTGTGAAACGCAGTGACGTCACTCGGTGAAAACAAGGTTATATAAGACCCATCCCCCATATTTCATAGTATTAGCCAGCTCGGTGAAAACAAAGGAGGTCAAGTTCATTAAGTTTTACAGAATATGATAGTAGCATGATCGACAGTATTTTGATATATGTTTCTTAAAATTGAAATCCTTATCAAATTCTACCCCTAGATTTCGTGCCGAATCAGTTGGTGCTACATGATGGAGTGATTTTGTAGGGAAATATTTCTTAAAGTTGTCTCTTTGTGATTTAGTGCCGATTAGCCGATATAGTCTTGTCAGGATCAAATTTGAGTTTGCCATCTATCATCCAGTCGAAAAAGTCTTGCAAGCACTGCTGGACCAGCGACAGTGACATCTCAGGGCCTGCCTTGGAGAGATAAAGATAATTCTGTGTTTCATCAGCGTAGGCTACAAATGGTGGTAGGTGTTATGCCTACTGATCACACTACTTAGGGGCGTTGTATATAGAGTGAATAAGAGTGGTGCCAGGACAGAGCCCTGGGGAACACCATGATCCGTTTATTCAGAAGTTTAACCCTTTGCACTCGATTTGATATGTAGGAACGGACCCAATTTAGAGCTGTTCCAGAAATACCATACCAGCCGGACAAGAGCTAAATGATGCTGCTATGGTCCAAGGTCTCATAGGCCGCGGAAAAGTCCAGCAAGACCAATGCTGTGTCGTTGTGAATTTTTATCAAGGCTGTTTCTGTAGAATGAAGAGGTTCCTATGAAAGCTTAATAGATTAGCAGTACAGGACAATTGATACAAATTTTAAAGTGAGTGGCCATTTTTGAAAACATTGTCCGAAGGTATTAGAAGCACAGTACATCAATGTCATTGTCGAGGTGGAATCCATATTTTCCGAGGGCGGTGTATATTGTCAACATAATGCCACCATGACTCGTCACTCTATGTGAATTACAGGAGACTGTTTTAATAGTTTCTATATCAATATAAAAATTAATCATAATTATATATAACGTGTGAATATATAACGTATAATAAAAACAGATTATGATTCTACCAGTACCTATTATAAAGATAGTAAAATGTAATGAGAGCCATGGTGATAGAAATTATGTGATAGAAGTGAGATGATTATATTATGTAGTACAAGTATTTTCCTACCATCTAAAATATGGTAGCAGGTGCTGGCGCATTTTATAAAGCATAGCATTATTAGTAAAAAAGAAATGTCATCTTATTCATCCAATGACATAAAATCGCTACTGATATACAATGCATGTTTAAATAACAATTCTCTAACACTAGTGTACATTCATTTGAAATTTTCCCAGGACAAAAATTATTTGACTGAGACAGACACGTTGGAATATCTTTCAAATTCAAAGTTCATTGGGACAACGCCACAGCGGAACCTGGCCATGTCACTGCACATTCCTGATTATTTAAGCGTTATCTTGCTGATCACGACTATTGTCGTTTTTAACATGTTTTATTACTCGATCAAATCACTGCTATTGGGAAAAAAATCTGTGCTTAGACATCAGGATTTGCAAAGGATAGATCTCAAATTAAACAAATATGAGAAATTTTCAGCCACTAGAAGTTTTGGGTCGCGGTAGCGAGACACAACTTCAGGTGGCTGAAATTTTAAAGAAAATAACTTAGCAGGATAAGGGTTAATTTCAATTTTACTCTACGTGTGTAGCTGGGTCATATTTTGAACAATGTTTATGCTGTCATTTTAGTTAGGCCGTTTCTTAGTATCGCTTCAATCTACAGAAGCGACTGTGGAGACCAACTGAAGAAAATGTTTACAGCCCAGCTTATGTAACACTTTATTCACACTGGCTGACCAACTATGTGTTCTTACACCCTGAAGGTTACAGGCTTGCATAATAATTTTATATTTAGCCGATCATTAAGTAGGTCTAATCAAGTCAATGATTACTAAGACACCCGTGTAAGATCAATAATTAGATCAAGAAATATGGGAATAGCTCAAAGCCAAGAAGAGACTGCGCCCTATTACGTGGATGTCTCCACAATAAGTATCACTTCCATTTCTCACATGTAGAATTGGAAGTAGATTTGCTACGTTTACAATAATAGTGCTCTTTGTTCGACTATTTTTAATTCTGCGGATTCGTCGGTGGAATTGGCAGATCCATTGCAGCGCCCCAGTACTTAGCGTTCCAGAATTGGGATTAGGGGGGATTTCCACATTGAAAAATCGCATGTGATGATGGGGATAATAGTCCAGTAGCCAATTATATGCATTTTTTACTTGACCTTGCAAAAATACCCCCAAACGAAGTTATTCTTGATTCTGGTAAGGGAGGATGTGTAGAATCAGGTTCTGAATGATGCCAAGCTGGCATCATTGAGCATTTTTAGTTATTCACGACGGCGCCCAAGATGGCTCCCGGCATAAAGTCATACTTTGAAAATTCTGTAAATTGTTTAATTTTAGCGCATGACATTGAATAAGGGATGAAGCCAAAAATCTCCTCGAACATTGACTAAGAAATTTAGCTTGCCTCCAAAGAAATTTTAGGCGCTAATTTTCTTTAGCTGGCTTCATATCAGCAATAGGCTTACCATCTTGCGATTGGTCCAGATCGACCCCCAGATATCTAGATTTTTAGGCATTTTATGCCAGATTTTTTGGCAGCTACACGTGTCTCACCACATGGGACTTTTCTGAATTGATGCAAAGTTTACTTTTTGTTCCGAAAAGAATACATTTTGTCTTCCCTAAATGAATAGAGAGCCTGTTGTCGCCCAACCATCCATTGAGGGAAGAGAGTTCATTACCAAGCCTTTCCTAAATTAGGCCTATATCCTGCCTGAAACCAAAAGGACAGAGTCATCTGCATACAAAATAAGTTTGCAAGAAACTGCAGCTTCTATATCGTTGGCACACATGAGAAGTAGTAATTGTCCCAGAATGGATCCCTGCGGTACTCCGTACGGAACCACTCTGGGATCAGAAAAAATACCGGTGATTTCAGTATTCTGATTTCTATTCTTCACTGATAAATCATGAAATCCAAGTTCTTTTAGTTTATGAAGCAGGATTCCATGATCCACAGTGTCAAAACCTTTTTGTAAATCTATCATTACCATGCCAGTATAGAAACCCGTGTCCACTTGAAAGCGGATAAGGTCCGTCAGATATATAAGACAGGTATCGGTTGAATAAGAGCTGCGAAAGCCTGACTGTAAATCATATATAATAAAGAAAATTATTCAGATGTCATATTTCAATCTGGTTGTAAGCAACTCTTTCCAATATTTTTGACACAACTGAAAGAATTGACACAGGGCGATATTTACCCGGGTCAGTTTCAGAATTATTTTTGTAAAGTGGTACAACTCGTGCGATTTTCATATCATCCGGAACAATGCATGAATATAAAGGGAGAATAACAATATGAGTCATTGGAGCTGTAATTTGGGTTACGCCATCTTCAATGAACCTCACAGGCATACCATCAAGACCAGTTGCCTTCTTAGAGGACACATTTTGTAGATGTTTTAGTTTCTTCTAATTGGTTTAAACTGAAAAGAGGTTTTTTTAAATGCTGGTCACGTCTACAGCCGCCCTTAGTCTTTCTGTTTATCCTTTAAAAATAAAAAGTTGTAACATAAGCATTAAATGTGCAATACTGGCACATAATTAGATTCAAATTAAACATATATATAAGTAATTTTCACCCACTTGAAGTTGTGGGTCGCGGCAGCGAGACACAACTTCAAGTGGGTGAAAAACAAATTATGTAATGCATATATATATATAGCACTGGGTTAATCTAATGAGATAATTTTAGCTTACTCGAGAACTCCGTTAAAAAATATTACTACCTGGCTGTTTTATTCGTTTCTTCAAAAGGCTTTTCGTGATGATTTCGCCTTATGATCATCTATTGTTTTCTCCGATCATGTGTAGTTGTCGCCTTAATCATGTTAATTGCTTATTTTTTTTACAAAAATACCGTTTTTCCAGTAAAGGTTTTGCGTTGAAAAACGATTGCTTTGCTATCTATTGAGAAAGTATCTTGGAGTATCTTGGAGATTCTTGGTGATTCAAAAAATATTCAAATACCATAATAACACTTTAAACCTTTATAAATAGGGTAGGAATATAAATGTCGGACAATAAGTCAACGCGCTTAATATGTTTCAGCCCAATATTGTGTAAACAATTATTATAATAAGGCCTAGGGCCTAACAAAAAAAGTTTTTATTTCCCGTGATTAGGCTATAATGATATATGTATATGACATATAGGTATTTGCAGATAAGTGAACACGAAGTGCGAAGTATTAAATGTGTAATCTAACTCAGAACCAAAGTGGTGAAGAGGTTATGGACTGCATTAAATGTAAATCAATTTGGAAAACGTTTATTTTTTGAAAATTGCATCTGAATGAGAATAAAACTACTGTATTTCTCTTATTTTTTTCTAATTTGTAGTACGCCTAAATATTGTGGGGTTTTTTTTAGTATTTAAAGGAAAGTTAATTTGACTAAATTTCATAAGCTCCCAATAACTATAGGAACACGATATCGAAAATCGCTAGTGTGAACCATTAATCAAGAAAAAATCATCTTATGCAATGTAAGAACACTACCAGGTATTATCTAAATTTTGTCATTTAAAAGGCAAAGACGAATTTGGTGCTATTTCCTGGTAGTTATAAACGTCTGGCCGTAGGATAGCTGTGGGGAGTCAAACTTCACAGACGTGGGCCGCTACCCCGGTACAGGGGCGTGTGGGGCTGGAGGGCTGGGCCACAGCAACTTCGATGCCAAAGCTGGTTTAAAGTCAGGTCAACGTTGGAGACGTTGGCTTGACTTTGAAACAGCTTTGGGCCAGATGTCGTCCACGTTGCTGCCGTCCTGGGACACGCCCCGTGCACGGCTGATTGACGTGATCACTTTTATAAAGCCTTGCCCCTGGTCCCGCCGCCCGTCACACGCTCCACGGCTCCCGAGTCGGCACACCAAAAGAGGCACTGCACGGCGGCGCACCGTACACCACACTGAACCACTTGAAAGGGGAGGTGTTCCACATTGTCTTGAGACCCGCTGCGCTTTGTTCTCCCGTCAACTTGGCAATCTGTGTCGTCCTCAGACCTGAAGGCGACACACACCGACTTCTGGGAAGTTTTGCAGAGAAGGGTTCTGCTGCAGTTGTGAGTTGATCGCGTGGAACGCAGTCAGGTGTCTGTAAGAGTTGATCGAGACAGACAGGTGTTTGTAATCTGAGAATACTTGATGATGATGCTGAGCAGCGGGGAGGCGATGTCTCGGGAGATGTTCCTGGCGACAGAACTAACAAAATCCATGGATATGTCGGACTCGGACAGCGAATCCCTGGATCACAGGATGTCGTCTGGACCCAGCAAAAAGAGACGTCACCGGAGGAGTAGGCCGCCAGGTGATCACCCGGGATGCGAACTGCAGACCCTGAGACTGAAGATCAACGCACGCGAGCGGAACCGGATGCACGATTTGAATTCCGCCCTGGACGGTTTGAGAGAGGTGATGCCGTACGCCCACGGCCCGTCTGTACGTAAACTCAGTAAGATTGCTACATTATTGCTCGCGAAAAACTACATACTTATGTTACAGAACTCTGTGCAAGATCTGAAGATGGTCGTGGGGCAGTCATACAAGCCTGGTACATTGTCACCATCAGGTGGTACCCCACAGCACCACACAGCACGGGTACCCGCACGGGTACCGGCCGGAGTACCTGCTCCTCACTATTCTGCATCCTTACTGTCCTGCTACCCTCCCCCAGTGTGCAGTGACAAACAGAACTCTAGAGAAAGTGAAGACACCACATTGAAACATTACCCTTCTCATGGATCTGGTCCCGACGTGAACAGTCAGAGGACGTGTTCATGTGTTCAATGTGTCCGTTCACAGTGTTCACTCCCTCCCTGTCCAATACGCTCTATGAGAGCTGACGGATCCAGGGAATCGTCTCCGGGATCACCTAGACAGTGATGTGGGATCATAGGAGGAACTGACATCAAGACATATTATAATGATGACTCCAAAAGGACATGAGTATGGAAGCACGTGTGTACATTGACTTCTATCAGACTCTGAGATTAAGCGATAAACTGTAGGGCCTACCCAGCAAACAGGATACATAGATCTAACATCGGATCCTTGTTTGCTGGGTTAAGGTGGAGCGACCTGTGTAATTAAAATAACACCTTCCCTTCAATACGAGAGTCCAACGTCTCAATGTTGGTTTAATGTTGGGCTACCGTCACAGACGGTGGTACAACCTCAAGCCAACACTGGGCCAACGTCTCGTGTTTGCTGGGTTGCCTTTTGTCGTAGATTGCGACCGCTAAAAATGCTTGGTGACGTTCATGCTTTCTGGAATATGAAATTTTCCAGAATACTTGTTTTCAATACCAGCTGCTCATATTTTGCTACCACATGTATGTTTAACTATTGATATCAACTTCTGAGCTTTATTGATGCAATTTTTACATCTACTTTCAACACTCACTAGTGGTATGTTTCAAAATAAATATTTGTATATTTTTTATTGTGTATGTCTTTTTTAGTTACGATAGTATGTTACAGTCAATATGCACTGAAGTACTTCATAAGCAAGACTAATTGATTCCACATGAGACTACACATGCGAAAGTTCTCACCCTTTAAACCTTAAAGCGCTGAAATAGGTTTTTTCAACTTAACTCATCATAAATGTCTTAGTTAGGTCTTTCTGTTTCATTTGAATACCTATGTTGTGGGTATACGGCCATTACAAATATTCTCACAGTACGGGGGTCGACTTTAGACGTCAGGATCTGGAGCCTACAGACGTCAGATTCTGACGTCTAAAATCGATCCCCGCGCTGTAAGGGTTAATTTCCCTATGATCATGATGATACAGTCACAAGTCGAATGTACTTGGTGGCTATATATGTTATTTCCTACACCCGCGAACAATGTAATGTTACTTTAAAGTATTTATATATAAGTGTGTGAATAATATTATAATTATTGGGATATTAATTCTAATTACTATTTATCAAATATTTATCAAATATTTATCAAATATTTATCAAAAATATAATTTATCAAATTCGTTTTTGCATTAAATGTATTCACCGCATTTAGCACCATTCTGCTAGATTGTTATTTTAAAAATCATGTTTCGCACTAATTATTATTTCATTCCTCAAGATATCGTACAACTACAACATTTAATGTTACTACCAAAATAATCTTCCAATCACTATATTTATATTCTATTCTTTTAATTTATATCTCGCGTAAATAACGAATATTGTTTTAATGTGGTATCTGCCAAATTATATCCCGTCAATATCCCGTCAAAATGCCGTAGCTGACTAACATTAACCAGACAAAACGATGTAACTAACATTATGTACATACCGTATTACGATACCTCGGTCGATATAATAATTTTCGCGAGATTCTTGAATTCGCGAATTTGTCTTCTTCTCTAAAATTAAAACCTCGCGTATATTACCAGACCAACAGTATATTGTCCAGATTTTTAGTTATCTTAATACTGGTATGTGTATATATTTGTTGTGTCCCGGGATTGTGAATATTGCCGAGGAACTTATATTTCACATTTGAAATTTACCTGAATTATTAGTACAGTAGCCAAACCAGGCAGAGAGCTGTAACTGCAATAATTAAAAACACGTTCGAGATGTCGTCTAACAAAATCATTAAATATAAAAAGTGACCGATCGATTAAAAATAGATATTGTTCGATTTAGAGTTATTTTAGCCTTTTGTTCGCTATACAGTGATTATCATTGATTCAAATAAACAACAAAAATTTACGATCACAAAATAAGCGTATACAACATTATTTTTTCGGGATGTAGACATACGTTTTTTTTGCACGACAAAATCACGAGAGTGTGGGAAGTGGGGCGACTCGCGCATGTCCCCCCCCCCCCCCCCCATTAAGCATGATCCCTTCATATATTTGCAATATTCAATCTTTAGTTTTACCATAATTAAGGTTATTCTATAACAACATATTAACAGCTTATTCATCAGACAGTTTTATTTTATTTTTAATGTTTATATAAGTTATATAGTCAGCGAAATATTACTACATAATAAATCTGACATGGCCTACTTCACGTTGTACCAAAGAAATACGTTTTGCAAAATGAGCACCAAAATATTCGAGAACACTATACTTTCTTAACTGCTTTAGAATAGCCTTTAACGTTGATAAAGATGAAGCTAACACCTGTTCGATCTTTTGCCTGTATCATGTCGACATGGAAATGTCATAGTAGTGAGCAGCTGAGGAAATTTAGACTTAATCAGGCGAACTAAGCAGGGCACTTTACAGGTGAGGTTCTATAATGGCGATAAAAAACACGTTTAGCTCCATTATCGAAACCAATCTACACGTATATCAATGTATACACAGCTTATTTAGATCCAATAATTTTGACATGTCGCCCCCCCCCCCTCCCTAAACATACTTCCATTTTGTTAAGCTGCTGGAGATGTTAATCATTAATCAATCAATAAATAAATCTATCAATATAGGGATCTTTTGAGATCGAAAGGTAGCGTGCTCGCCCTCACTCGTAGTGCATAGTATAAAAAATATAGAAAGCACAGCCGAAGAATTGAACTTCAAATACAGTAACGCTTTCTTTACTCCCAGTTAAGATGAAAACAGTTTTATTAGGGCAGATCCCGATTTCAAGGCGATTCAACTGTATACGATTATATGCATATTAGCATATGTATTATGGTATTGAAAAAAATATCAGTGCCAACGTATTCGAATGACAGCACATACACTCTTCCAGATGTCTGCTATTTCCATGTGGAAACCGTGTCAATACGTGCCTTCGGCCAGTCGTCTTATCGTTCTAATACTATTGGAGTTACAGTTGAATAATAAAAAAAAAAATTATTCTGTTGTGCTTCTCGACTATGCAGTACATGCTAGTTGTACATAAAGCATTTCACCTCTGTAATTTTATAACATTTTTTAATTTTAGACAATAATTATATATGTAACATCACCGCATTATATTAGCTACGAAGCTATATACTAGTATTATACTGCAACAAAAATCATATTTTCGCGCTAATCCTGGTACACACTAAATACCTAACCCAGCAAACATGCGACATCGGCCTAGCGTTGGTTTACTGTTGGGCCAACGTCGTAAACCAACGTTGGGCCAATTTCTCATGTTTGCCGGGAATTAAAACTCGTTCATTCATTCATTCATTTATTCTTTTTAATGCACAAATCCAAAATAATACATCTTAACAAAATCAACTAGTAGGGTAGATACAAATATCTCATTTTTTTCGCGTGATTGAAAACTAAAAATCAAAGAAATTATTATTTTTACATTATTGATGACGAATTTTGATTCCTCCATGGTTTATAATTGCCGCAAACCGCCTGATTTAAGTGTCACCTCACATGTTTTGTTCAATATTACTTATTATGTTTCTGTAAAAAAAAAGGTGCAGGTTTATAGTCTGATATCAAATATTTCATCCGACTTTTATATGTTTACCACCTGGCCACTGGACCTGTTCACTCGTGTGCCATCTCAACTCCACGGAGAGCATACAGTCCTGCAGCCATTTCGGCGCATTGTACTTATCATACACATTGCCATCTCTGTCCTACCAGGTACTCATTTTCACTTGAGTCAAGTGAAGCATTTGAGGGTTAAGTGCCTTGCCATAAGGACACGACATCGAAACAATGTCCCAATATTGACAGGGGAGAAACATGCTATTTCTCTGAAAATCCTGCACCTAGCGGGATTCGAAACCACATGGCAGGCAGCAACATCGACAAAGCTCAGCGCTCTAACCATTGCGCCAGGTCCCTCTCTTTCTGTAAGACACATGACAAATTTGAAGAAAACATTGTATTTAGTAACTTGAGTCTAGAGCTACTCCTGGAAGGTCATGTGCAATGCAGCCCTGCAGACCGCTATAAAAAAATGAAATGAATCGGGCTTTAGGCCACCTTTGTGCACATATAGGCTAAACTGGGCCAGGAGAACCTCCTGAGGATGGTGAGATGATTGAGATGACACTGTCCTCCAGACACAGGATTCGAAATTCGAGCCCTGGCGGTCTGAGGCCGAGCACGCTACCTCTCGGTCACGGAGGCTCCCCACAATACTAACTTTCACACGTGGATGGGGAAGAAACATTTTTGTTTCTTTCAAACCGCCGAGACCGGGAACTGAACCCCGGACTCTGGCGTGAAAGGCAGCGGTGCTAACCACTACCCTAGGGCCCCCGCCCAGACCGCTGTAGAGTTTGAATTCTCTACATGTAGTGCATAGTGTCCTAAATTATAGTACATCGCGTTTTCTTCCATCACACTGAATTTCCCCAGGAGCAGATGAGCATTAATTCTTGATTTTTTTCATTAAACAATTCATTTACTCATCACAGACCAACATTCATACAAGTTAGGCCTATCTTGTAAAGCCATGCCTATTTGATAATGTATTTCACGAATACAGCTGACCTAATTTGTCAAATATGAGAAAATGAAAATGGAAAGTGACAGATGTTGTATTTCCCTTGTCAATTTTGTGAAAGAAAACACACTGAAAATGATATATATATAGTCGGTGACTAAAATTAAATTTCTCAAGATTGAAATACAATAAAACACAATAAAACACAAAAATTGGTAACCACGATACGTGTGGCCTTACTGAAGTGGGTCTCACGTCATATCCCACGGTAAAATAGACCTGCTACATATGTGGTCATAATAGTTCACTTTAACTAGCCAGATAGGTGAATGCTCTATTGAGACGTCACACTGACTGGAGCTGGGGATACCGGAACTCACTGAAAAAGTGCAAAGATACCAGATGAAAGAACTTATTGCCCGCAGTCTGTCTCTTAGAACCTGCTCAGCGTGTGGTAGTCAGCTTTGGTTGATTGTTGGGCCAACGTCAGAGATGTTGGCCCAACAATCAACCAATGCTGAGTGATCAGTGGATGGCACAGCGGGTTGTGACGTCACATTGATGCAGGGAGAGCCAGCCCATAAGGGAGAGTGCCTTTACGGGAGCGGTCACAAAACATCCCGGGCTTCCCCCTCTAATCTGCTAAACCAGCAGCGCCCTCCTGTGTAATTTAGTGAGTGGGAGAGGGCGAATCGGGGGCGGGTAAGCGGTAATTTGCGGCGACCACGTGTGACAATAGGGACATGACAGACAACCCGGGACTGGCGGGACACCATGCTGACCCAGTCAGCTCCCGTGAACAACATCACACCCAGGTTTACAGAGACCGTCACGGGTAAAGGGTTGCTGAGGGTTATTGCCGGTTGGCCTTGCCATTCTCTAAAGTCAAATAATTTGTCTTTTAAAAAAAAAAATTTGCATAAGCATTTTTTCATGTATCTTTGGAAATTGTATAATGCGTCTAGAAGTCAACATAAAAATAGACGTTACTGTAAATTATACAGTGGCACGTGAAACATTGAAAAAGAAATAAAAATTACAGTGCCTATATATCACTATGTGATTAACCACGGACGCCTGAATCGTTATCAAGTAATATATATATATATATATATATTTTTTTTATTCAACTGTAACTCCAAGGGGCCTTGCAAAGTTAAAAAAAATTTCGAGACATCCAAAGAAAATTTGGATAGAGCTCACCCCTCCTACACCCCCCTCCCTATCCAATATATATATATTTTTAAACCAATAATCATCAAAGATTTTAATTTTTGGGGGGGGGTTTCCAATTTTCTATTTTCTATCCAAAATGGCCCTGGACCCACCGACCCACTTCCAATTTTTTTTTTATGTTTGTAATGTTTAAAGATTCAGTTATTTGTTTTTATTCAACCAAGCAATCAATATAACATATACTTGCTCCAGTTCGATTGATTAAAGATTGTCAATAATAGTAAATACTAATATTATTTGATAAGACAACAATAAACTTCAAGTAATCAGGGTTGTCCTTCTATTGTATTTACTGGGTATATATCTCCTAAGAAATAAATTCGACGTCACCTCGGTGAAAAATTATGCTAAGTGAGACATCATCTTCATTTCTTTCTTATTTCTTTATTGTCTACAACGTCAAATGCTTGGGAGAGCAACACGTCCCATCCAGCTGTGAGTCGTTGTCCTTTGTCAATAAACCCCAAACTGTAGATTGTGCTTTTGGTGTGTGATAATTAACATCAATCTTTCCATATTTACTTTGCAACAACGTTGTTTAAAGTATGGGTCAAAGTTTCTGTTATTGGCAAAGTTTAAAATAGCTCTAAATATATACTTTATTTTGTGTGTTTTCTAAAAATTGTATAAATGATCGTAAATGTGAAGGGGTTGGTGTAGAGGGGGATTTCTTTGAACAGTCGGGATTCTGTTTTAGGGGCCTACATACTACGGTCCCACGAGGGCCAAATGTCTGGCGATGTACTGGCGATGAAAAGACGTGTTCTGGTGGCGAGCTCACACGCGATGTTTTGACGAACCTTTGTCAAACCTTCGGGGAAGCATCACCGATGCTTCAACTTTAAATAGAAAACCGATTTCGTATGAAATATAATGCAGTTCGTGGATATTTCAAAAAAGCGTACATTCGATTATCCTCTTTTATTTGTCACTTAACTTAGAATCAATGCCATAAAATAGTTTTTGAAACTGTTATTAATAATGACGCATTGTCCTTACGCATAACAGTTATTCCACGAAATTAGAATAAATAAATATAATTTTAAATAATTTTATCAGCTTCACCTTTGAAAATGAAATAAATGTGGTTTTAGGCCACCTTTGTGCGCGTATAGGCTAAATCGGACCAGGAGAACCTCCTGAGGAGGATGGTGAGATGAATGAGATGACACTGCCCTCCAGACACAGGATGCGAAATTCGAGCCTCGGTGGTCTGAGGTCAAGCACGCTACCTCACGGTCACGAAGGCTCCCATTGAAGAGTCACCTCTGAGCATTGCTCAAGGTCATCGAACTTAAGCAGCTCAGGGATAATTTCAGATAAATACATTTTATTATGATATATTCGATCATATATTCTTATTTTGACCTTGGGATCAGGTCATGACACAATTTGTTTATAGGTTTTGAAATGTTATTGTTAATACCTGATAGCAATCACACACAACATTCCACGCTTTCACTTTCAATGGGTTATAATAATGCTCATGAGATCATCGGTGACCAATTAGAAAAGAGATTTCTAACGCTCAGCGAAGCATCGCCGTAGCACCGCCGATGCTTCGCCGAGCTGCTCGGGAGCATCGGCGATTGATCGGCGATGGATCACCAAACCATCGGCGATATTATCACATCGAATATGCATCGCCGATGTTTGCAAGAGTATCGCCGATGTGTCGCCGATGTTTCTGGGATATTTTCAACCTTGGTGTAGGCTACATCGTCGAATGTTCACCAACTGCTCGGCGCTGTTCGGCGATATATCGCCGATGTTGGCGTCGAAACATCGGGAAATTTCAATGCATGCATTGACATTTTTCTCGAAGTTCCGATGCCTTGGTGAAGCATGGCGATTATTCGTGTACGTTGCCGATCATTCGCCGAACCACTGGTGCATGGTGGCGATGCCCAAATGTGTGCACCGCGAGAGCATCGAGAGGCTTAAAAAGCCTCGTGGGACCGTAGCATTAGATAATTAGTGAAAAACACGACATTATTAGAAAAAACCTTCTGAGGACAGAGGGTAGGCTATTTACTGTGTTTGTAGTAGTCACGTGGTAATGAACTGATGACTACTAGTATAACCGATAATAATGGCATTATTAGAAAAAATTAATGCCAGTAATAATGGGTGTTCTTCACTAATTATCTAATACATAACGATTCAGTCTCCCTTGGACTGAGATAGGTAACAGTGTAATTTACGACGTCACAATTTAAATTTGAAGGTTTATGAAGTCACTGATCTATTCAGACTTGTGACGTCACATAATATACGTTTCATGGTGCCCACGGATATCGTAACATGCAATGCAATAAGGACCAGTTTCTATGAAAATATCAGGATTCTCAATGAGTTTAACTGATTAAATTTTAATGTTATGTTATTACAAGTATATTTTAAAAGCCGATTTGTATAAGTGATAAACAAATTGACCGAATCGTGCAAGCTCCAGTCAGATCATCCGAAACATGTGTCATACATGTTTATGCAAACACATTCGGAATGCAGTTTTGGCTGCTCAAGCGCTATCTTGTTTTTATTGAAATATATATATTATATTGATGTTTTAATAACAGCAAAAAATTGCGGAACTAATAGATGTGTGTGAAGAGTGAAAAAATGGACGAAAACAGACCTTGTCGAACAATTATGAAATAATTATTTACCTCTAAAAAGCTCATCTTAGACTTTTTACATTTTGAGACCAAATATTTCAAATGAATAATATTTTGAGAAAATACGAAATATCTATCGTATTTTGTTACTGTGACATGATCCTCACGAAATGGTAACCCTTGTCCTGCTATGCCCGGATATATACGGGGTTAAGGATGTTTTAGATCTATAAAAATCTCACTTAATTTTGATAAAATAGTTTTTAATAGACGCTTTGTTGATCCAATAATTTAATTTTAGACATGTCTATTTTTTATAAATAGTATTATTTTTCGTCATTTGAAGCTGGAAATTGCGTTAGCAATTTCAGCTTCAAATGACGAAAAATACAATTGAAGCAATTCAGCAAGACAAGGGTTAAGGTCTATTACATGCTACGCCTACGTGGGTGTTTCTGATTCAAGTTTTTAGATCTGTAATTTTTTTTTTGTCATAGATGAACACCCTAGTATGATTAGTTTAATGATAAAATTATTTTTTCATAATACAACAATTATAAGTAAATAAATGCAAAGTAATTAATTAATCAAGCGACCATACAGCAGATTAGACATTAATAACGTGGTTATCGTGGGCAAAGAAAACCAATGGGAAGTCATTAACGCGACAGGAACAAAAGGATGGTCTCCTATAAAACAAACTTTGGGCTAAGAATCCTAGGATTCGCTTAACAAATAAAGTTCTAATGTATATCTAATTTCGCTTTACAATACCACGGTGTCTCATTGGGGCCATCCAAATCAGTGTCATGATTTTCATTTTTTCTCTCCACTTTTTATGCCATAATCAGTTTTCTAATCTAAATTCAGTTTTTCTGTGACAATATGCCTAAGGGGTTTTGTCAAAATATTTTATTTTTTTTTAAATCCGAGAAAAAACGCAAGTGGGTGGGTGGGTCAAGCCCAAAAGCGCATTTTTTTTGGAAATTGTTGGTTTTTTTGTGCTGGCAATCCTATTTTTTTTATTTTGACAAGACCCCTAAGTCATTCTCTTTTCATTCTAACATATTTTCTTGTTTTTCCTGTTTTCTAGCAGGGACAAGGAAGATTTGGAAAATATGAGCAACCAAGACATCACCGTGTAGTCTCGATTTCGGTGTGATAATACATGAACGTTGAATGATGATACTCACAATTTTAATCCTTAACCCTTTAACCGCGGGTGCCGAATATATTCGGGTTATCATTTTTTATTAGCACATTAAGTACCACCTTTTAAACATGTTAAAGATAACATGTGATACCAATCAGCAATATTTGAAAAGAGTTGACCTCCATTTTGTCAAATTTGAATTATTTTCACTCACTTAAAGTTGTGGATCGCGTCAGCGAGACACAACTTCAAGTGGGTGAAAATGCAAATTGAATCATTTGGCGGTGAAAGGGTTAACCCGCTAATCATGACTATAACGGTTTTTCATCCGTTTTATTATCCGATTAACATGATTAAATCTTTTATTTGAAGTGAAATATGTGTTTAAGCTTAAAAATTTGAAAATGTTTGGACTCAAATTAAACAAATAAGAGTAGTTTTCACCCACCTGAAGTTGTGGATCGCGGTAGCGAGACATAATTATGAGTTGATTGAAAAATTAAATCACTTACTTTAGCGCTGGGTTGAGTAATACTTAAATAGACTAATATTGTAAAACCCAGAATCTGACGTCTACAGACGTCAGATTCTGACGTATAAAGACGTCTACAGACGTCAGATTCTGACGAATAAAGACGGCCCCTGCGCTGAAAGAATTTAAATTATTCTAATGGTCGTAAACCCATAGCATAGGTATTCAAATTAATCAGAAAGAGCTAACTAAGACATTTATGATGATTTCAAATAAGTTAGATTTCCATGGTTTATACAACAAAATTCAGCGCTGTAAGGGTTAAGAGGGACAGTGTTTTTTATAATCCACAATCGTTGCTTTTGATATTGCTTCAAATAGCCTCAGTGGATGTTGATTAGGCGTTTAAAGCCCTTTAGTAGGCGTCATGAGGTTAATAGAGTCGTTTACTGGTCGTTGTCACGGAGTGACAAACATGCTGATGTTATCACTTAGAGCCTGCTATCATCTGATGTTATCAGAATGACGTGGTCACGCATCAGTGAATAAGCGACAACAACTGCTCACACGTGGAGATGTTCACCCAAAAGCGACTCAAAGGCAGGGGCCCGTGCCAACTCAGCAAACACAAAACATTCGTATAACATTTGTACACTGTTGGACCAACGTCGGAGACGTTGGGCCGACGTTGTACAAATATTATACAAATGTGTTGTGTTTGCTGGGACGATCTGCTGAATAAAGTTGAACTTTTTTTTAGAATCATAAAATCATAATTACTCACGTTCATCTTGTATAATTATTATAAATATGACATATACCGCTACTCCGCTACGTTACTTGTGTTTTCAATAACTTTACCATTTAATAGGAACACATTATTATTACAGGTGGTTGTGTATTATTGAAAAACGCACTTTTAAATAATGATACATGGTGGTACGTGGAGCCATCATTCTTCTAAGACGCTCATGTTTTAATATGTAAGTTTAGTCAAGTGAAGCCAATATTGACATTCCCTAGACCAGTAAAAATGGTTGTAAATTGTCAAAAAAGTATACGCATGGCAGGTGGCCGGCTCCAGCGAGACTGAAAATTAAATATCTCCTTTCTCCTTTGGTAAAGTGAGGATTGGCTAGGAGCGGACTTGGAGGCTGTGGAGGTGGTGGGAGGCGCTGGGAGGCGTCACCTCTCTCCGTCACAGGCGGCCACAACGGTCATCAATCCTAACAAACAAATTACACGTGTACAACCACTCACCCCCTCCCACTACCTAATACCCGTGACAAAGCAACAAATAGTCCGCGAAGGATAGTCCACACACTGATATACATATACAATTTTCATCCACATCAAGCCCTGAAACGCTGGCGCGATTCATGGCTCGATGTGAATGAAAATTAAGTGAATCTGTCAAGTTAAAGCTGACTGAAATTGAAAGCAATAGATCATTCTATGTATGTTACTGGTTTAAGTTGTACGCTAGTTGTCTCTATCTCTGTAATCAGCCTGGTGCTTTCTGGGTACAGACGTGTCCCGCTGATCATATACAGTGGACTACTCCTTTCAAAACACATGCATGCAAAATATTTGAAAATGTGACAGTTTATCTAGATTCATTAACGTAGTGATTGCATTTTACGGAGGTTAACCGCATACGGGATTGGATGCGGCAGGTGAGGCTGCGATGTTAAACACGATACGTTGTCAAAGCTGTGGTTTAACGTTGGGCTGACGTCGTCGGCGTCGCCCCGAGGTTGTACCGGCGCCATTTTGTATTTGACCGGGTACCGGGCGGAGTACCGGGCGGCACGTGCTGCCACCTGTACTTATCCTGCCAGCCCCCCGGCCGTACCCCCATCTCACCTTACAGATAAACGACCCCCTGATTAATTTACTGACTTGTGGTGGCGTGATTTCAGCTTCTGGTGACACCTCCGTCACAATGCCGTCCCCTGAGAACAGCTTGTGATCAGATGCTCCCGTCTGCCCATATCATCTCACCCAGCCGTCTGATCTCTTGACGTTTGCACAGATTGTTTTTGCACACCATGAGTTTTCGTGCAAGTGATTTAAGCCACTTCAAGTTTATTCACATTTGAAGATTATTCATTCAAACAGTAAATTTATTTTATTAAATTTACGCTGGCTTAAAGCTGCCCCTTATGATGACATCAATTTTCGTTTTTTATTTTGTAATGAAGTAGTGTATCCCACAGATCATGATTTTATTTTTTACGGGATTTTTAGATTTAAAAAAATATTTTGTATCCACTATTTTATGAATCCGATTGAAACCCAAACAAACTTTTTGTATACCTAAACACCTGCTAAAGGACGTTTGAATCTTCCTACAGCATTGGGCAATATGTTGATGCCGTCGGCCCAGCGTTGAGCAGACATTCAGTGCTGCGGGGGAACCCCCCTGATCAACCCGTTCCCACAGCAATTAAGAGCGGCAGCTATTTATGTAACTATGTGGTTACTTTGAACATGCCATCCGATATGGTCAGTATTTGCCGTCTATATTGTGGTATGCTGTTAACAAACTTGTTTACATGACAGTCTTGGAAATAGAGATTGTTTCGTCCTTTTCAGTGCCTTAACATTGTTTTTTTTACATTTTTATTTTTTATTTAAGATCAGTAGATTATATAGCTTCATATAAATCAAATTTTCAAAATTGACAAAATTGAAAATTCTCATCATAAGGGGCAGCTTTAACTTACTTCGGAAGGAAAACAAGACAGCCCAATCCAGTAAGCCCTATTTAGAAAACGGACACATAAATATCTCGATTTATACATTGCCGTCCCCAAAGCTGAATGTCTACTTAAGGCTAGATCCCACTGGACTAAGATAAAAAAACGCGATACCTTGCGATTCCACTTCGCGGATTTTTGTGGAATGATGGTTGGGTGATCAGGAATGATCTTATCAAATTTTGACAGATATTAACAGATCCTAGGATAATCAGGGAGAGCGAAGAAAGTTTTGAAATGTTCAAAACTTATTTTTCAATCGTACGAAAAAGATCTATCGTAAATCAATGTTAATTCAATCCCAAATCAATTTTAACGAATTGTTGAGGCTTTGCAAAGATTTTTTACATGATCATGGTGAAATGTGTTTAATATCGTATAACGATAGCCCACAATTTCTTAAGATCTCTAATACTATATGACTGCGAAGGAATTACAATCTATTGCGATGTAGGCCTACTACGATATATTACAATCCCCTACAACAACATTGCAATCTACTTACGATGTTATCAAAGAATTGCAAATGAGTATGAAATGCAAGCGTCAGTCTACTTTAAGTTCTCATAACATTTTACTGTAGAACATCGAACTGTAAAAATGGGACCAATTAGGGGAAAACTAACAGGCCATCTAAACGGCTTGACCCACCATCTTCTTTGCTTTCTTTCTCATTGTATTTCTCTTTGCTTTGTTGTATCAACGGCACTTGCAGTGAATTGTGCAGAATATTAACAATATACGTGGTACCAAGTTCATTGTGGACCATCGGGGAGCAGCTGTGAGTTTATTATTAAAATGCAATTCTTAAATAGTTCCCTACATTGCTGACAATCTTAACGAATCGTAAATAATCGTAACCATTCTTACTCTGATCCTAAGCAATCGTGTCTATCGTGATTAATCATAATACCATCTTATTCACTCGTAAAATAATGTTATCTAATCGTGTATATCTGTAAGAAAATCGGAATTGCTTGGTGAGTGATCGTGTCTATTCTCAGAACCATTGTACTTTATCGTAACAAATCTCATCATATCTTAACTAAACCGATCCCCGAAATTCTTGATATTTTCCTCAAATTAAACCTAAAATCGCTAGAAAATCGCATCCATCATTTGGGTAAAACATTTTACACGATCATTTTACAATCAAATTGGTATATTGATCGTATAAGATTGCACACTGATCTTAGTCCGGGGGACTCAGGCTTCACAAGAGTCCAGTCTACAATGAATTAAAATTAGTCTGACTTAACAAAAAAGCTTTCTGAAAATGCGTGCAGCAATCAACTGTATATGGTTTTATTGAGCGTTTACATGTCAACTAAGACATAGTGGTCATTTTATTTCTTTATTTTTTATGTTTTTCGATGCGGCGCAAATCGGTTATACTTTGCGGTTGTCATTATCCCACGAATTTTACCAGTTTGGGTCAACCACGCTACCAATGCGCTATCCTGGCGCCACATTGGATCCAATGTGTAAGCATAAATGGTTTTGGCCTGCAATTTGAAAGTTTCTTGGCTAAATTGAGCGACACATACACTGTTGCTGCAGTGCACAGCCAAAATGCAGTATCTTCTCACTTATAAAGTAGGCATAAGCATATACTGCATTTTGGCCTTACACGACAGTTCAGCACTTTGGCTGCTAGGATACGATATGGAAAATAAATCACCTCCGCGCATATACTGATAAAACATGCAAAGTAAGTATGATTTACGTAGACGGAAGTCAATAATGTCGTCGTTTGTTTTATTTCTCTACTCATTTGATGTAAAGAGGCCCGATGGCTGCACCACTGGCATCACTGAATCAGAAAAAGGACACTCTCTAGAAGAAGCCCAGTAGGCATACATGCTCAAAATAATAATTGGATTAATCGATGTTCTATACATATTCTACTTTTATTTTCGTAATTTGTTTATAAATGTACAGAGTAAGTGACATTATTTGGAAATAAAACAATTGATTATTGAAGGAAAATTCCTAAATAGTCGGCATTCATAATTCAGGCCCCAAGTGATTTCTCATATCGATATCTTTTTTAAGAACAGAAAAAAATTGTTAATAACTTAAGGTACTTAATCAGTTAATTTCGTGAATGGTAAGCTCTATAAAATATAATGATGTTCGCTGATGAAACGTTTCACTATTAGTATCCATGACGCTAGTAGCTTGTATATTTTTATAAATCTCCTTAATGAATTATATCTCGCAATGTATTTGACTTGAATAATCGATGTTCCTGCAGCCTGGCTTTATTTTTTTGAAATTCGCCTCGGCTGTGTGTAGTAGCCTACAGGGGCTAATGTAGCAAACATGGCTTCAGTAACAATTTCATGATAAATCTTGTAACTGCAGCATGTTGTCAAAAAAATGTATCCACATATTCTAAAACGTTTTTATCAATGTCACTTATAGGTCAATAAAGGTCACCACCCAAAAGTCACTAAATAAAACAAAAACTGACTCTGGTAATTTACCAGTGGGTGGGAATTCATATGAATCGTGCACAACTTTTTAAAATTTGACATTCAAAATGAAAAAAAAAAAAAAAAATGGAAAATGGCCGCCAAAATGACAAAATGACAAGTTGATTATTTCAGATCGTGTTGGCAACACCTAAGCATTGTGTATTACCACCTTTAGTACTTATATTGTGATGATAAAAAACATCTTCAAAATGACGAAGTGGAACGCAAGTGTAAGAGCATTGTCAAGCAATTGTGTGAAGCTTTTTGCTGTTTTTTTCTTTAATAAAAAAATCAGCCAGCTAGTCATTAAGGACAAGGATATGCCGTGAGGGGCAAGCTGGTTATTATAGCCTTAATTCCAGTTTACTTTAGTACTGGAATTTTCGTCTTCTTAAAGTTTGCAACATATCCTTCGTCTCTATAATTTCAAAATGATTCAGTGGGCCAGAAAGTAATTTCATGCAGTGATAAAATTAATGTAAAGGGTTTTTTTAGCATACACACAATGCCAATGAGGTAGCGATTAGTAGTTTAAATCACTTGTATGATTTGCGATAAAAATATATAATTTAAAGGCAGATAAACTGTGACAATCATCCGAAACCGACTCAGAAAATACATCAGCTCTACCTTAGAATTTAGCGCGTTAGATGCTGCATTATTTTGTCATTTTCTAATGAGTAAAAAATGGTTATACCCACCTCTAAAACTACACCTGTGATAAATGATGATTTCAAGTGTACGCATTAATGTTTTCAAGTGAACTTACATTAATATTTTATGAACTTGCAATGCATAAATGTTTCTTGAACTTGCTCATAGTCTCAATGTTTGGCAAGTATGAGTGACTGTAGTTAACCCTTTAACCGCCGGTGCCGCATATATTCGGGTTTTCATTTTTTATTAGCACATTAAGTACCACATATTAGAAATGTTAAAGATAAAATGTGACATCAATCAGCAAGATTTGAAAAGAGTTAACCTCCATTTTGTCAAATCTGAATAATTTTCACTCACTTGAAGTTGTTGATCGCGTCAGCGAGACACAACTTCAAGTGGGTGAAAATTCAAATTGAATAATTTGGCGGTTGAAGGGTTAAGGTTCCAGCACTTCATGTTTCATTAAGTGAATACATACATTATCATCGCGAGTTTGTCCATACTACTGATTATTCTTATAGTCCAGTTGCTGCTCTTATATGTTCAATGGGGACCTAGAAATTATGAGAAGTGTAAGATGTTTCGACTGATTCATATTAGTATGATGTCACTGAACAAATTTAGGTTTGTTGCCCAAGTGACAACTTTGGGCAACTTTTTTTATTAGCATAATTAAAATAATTAGAATAATCAGCTCAATCTGCATTATGGTCCAATGTAAAATGTTACTTTTGGACCAGTGGCTGCAGAAAAATGGCCAATAATAAACTTGTGTTTAGGTCAGATCCAAAAAAATCACTTCTGATCTTATATTTATACTCTGCCTCGCCGATAAAAGTTTTTCCTCCGTCCGTCCGGCCGTACGTCCGTCGTGCCGTCCATTCATCACTAGCCTTGGCTAATCGATATATTAATAAATGTTCCAGCTACAGTGTATCAGCTGCATTTGTATCTGGCGAATATCTCGTTGAAATTCTAACATGGGTGACCTTGACCTATTTTTGCAGATCGTACAGGTCAAAGGTCACGCAAAGGTCGATTTCCTATCGCTATATAAAGCACCGTTCTAAAGAACCGTTCAAGTTACAGTGACCCAGTCTGAACCACTGGTGTATCTGGTGAATATCGCGGTCAAGTTGAAATACAGGCGAATTTTACATATTTTTATGACAACGGGTGACAACTAAAGGTCAAGGTCAATGCTATATGATTTTATCAAATTGATATGTGAGTCTGCTGTATTGTGGTCCAGTCGGTCCAGTGTTTCAGGGCTTCAAGATTAACTTATTATGTTAGTTACAGGTCACGATTAAGCAAAATATGTCAAGGTCGTCATACATCACGTGATGTAACTGTTTGTATAGCTGATACAGGCACACAAAACAAGTTATTTTTCAATTGTGTATGAGGCTTTGTTTGCACGTTTTCTCATCATTGGGCAGCAGCCAAACATTCAACTCCTCGCAGAGATGCAAAGATGCCTCACAAGATGTGAAGTGGTGAAAAGTACCAAGGTGCAACTATCTTTATCATCTTTGCTCAATATGCCTATGAAGGATTAAGTGCCAAAGATCGTGAGTGTCAGAGAAGAGCTGGTGAGGGTGCTGCAATATATCAACTGCCACCTACTTCTCGACTTCCACCTCGCGATGCTATCAAACCCAGCCAGCAAGTGCCAGCTGAATCAACTTCTCTGCAGTTTAAGTCATGGACACAACATCAACATGGTTGGAAAAGAAAACTGTCTTGTACATCGCAATGAGGCTGGAATAACCTTGGTAAGCTACATGATGAAATTTTCTGAAAAAGGTGAGGCACATGTGCTGATGGAGAAGTGGGACAAATCAATGCTTGATATTACCATGCTGTCTCTGCGCTGAGAGTGAAATGCCAAGGGCTGTCACAGTGCGACACGGTTTCTTTCCCATGTGGAAAGGGCAAGGACCAAATTCTTTTGTGGAAGACTGTTGCTCCATAAGTGTCACAGATCAGAAGCAACTTAAGACATCGCCAACTTTGGCTGGCAGATTGCAGGAGGCTCGCAAGTGATGAAATTTACTTCCTAAGCTTCTTAGTGTCATCAGTCTTAGATATTGTGGAGAGCCTCAGCAAACGAGTGGTAGCGTGCTCGGCTTCAGACCGCCAGGGCTATTATCTAGAATCCTGTGTCTGGAGAGCAGCGTCATTTCATTCATCTCACCATTCTCAGGAGGTTTCCCTGGCCCAGTTTAGCCTATATGTGCACAAAGGTGGCCTAAAACCACATTCATTTCATTTCAGTTTTAGATGATTGTTGCAATTCACTGACTAGGAAAGAATCAGAGGACATTCATGTTGAAGAGGAGGAGGAAGAGGACGAAGTCGGGAGGATAGAAAACAATGAACTGTTCGATTTTTTTGTACATACAAACTTATCGTACATGCAGTTTTAGGATGTTAAGAGTATGTTTTCATGGTTTGTTATATCTGTGTTCTTCACACCTTGCCAATAACATCCAGGTAGACTGTGTTAATTGTATGGATAATTTTTTTGGCAAAATGATTATTTCATTACTTTTATTGAAACAGGGCCGTTTTCATGTAGTGATAATTATGTGGACCTCCATCAGCCTTTAGTTTGTGTGGCCCACGACACGAACCCCTGTGTTTTGCAAGCAAATATAATGCGCTGTTTATTTACGTATACATGTAGGCCTACTGTAGCCTGTGTGTACATGTAGCTGTGAATGACTCAGCGGCAGGCATATGGCTAATCACCCTAGAATTGATACTCACAGAAGAACCCATTTTGGCCTACCATGCATTAAGGCCTAGGCTTGAGTACTGTAGACAAATTTAGACTATAACATGGTGTGTGCTGCCCAGGGTATTCAAGGGTGTGTTTTCGGGTATAGCTGTATAGGTCCAAGGGTTTGAGCATCCAGACTGCACACACGTATTGTAATATTGAAACAAAAGAACCCAACTGTTTTAATGTGTGAAGTACAACAATTGTTAGCCTATGCCTATAGTCTCTAAATAATGAGCTGCGATATGTTATCCTCGTGTTTGCTAACACAATAATTACATTTTATTATCTATATCAATATAACGTAACTACTAGGCCTACCCCCTAAAAGAACAACTCCTATAGATATGTATATATTTAAGCATACACTCAATTTTCTTGAGTCTAACTTCAGATTAAATTGCAATTTATTTATGTCTGACGTAACTCTTTTACACTGATTAGGTCGTGGGCTTCCTGGGCACTGCCCATTTCATATTATTGGTCAGTTAGTTTGGTTTGCATCATAATCATGACCTTTGAGCTGATTTATTTATTACCATTAACCTCAGAAATGAATTCCTCAGAGATCTGAATTATATGCAAATGTGGTATTGGAGATTTGTGTACATCCATTGGTTTTAAATTAACATTTGGCATTAGTCCCCATTGCTAATTATGCTAATTATGTTAATTATGCTAATTAAAAAAGTTGCCCAAAGTTGCCGTCTGGGCAACAAAGCTGAATTTGTTCATTGACCCATTGGGAACATGAATCAATCAAAAAACCTTACACTTCTCACAATTTCTAGGTTATATGGACGGCAACTGGACTATTATAAGATTTAAAATCTGAAGACACAGACGGTAGTTGTGGAATTCGCGGCACGGGTCAGGCCGGTCTAGATGGGATAATTGGAAGTTGATGACAGGGTCCGGAGAGACTTGTTGGTTCCCGAGTCAGCCGGCCGGTGTCGCTGCGGGCTATAGAGTGAGCGTGCGAGAGTGCGCCCCATGGGGCCCGCAATGGGGCCCGGCCATGGGGCCACACAGGGGGTGATTAACGTCACAGGGACCAGAGCACATCCCCGGGGCTAAAAGCCACGTCTCTACCTTTATTCAACCTTTCAACCGCCTATGTTCCAAAACCACCTATAACTTTTAAATGATTGTGCAAATAATGCGAAAAAGTAAGGATCGAAAATAAATCAATTGAACATTTCCGCACATCATCATATTTTTCGTATCATGAAACTTGCGACATAAAAATTCTTAATATAGGTGCCTACGAGATGGTTTTCAACGCGGAATCAAAATCGTTGACATTTTATATTCCGCACCCAAGCAGCCTTAATGTGCCCGTAGGGTATCCAACCACTGGTCCGTACAGCAAATAATAATACACTACTCCCTGCGGCTGCCGCACCTCCCGCGAAGCACTTCCCAGCGCCAAAGAAAAACTGGACAAACGCTGGATCAATGCTGGACCTATGTCCCTCACGTTGGCCCAGCTCTGAACCAACGCTGGCTTGATATATCCCATCTGGCCGTCTTCCCTTACCTTTCACTCGTCCCTCCCTCACCTAGCCACCCTAAAGCCCAAATCTGGTGACTTTTCGTGGCAATTTTCAATCGCCTATCAGATATGTCCCCTGAGATTTGGCCACGAGACCAGATGGAGACACCGCATGGACGACAGATGGTTCCAACATGAACTCTGACACCTGCCTAAAAGTTGATCAAACTGTTGTTAGCGGGGTTAAATGGCTGCATCATGCTAAAGGTGTGATCCACACGCCAGGCGCTGATTGTTTTCAAACAAGCAGATTGTTTCAATGATTATTATCAAATATCCTACATCTAATCTGATTTGTTATAAGTCTTATTTTTTATTGATTATTTAATTTTACACAATTAATTAAGAATATAGTTTTATACCAGGACGCTTCTCAATCCGAGCGGCTATAAAATGGATCACAATATATCAAAATAAGATAATATTAAAGTAGCTGCCAATTTCAATCTAGGGCTACTTCGTCTCCTTGAATATGAAAGTGTGTATTTGCCACTTTGGGAAGCGGCAGATACACACTTTCATATCCAAAGAGACCACTTGACATTAATCAACACATTACTTCACATATTTAATAAAGCTGGACAATTATCGTTGGTTAGTATTTTTTTGTTTTTTTCCTATCTTGTCATCCCGAATAATGTAAAATATGATGTAGCCCTCTTCTACGTCAGCAAGGCCTATAGTTTAGTGAAACGTTGAAGGCACCTAAAATGTGACACTGCGCAGATCGATAAAAAAAAATAATAAGAATTGAGAATAAGTGAAAGTCCGTCGACTCAGGACTTTAAGCGGCGTCCTCGGACACTATTTATGTAAAAAAGACCCATAGACCGCCTGATTTGCCAAGTTGACCATGTCGACCAATCAGAGGCCAATCAACGTCCATCTAGGAGATAAATTCATTGTACGGATTTTAGCTTCGTCTCAGAATTTCATTACATGTCAAATGGTTTATCTCTGAAATACCTTTCAAAATTTCGCCGACATTTTCAGGGTAGTCGCTGCATGACTAGAAAATAGTGTGTGTAGCATTTCATGACAATTGGACTAAAATTGACTTGAAAATCAGCGAAATTCATTCACCCTGGTTTAAATGTGAATCTGGGCATAGCATCATGCACATGTTACTTAAATAAGCTACATTAAACTATATCGTTCATTTATTATGGATAACTATACAACTTTAAATTACTACTTAGATGACATGTAGGCCCTATTTCTTATTTGTAGGCCTATATGTGCATAATTATGCCAGAAGTGACACTGTTCTGGCCGCTTCTAAACCTATATATATGAATAAAGTTTAAGAAATAATTACACTCAGCCATGACTAGCCCTTTCGGAGAAACCACGCTCCAAAGAGTGCCCCTTTATTTGAGTTTCCCATATTGTACCTGTGGGGTAGGCCTACATTATATGGTGACACGTTGTCCGGTGAAGTGTGAGTAAACTTGAAGAAGTTGTCTGCGTGAAAGGTGCACAGCTCCATACGTCAAAGCTTATACGGATCACAAGTTTACCATTACGAGGTCAGCGTTCACCAGAGGGCAACCTCATCAGTCATTGCTGGTGTGTCACCGCACTGTGTCACAGTTGCTGAGAAAAGGCTGCCCCATCACTTGTCCACCATTGGGCCAGCGTCGGTGACGCTTGCCCAATGGTGTACAAGTGATGGGGCATGTATAGTTCCCGTCCAAGACACCAGTCCACGCGGCAGCACTTGTTTGAAGGACAGATGGACACCCTCTGGTGCCGATTTGTCACGCTTCATTAAGCCCGGGCTTATTATTCACCACCTAGAAATTTTATTCATAAAATCGGCAAATTTACGTCCGGAGCCAGCTGGGACTAAAGGCAGGGCCAGCCGAGCGGTAAGGCCCCATGGCGGGTCATGTGCGCTCAGACGCCCGGAAACAATGCCTCTCTCCTCAAAGTCATAGAGAAGTTATACGTCTGTATGGCTGATGGCCGGCAACATGCAAGATGGCAGGTTCAATGTGCTGGGCGGCTGCTTTTTGATGCTCCTTTCTTGTTCGCATAGGCTCCGGCCATATTCTCGTCAAGTTTCGATATATCGTAATATGAAATGAAACTAATAGGGTTTTAAGCCACCTTTGTGCACATATAGTCTTAACTGGGCCAGGAGACCCTCCTGAGGATGGTGAGATGGATGAGATGACACTGCCCTCCAGACACAGGATTCGAAATTCGAGCCCTGTCGGTCTGAGGTCGAGCACGCTACCTCTCGGTCACGGAGGCTCCCCACAATATTAAATCTTTACGAGTGAGCGGGGAAGAAACATTTTATTTCTTTGAAACTTGACGACCAGAGAGGCGATCTCCGACTTTTGAAGCAGGCAGCTTTAACCACTGATTGGTCGATATGGCCTCCTGAATCGTTAAGTCGTTCTCTCTGTGGTGAGGCTATAATTGGATTTATGCAAACTTGTTAATAATATAACATAAGAGCAGTTCACGGTATGTAAATGTATCTGGACTCTCGCCATACACCACGAGGTGTCCCACAAACAAAATGTCCACGGACTGGTTTCGTTCAACGAAATAATGGAGTTATCTTTTATCCTATTTAGTTGCCTTGGCTATATTATATTTGACGAGGATCGTCATCTTTTTCTAGACGATGTAGGCCTATCACGCCGCTTGAGCCAGGTTCTCACAATACTTTTCTGTTTATTTGAAAGAACGATCCATTCTACTTAACAACGGGATCTCCGTCATAAAGTAAGCTAATAATGATTACACGAACTATTTTAATAACTGTTTTTTTATACTAGCCATATGACTCTCGGAATTCACGACAACATAATAAATTATTAAATTATGTCGTGACATTGGGTACAAAAGGGCGTATCTGCCACTTTACAAAGTAGAAGTTACGCCCTATATATCATATCGAAGAGAACGATTTTGTATAATAATAATAATTATCATCATAGGTCTAAATTGTAATAAAATTTCAATTGATATAGATGTGTTTAAAAGATTTATGAAGTCACTTTGCGCTGCGGTTTAGTCTCGGCATCATTAACAGCTCACGAAAAGGTGATTAGAAAACTACATGAGATGAGTTGGACGTATTCTGGTCACGAAGTGCCATACCAGCCAACACAAAACACTTTACACTTATTACATTTATACAATGTTGGACCAACGTCGAAAACGTTGGACCGGCGTTGTACAAATGTTATACAAATGCTTTGTGTTTGCTGGGATGTAGTCACGTGTAATTAACTATGCAAAATAGATCCACTGGTCATCCACAGCTTGAAAAAAAGCTGTTTATAAAACTAATATCACGATAAGATTTACACATGCCTATTTGACGATTAAGCTCTACACAGAAATGGTTCAATGTTTGGGGAAACAGAAACACGTCATTCACATTTTGCACGTAGATCAACCACCATGATCAAACATCGTTATCCGAGACGTAGAATTGTAATAAATGTTCCATAAATATAATGATTCAATATTTGGTTTGTTCTGATTCAATATTTGATTTGTTCTCAGTATATTTGGCAAAAAGACGATTATTTTGGACTCATATTTTTGACAAAGGTAGCATATCTGTAAAAATAAAAAAATGTGCTTAATGAAGATATTACTCTTCAAATTAATACATAATGACAATAATATCATTACATTTTATTTATAAAGTACATAATTTATTGAGCTATGATAACATTGTAAAATGTAGTAAAACCACCACAACACGAAGTATGGCACGATCAACATGATGTATTTGATACATTACCATAAAAATTACATCTAGATTGCAGGCTGATAAACGAAGACAACGAGAAGTGAATTACACTTGTATCATTTTTGCAAGGATAAGAGGTTATACAATATGGCATTATTGTAAATTGTAAAATACTGTTCGCCGCCATAGTAGAACTCAGTAAGCTACATGTACCATAATAATGACTTAGATATAAAAGAACAACAGCGTAATAATCATAAAAAAACGACAATTGTTCATGACTGCGTACCACACAACCCTTGTCCTTAGTAATCCTGCTGTAAGCTGTGACCAGTAATATACGAAGAAGATGAAGAAAAAGTTGAAGAAGCATCTGAAGAAGAGTCCGATATCCACGCAACTATCGTATTCGACCACCACAGCGTTTAGTTAGGAGCGGGCACATTATAACCGGATAGGCTACTATTGATAACGTCACTGACATTGTCCATGGCGTGTTGATGCTGTTATCTCTGTTCATATACAAATAATATCCATTTGGACTGCTTGGGTGTTAGTATCTTTAAAATTGGCAATCTCAAAATATTTACAAGAAAGTTCAACACTCGTTCATATTTGATTTTGTGGACCAGCCAACACTAGACGTTCAACCAATGCTGGTTTAATGTTGGCCCAGCGTTGTAGACGGTGGGCCAGCATTAAACCAAAATTGGTTCAACGTCTAGTGTTTGCACCAGTGTACTCACAAGTTGCCAAATTGAAGTTGTGGGGCGCGGTAGCCAGCCGCAACTTAAGTGGACGAAATAAACAAAATTAATAGACCAGATCCCCAACAAACGTGTGGCATTTAACCAAGGAAAATAGAATCAGATTCTATCTACCTTGATTCAACCAATGTCGGGTGCACCGTCTGCGACGCTGGCCTAACAGTAAACCAACATTGGTTCAACGCCTCGTGTTTGCTGCAGGGTCAACGGACTATCCCTTCAAGTGGGAAATTGTACAATTGAAATTTTCACCCACTTGAAGTTGTGTCTCGCTACCGCGACCCACAGGGCGGGGGCCCTAGGGTAGTGGTTAGCACCGCTGCCTTTCACGCCAGAGTCCGGGGTTCGGTTCCCGGTCTCGGCGGTTTGAAAGAAACAAAATTGTTTCTTCCCCATCCACGTGTGAAAGTTAGTATTGTGGGGAGCCTCCGTGACCGAGAGGTAGCGTGCTCGGCCTCAGACCGCCAGGGCTCGAATTTCGAATCCTGTGTCTGGAGGACAGTGTCATCTCAATCATCTCACCATCCTCAGGAGGTTCTCCTGGCCCAGTTTAGCCTATATGTGCACAAAGGTGGCCTAAAGCCCGATTCATTTCATTTCATTTCATTTTTACCGCGACCCACAGCTTCAAGTGAGTGAAAATTACCCAAGTATATAAATGGAATAAAAACATTTGCAGTGTAGCAAATTTAGTGCTCATTTGTCCCTTTAAATACCCCTGTCTAAATGACAAATAAACAGGTTATAAACGACTGTAGACGTAGTTAGCACTTTCAGGATTAATACTGCAGTGGAGTTATGCGTGAGGTCAGACATTCGATTCAGCTATTGTGTGGAGCTCTGTGAACGTGTCTGTGTCTGGCGGTGGTACGCTGCCCAGGGCGGTGGTACGCCTGCGTATCGTGGCTCTCTGTTTCTCGCTCAGCTCGGCGTCCTCTCCTCGCGTGATCTTCAGCTCTGTCTTCAGGATTATCTCGTTGGTGATGTACGCCTCTCGTCGGATCTGCTGCTGCAGCTTGCTGGGCACGTCCGGGATGAAGAAGGCGATGGACACCGTTATCAGGATCACCAAGTTCTGTAGACAAAAAAAAAGAAAAAGAGTGGATTAGGGAGATAGAAAAAACCCTTACAACGCTGACGTATTGTTGTATAAACCATGGAGACCAAAGAGTTTTTCAATTTAAAATCATCTTAAATGTTTTAGTTAGCTCTTTCCGATTCATTTGAATACCTGTGTTATGGGTATAAGGCCATTAAAAATATTTAGTTATTTCAGTATCGAGAAAAGCAAAACGTGGTACTAAGATAATGTTGGCCTAAGATGGAAGAATTGTCGTCAAAGACTTAAAAGGCAAGATCTCAACCGTGACGTCAGAGAATGAACCCAAGACCTGTTTTTACAGCAAAGCTTAGTTTTATTATTATTATTATTATTTTTATTATTATTATTATTATTATTATTATTATTATTATTATTATTATTATTATTATTATTATTATTATTATTATTATTATTATTATTATTATTATTATTATTATTATTATTATTATTATTATTGTTATTGTTATTGTTATTGTTATTGTTATTATTATTATTATTATTATTATTATTATTATTATTATTATTATTATTATTATTATTATTATTATTATTATTATTATTATTATTATTATTATTATTATTATTATTATTATTATTATTATTATTATTATTATTATTCTAATTATTCTTCTTCTTCTTCTTATTATTATTATTATTATTATTATTTGTATTATTATTATTATTATTATTATTATCATTATCATTATCATTATCATTACTTTTATTATTATTATTATTATTATTATTATTATTATTATTATTATTATTATTATTATTATTATTATTATTATTATTATTATTATTATTATTATTATTATTATTATTATTATTATTATTATTATTATTATTATTATTATTATTATTATTATTATTATTATTATTATTATTATTATTATTATTATTATTATTATTATTATTATTATTATTATTATTATTATTATTATTATTATTATTATTATTATTATTATTATTATTATTATTATTATTATTATTATTATTATTATTATTATTATTATTATTATTATTATTATTATTATTATTATTATTATTGAACTTTAAAATCACCCGGGCTTTCAAGCTACTGATTTTCATGACAGACATCAGTTTTTGTATTATTACTTTTACTACTACACATTTTACACATTTTATTTGTTTTTGAACAATACACTCACACTTAAATCGACTGTTAGAGTATACGCTTCATAGCCATGGATAGTTATTAATGGATTTATGTAATATATGTAACAGATATATAGGTAGTCATTCTTATAAACTAAAATGTTTTGCTTGTAAATGTTCATTTCACCTTACGTGTATAACTGGTTTGACAAAAAAAAGATTTTAGATTACTCAGTAATTCCAATTGGATGTGTAAATTATGTGCAATAGAACTATTTCCTCTCAATCTCATTGAAGACGATAACATATTTAATAATGTTATTAGCGATCAGTGTAATATACCTTTATCTTTATCCGTTGATGAATTAGAAAACAGAGTAATTAATGTTTTTGAAACAAATGATGTTGATGATACTGGATTTACAGACCCTCTGAATGACTTAGACCCAGATCAGCATTATTTTAATGAGCTCAGTTCTTATACGGAGTGTAAATATTACTTGGAATCAGGTTATAATAAGAAGTTACAGAGCTTAAATATATCAAAAGATAATTTCTCATTAATTCATCTGAATATACGTAGTGTGATGAAGAACATGTCACAATTTGAGAATTATCTCCAAATTATTCACCATAAGTTTACTTTTATTGGCTTGTCAGAGACCTGGATTAATGAAGGTACTGCAGATTTGTTCTCAATTAATGGATATGTATGTGTACATAAATTTAGATCATGTAAACGCGGAGGAGGTATTTCAATTTTTATTAGGGATCAGATTCCATATACTTTAAGGAATGATTTAATTGTATTTCAAACTGATTTTGAAAGTATATTTATTGAAGTAGATGGTTAATACATGAATAGTGATGTTAATGTTATTATTGGCGTCATTTATATACCACCAGATAATGATATCAATGTTTTTTACACAGAAACTTATTAATGTTTTTATTTCTATTCACAAAGAAAAAAACATGCTACATTATGGGTGATTTTAAAATAATTTTTTCAAATTCAAATATACATAATCATACTTCTGAATTTGTTGACACATTGCATGAATATAACTTCTTCCCATTAATTAGCAAACCTACTCGTGTTACAAAAGTATTTGCAACACTTATTGACAACATTTTTACACACAATATAAAGCACAAGGGTATTTAATATTCTATTCTATATGCAGATATCACTGCTCAATTTCCAATTTGTAATATACTTAACAATAATGTACAACATGAATCGCCAATTATTATTAAAAGAGATATGAACAATTATAACGTGATTAAATTTCATAATCTTCCTGAAACTACCGACTGGAGTTTTGTTTGCTTGGAGAGCTCTTGTCAAGCATCATTTCACTTTTCCATTTACTTGAGTATTTTAACGCTTGCTTCCCCATTAAACATGTTAAGTCGCATAATAAAAATAGAAAATGTTCGCCAAGTGATACCCTGAAAAGGTTAATTATTAAAAAGAATAAAACATATTTACTATTCAAAAAAATTCCTAATGTACCCAACGAAGTTTTATATAAACAGTATAGATCTAAAGTAGATTCTGAAATGCGCGTAGCTGAACACAAATATTAGCAGAACATGCTTGAAAATAACAAATTCAAACTAAAAAAGAGCTGACAGATTCTGAAAGATATCATAGGGAAATCGAAACCAGGTCATATGAGTAACAAATTTTTAATGAATGGTAGTATTGTAGAGGACAGTAAAGTCATTGCTAATGCATTTAATGATTTTTATATAAACATAGGCTGAAATTTAGCAGGTAAAATTTAACCTAATAATCCTTATATAAATCCGACAAGTTATATAAAAATAATGTTACAGATAGCTTTTTTATTGCACCGGCAACTAATGCGGAAACTAGTGCTGGGTGGGATGGTTTAACACAATCACTGCTCAAACCAATATTTTTTAACGTAACTGAACCCCTCACTCATGTGATGAATTTATCTTTAGCTCAGGGCATTGTCCCTCTAGAACATAAAATTGCTAAGGTTACGTCTTTGTTTAAAAATGATAATAAAATGTATGTGAATAACTATAGACCTGTATCTGTATTACCATTGTTATCTAAAATCATAGAACGACTGATGTATAACAGAATATTAACATTTATTGATAAACATGACATATTATACAGAAATCAGTTTGGTTTCAGACAAAATTACTCACCAAATTTAGCTTTATTAATAACATTAGTTGATAAAATTACTGGATCATTACAAAAAGGAGAATGTGTTTTAGGAGTATTTTTAGATTTTAGTAAGGCATTTGATGCAGTTAATCATAACATTTTATTGACAAATTATATTTATATGGAATTCGTGGTACAGCACTAGATTGGATCACAAATTATCTCTCGGATAGAAAACACAATGTAGTTTACAATAATACTAAATCAGATGAAAAACATATTACTTGTGGGGTTCCACAGGGTTCTATCTTGGGACCTCTTTTCTTTTTGTTGTACATGAATGTTATTTGCAATGTATCTGACATTCTGTTTCCTATTCTATTTGCAAATAATACTAATATATTTTTGAATGGTAAAAATATTGATGAATTAGTACAATGTATGGACTGTGAGTTAAACAAAGTTGTTATTTGGTTAGCCGCTAATAAGTTATCTTTAAACATTAAAAAGACACATTTTATGATTTTTCGCTCGAAATGATGTTGTATTGATAACCAACAAGTTATAAGAATTTGTACCTAAAAAATAGAATTTGTTGAGCACACTAAATTTCTTGGGATCTACATTGACTTTAATTTATCTTGGAGTCAACATATATCCTATTTAAAAACTAAATTATCTAAAGGTCATAAGAAAGGCAAGAAAAGCATTATCTAAAAATATGTTAGTTACACTGTATAATTCCTTAGTTTTTCCTTATCTAAATTATTGTTTAGAGGTTTGGGGTGGTGCTCAAGATTATTCTTCATAAACGAGCTACAAATGTATTAGATTGATCACCTGTTCGTCTCGGATGACACACACAAAACCAATTTTTCTTCAATTAAAATTATTAACACTGAAATAGTTATATCTCTACAAGGTTGGATTGTTAACGTTTACAAAATGCCTGTACCAAAACATATTAATGATTACATCAATGTTAATGCAGATTTTCACACTTATAATACCAGACATGCATCCTTATTTCGGTTACCACTTACCCGTACTAACTTGATGAAAAGAACTTTTAGATATATAGGTGTCAAAATATGGAATAGAATTAGTGGTGATATAAATCATAAAGTGCCAATTGGATCTTTTAAAATAAACCATAAAAAATATATTATGTATAACTGTATGGATATTTTTGAACATTGCTTTGTTTTATGTTTTATATAATTGTATAATATATTGTTAACACATGTATCGTTATGTGGGTAGTGATAATTTGTGTGTACTTTAGATTCGATTTTGTTATTTTGTTTGCACTGCACGCGCATGCTCAATGAATGAGTTAATATGAAGTTTAAAGGGTATATAGGCAAATCTGCCCTTTTCCCGTTGCCACCATTTGTATTACGGTTATTTGTTTATATTGATTGTTGGAATATTATGGCAATAAACACAATTATTAATATTATTAGTGCGGGGATCGTCTTTAGACGTCAGAATGTGACGTCAATAGACATCATATTCTGACGTCTGATGAGAATATACGTTAATAAACATGTTATTGAACAATAATATGAGTGAAATATTGTTATGTGAAGCATCAGAATTCAGCCCCATGCAACGAAACGCTTAAAATAATTCTGCCATGCAGAAAGTTCAATCATTTCAAATATTGCAAGTTTAGCCTGGAATTACAGTTTAACAAAGTTTTACGCGGAGCTGAATTAATTACGCTTCAAGGAGAATACATACCTCAAACACCACCACAAATATAAACTGTGCTGCCAAAACGTTCCAAAATGTAGATGTGTACTCGTATTGATTGTCCGCCCATGGTGGCTCACGGTAATCGCGATATCTAGAAAATCACATTTCACATTAATCATGCTAATTTACCTAGTTATATTAATCAGAAGTATTGACCTGTATACATGTATGCTCGACCAATACAAGGAAGATTGTCTGTTTTATATGTATTAAAATACCTACCAATAAATTGTTCTTTCTTCGTTTGTCATAGTATTTGACTATGACAAACTTTTATATTCATTGACTTGACATTTAGTGTGACTTAGTATAATATCACGTTAAACATGTTAAATAATTATTCCATTATCATGTAATCCACCCACCCTCAGAAGATTCGGTTCGTGGTCATATTGTTTGTGGAAAATGCAATAAAAGATGATCGATTTACTTAATCTTACCCGGCTCGGTGCAAGGCATCAATACCCTACTAATATAACCCAGCAAACACGAGGAGTTGGCCCTATGCTGGGTTGATGTTGGCCCATCGTCTATGACGCAGGCCCAACATCAACCCAACATTGGGCCAACACTTCGAGTTTGCTAGGAAAATCAGTCATTATGTCATCATTTAAAAATCAATGCCCATTCTTTTAAATTTGGTTTACAAGCCGCACACAGTCATATACAATGATGTGAGCGAATTGAGTGTGGGGATGCACATGTTCAAACTCACCTGCAGAGTTCAATGTCCTGATATTCGCCATCAGGGTCGTCAGGGACGCTGTCCTCGTGGTAGTCCGAGACGTTGAAATAGGAGAGAGTATAGTTAGTATATCCAGTGAGACGACCGTCCTCACTGTACTCTATCAGATAAACCATCCGATGGACAAAACCAGAAGTGATCGCGATGATAAACGCCTAGAAAAATAACACTTTATATAAACCATCCGATGGACAAAACCAGAAGTGATCGTGATAATAAACGCCTAGAAAATAACACTTTATATAAAGCATCCGGTGGACAAAACCAGAAGTGATCGCGATGATAAACGCCTAGAAAAATAACACTTTATATAAACCATAAGGTGGACAAAACCAGAAGTGATCGCGATGATAAACGCCTGGAAAAATAACACTTTATATAAACCATCTGGTGGACAAAACCAGATGTGATCGCGATGATAAACGCCTGGAAAAATAACACTTTATATAAACCATCCGGTGGACAAAACCAGAAGTGATAGCGATGATAAACGCCCCGAAAAATAAACACTTTATATAAACCATCTGGTGGACAAAACCAGAAGTGATCGCGATGATAAACGCCTGGAAAAATAACACTTTATATAAACCATCCGGTGGACAAAACCAGAAGTGATAGCGATGATAAACGCCTGGAAAAATAACACTTTATATAAACAATCCGGTGGACAAAACCAGAAGTGATCGCGATGATAAACGCCTGGAAAAATAACACTTTATATAAACCATCCGGTGGACAAAACCAGAAGTGATCGCGATGATAAACGCCTGGAAAAATAACACTTTATATAAACCATCCGGTGGACAAAACCAGAAGTGTTCGCGATGATAAACGCCTGGAAAAATAACACTTTATATAAACCATCCGGTGGACAAAACCAGAAGTGATCGCGATGATAAACGCCTGGAAAAATAACACTTTATATAAACCATCCGGTGGACAAAACCAGAAGTGATCGCGATGATAAACGCCTGGAAAAATAACACTTTATATAAACCATCCGGTGGACAAAACCAGAAGTGATCGCGATGATAAACGCCTGGAAAAATAACACTTTATATAAACCATCCGGTGGACAAAACCAGAAGTGATCGCGATGATAAACGCCTAGAAAAATAACACTTTATATAAACCATCTGGTGGACAAAACCAGAAGTGATCGCGATGATAAACGCCTGGAAAAATAACACTTTATATAAACAATCCGGTGGACAAAACCAGAAGTGATCGCGATGATAAACTCCTGGAAAAATAACATTTTATGTAAAGCATCCGGGGGGGGGGGACAAAACCAGAAGTGATCGCGATGATAAACGCCTAGAAAAATAACACTTTATATTTCAATCTCACACAGCGACTCTCAGGCTCGGGTTGAGAGAGGTACCCAGTAAAGGCAACACATTTGTATAACATTTGTACAGTCTTGAACCAACGTGAAGACGTTGGGTCAACATTGTACAAATGTTATACAAATGGTTTGTGTTTAATGGGATACCACATCAAGGAAAATCCATAATCGTAGAAACAAAACATTCACGATATTTCACTCGCGCACAGCGACTCTAAGACTTACCTGAAGATATCAGGCTGACCTGAAAGTCACTGGTTGAGAAAGAAGTGTTATTGAAATTAAAGAAAATCAAGAGTGGGAGAAAAAAGTTCACGGTATTTCACTCGTTCTGTCTACACGTAATACTGTAAGCATATTATTTTATATGCGCTGTATGGTTACTGCGTTTTACTCACGTTAGTCAAAATAGCGAGACGGGAAACTCCCACTAAGACATTATACCAAACTCCTGAAACATTATATTATTATGTGTAAGATCACTCCAGAAACTGAATATTATTGTATTATTAAAACGATTAGTTATCAGGTTATGTTTGCAAACAGAAGCCTATAATCAACCATTCTAATAACACCTAAATATGACGTACACACATAATCATTTTTATGCTCAGTTTCTTGAAATCCTTTACATTTATAATGTACAAATCACACTTATATAGGCCTACTTATATTTTACTGAGGCTAGTAATCTGATAAATACGTACCAATTGTTTCAGCTCTCATGGCAACTGGTCGACGATACTGAGCCACAAATTTATTGGCGTCTGCGCGGATTTCTATGATGTTATTAAGCCATGCAAAAAAGGGAGCAAGAGGAAAGGCGGCAACAAACAGCGTGACGAACCCGAACTGAAGTACTGAAACAATGGGGAAATAATTGAAATGGCTACCCAGTTAACACAAAACACTTATATAATATTTATGCAATGTTGGACCAACGTCGAAGACGTTGGGCCGTCGTTGTATAAATGCTATACAAATGTTTTGTGCTTACTGTGTAGTATATGTAATCAGTATTTTTAAAAGTTAGATGCTTTAACTCAACACATGCAATTTGTATACGTCATTAACCTTTTCACTACCATACATGACGGAAATTTCCGTCGTCATTCGTCAATGAACGTAACCATAAAATGACACAAATTTTCGTCAAATATATACTACATTTATGTATTTTTCGTCATTTGAAGCTGGAAATTGCGTTAGCAATTCCAGCTTCAAATGACGAAAAATAGAACTCCTACACCAGTATATCTGGATCCTGGCATGCACCCCGGCCTGGAAGTCAAAGGGTTAATAAAGGTAAATTATAAACTAAGCACCCTATAATTGATGAAATGCATTCCAGTACTAGACAGAACATTAGTTAGCTGTCACTAAATATGACAATGTCTTCCGACTGTAGTAACCGATGGGAAAGAGGCAAATTAAAATGTTTTTACTGACACATTTCTAGGTATTCGTCGAATAGGGCTCTTTTCCCGCGGTGCTTCAGCTGACGATCTTCTTCCCACGGCTGAGCCTGCTCAGGGTCAAAATCATCACTGGCACAGCAACCCTTGAACCACGCTATTATACGGCTGTGAAAACAAATCACAAATCTGTCCACTCTATAAGTAATGGTGCTCTCTCGTCTTTGTTATAACGAATAGCCGCACTGCAGTGAAATTGTTACAGACTTGAACCAGCATGATTTAATCCAGGCTTATCTGATTTATTTTTCTATATTGCTTTAAATGCTTTCAGATTGAAGTATTTTAACAGAGAGAGAGATATGTTACTAACTGGCGAGGCACATGACAAATAGTAGGTTTTGAACATGTCCCTTAAAAAAAAAAATTGAACTTTTATTTTCACAATCCTCTATATCAAAAGGCCACATGGAACTGTTTCTATCTTATAAAATATTAATTTGATTGATCCTCACTTTAGTCTCAAAGATTTAAAAGTACAAAATACGTGTAGATTGTTCTCACAAAAAGAATAATAATTAACCTATACTCACGGTAGAAAGATCTCCATGAAGTTATTCTGGATGAGCATCTTACCCACGAAGATAATACCAAGCTGTATACACAAGTCTATGAGACACCCACCTCCAGAACACTGAGAAAAAAACACATTCTAGATAACACCATGATAAATCAAATCAAATCAAATCAAATCAAATCAAATCAAATCAAATCAAATCAAATCAAATCAAATCAAATCAAATCAAATCAAATCAAATCAAATCAATCAATCAATCAATCAATCAATCAATCAATCAATCAATCAATCAATCAATCAATCAATCAATCAATCAATCAATCAATCAAGCAAGCAATCAATCAATCAATCAATCAATCAATCAATCAAATCAATCAATCAATCAATCAATCAATCAATTAATCAATCAAGTCAATTTATGCATAAGCCCAAAGTGAATAATCATCATGTGGTTCAGTAACATTCTGTTTTCGGAGTTGTAAATGATTAGAATTAAGCGAACAGTATTATACAGTATACACACTGTATATACACTACTGTGTGATATTCGAAATAATGACCAAAATAATTATCACAATCATCTAGATTTGTTCACGGTTGTTTAATATGTTTGTGTAATCTTGATCAATTAATAACCACACTGTTATTACCTGTTCAGACTGCAGGGCACTGTAATCTCCTGGATTAGTTCTGAACCTACAAACACAAAAATAAACTAGACACACAGTCACGGACTGCAAACCTCCGCCCAAATTAATAATCGTAATCTTGGATCCGGATCATAATCCAGATCATCCACAATATGGAGTGAGTGACGACAATGAGAACACTACATGGTAATTACCTTCCTTTGAAAAACGCAATGTAGAAGAGAGATGAGTAATAGTTGACAAACTGAAGTAGGTAGAGTTTGAAGGTGAGACTGTTGTCATAATCTGTGTCTGTACGGGGACATTCCCAGTCTGTTAACATCACAGCTACCTTGTTGTAAACCTACAAAACCAAACGCATAATATTCATGACATACCAGGGTTGGGGTCGATTGTAATCATAATCGTCCCATTACGATCTGAATCGATTACATTTTAATCAGAATCGTAATCTAAATGAGAGTTTCGAAAATCATGTAATCGTAATTGGCATGTATGTAAGTAAAGATATAAATCATAACGGATTGAAGTATAATTTGAAATCATTATTGCAGTTCATTATTATTGTGGGTCGAGTTTTTTTATTAAAAACATCAAAACATTTAATTAAATACGGTGTTAGGGTATATTTCTGAGACGAGAATGCCTATCATTACAATGTGTGGCTTTGTTGTACTGGGTATAATTATATCACCGACAGACAAACATACAAGACAATAATTGCTTCATGGTAGGCCCGTATATAATAAAGGAGAACTGTCATACACGCCCATCATTATTTACCATTCTCAGATTTAGACATATATATATATTGGTAACTTACAATACAATTTTTTCAACTGACATTCATCAACATTTGTATCAAGATTAATATTGTTTGATCAATCGTTTTTGTTATTTTTCTGACTAATCATGCAAAACATAATTATATGCTCAATAGAAAATTTATTATTAAATACTTTAAATATAATTTATAAGATAATCAATTTGTACATGTAATTATCAAGTAATATTATGAGGCAGAGGCTAGCAGCATTAGGCTGACTTGGTGCTATTTTGACCACAAAAAATAAAGATGGCCGCCAAGACCCGGATATTTTTCAGAACTTTCCGCACAATTGATGCAGTCTAGGAATTAATACTAGCATGCAATACGTTGAATATTGAGTATATCGGATAAGCGGCTTTGAAGCTATCAGGCTGACAAGGTCCTAATTTGATGAAAAAAGATTAAAGATGGCCGCCATGACCCGAATATTTTCAAAATTGATGCAGCCTAGAAATTAATACTTGCATCCAGGATGTTGAACACAAAGTGAATCAAAAAAGCGGTTTTGTAGATATCAGTGTGACAAGTTTCTAATTTGACAAAAAGAAGATTAAAGATGGCGGCCATGAATCGGATATTTCCCCGAACTTTCTGAAAAATTGATGCAGGCCAGGAATTAATACTACTATGCAGTATTTTGAATACTGAGTATATCGGATGCGCGGCTTTGAAGTTATCAGGGTGACAAGGTTCTAATTTGACGAAAAAAGATTAAAGCTGGCGGCCATGACCCAGATATTTTCCCGAACTTTCTGAAAAATTGATGCAGTCTAGGAATTAGTACTACTATGCAGTATGTTGAATATTGAGTATATCAGATAAGCGGCTTTAAAATTATCAGGGTGACAATGTCCTAATTTGAAGAAAAAGAGAATAAAGATGGCCGCCATGACCCGAATATTTTCCAGAACTTTCTAAAAAATTGATGCAGCCTAGGAAATAATACTTGTATCCAGTATGTTTAACACCAAATGAATACAAAAAACGGTTTTGTAGATATCAGGGTGACATGATATAGAAAGTCCGCCGCAGCCGCCGCCGGCAGCGGACGAAACCATAAAAAACAACAAGCCTCTCCCTGGTAGGGGTGAGGCTTAATTAACAGTTACTGTAGTCATATTATTTTAATCGTAATCACCAATTGTAATCGATCCCAACTCTGTGGCATCTTTCAGTTATCTGAATACATACATTTACATGATCTATTCCCTGGATGTTTATTGAACTTTCGTTTACACGAATATAGTTTCAGGATTTCGCATATGTTTCCTAGGTCCGGTTTGATGCCACAAATTCCACAACCTCATATTTATTAGTGTGGCCAATTTAAAATTTAAATTTAAATTTAAATCTGTGTTTAAATGCTGTCAATACACCAAGTGTGTCCCCAGATCAAATGCAGTAACTCTCCCCAAAATGCTACGTGGCATCAGGTTATGGATATCGGTTTGAACTGATTAAGTAGATATGGGCAAACATTCGTGGCCAACTAAATCACACATACAGTCAATTCAGATGGTGTGTGTGAAATCTTGCCAAATAAAGATGAACTAGAAGGGTCTAGTTTTTTGCGAACAAAAAACTGGAGATATCTCCCCTCCAGCAGCATAACCATAAAGGTTGATAGCTAATAGTGTCAATGACCTTTGTAATCAATGTTATTAAATGTCTCCTGTGATCCTATGTATTAAGCGGAATTTATTATGCCCTTTTGATGCGAAACACTTGTCAACACTCCCATCAAACACGACGTTGACTCAATGCTGGTCCAATGCTGGCCCACAATCATCAAACCAGCACTGGTTTAACGCCTCGTGTTTGCTGGGCTGCGTTCAACCCAGTAAACACAAAACATTATTGTTATGTGTCCTTTGTGGAGTGTTTTGGAATGGTTTGAAAATCTAAGAAACTACAAGCAGGAGACTATCTGTTCAAATGAACAGAATTCTTCCGCATAAAATATGTTAGATCTTGGGTTGTAGGCCTGCCTAATCATCCCCAATTACGAAACTACATGACTCTGAGCATTATCATTCTTTTTACACTATTGTGATTTCTGGAGAGTGGCTGATTGAACAAACGTTGACCCTATGTTGTTTTAATGTTGGACTAACGTTGTCGCCAGTTGGTCCCGCATAAAGTATAAACATGTTGTGACATATCCCTTCATTATACCCAGCAAACACTAGACGTTGAGAAAATATTGGGCTAATTCTGAGCCAAAGCTAAAGCTTGTTGGGTACCCGTACTCTAAGGTGCCAGTATGTCTGGTTGCCGTCTTTTGTTTGTTCTTCAGACGTTTAGGCCTATTCAAATAAAAAAACAAAGGCTGGGTTAATGTTGGCCCGCCGTCTGTGACGCTGGCCCACATTCAGCGTGGCGCCAAACACGACACGGTAACCCAATACTGGGCTAATGTTGGCTCAACGTTGTAGACGGTGGGCCAACAATAGCCCGGCATTGAGTCAACGTCTCGTGTTTGACCGCCTGCATGATAGACGGAGAGAACGCACAGACACAAAACTGATCGCACGAACAAATGAGCGGTGAGAACTAAAGCAATATATCTCCACCTCTATAGAGGGGACGCATAGACACAAAACTGATCGGACGAACAAATGAATGAGCAGTGAGAGGTAAAGCAATATATCTCCACCTCTATAGAGGGGAGACATAATTAGGTACAGCGTTACTAATATTTTCCTCAAGCAGCCATAGTTTCTAGGTTATTAACATGAATCATTTATCAGTCTTACCACAGTGAGGATAATGATGGCTATCAGTTGTATAATGGCGGCTGTCGATGACGTCACCATGGGCGCATTGTTGTACAGCACTTCTTTTTCTTGTAGAATCAACGCTCCTGCCACTGCCATGCGATAGACGATGATGGCTATCACCACAGCCACTGCCACTATCACCTGTAAAATAGTGAAATCATAAAGCCAGTACGCGCGAAGCCATTGTCAAAAGTAGAGATAATACCAATCGAACGTGTGTCTTGGCTGCGATGTGACAAAACCAGCGAATCAGAATCAGAATTTTATTCCAAAAATAAAAAAAAGTACGATAGGTAAATAATATTAACAAATTATTAAATATAAGAAGTTGATTTGAATTGTGTTGTTTTATCTTGGTAAAATAAACTTTCACACTAAGCTGTCATCGTAAGTTCGCGCTGTATAAATTGTATTAACAAAGAAAGACGGTCATAGGTGCTAAAACACTGCAACGTTGAGAACGCAACCAACCGAAGCGGCTGATAAGGTGAGTGATTGCAATTTGCAATGATTACAATGTTTAAATAACATTGTATGATTTATCTCATCAGCGCTAATCCTTTACGTCCTCCAGTCTGAGCTTAGTGGATCCGGCCAGCGCTGGCCACTTTTGTGAATCCAGCCAGCTCTGGTCCCCTGAGTGGATCCAGCCAACGCTGGTCCACTTAGTGGATTCAACCAGAGCTGGTCCCTTTATTAGATCTAACCAGGGCTGGTCCACTTAGTAAATTATGTTAGTGCTAGTCCCTTAGTGGATTCTGCGGTGCTGGTCCCTTAGTGGATCATGCTGTGCTGGTCCCGTTAGTAGATCCAGCGACAACTGGTTCCACTAGTATATCCAGTCACAGCTGGTCCTATTTGTAGATGCAGCCACAGCTTGTCCCATAAGTGGATCCAGCTACAGCTGGGCCCATTAGTGAATCCAGCCGAAGCTGGTCCCTTAGTTGATGCATATGTCTCTCCCATCAGACTGTAAACGTATGAATGATTTTGTTTTATCTTGGGACTGGTCCGTTTTGATTTCGGGACTGGTCCTGTTACGATGTGGGATAGAAAAAGGTTGGCCCGTGTCCCGAATCGCGGGTCGGTTTCGCTTTCTGAATCTGATAATACATTATATGAATGGGGACACATTTGGGACTGGCTAAAGGTAGTCCGTATTTCGGGATGGTCCGCTTTGTGAGGCGGCCCGATACCGGGTCTCCACTGTATAACATTTGTACAACGTCGGCCAAACGTCTTCGACGTTGGTCCAACATTGTACAAATGTCATGCAAATGTTTTGTGTTTGCTGGGATACAGATAAACAGGCACACGAAGTGTTTCACAAGCGATCTCACCACAATGTAAACTCTGCAACATGCTATACATTAAATGTTCTGAATAAAACGGTGATTAGTAAGTGCACATTTATAGTTTATATAATATCGCTCATTTTATGAACCTACCAGTAATGCCATGGTGGTGATGGATACACAGTATATTGGAATTTTATTTTTTGCCGGTATGTAAGGCTCAGATTCCTGTAACATAAAAACATCATCTACTTTCGATTTTTTATATATCATGTTTTGTGAAATGAAAATCGAAATATATATTATTTCACCTGATCATTTTAACTTTATGTTATTTTCTGTGGACAATTATATATATATCAAAGATTCTCTCATAATAATAATAACTTTGTTAATTATGATAATACATTTATTTTATTAACAAAAAATAGTCCAACACCCTACTCACACCAGTGACAGCATCTGTTCTCTTATGTTTAGAGCGAGACATCTTTGCCAGATATTCTGGTCTGGGGGTTTCCTGAATTAAAAGTCAACAGTTTTATGACAGGCTAATCAAAATATAATCTCCTTTGTATCCATTATTTACAAAATATACTTCAACAGATGAAAAAATTGTAATTGGAGCATGAGTAAATGAATTTGAATTTGAAATATAAAATTTAATTGCAGTAATTACGCGAAGACGTGTTTATCATAACAATACTGGTGCATAGTCCTATATTATGCTGCTTGCTAAACATAATAGTCATTTTGTGATCGACATAATATGTCCGGATATATCAATGTGCATAATATAATATCCCAGCAAACACGAAACATTTGTATAACATTTATTTCCCGAGAACACCAGTGGTCAGTTTTGCCTTGAGCAGTGATATCCTGACTTATATCAACAAGAACACTGCATAGCCAGTTATATTTAACTTTATTAACAAAAAGAAATAAAGACAGCTGGACTAGGCCCACCCTCATTGTCCACGCTGCCAGATTGTGATGTCACATCAATTTGTAGCAGAAAACAATATTGGACCATTACTAGTTTAATGTTGGTGTCCAGTATCGAACCGCCCAGTAAACACAAAACATTTTCATAACATTTATACAACGTCGTCCCAACGATGTTGGTCCAATATTGTATAAATGTTATGCAAATATTTTGTGTTCACTGGGCAACATTGGTTAAACATCACGTGCTATTTTTAAAAAAGAATTAAAGATGCAGTCAATCGCGCAGCTATCATTCGCTTTCAACATCGCCCTCCTCCCACAGTGCGCGGTGATGATGACGACAGCCAATCACAGATATAGGCATGTCTATGTAATAGTTATTCACCAGATGGCGAGAATGGACAATGGACAACGTTATTTTCATAAATATTTAATGGACAAGAAATAATACTTGACTTTTTTATCACATAATATTATTATATAGAACCGCTGATTTGAATAGGTAGGCCAATATACATACCTCTTCTTCCTCAAAGCCTGATACATTCCATTTGAATTGGAGTTCAGCTTGCTCTCTTTTCCAGAATTCTAAAAACAGTGTACCTAAAGCGGAAATATAGAGCCTATGTAACTGGTGATTGAAGTAGTTTTCATATAGTGAGTACTTGTATAATATTATAATACATTCGATTATCTGCCACTGATTTGCATAACAGATAAGCCATCAAATCTGAGCGGTCGACAACTAGCCTATATAGGTATACACGTTTCAAACACAGCTTTCCATTTACATTAATAATTTTAGTGTTTATAGCTCTATTTACCCAAGCTGTCATTGTCAATAACCAAAGAATATTATGGTATATATTTCTAGATGTTCCTTGAGTTTATTAGCGTTCTTGTAATAATCAATTAATATAGTTACCATGTATGTTATTATAATTATTGCTAGGTTAAATTAGATTATGATTGTAACCTCGGTGTCATGCAATCTTAGAAATCGGGAGTGATTTTCATTTATAAAATGAATGAAACAAGATGTGTCTTTTATGCAACTTACCCCAAAGAGACATGAATAAGGCGAAGATAACAGTGATACTATTGTCAAAGATGTGTGTGGCCTCCATATGGCCACACACAGACGCGTAATTCCAGTACGGACAGCGTTTGTTACAGAGTGGACACATTGTGAAGTTATTATTCCAGTCACACCCCTCCTGGCTGAAATTAAATGAAATAAATGGGGTTTAGACCACCTTTGTGCACATATAGGCTGCCTCTTGGCTGAAAAAAAAGCGCCATAATTCCAGCAAACATGAGACGTTGGTCCAAAGTTGGTTTACTGTTGGGCAAACGTCGTAGACGGTGGGCTAACAGTAAACCAACGTTGGACCAACGTCTCATGTTAGATGGGTTAGCATGGTATCTATTCATCGCTATCGTATTTCATACACCTCTGTATTACCTCGTACGTTAAAGTATTGATCCAATTTGAACCATTAATTTTAACATATTTTGCTCTGATGCAAATGAATCACCAGGTGGGGCTGTGAAGCGCAACACCCCAGCAAACATGAGACATTGAACTAATGTTGGCCCACCGTCTACAACGCTGGACCAAAATTACAACAACATTCATCCAATATCTTGCGTTTGCTGGGACATTGCTAATCGTGACAGAAAATGTTAATAAAGATATGACTTGTCATATTGATAGAGCATAATGCATGATAATGTGTGACGCGCAATATGTGTGATCCACTTTTTAGTCCTTATAGCGCCAGCACCAATTGAATTTTTTTTTTTTCATCTTTTATTGGCACATTGCCTATCAACTTTTAAACATATTGAAAATAAAACGTGAAATCTATCAGCAAGATTAAAAATAGTTTACCTCCAATAATTGTCAAATCTGAATAAATTTCACTCACTTGAAGTTGCGGATCGCGTCAGCGAGACACAACTTCAAGTGGGTAAAAATGCAAATTGAATAATTTGGCGGTTAAGGGGTTAGATATTAATAATTAGTCGTGTCGTAATATAAAGTCTTAACTATTTATACACGACATGGGAACAGCTCAAATGACAAGGATACGTGCAAAATAACGGAACATAGTAAAAACAGACATCTGTTTGATTAGCCTATTCTTTTTACCTATTTCATAATTGACAGATGCATACTATTTGTTAGTAGTATTTCCCTTAATTACATGATAAGTAATGATATATGAGACTTACACACTGACGTTCAGGCTGATGGTGCTACACCCGTAAATAAACACCAATAAACCAACGATAGACGCAGGTAATAAGGAATACGTATAGAAGCCAAGCCACGCAAAATAGAAGCCTATTTTCTCTCCGAAATACACCCTGTAATAAATAGTAGTACATGAATATTATAGACAAAATGCAGTTATTGCTCCGTTAAACTGTTATTTTAATGATGAATCTTTAATTGGAAAATAGGGAAAATAAGAAGACCACACGACGTTATGGTAATGTCATTTGCAAAACCGAAATGACAAAGCGAGCAATTACATTTATAAACAAATAAACAAATAATTATTATGTTATTTATATTTCTTTCTTCAAGCCGTCCTGGGAGAAATTCAAGTTGTAAAAACATTTGAACAATAGTCAATTGATTGAAAGAAATATAATTTACTGCTGAAACTACATAAAATCAGAAAACCATCATAGTTTCCTCCGATACTGGACGATTCAGCTCAGCTTCTACACGGCAAAAAATGGTATAATCGGCACAAAGTTGGTGTAATGTTGGACCAGCGTCTGCGACGCTGGCCCAACATTACACCAACTTTGTGTGAGTTTACTGTGTTTGCTTGGTTTACACCCACCTGATGTGGTTTAGAGGTTGTCTCTTGTACCACTTTCTCCAGGACGACCACTGGTCGTGCAGGAGACGACGCATGTTCATACGAGAATTCGTCTGGTAATCCCCCTGTATAAAAAACACGTAGACCCTCTATTACAAGACACTCAAATCAATTAAACGACGGGGCGTAATAAGGCTCTGGCAAAAGTTAAGTATCTAATCAAATACTAAAGAAAATGGTGGTTTACTAAAAAACACTGTGATTATGACTGTCACCAGATTATATTTACCTCATGTAGAGGATATGCCGCATCATACACATCCTTGCTCAACAGCTGTTTGATACCTAAAACATAACACGAGTAGAGCAACGCTACTGCTTTACCAGATGTTAAACATTTTAATTACTGGTAAAAAAAATCATTTGAATTTGTGCATGCGCTAATTTCTGTGTAATTACAACTATGTTATCTTTGATTGATTGATTGATTGATTGATTGATTGATTGATTGATTGATTGATTGATTGATTGATTGATTGATTGATTGATTGATTGATTGATTGATTGATTGATTGATTGATTGATTGATTGATTGATTGATTGATTGATTGATTCATTCATTGATTCATTGATGCATTGATTGATCGATCGATCGATCGATCGATCGATTGATTGATTCATTGATTGATTCATTCATTGATTCATTGATTCATTCATTGATTCGTTGATTCATTGATTGATTCATTGATTCATTGATTGATTCATTGATTCATTGATTCATTGATTCATTGACTCATTGATTCGTTGATTGATTCGTTGATTCATTGATTCATTGATAAATATTACCGTACCAAATGAGTAATAATCATGTTGATCTTCCACATAGCGCTTTCTTCTCAGGATATAATCCACTAACCGGCTTCTGATACCATGTGAGAAAAATAGCTCCTTGTTATCAGGTATGTCAAATCTACAAATACAATCAGCACTCATCATTATAGAATCATAGTCCTTTCAGCAGAGAGAATATTATGATACTATTATATTGGTATTGGTATTAAACATGCTAAAGTCCACATTAACGGGATAAAGGTATTCCCAGAAGGCATCGCGGTCGTTACAGACATAGCAAAGACAAACGCCACCTGGTGAATAAATATAAATAGAACTCAACATGCATTAGAATGGACTATTTAAAGGGTTGTGTCAGCCACATTGTGAAGCGGGAGATACATCAGCTACTCATTATTACCAAAAGTGTAAGCAGTATCATTCAGTTTTACATTTACATCAATAAAAATGTGATGTATGAATTTTGTTGGTCATTGATTTAATCCACTCCAAGTTGTGTCTCGCTACCGCGACCCACAACTTGAAGTGGGTAAAAATAAACGCTGATGGGATGCTATTCTATGTGACCTATGTGTACTCACAAGTATTCTTTATTCCTTTCGAACATACTGGTGTATTTTTTGGGTATGGGCGGCACATTCAGGGGGTTGAGATCAAAAGGACTGAGCAGGTTAGACACGTACACGGACATGACCTCCAGAAACCCGTCTGGCTGATGTTGCTGAGGAAGCTAAAAACAACACAAGTTAACCCTTTCAGCGCGGGGACCGTATTTATACGTCAGAATCTGACGTCTTTAGACGTCAGATTCTGACTATAAAGACGGTCCCCGCGCTGAAAAATTAAAATGTTCAGAATGGCCGCAGACCCATAACATAGCTATTCAAATGAACCGGAAAGAGGTAACTAAGACATTTATGATGATTTCAAATTGAAATAAACCCTTTAGTCTCCATTGTTTAAACACAAAGAATACAGCGTTGAAAGGGTTAACCCTTCAAGTGCTAAGCACGACTATAGTCGTTTTCAATCTGTTTTATTAGCAGGTTGAATCACTGTTTTGGGAATTAAATGTGTGTTTAAACATCAAGTAAATGTTTGGTCTCAAATTAATCAAATATGAGTAGTTTTCATCCACTTTAAGTTGTGGGCCGGGATAACGAGACACAACTTCAAGTGGGTGAAAATTTAAATAATATAACTAACGCAAAATAGAAGCCTATTTTCTCACCAAAATACACTCTGTAATAAACAGTAGAGCATGTGTAAATATAGACAAACTGCAGTTATTGCTCCGTTAAACTGTTATTTTAATGATGAATCTTTATTTGGAAAATAGAGAAAACAAGAAGACAACACAACGTTATGGTAATGTCTTTGCAAAACCGAAATGATAAATCCAGCAATTACATTTATAAACAAGTAAACAAATAATATGTTATTTATATTTCTACGGGTTTTAATAGCTGAATAGTGAAAGCATTTCAGAGGTTAACGATTTTAAGCGTTTCTAACGTACATGTTTCTTTTTTATAAAAATACTGACTGACATCGCCTCGGAGATAAAGGGTTTATGTACCACTCTAATGAGTGAAAAATAAGACCCTTTAGCTCCAAAGACGCGATTTATCAGGAGTGCATGGGAAATAACGCACCTAATATTTTTTTTAATGTGTGGACATTTTCTTTATAATAATTTAAATTGACAATTGAATTAAAATTAAAAATAAATAAAAAATATTGAACAGTGATGCATTATCATGATTAGGCCCCATATTAAATATACAATTTTTATTTTAAATTGAATACGTAATTCCCATTAGATTGACATGCTATTTCACACCAAATGCTTTTAAATGTATTTATTCCCCAGCATACACAAAACATATGTATAACATTTATACAACGTCGGCCCAACGTTTTCGACGTTGGTCCAACATTGTATAAATGATATACAAATGTTTTGTGTGTGCTGGGTCTATGTCGTCATGTATGCTTCACCAAATGAACGTTATGCTGAGTGGAGAGTTGTCCCCTGCTCAGTAAACACAAAACATTTGTATAACATTTGTGCAACGTTGGCAGACGTTGGTCCAACACTGTACAAAATGTATATATTATGTTATACAAATGTGTTGTGGTTCCTGGGTTACCTCTTTAATTGGCATCCGTGTCTTGGTAATCTCTGCGTATCTGGTGAGCACCTCATAGGGGGCGTGTATTTTCAAATAATACACTCCTTTTTGATCCTGGTGGAGAATGGAAGTATTCTTAGCAAAATTATCCAAAACTGCATTTTATGGGTCAACTAGCCTATTGATGATCGAGTGAGACGATTAGGTCATCTCTGAGAATGTCTTTTTTCAACATAGATTTAAAATTCCAAGAGAAACGTATCTCTTACAAATTAACCCTCTCAAGCCTGAATTTACCATTGTCATCTTCATCCACTACAAGCCGTGAATTGCTGTCGCAATTCTCGACTTGTAGTGGATAAAGATGATTTGGTGTGGCTTAAAGAAAATTGTCATGTATTGGTAGACCAGTTTCATGGAAATTTTCGTTCTAAACCCGTCGGTTGTAGGAAAAATAGGTCTGTTTTCAGCGATGTAAAATGATGCTTCAATGCATCGTGAGAGCTTTTAAAAAGGGTTAAGCTTGCGATGATTCTGTCAATTTAGTATGTACCGGCTCTGTGTACTCCAGGTGTAAACCCTCCTCCTCTAGGTTCCTGGTGAATATGGTTCTACAGTCAGCATTGTCATCTTCTGTCTCCTGTTTATCGCTTATCTTCCAGGCCAAGATGTAATCTATTCTTCGCTTACCGTCATCAAAGTACAAGTTTTTACCCTGGAATCAAAATCATTTATGGTCAGATATAATAACTACGTCAGGGGCGGATCCAAGGGAAGGGGGTCACGTGACCCCCCCTTAATTTTAAAATGCCCCTTTAGATATCTAGATAATATAATTTGCTGGACCGGGTATATAATAATTAGATTAGATAATAATGTGAGTTATTCTCTCATTTGTTATTCCCTTACTTAGACTACGCAGAAATGGTGTATTTTGGTATTTTATTAGCAAAAATATCATCGCGCTCGTCTATTATTTTATATGTTGTGCCCCTTTTATCTTTCGGTGACCCTGCCTTTTTTCTACCCTGGATCCGCCCCTGTACGTACGTGTCATACATATCGTGTTATATAATAATTAGCGCCTATAACCATGATAACCATAACTTTATAAAGGAATTCTGCACCACATATTTCACGTTCGGGATGAACAAATTGTCCCCTTTGATATGAAATGGTGTATCTGCAACTTTACAAAGTGGCAGATACACCCTTTCATATCCGAAATATATCGATAGCTGAAGCGAAAGTTATGTTATACTCCCAGACGTTCAACTATTTTAAACTAACTCTTTATAATGACTACAGCCCGATATGTTGTTTTGTAGAGACGCTCAGCGTTGTCACGAGGCTGTTCATTTTATACATGGCTACAGTGTACAGGTTAAAGATATGTATGATAAATATCAAACAAGGGTTCCATTGCAGCTTTATTTTGTTATATTTGCTGTGGCCTGTATGTACTGCTTATAAAACGGTATTATATTCAAAATAAAAAAAACACAATTCAAATCAATGTAAAATATTTCATTCAAGCTTATCTTAAAACTTAAAGATGTTAAAAGACAAAGCAAATGTCTATGCATATGCTTAATATATACCGTGCAATTATTAATTGGACAAGTCCATGACATAAGAATTACATCTAAGTTTAATAGTTGTGTCCAATCTGTAATACAACCTATAAGCCATACGTAGGCTACTCAATCGTCAAAACACACGGTTTATTACCATGTGTCCCTATCTGTACGTTATTCATATGTATGTATGTATGTATTTGACAATCGTTACCTGTCGTGACAGTGAGATATATGACGGATGACATACATGACATACACATGAAAACTTATACCGGCAACTATGTGGAACACTGGTGTCAGCTAGAGTAGACATTCTGTGTTTTATTAGCATCTCTATAACCCCTGATAACCAGTTGTTAAAAGTAAAATATGCATTCAATCTTGAAACACTGATATATGTTGGAATTTAAATTTCACAAATCAGAATTTTCAGTCACTTGAAGTTGTGTGTCGCGGCAGCGAGACACAACTTCAAGTGGATGAAAATTTAAAATGAATAGGTCAGTGCTCTAGGGGTCTCAGTATGATGGAAAAAAACAGTAGGGCTTACTTACTTCTGGAGGGTTGTATTCTGGAGAATTGGCCACGTCGTGCTGCTTTTGTACGGTTTTCTGAAGCTTTTCCACCTGCTTCGGTGTAACTAAAACAAAGCATGAAGTATAGGCCTAAATATATATACATTATAACAAACAGACAATGTGTATAATAATATATTTCATTCGTCTACTTGCCAGAAAGGAGCATATCATTATATCAACTAACGTTCATAGTGCATACTTTGTCGAATGAATGTATGTATGTATGTATGAATGCATGAATGAATGAATGAATGAATGAATGAATGAATGAATGAATGAATGAATGAATGAATGAATGAATGAATGAATGAATGAATGAATGAATGAAGGAATGAATGAATGAATGAATGAATGAATGAATGAATGAATGAATGAATGAATGAATGAATGAATGAATGAATGAATGAATGAATGAACGAATGGATGGATGGATGGATGGATGGATGGATGGATGGATGGATGGATGGATGGATGGATAGATGGATGAATGAATGAATGAATGAATGAATGAATGAATGAATGAATGAATAAATGAATGAATAAATAAATGAATAAATGAATGGATGAATAAATGAATGAATGAATGAATGAATGAATGAATGAATGAATGAATGAATGAATGAATGAATGAATGAATGAATGAATGCCCATAAAATGGAATCCTTACTGGTGAACAGAAAATATACATTTTGAACCCTGGATACAGAGAAGCGGGGGAACTACACATGGACCGCCGTACAAAGTAGGCCTAGCATGAATGTCCAATTGAAGATATATTGTTGTAAACATGGGGAATCATTGATTGCGCATGCATGCGAATATGAATGGGCCTACGTGGCATAAATTGTATGTATTTTCGGAGTCATTTGCTTGGCATTATTTTGCAATCAAACGGGTCAAGTTTCGGGAATCCTGTAAAAAACTAAAAATAATTTAGAATTTCTCCACGAACACCTGGACACATGGGCATAATGTATCAAGACATAATATGCCGTTTTGTTTTCGTTGCCCTCTTTACACTCCCCAATATTAATGATGCCTAGTAATGCCATTGACAAATATAGTCATAATGGCAAGACAAATATTTTCTTTGATCAGTTCTGGAGAGTTGACCCTCAGGTTTTGCAATTAGTTTGACCACAACAAACATTCGTGTGGCCAACCAAGGACACAAGCCGAGTTTACGTGAAACGGTAATCAGGTCACCTCACCTAATATGTGATCAGTTATCATAATTTTGCGGGATCTAACGACATGTGTTCGTCATTTGGATAATATAAAGCATGTGTGTTTGTATTATCGAATAACAAGACATTAACTAGACACGAATTGTGACTTTTCAAGTAACAATAATATTTGTGCTAGGTTTTATGAGTTTTTGTGGTGGCCATTTTGAATTTGTTTGGGTTATTTTTATTATGACAGATTGATTGGAATTTCATGTATGAGTTTTTTGGCAGCCATTCTGAACTGTAATTTTAGATTTCGGACTTCAAGCTTCAAATTTCAGAAATACCCACTGCGATTTTGCAGTTTTAAAAAGATATATATTTGTTTGTCAAATTGAATCGCATCCAAGGTGGACAGTACACACATTGACGTGTCTCTCTTTTGATTTAATGTTGTATCACTATCCGCGACGGTAGCCCAACATTAAAACAACATTGATTCAACGTTTTGTGTTTGAGAAGAATTGCAACTGTTATTTTAATTGTAGCATTTGAAAGGTTTCAACTGCCCATACCAAATACACAATATTGGTTCAATACTGAGCCACGTCTGCGACGCTGGCCCGGAATTGAAACATTGGATAAATATATTTTTATATTCACATCTACAGAGACTATAGGGTGGAGTAGGTCTGGACATAGGGGCACTCTGTTCACCCTCCTGGTAATAAATGGAGAATCACCCGACATGTCCACTATTGAACCAACATCGGACCCCATTATAGGCCCACTGCCGTGCAAGCAAAAAGGCAGTATCTGCTCACTTTACAAGTAAGCAGATACTGCCTTTTGCATTTAAGAGCAGCATAGTGCGGTATCTGCTCACTTTACAAGTAAGCAGAAACTGCCTTTTGCCATTCAAGAGTATAGTGATCCAGAAAATTAATCCAGAAGAACACGATGGATGTCTTAGGAAAGGCATAGCACCCCTCTTGACTACTGTGGGAATGTTGTGTCAAACTTTCAAGTTGATTAGATAAAAACTAGCGTCTAACAAAAACGTGCCAAGAAAAATAAGTTTAAAGTTTCGTTAAAAACTCAATATATTTGGCCATAGCCCAAATATAACTAGACCGGAGTGCATAGGCCTAAATGAATTAGGCCTAAACTATAAAACTGTGAATTGGGGGGGGGGGGGGGGGGTTCGACTGATATTCAAGCCAGTGGAGGTCACTGATAATGTCCGGAGCGGATCATTAGCGCCTCGTACGCCACATTGATGTGTGATATAGTTACCAAAGTACTTACCAAAATAATACAAAGAATAAACCTCAAAATGCATCGTGTATATCATAATGGTGTCATCATACAAATACAATTAATATTTTCAAGTAGGCCCCATCATCCCAAATGTTTAAAGAAAAATCAGATGGCTTTTAATTCTTCTAAATCACAAAATAAGTTAGTATTAGTTAACGAGGTCAACATATCGTCGCCTCGGAGCTAAAGGATCCTATCTGCCACTCTAACGAGTGTCAGATAGGATCCTTTAGCTCCGAGGAGACGATATGTCCAACTATATGTAAATAATTATCATAACCATTTAAGTATCTAGAGCTTTTACGAAAACGTCTATGCTTTCCCAGATGTATTATACGATGTCTAATATTATATGGCTTTCGAGGCAGGAAACATAGAGGGCATATTTATATAATAATTATTATGGCAATGCCGTTTGTAGCTCTTCTGTGTAGACATGTACATAAACACTGTCGATACATGTGGATCTGTATATAAATGTCAAGTAGGTGAAGTAGGTCATAAATTTAAAAAAGCAAGAGGGGCTGGGGGGGGGGGGGGCTACCCCGCCTGCCATGATGGGTAATCAATGCCATTGATTCCACTCCAACATTTAGAACTTGAACACATGACATAATTCTGCTCTCAACAGCTTTGAACACCATCATAAAGTCAAATATTAAACTTGTTGAGGGCACACGAAGATACATGTACTGATCCGCAACACACACTACTTAAAAACAGATTCCTCTCTCGACATTTTGGAGAATGTATTTGCCGTTGATGACAGGTGTTAACATCCCATTTACCTTAAATCAACCGACAATATATTCTGACTATGTGCTGAATGTTGCGTCAACGGTGAAGACGGTGACCCAACATCACAATAATAATCATAGGGTCAACGTCTCGGGGTATTTGGCGTGGGGTATTTGGTCGATGCCAATGAGGGTTTGAACTGTACCACCACTTCTTGACATATGTTTATTATTTGAAGCTGGTCATTGCTGACACAATGGCCAGCTTCAAATGAATTAAAAATATTCCTAAGTTTAGTACCTGTGAGGTCATTTACAACTGATGGTTTATTTGCTATACAACCTGTTAGTTTAATACATTGATGGAAAAACTGATTCTTTAGGAAGTTCAATCCTAAACAAGAGCTGTGACCAATAATTATTATCAACAACACCATGCTAGCACACCTTTCCTGAGATGCCTTTTAAGACAGCATGTGAAGCAGCAGGTATAGCAGCAGGAGCAGCATCCAGCCGTGGCCACCGTGTAGTCGTGCACTTCCTGTATCTTACTCTCATCAATCCCCACAGGCTCAGCCACCGTACATGTGTGTGAGTAATCTGGTATACCACCAGTAGGTTCCACCATCGTCACAGGGTGTTCATGACCCTGTAACTGTTCCAGCTTCTCACATGGTTGTTGAGCAGTTTGATTGACCTCCACCTCCGCTCCTTCCATGGGTATCCTTACAGTGTCCTGTGTGACTATTGTAGGTTTACCCGAGCTGTTTGGTGGCTGTCTGTTATAGGTACGTTTAGAGGCTAGTGTATATCCTGGTACCTGGATTATAGGGGGGTTGTCACTGACTGCGGCGGGATCCCCGTCATTCAGTACAACCCTGTGAGAGCGAGGAGGAGGCACTGGAGGGGGCACTGGTGACCTGTCACCGTCATCACTCACAGCAGGGTGACCAATCTCATTCTCTTTCCCAGCGCCACCATGTTGATCACCATCCACCTCAGCCTTGTCTTTTATAGTACCAGTAGATGAGCTGCTGGTCGTCATCCACGTCCCAGTATCATATGTGGATCTGGAAATGTCACTTTTTCTATCATGGTCTTCTGACAGAAAAGCGGCATTTTCAAATACCAGCCCTGCCTGACTTTTCCCACCTCTCACCTTATTTCCATTATGATCTGAAGGCAAAGCGATCACGGGCATGTCGCCCGGAGAGGTGTCAGCATAGCTGAGAATGGTGACGTCAGTGTCAGTGTCAGCATCTGACGACACCAGCAATGAGCGGTCCAGATTGCTCATGGTGTATTAGCTTATTATATCCATGATCCTTGCCGTAAATCAGTCGGGAGTGTTGACGTAGCCGGCGCCTAGCCTTGTCCACCATATTGTTTGCATTACATACACAGGGTTGCCAGGTAGTATAGTGACAATCCATCTTATCTCAGCAGAGAGCAAAGTCTGACAGAGCCTGCACTCGAACACTTAACAAGAGCCTTGCTGTCCAAATCACATCACGTAATATTACCAAACAAACACGAGACGTTCACCCAATGCTGTGCAAACGTCAAATACCTTTCTTCATTTTTAAATCAGTCAAAAGCTGTTGAGAATTATGTATGTAAAAAAAATCAATATCACCACTACCCCCACGGACCAGTTAAAAGCTGGAGAAGCTACTGAAATAATTTTCGAAGCAAAATATATGCCTTCAAATAACCCTTAAAATAATTCTGTAATAGGGAGGTTGTCAAAATAATTGTTTGTATTCATTTTGAAGCTGAAACCTAATCATAATAGCAAAAAGGAAAAAGCAATACACAGACACAGAACAAATCGAATGTTACAAAATGTATTATGGAGTGACTCTGTATTATGACATCCTACCTCTTTGAGCGAATGATTCCCACACATCTGCAGTTGATCGGTCATCATTGTGCTTTTCGTGTCCATCAACTGCCTCAACAGCTTCTGCAAAGATGCAATTCGTTTCTGTAACACTATAATTTTCTAAATTAGAGTACCTCTTATGGATGTTTTTTTTTGAAAAAGGGGCCTCATAATAAAAAACACGCTTTTCAGAAAATGTCCATAAAAGGTGTATATTTGAAAGAATGGACCTACGTTCAGTAGGATGCTACACAACCTCATATAGATATCTCATCAGGACTGATTCTAATCCACCATGATCCTGTTCACCCAATGCCGGCTTAAAGTTGGGCCGCCGTCGAAGACGTCGGCCCAACTTTAAGCCGGCATTGGTGACGATATCAAAGCTTAACCCTTACAACGCTGAATCATTTGTGTATAAACCATGGAGATCAAAGGGTTATTTCCAATTTTAAATAATCATCAACGGTCTACGGTCATTATAAATATTTTTTACTCTTACAGTGCGATGATCGACTTAACATGTTTGTCAACTTAAATTTGCATCCAGTAACACATTGACCATATATAAAATCCATGTTAATAAGATCGGCCCATGACAGTGTTTCACTTATCAACAATTATTCCGATGACAGTTTTTTTTACTTATCAACAATTATTCCGTCATCAAAAGTCACCCTTCTATACCCTCTGACTAAGTACCATTTTCTCCTGCAAGAGAAGTTAAATTAGCGACCTACTGGCTTTATTTATTTAGGACGAAATTACACCCATTAAAATTATATCTCGTTTATTTTTATCCACGGTATGGTGTATTGTTGATGTCTTCAGGTATATATATATAGGACATACACTTAGTCACGTATCAGATTCACGTGTGATCAATGACCATACATTTATCACAACTGAAACCCAGTCAGTGATTAAGTAAGTCACAACAGCCATTCAAATATATTTTCTGAAATTATTTTCTGTTGATTCATTTTATGATATGGTAAGCTGAGTAAGAAAAAAAAATACTGTGGATCAATTTAATGTAGGCCTATACCTGGACAAAACTGTTTTGGTTCAACAATTTTCTGAACTTAAAACCTAAGTTAATTAAATTTACATTTGAAAATTGAATAATTGTATTCAAATTTCAAACATGGATCTTGTCTCAGTTTTCGTTGATGAGTAGGTTTTCAGGTGAGTTTGGTCAGTCCACGTATCTGATATTCCACAGTGCTAGAAGTAGATGCCTAATATCTTAATTGGTGTAGCTGTAGTGCGAGTTATATATGACCACCTCTCTCACATGGACTTTGGCCAAATCATAACGTCCGAGTAATTCATATGCTTCAAAATATTAACTCGACGTTGACATAATATAAGACCGAATGACAGCATACCTGCTGCTAAGCTACCTTCGGTCATGAAGAATAATGAAATACGGCGTGGTCACATCGTTAACTCTGAGGTTAACTACATTTTTTTCAGGCTACCTCTTGAAGAAGTATGGACCCTATGTCATGTATGTGAAAATCCATCACAGGTAAACAATATTCATGAACTAGATCTATCACAAGTAGTAAGTACTGCGCTTGTCCACGACCATAAAGTTATATTTTGACAACGTCGTAAATTGTGGACATTTTATTTCGACCAGTCTGATGGGATTGCATTGGGCAACCATTTAATAAAAACAACATCATTAGCTTGTCTCTGCAATCTATATGTACATTAACGTAACAAAAATAACTTAACATTGCATCTGAAGCTATATGTAGGGCATGGTGTGTTGTTGAATGTGTTTTCCTTCACTCGCCTGATGAGGGGTTCTGGGCATGTCTAGGGGATTCACCTCCAGACAAGCCCACACGTCCAGAGACTTGGCCCAGTTATCCTTGGGTGGGACAGTCCCCAGAGTAACGATAGCTGAGGGTAACTCCATTAATACCAAGTTAGAGACATATTATCAAACACTCTAATGTTGTTTGAGGCTACGACGACCAACATCACTGATGCGGGAGCTGCATTAGCACCGCCCGCTGTTGAGCAGAGAAACGAGGATACGCCGCTGGCAATCGCCCGAAAATTATAGCCAGACATGTGGAGGCTACAGCTTCCCTTCGATAATTGCTATAGACTAGTGTTTCCGTACCATGCCATACAGCATGTAACAGATTTAACAGATTCTAATGACCCTTCCCAGGTGGGGCGACAAGTACTACTACTAGCAACCATCCCAGTACCGGACTGATTGGGGGTAATTTAATGTAATGTTGTGTGTTGTTTTGTCACCCCCCCCCCCCCGCCAGCCAAAAGCATCTTCTACCATTACATTTTGAGTATTTTTCCCTCTAGAGCAACACGATCTACAATAGTAGATACATTTGTGGGAGCAGCCTTGTAATCAGTTCAGACTAGAAACAATATCAAAATTGACATACTGACGATTTTTCCAGCTGATTAATTATCAATCAGCTGGAAAAATTGTCATATTTAATTGGAACATGTGATGGAACAATGTATTCTTGTTATGATTTATGTGGCAAGAAATATAGGTACAGAACAATAAAACCTATATATTTAATGTTATGGACCCATATATTCCTTACCATTATGATCAGTCGTAATATAAAATACAATGCCACGTGACAATATACCTTGATCTGACAACATAGAAATAGTGAATTTGTTTCCATAAGTATGGCTTAAATATTGAATAATATTGAAAATTCACCTGGGATCATTTTTTATACCATAGAACTAAATAATTATAAATCAAATTAAACAGAAGACTGAAATTAAATAATTGAAATTTTCACTCACTTGAAGTTGTGTCCCGCTACCCCGATGCACTATTTCAAGTAGTTGAAAATTACTCATATTTGTTTTATGAGACCAAACATCTGATGCTTAAACATGCCTTTAGTTCCCAATAACTGCGATTTAAAGATGTTAACCCTTTAACCGCCAAATTATTCAATTTGAATTCTCACCCTCTTGAAGTTGTGTCTCGCTGACGCGATCCACAACTTCAAGTGAGTGAAAATTATTCATATTTGGCAAAATGGAGGTCAACTTATTTCAAATATTGCTGATTGATGTCACATTTTATCTTTGTCACATGTTTAAAAGGTGGTACTTAATGTGGTAATAAAAAATGAAAACCCGAATATATGAGACACCGGCGGTAAAGGGTTAAAATGATTAAAACGATTATAGTCGTTCTCATCAGTGCAAAGGTTAAAATTAACCTTACAGATGTACAACTCGTTCATTTAGAATTGAAAGAGTATCCAGCACTTTGTAATGTGAGAGATACAATCCGTCAATGTTAAGGAGATGAACTAATCTGGCAAGCAGTTCACGACTTATCATGGCAATTATCAATATCAGTCCCAAGTTGTTTTTGTATTGCAATCGAACCTTACTACTGAGTCACCACTAAGGTTTGTCCTAGAAAGCATGAACCAAACAATCAAATTTCACGGCAGTAGTCGGCTGTATTGTTCCTAAAATTAGTTTACAGGTGACAAATGTATGTCCAAATCAGTGTAGAAGAAGAAGAAAAAGTTTATTTAACCGTAAATACATGGTTCGGGAGACCTCCATTAAGACCACATATTGTCGGTGGCATAGAGGCCCCCATGCATTTGACAGTTCAGTTATAACGTAAATCAGGTATACAGTATGTGTTTGAAATGAATCAATATACAAAGTGAAACGAGAAAATTATGCAGTTTGTGTATCAAGTGAGGAATACTATTAACATTGATGAGGAAATACTATTAGAAGAGTAACAATTTAAAATGTGACAGGAATACAAAGTGAAACGAGAAAATTATGCAGTATGTGTATTAAGTGTACACTCTAGCAAACACAAGAGTGTTGGTTTTATGTTCTTTAGGTATATGATTTTTGTTGGCTATTTAATTAGGTGGATCGTCGAAATTCTCTGAGCACAGTTTGTAGGCCCACCCGCACGCGTAGCATGGTCAACTAAGGAGTGGGGTCTGTCAGAAATAAAATAGTGAAGCGAAACGATCGACTGACCTGCTTTAATATTCACAAATGATGTGATCGACAAGCGAGGCATCACCTATAGCCACTATGTCTAGTCGTGGAGAAGAACTGTGTTAAAAACACATGTGTACAAAATTATTATCTATCTAAAATACATTTGACCAGTTTTAGTAGGCCTACATTATGAAGCACACGGCAGTGTAATAACATTTGTTTGGCATGTGGTCTTGTTCTTTTCTCTTGAGTATTTGAAAACAATGCACAGCAAGACATACGCTCTTTGTAAATCTCAGGCCATATATGTAGCACTAGGCCCGATAGGGCCTAACTTTATTGCATGAAAATGATTTAAAGTAAAATTTGGAATGGGAGGAAATGGTTGTTCTTCATGTCTAAATAATGAGAAATCATACTTGTAAATAATGTCAAATGTTTCGAAAAAATGTCTTATGATTTGCTCACAAACCTCCGTGAAATCGAAATTAGCCTTTATATTCTCTGATGTTCCCCGTATTTTTTTAAGCTGATATTATTAAATGGGCGAAAATGGTTCTAAATATCGTGTTTAAATAATGAGAAATCATATGTATACATTCCAAGTTCAACATTTTCTACTTTGACAAAGCAATCGTCTACTGTCCTTTATCAGTCAAAGTGTTGTATGTGACACTCATTTGAGTGGCACATACAACAGTTTGGCTGCTAGGAGACGAAGCCGTCATGAGACTTATATTTGACCAGCTCTACCTAGATGTCAACCAGCCTTGCTTATTACACATACATATCAGATGTCAATTGGTACCGGTAGCTAAAGTGGTGCACATACTTGTGACACATACTTGGTTGCTATCATTTTATGGGCCGGAAATATCTTCAAAATTAATCATTTGAGTCGCCAGTTAAGTAAGTTAAGTTTTAAGTAAGCTTCATTTTCACATTAGAACATTCACAACAGTCAACTTTTGTGTGTAAGGTCTATAATATCAATACAATAAGGGGAACACTTACCGGTAGTATCTGGTATTGCAGAATAGCTGAAGCTAGCCATGTGTAGTTTGATATGCTGTGCTCTTTATTATTTTTATGAACAAACTACTCTACCACACGAGCTTTACGACTGCGCACAGTGCAATATAATATCACATATGTAATTTAATTATTATGTATGCATGTCATGTCTTTTACACACCGTGTATAGTGGACTCACGCTGGACATGAAGTCACAAAGCTGATGTTACATGTTTACTGTCCTGTACCTGACAAGCTAAAGGACGGTCACAATTCCCCACTGGCCATGGTATAGGGACTGAGCAAAACAGATGCAGGCCAGACAGTAAGCTTAAATATTAACATTCTTATCGCCCTATCTAAACAATCTGGAGACCTTGTGGGAGTCATTAATCTTCAGCGTTTAATTGGTCCGCATCAGATATTAAGGATAACAAAAAATGGTTGGGAAAAATATACAACAATTTATTATTATTATAAGATTGGTTGGCTACATGTAGGCCTGCGATGTATATAGTATACAGTAGTTGTAGCTTGGTAGATATTTAGGCATTGAGTTCAGTGGATGACGAACAGGTCAAATAATGAAAATTCAAGTGACTTTATAATACGTTAAAAACAGTGCAGTATGTAGATAATATAATAAATTAATTATGTACCTCTACAGGTGATGACGAGAGGGCGGGGTCTTAGGGCATAGTGGGCTATTCTGAGAATACTTTCCTTCACTCGCAAGATGAAGTGTTCTGGGCATGTCTAGGGAATTTATCCTCACACATGCCAGACCAGAGACTTGGATTTCGCTGTGCAATTTATTGCTGAAACGCATTGGCCTTTAGCAGAGCTCTGCTATTGTCGGATCGGATAGTCCCCGGAATATTTCTTTTTCTTTAGTTCGTGTTGTTATGATTTATTTTTCCGGTAGGCCTACTGTTTGTCTTTGATTTCCCATACTGTGGTTGCAATCATTACTCTTTATACCACATCTCATTATTATCTTCTACTATGTAGGCCTACACCTCTTTGTTACCTTTACTTTATTTGCTGATGAGTCCTAATTTATATTCATATACATCACTGTTACATGGGACAATTTGTTCTTTTTGTATTCTACTTCCTTCTATGCTCAAATAGTCATCTACCTTTATATAGCTTATTTTGTGACACTCAAGCCATGTCCTGATATTTTCTCGTATGGGATACCGTTAATGATCGTGAAATAATCTATATTAATAAATTAAATAACAAACGTACGTTTTGGATTCCAGTGCCATATAAGTTATTGTCCCTGCAGTCTGCAGTTTTAAACGTTTATATATTTGATAATAATATTATAATAATATTCTTCGCTCTTTTAAAAATGTCATATCAAATTCTAATTGAATAAATTTGAAAACATCGTGGGTTAAGCTTGCGCTTCAGCAGAAAGCTCGTAATTTATGAAATGTAGGCCTAAGAAAATAGTATGGCATCGTACGGTGTTTGCCTTCACAATCCGCATCAATTTTGCGCATATTTTGTGAAAAAATGAATGATCATTTAAATTATTGTATAAAACTTCGAAAAATGGGAACAATTTTGGCAAAAAATAAATGAGACCAACTTCTTACGTCATTACTTTTTGAAAAAAACACGTCATCCACTGCAGACTGAGGCATCATATAATGTTAACATGAGGCAAAGGGTTATAGTGCATTTACACTGATATTAAACACGAATACAAATGCATTACAATATAGTATTATGAAAAAAATACTATTAAGAGTGAAATGAATAAAATTAGTGTAGGGCCTACCGGTAAAATTAATGTGTCAAATAACTGGACTTGAATGACTTTATTTGATTACACATTCTCAACGTCATTTGTTTTTATTTTAAATTTTCAATAAATTTCAATTTGTGATGAACTCCCTTTGAATTATGCACTGTAGGCCTACTATTAAGGCTTAATGTATATAACATGTAGACCCCTATAAACATGATAAATTCAAAGTTTCTGGTAGTTATAGTCTGTATTATTATAAACAGAACATTGCTGATGGTTTTTGAATGGTAGATGTTTCGTTGATGGACCCTAAGTATTCCACCAAGAAGGCGTAAAAGTGATAACGTAGAAACCGAACAAATTTAATAACGATGTTTCGTACATTTCCTCGATTTGCAAATGAGCATTTTACAACAGTCACAGAGGAAAATTAATAAAACTAGTGTGTCTTTTGCAAAAAAGTACATATTTTTTCAGAAGTGAATAGGAGAGGTGGAGGTTGAATCAAAATTTTGAAAATAATACAAAATTGTGAGCAAATTGTGCGTTTCAGCAATGTTTCATGTGCTGTCAAACAAATGCTCAGAATCAATCGTCATGATCATGGCGCGTGATTGTGGTCCATACCATCGGCAAAATTATTGGATATTCAGATGTGTTTGAAATTCTTAAATGATGCACAAGAAAAAAAATGGGGGATTTTAATTCATCACAGCCCATGAGAGATATCCCCGTGTAAATTCCAGTCATAATTGGATATATTCTCCGAGATTCAGGGCGAACTGCGAGATCAACAATTTCGTGAAACAATTAATGTAAATAGTGACAGTTAAATCCCTGCGTCAAGGCATCATTCAAATAAGATGTAAAGCGAGTATTACCAATTAATATATAAATCCGTATACCTAACAAGGATGCCCGGCCGCGCACTGATCATGCTGATCACAGACTCTGTATCGTGTATACCTACATACTCTGTTATTGCGGAATAAATTGGAGAGGGACGGGATCATTACCATAGCTGACATTTAAGCAGATAACAGCAAGCATTTAATGGCCTGGTTTATCAAAAAGACAATGAGGTTTATATAGGTCCAAATTGATTTATATATTAACATAATGACATTTTTTAAATTTCAAAATGGCCGAATGTCGTCCACAATGACACATGCCACAATACCTGGTTTGATATACCCCACTGTTGCATTTGTACAGGAGTCGTCTGCAACAGTGTGTCTGATTTGTCGTCAAGCTTCACCCTCTGACGAGAAAACATTCCATTCTGACGGCACAGATATATATTAGGAAAAAAAAGAAAGAAAAATGAGTTGTTTCAAAGCTTGAAATGTACCTTTAGATATCACTAGAAGACACCTAAAGCCTTCTATGAAACAAAAATTATCTTTGGGACATGCCCCCGGAACATCCCCTCCCCCCCCCCCCAAAGTTGCGATTGCCTTCGGCGGCCGTTCGCCAGAAGCCGCGGCTGCGTGCTGACTCCCAATACTTGTGCAATGCTGAGCAATTTAACTATTTCTGGTTCCACGGCAGTCCGATTTGCATCCATATTTGGTGAGCTCAATAACAACCCTTGATGCAGGTGAACTAAGACATCTGACAGGAATGAACATGCTATCTTGCACTTCCCTCACATTTTGTTCTAATGGTGGGAGGTTTGGCCATCTGATAAAACAGGTATTTTCTCTCATTGACATGCAGCTGGCCTTCATAAGGTGTAGCATAGAAATACGGAATACGGCGTTAGCGTATCGGTGTTGGCTCTATCACTGAAGTTAAGCAACGCCGGGCCCGGTCCATAATTGGATGGGTGACCGCCTGGGACTGCCAGTACCAGGTGCTGTATACACTAGGACATGCGTGCAGCGATGTCGTGTCGTGGGGCTCAGAGAACCACGTAAATCAGATGGCTCGTCTGACTGAACTACAGTTGGACGTAAAAGGACCTCAATGGACGTAGGCGTAGTTTCCATCTGGCGAGACCCCAGAAAATCCACAATGTGGTGCGAAAGCTCCTGTGGCGCGATAGCATAATCGTGCATACTGCCACAGATACAGATACAGCTCAGGTGGCAGACTCCTTGATATCACGCATACGTGCTATGAGTACAGAACTCCCCTCCTGACTGGCCAACTCAGACAACCCAGAAAATCTGACCTGAGTGTGACCTCCACACTACCGTCAGTAAACCGGTGACGTCATAATGAATAATCATGTTGTTCGCACCCCTCCCGTTTGTACAGCTGTAAGGCACACCTGTTGTCAAGGTCAGACGTGTGGTCTGCCTGTCAGAGCTGATGCGGCAAGATGCTCAGGTAAATGGTAGGGTAGAGTATGAGTACGATTGACATACAAATGTTCCCATGCTTCCAAGGCTTTCAATGTACAAATTTGGAGAGTGGGAGTTGTCGCATCGATAAAAGTGTCCGACTGCCATGTCATTTATGCATGTGTCCCTGGTTTGAACCCCGCTGATGCGGGGTACTGTCAGAGAAATATCCTTATCTATTTTCTATCAATGTAACCACGTTATCATATTAATGGCGTTCAGGTTGAAACCAGTGTGTTAACATACATTTTGCACAAGGCTACGAGCTGCCATATTATGCTTCTTCATAATGTAGAAAATATAATGGTAATGTTGAAGAGAGTCAATAAAGCTGTCCTAGATCTAGGTCTATTATTGGGACACCTTACAAACTTCTGACTCCATGAGTTACTCTCGTGGTTTGATATGTGTCACTTGCATCACTCTGCAGAAAACTCAACTCAACAGGAACTAGTTCTAGACAACTTGGTTGGGATGACAATACATGTACATACATGTATAGTACTTAGTAGAACTGACCATCAGTTTTTCAGCAATCTTGACTTCTGCCTTTTTAGAATAACTTCTCGCAAGTGATCTAATTGCATTGTCACTTTTTTACCGGATAACATATCCATCTACTACGGAGCATACAATATGCAAACACATTCAAGTGTATCTGTTACATGAGGATTGGTTCAAAAAAGTATTATGTTTTCTGTTCTCTTATTATGAAACATCATTGTAATATTTCTTAATGTAATAATCTGTGGTAGGCTACAAGGCCTCCCATGTAAACAGACTATTTCAAAACACTTATTGATTTGTTATATCAAAAGTTGAAAATTCAAGATGGCCGTTGATTTTGGTTTTGACCTTTAGATTACCCTGAAATATAAAATATCAATTGTATTGCAATCAACGTCTTCAAATTACACTAAATTGGAGTAGCCTACGTAATTAAAATATGGACCTATAATTTAAGAATATAACAACTAATATTAGTTATTGTTAAAAAAACGTTTTATTGTTGACATTGACAGCCATCTTATTTTTTACCTCTAGATGACTATAAAAATAACTATTCTAACGTAATCAGTGTACCCAAATTAATCGGAAATGAGGTATTACATTATTTTCTGGGACTGTGCTTTCAAAAATTAAGAATTCAAGAGTTAGAAGTCGGATCCCCCGGCGGCAGTCATTTTTTATATGTATATTATTTTATTTACTACAGGACCTGATGACCTAATTAAAATAAACAAGTGAATAAATGTATTTCTTAAGTCCCAAAACCGATGGATAGACTTCAATATAATAATTATATGAACAGGAACAGGGCATATAAATGTTTTCCCCGGTGTAAGCCCGGCGGCCATCTTGGATTTAAATGTTAATAAAGTGTTGTCGTGCATTCTAGATGATGGAACCATCTTACTTTCCCATTAAATGTCATAATTAGAAGTTTTTTGGGTTTTTTTTAACAAAGAGAACTCCAAAAAGTTACAATGCTAAGTAATTTGGCGGCCATTTTTTTATTTTGGCAGCCATATTGAATTTGAGGAATATTATAGGAGTGCCCGGAAGCTTATTTCAAAGAGTAAAAGTCCACTTTTATTGGTTTTTGTCAGTCTTTTATGAATTAAAAAAAAACAAGATCTAAAAATCAAATAATTTTATGGATGGGAGGGACATGAACTACCCACCAAGATTAATTCTGGTCATTTGTTTAGCAAATCTGAAACATCGCTGAAACGCACAATTTGCGCATAATGTGGGATAATTTTATTTTATTCCGAATAACATCGACCCATCCCACCCACTTCTCAAAATTATCAAATGTGTTTTGTAAAAAACACATTACCGTCAATAATAATTATGCTCTGTGACTGTTGTAAAATGTTTAAATAAATGAAATGATTCAAACATCGTTTTTGAAATTGTTCAGTTTCTACGATCGTTTTACGTCACTTTGATGGACTATTTGGAGTCCATTAACGGAACACCCATCATTCAGAAACCATCTACAATGTAGGCCTACTGTTTATCATAATACACACTAAAAAACGCTAATTGTTTGAATTTTAGTTTTTTTGAATTCGCGAGAAAAAAATGACCGAAAACGTATCAAAAATGTGTTTTATCAATAATTTCAAAATACCTAAGAGACATCCACATTTTTTATGGGCACCATTGGATTGCTCTACCATGGAGTCGAGATAGTCTCTACTATCTCCATGCTCCTACCCAAAAACATAGGTAGGCCTACATCAAAATCGTGACTCTAGCTATGCTAGAGCCCAAGTTATGGCCAAATATGTGATTTCGATGGCGGCCATTTTAAATGTGTCATTAACCGAGGTCAGGGGGGGAGGGGGGGGGGAATGGAACCCCAATATTTCTGGCTTATTTGACCCCCTGAAAAAGTAAAAAAAAAACAATAAAATAAATTTGGGCAAGAACTTTTAATTTTAGGCATAGGCCTATTTCTGATTCATATATTAGGGCCTATCGCACCAGACTAATAGACGGTTAATGAATTTAATGTGAATCTGTCAACCAGCCGCAAGGCGCGCAGCTCAGCCGAGCAGACGTGTGAGACGCCGACCCAACGTCGGGCCAATGCTCGCCCACCGTCTGCGACGTCGGGACAGATCCAATACAACTCAGCAGCGGGCCACAGAGCCATGCATGTTACAGTGACACCTGAAGCATGTGAAGTGGTGTCCAAAAAAATTGACCTAGCAAATTTAAAGTGAAGTAGCAAAATAATTATATGAACGGCAAAATTGCACCATTAAGGCATTAAATTTGCAAAATTTGGCATTTGCAATTCGCAAAAAATGCGAATTGCAACAGCTTGGCCACCCTGACCTATCAGCTTCAGCGCGCCAATTGTTGGGGCAGCGTCGTAAACATTCTGAGACCAGAGCAATCTCTCCCTCACATTGTTCCAACCCGTGCATTTGGCTGCTAAGCAGGCGTTAATTCTATAACATATCACTATAATATATCGTCTAGTAGTCCAGTATAAAATGAACAAATCAATAATTAAAAAAAAGGTGAAATCCACAAAACAAAATGTATAAAACTTCTAATCAGTTCACCAGAGGGCTCTATTGTATGGCATACATGTAGTTTGATTGACAGGTGCTTCCCCTGGTGGTAGCGCGCGCCATGTGTAATTGCTGTACAGATAGGGTGTCACTACTCAGTGCTGATGGTGGTGTGTACAGTGTATCCGCCGTGTATTTGTCACTCTGTTACCTAACAACAACCGCACCGTGACAATAGTATTGTTCAGTGTTCAGAATGTCCACGCGCTGACTCTATTCAACAGGGATTACCACGATAATAGAGCGGTTTATATGATAAAACGGCGAGCCGTAATCTCAATCTGGCCTGTCATAAATCAGACTCGGCTTTGCCTGGGCGAGGCTGCCTGTCGTCCTGAGGCTGAGAGAGAAAGTGGAGTGAGGAGCTGAGTGGTTTACGGTGGAAGACGGGATAACTCGGTTTCCACAATGGCTAGCTCTCCCAATAACGGTTTGCCTGCTATAGGATTCGAAATGCAAAACCGAGCACCATCAGGTCAGTTCACATAATAATCTAACAGTAACATTTATATATCTACTGACTTGGCGTAACATACAAATATGTTGTTATTACGGAGTGGCTATTTGTTATTATTGCCTGCTCCCATGATTTCATGTAAATGTAATGGCTGTAGGCTTATAGTTATAGGCCTACTAATAAAAAAGGGGCCTAGCCCAGCAAACAGGAGACATTGAGCCAGTGCTGGTATAATGTTGGATCACCGTCTACGACGCTGGCTCATTCTAGGCAGGCTATTCATGCTATTTTTTTTTAATACACATAATTAACACAGTCACAGGCTACAGCCAGCTACATGTAACACGAGACATTGAGACAGTGTTGGTTTAATGTTAGGCCAGCGTCGTAGACGGTGGACCAACAATAAACCAACACAGGCTCAATTTATCGTGTCACTGTTAGCTGGGAATGTCTCGTGTTTGCTCTCCAGTAGGCCTACTGCATTAATGTTGATCCAGCGTCGCAGACGGTGGGCCAACATAAATCCAACCCTGGGTCAACAGTTTCGTGTTTGATGGGCTGTCACTATAAATTCGGGACGACTCCAAATTGTATTCACCTGGAGTTGTACCAATTCGCACCTCCACTGGCTGCACATTCACCCATTGCTGGATCAATGACAGTTGCCTTGTTGGGGTGGGCGTTTGCTAACTATTGTAGGCTAATCATGTGTCTAGTCTAGGCTTACACCCCCTCTTACCTGAGATAGGTTGAGCATTAACTGGCTATGGTGGCTAATATGTCTAAGTTAGGCCTAACCTCAGGGAATAATTTGCTTCAGAAAAATTGTGTAGCAGTTTAGCATACTGGCATGTGTCAAGCTACTATTCTCCATACGAAGAACTGCTACACCAACATACTATTGTGTAGCATTTGCCCAAAATTGCGTAGCAAACTGCACCGCTACACCAGACAAATTATTCCCTGAACCTTCTTGTCACTTGTTTTTTTTTTACGTTTTCATTCATCGTGATATAGGCCTATAATTATGAAGAGATCAGAGCAAATACGGGACAATCACCCAATTCTGTTTCAATGTTTTACCAGCGTCGAATACGATTGACCGGCATTGAAGTTTGAACCAGCATTGGGCTGCGACGCTGGCCCAACATTGAACCGGTATTGAGTGGGTAGGCCTGCATTGTGTGTAACAGGTACACTGTATAGACATGTACACTGTCTTATCAGCGATGGTGGTGGAAGGAATAGGCCTACACGTTGAAGATATACTTGTCTCCTTGGTTCTTTCAATAATTATATCCTGGACATTTAGGATTCTGGCCCATGAGGAAAACCAATACAGCTATGTTTACAAAATGGTAGGCCAATTCTGTCTAAAGCACTCAAAAAGACTAAAGCCGGGCCGCGGAGTTCGGGGAACTCCTTTTCTAATTCATTTATAAGTCCATGGAGCTATTGTGATTGCTAGTGCTACAGTGTTTAATGACATACCCCGGCAGGCTACATGACAGGTAGACATAATTTGCAAATTGATAGGTACAACTTATGTATCTCGTACTGCAGGTACATGTACTGCATTTATCGCAGATTTATCAATATTTTACATTCTCCAGGAAGAAGATGCAGTGCAGAGAAAAAAGGTATTTTCAATGAGCTGCACTTTTCACTTATCAGTCATGTTCACTATATGTCACCTGGTCACATTACTTTCTAGTAAAATTTTAGGCTAATTAGGATCTACCTGTAGACACCTATATCACGAAGACTAAAACTACTAAATCCAAATGCTTTCAAATTATGCCCAACTTGTGTATCATGTGTACCGTATACCTGTTATACATGTATGTTATACACTTCACGCTCATTGATTTTCATGTGAGAAGTTCTGAGATGCATGTAGTTCAGAATGCATTAAAATACATAGCAGATATATTTATAGGATTAGTATTGTTTGTATAGTATTTGCACATCACTTCACTTGTACCGACTAAGATCAAGCTCCTAAAATCAGTAATTTATTGTAAGTCTGACATAGTACATGTACGTACATGATGTAAGAACATCTGACCACTTACACCATATGTACATGTACCGGGCCTACACCCAGTTTGTATCAATAATTGGAACTATTATCTTTGTTTTCAAAGTCACGGCTAAGGTAGGCTACATGGTGGATTTTTGGCTTTATCGTTTCAGGCGATAACATGCAATGTTGTAGTTTTTATAAATAAAATACATTCATGACTACGACAAATACAATTTCGCTGGTGTATTTTTGATTATCAAAGGACGCCGCAGGTGCTGCAAATAATTTGAATTTTATACTCTCATCATACTCAGGCATACAGGCAATGGAAAACATACATAATAATATAATAACACACATGTACTGGAAGTTCTTCTGCGTTGAACCATTGTTACATTTCTGGGCAGGCGTTCCGCGATCATTTGCTAACCTATTATGCCGTAGGCCTATGTGATATTCCAGCTGACCTGCTTGTTTGCTGGCCTACTGAAACTTATCGTATTCATTTATTTTGTGTGTGAAATCTGTCTTAAATCAGAGATAATACATATTACCCCTGGCTAAACATGTTTTAAAAATCAACAAAAAATGTAACCAAATTAATCCAGTATGTGTAATTGTGTATCTCAGGAGCAAAACACAAGTTAACGTGGATAAGAAAATCTACCAACTGAACAGACACGAAATATAGACACAGTGCTGGCTTAACATGCTTAATGTTGTATCACACTCGAAGACGATGATGCAACAATACGCCATCCTTGGGTCAATGTATAATGTTGTGTCTAACTGGGCTGCGCTTTAACATGTTTAAGGATTAATTGATTTTCTATATCTAGAGTACCGTATCTTGTAACTAATATACTTGTAATAATCACATTATAGCCATAGGTGTAATGTGTTCTTGAGTACCGTACACGACTGATACACTACATACGTAATATATACCTGTATAAATACACTACATGAGTGTGCCCTCCAGCATCAACTAAAAATATTTGCAAATGCTACGTAACTAAATTGGAGAGAAGCCTCCAATCACCTTCCGCCACACTTGAACTAGTACAAAATAATATACACCTGTCCTCATCGAATCTACTCTCAATATAAGTAGGCTGCATCTACTGCATGGGCTGGTATTAAAACTATCGGCTGGGTTTCCTGCAGGCTCAAGAAATGAAATGAAATTAATCGGGCCACCTAAATTGGGCCAGGGGAACCTCCTGAGGATGGTGAGATGAGTGAGATGACACTGCCCTCCAGACACAGGATTCGAAATTCAAACCCTGGAGGTCTGCGGCCGAGCACGCTACCTCTCGGTCACGGAGGCTCCCCACAATATTGAGTTTTACGAGTGGATGGGGAAGAAACATTTTTGTTTCTTTCAAACCGCCGAGACCGGGAAACGAACCCCGAACTCTAGCGTGAAAGGCAGCGGTGCTAACCCCTACCCTGGTCATGCCGGGTAGTCTTGAAGTTTGGAAGAGGGAAGAAACAATGAGGACAGTGAAATGTGCGCACTTTTTTTTTGGGGGGGTTGATTTTCAAAATTTGCGTTCGTCATTGCACATGTTGCATGAAAAAAAAAAATCAGTTTTTAACATGTTTAAAACTCATTTCATTCATTCGTAAAAAGTGCCTCGATTTGATTTTGCATATTTTAAATATTTAGAGGTAATCTATCACCCCTTATATGGTATGAATAATTATGTCCTTATATGGGGTGCCTGGCTATCATGTGACCCTCTCAGAGGGTCACATGATAGCCAATCACCCCATATAAGGAAACACCTGTGCCCCCATCTTGTGGCAACTTTGATTTATTTGTCACAACATTATTCATACTATAGTATGTAAGGGGTGATAGATCACCTTTAAATTATCTAGAACGGGATTTGCCGTAACCATGTTAACGTTGCAGCAACATCAAATTGTTATGTTGCCTAGAAGTTGTTGCGGTCAAGACTACTACAATGTAATCCATGAGCATGTATACTACATGTACATTAAACGAGTGCTTGTATAATAGTGACCGTTACTTCACTGAGGTATCTGCTAAATAAAGAAGGATGTTTTAACGTTGGCACATTGTATTCATTGCAAGAGCCCATTTGACCATGGGAGTCACGTAGTGCATTATATGTCAAGTTTATATTACAGTTCGCGAGAAATATATACTACAAAATAGAATCCAAATCGGTCAATAACGATTTGCGTCAGTATCAAATAACTAATCACCATGTGAACCAATTGCAACACTTTCATCTACAACACTTTTTCTTGTGCTTGAAACATTAACTGTACAGGCCTACGTTGCATGGTTGGTCTTATATAAGCGGACGTTGTCATCTTTGGTTCTTTTAATATTTTCACGGGTGTGCCAGACACCCATGGCTAAGACCGTCAAGCATGGTAAGCAGAGACAATGAGCTTTTGTGTCGCATCCAAATATTTGTCAAAATGGTATAATAGTTTATATACCGGACCAGTATTTTGATGTACCGGTACATGATTATTGTATGGACATGGTGTCATTTGTGATCATGACATGATCATGATGATGAGTGCCTTCTAATTTACATGATTCAGCTAATTTAACTTTAAACATGTTTTACTGTTTGATGCATATATATTAGATAGATATATAGAATATCTGGACATGCAGCGATGTTCCAGTGAGCTAAACACTACTAGTACATACGTGGTATGCAAGCTTCCTAACTATCTTATCAAGTTTAAAATGAGATTATTAGCTGAAATGTGATAGCTCCAGTTATCAAGGTCGACAAAAAAAAAACATGAACACCCTTTATAGGACTAAAGACAATCATAAAGCAAAGATGCAGCACTAGTGCAGTATACTGTTACTTTTCCTCGGGGAAGTCATTTTACACTTCCCTTAGTTATCACTGGTCAGCAGGTGATGGGAATGACTTGAGAGCAGGCGTGGACACTGGACACTAACCTGCTAACGTGACTTACGCCAGGGCATTAACTCTTCTCTCCTCTACAGTAATGTCCCCAGAGAAACACTTAAACTAAGTGGCCTGCTTGGCTCACTTACATATAAGCATGATAAGTGGGCTACTCGTTTCTGGCAATCCTTTATTTTTGCAGTGGACAAAGCACATGCGAAATAGAATGAGTGACTGAGTGTTTGGATTGTTGGCTTTAGTATGTCTAAAATTTCTTTATGTACTGTGATATATTGTGCATATCAGGGCCGTATTCAGACTAAGACAAAGGGGGGGGGGGGGGGGTTACAGGTTGACCATCCGCTAAATGGGGGGGTCAATTTTGAAAAAAACAAGGCATTTTGGGTATATTCAGGGGGGGGGGGGGGGTTACAGACACCAAAAAAAAACCCTGGATACGGCCGTGCATAATGATAAATGTATATACATGTTACAAATAAACATAATAATTAGTACTTGTACATGTATGTGGAAATATTGCGACATGGTTAAAGTCGGAATTATGCCCTACTTTTCGGAAATTTCCCATGGTTCCCTAGGTTCATAATGTACTGTACCGTATCCAAAACACTGTGTATAATATATTTTATGATAACCAATAGCTAGTGCATCAGTAAATATTGCGTTACGTCACTTTTTGCACATTGTGGCAATATCGCGACAGATAGAAGCCCGAAGTTGAGAGTTCAGAATACTTTACTCTTATCGAGTGACTTCATGGACTCAGCACAGTACCATAGGTAGCACTGCACACTCCACGCCTTAATTTTGGCACGCGCTTTCCTATTCGCCCAACCACGATGACACAATGACCAAGATAAAGTCACGAGTAACATCAGAAGTCTTACATATGATACGGTACGTACGATCTGTGGCAACATCAACAGTCAGCTGAATCGAACATGAAGAAACAAGATCATCAATGTCCTTCTAAGGTATTGGAATTAATTATATGGACTGATCTTCGTAATTTCCAAGGATTGTACTGTATCGTATATATACATGTGTTGATTAAGGTTGGTTTGACCTGATGGTCTACATCAATCATTCAAGGCAAGCTGCAGCCTCCTCGTATCTGGCCATAATCTTCGGGCGGATTGCCAGGGATATACCCTGGTTCCTCCGCTCAACTGCGGTGCCAATGCAGCTCTCACATCAGTGCAGGCGCTGGTGTAGGCCGTGGTAGCCTTAAATAACCGGCAATAAAGTGTTTGACATTAGGTCTCTCACGGGGGATGAATGGAGTTACCTTTCCTCAATTGTTACTCTGGGGACTATCCGACCTGAGGATAGCGGAGCTGCGCTAAATGCCACGGAGTTTCAGCATTAAATTGCACAGCGAAACTCAAGTCTCCGGCCGTCTCGGCATGTCTGGGGGTAGATCCCCTAGATATTCCCAGGACCCTTTATCGGGCAAGCAAAGGAAAAGGTGATTGTTGAGTAATGTTTAGTCCGGCCCGATGGTGACTGTTGAGTAGTGTTTGGATTGGTCCGATGGTGACTGTTGAGTAGTGTTTGGATTGGCCCGATGGTGACTGTTGAGTAGTGTTTAGTTTGGCCTGATGGTGTTTGTTGAGTAATGTTTGTTCTGGTTGTTGAGTAATGTTTGGTTTGGCCTGATGGTGACTGTTGAGTATTGTTTAGTCCGGCCCGATGGTGACTGTTGAGATGTGTTTGGATTGGCCCGATGGTGACTGTTAAGTAGTGTTTAGTTTGGCCTGATGGTGTTTGTTGAGTAATGTTTGTTCTGATTGTTGAGTAATGTTTGTTTTGGCCTGATGGTGACTGTTGAGTAATGTTTAGTCCGGCCTGATGGTGTTTGTTGAGTAATGTTTGGTTTGGCCTGATGGTGACTGTTAAGTAATGTTTAGTCCGGCCTGATGGTCACTGTTGAGTAATGTTTGGTTTGGCCTGATGTTGACTGTTGAGTAATGGTTAGTTCGGCCTGATGGTGACTGTTGAGTAATGTTTGGTTCGGCCTGATAGTCACTGTTGAGTAATGTTTAGTTCGGCCTGATGGTGACTGTTGAGTAATGTTTAGTCCGGCCTGATGGTGTTTGTTGAGTAATGTTTGGTTTGGCCTGATGGTGACTGTTAAGTAATGTTTAGTCCGGCCTGATGGTCACTGTTGAGTAATGTTTGGCTTGGCCTGATGTTGACTGTTGAGTAATGGTTAGTTCGGCCTGATGGTGACTGTTGAGTAATGTTTGGTTCGGCCTGATAGTCACTGTTGAGTAATGTTTAGCTCGGCCTGATGGTGACTGTTGAGTAATGTTTGGTTTGGCCTGATGGTCACTGTTGAGTAATGTTTAGTTCGGCCTGATGGTCACTGTTGAGTAATGTTTGGCTTGACCTGATGGTCACTGTTTAGTAATGTTTGGTTTGACCTGATGTTGACTGTTGAGTAATGTTTAGTTCGGCCTGATGGTGACTGTTGAGTAATGTTTGGTTCGGCCTGATGGTGACTGTTGAGTAATGTTTAGTTTGGCCTGATGGTGACTGTTGAGTAATGTTTAGTTTGGCCTGATGGTGACTGTTGAGTAATGTTTAGTTCAGCCTGATGGTGACTGTTGAGTAATGTTTAGTTCGGCCTGATGGTGATTGTTTAGTAATGTTTAGTTTGGTCTGATGGTGACTGTTGAGTAATGTTTGGTTTGGTCTGATGGTCACTGTTGAGTAATGTTTAGTTTGGCCTGATGGTGACTGTTGAGTAATGTTTAGTTTGGCCTGATGGTCACTGTTGAGTAATGTTTGGTTTGGCCTGAATGTCACTGTTGAGTAATGTTTGGTTTGACCCGATGGTGACTGACTGTTAAGTAATGTTTGGTTCGGGCTGATGGTGACTGTTGACTAATGTTTGGTTCGGCCTGATGGTGAATGTAGAGTAATGGCTTATTGTGATGTCGTTCATAGATGTTTACCCCTGTTTACTGGCTGCTGACCATTTTCTCCTCTTTTTTCATCGTAGCACAGCGCGCTCGCAGACGTTGGCTTACCATGCTTTAGCCACATGTAAGTGTCATTTAGCCAGAGATGGACCACGGTTATTTGGACTGACGCCTCTGGGAAATAGTGGAGACACCATGTCATCCTGCCATAATAAAAACCAGCAGTTATTAGCAAAACATCCAGCTTGTCTCCACAGAAGTAGAGTGCGTTTGTCGCAATGACTCTTTTCATTGACAGTTATTACCCCGGGGATGATTGCTATATCATCTATCAGCGTATACATGCTATGTTTTCTTTTACATTATCCTGAACGGTAGCGAAGTTGTGGCTGTGCCAGCTGCCGCCATGGAGATAAAGAACGTAACCATTGGTTCACAATTGGCATCTTACCATGTTGTTTTTTTACAACGCGGTATTCATTAGTAAGATTTGTATTTCAATAACATTAATGTGAGTGTTTAAGTCATGTCAATAGATGGCTTGAAAGACAATTTTATTGATTAAATACATGATAGTCAGTGTTTTATGTGTGATATCGGATATGCATAAATGCATTTCTGGTGATATGTAGGCGCGAAATAGGAGATTGGGTACATTAACATGATTAAACGCATACATGTAAACGATTGGCTCGATATTCTAAAATGAGTGAATGGTTGGCAAATAAAATTGCAGTTGCGTAGCAACATCCTGAAATGGTAGGTGCAAAATGTTTGTATAAATATAGAACTTTGTAAGTATGCAATAATTTATTGTCACGAGTGAAATACTACTAGACCACTGTTATAATATCGTGCAGCAAACAAGAGATCTATGCTGACGCCATGACGTCTGTGACGACGCCCCAACATTGGATCTATATTGGTTCCACGTCTCGTGTTTGTTAGAATAGTGTGGCATTCCAGGAACGTCATCCTCACATACAAATACAAATTATATGTAAATCGTAAGCACTAGTGTGGTATGATGATATGTGTTAAACGCGTAAAGTGACTAAAGCCCTAATATAATTATAAAATGCATAGGCCTATGTCTGCTGATTGAAAACTAATTAGATACGTATACATGTGTATATAACCAGTCAGAAACATCCATATTATAAAACATAGATTTTTATAATTATGTAAGTCATATTTGACATTATTGTATTTCAACTAAATATTGGAAAGAGGTTTAAATGACCATTGTCTTTTTGTTTTTGCTTTTATTTAATGCAAACAGGACTAACATCCATACATGATATCTTTATTTGTGAACTAGGAAGCTAGCGCTACATGTACACTGATATATATCTGTAAAATTATGACAGCTATTAATATTAAATTATCATGACAGTCAGTTATTATTTGATAAATTTCGGTGAACGATTTCAACTGACCCTGCAGACATACATGTACGGTGGCTTGTCTTATTTGGTTTTTTTCCAGTGGGATATCCACAAGCTTGTGAGAAGTCTAGATATAACGTATATGTTTCAGTCTTCAGATGTATAGGGTTTACCCAACAAACACGCTGGTCAAACGACGCTGGTCAAACAAGAAGCCAGCATTGACTCAACTCAACCGTGTTTGCTGGGTGACTTTTTAAAAAAAATACATGTACATGTTCATTTCTTACCTACTCCAACTTGTTAAATGGTTATTAATGTGAAGAAGATAAAACAAGATTTTTAAATGCTCCCTAATTATGAATAGGTTTACATCTACTAGTTAAAGTATGCTCCCTGTAAACAGTTGCTCCAACGTTGTATAAATGTTATACAAATGTTTTGTGTTTAATGGGTTGTTCATCAGTTTTATGACGCAAAAAATGTAGGATACATTTTTCCTGGAAAAGTTTTGCTAATCATGATAATAAAGAGTAGATTACTAACATTTGTTGCTGTGTGTTTTTTGTTAAAGGTGACCAGCTGTATCCTTCCCTGGATGTGGAGTCAGGACCCACACCCGTGGAGTCAGCCAAGCCAGAAACGGTGTCAACTGGCGGAGTAGGCCCCATAGGATTTGAAGGTACTATTATCAACAGAATGCGTCTAAATGATGAATCCGCTAGAGTGTCATTGACATGATGTTGCATTGCAGTATCAATATGTAAACATGGTAAAGTAGAGTAGTTTTTCCACTCAAGGTTAAATAGTCGTATCTGCCACTTTTTGAAAGTGGCAGATACGACTTTTTAACACCTAAGGTACAAATTATTCTACTTTATTTTATAAAGGTATTGCTGCCGCACTCTACCCAGGCCCAAACCCTTTTTTCAGGTTGATAGTGCATGTAGTATAATTTGCTTTGCTTGGTGATTTATTTAGATCATTTTGATGGCTTAGGTGTTGGTACTTTTATTATTAACTAGTTTATCTTTTGACTTATTTAGTCATAATAACCGTGTATTGATGCCATGTGGTCAACAATCAGATAATTACGTCATGATGGCAAACAGCCAAATATAACATTTTAGATTCACATATATAATCCTCTAGCCTTTGTTGCTGCTAAATCGAATAACATAGATTCCGAAAGGTGTAGTCATTCTAACTCATCATCAAATTCTTTTAATCAGTTGATTTTAACACTTTAATAATTGAAACTATTCATTGTTTGTAACATGTTGTTAATATTCTGTGGACGGATTATCAATGATAATTTATGTTGCATTATTATACAATAAATTATTGTTGGAAATTCTGTATTATCATCCACATAATAATATGGTGTATGGTTAATTATTTTAGGTCAGTTGTATTTTTAATGCATACACTGACTGCTTAATGTTTTAAGCGTAGTGTGCTTATAGTGTGTACATGTACACACTGATGTATGGAGCTTTTTGTTATGGTCACTTTGATTTATATCTAGATATTTACCTGTTTACAGTTTCTTGTATTTAATAATAGGTGATTATGAGGGTAAAATGATGGCAGATGCGTTCATATTAAACATACCTTTTACCAGAAATAGATAAGACTTATCTATTTCTGCTTTTACTTAATTTGTCTTACTTGAGTATGCATTGACATAAAGTTAAGGTTTTTATCCATTGATAACTTCATCTATGGCTCATTTTGATAACACTACTTGTTCAACAGATTTGAACGGCCCTAATCATGCTAATTGTAAAAAGAAAGGTGAGTGGGTCGACGTCATGAATCTCTCATTTTCGTGAAATTGAACTAAACTTGTCTTTAAATGTTGCGACGTCTATAAGTTGTCAATATCCAGCTCTATGGTGTGTATAGTACTGCAAAGCCAAAAGGCAGTATCTGCTTACTTTACAAGTAAGCAGATACTGCCTTTTGTCTAGTAGGTCGTTGACTCGTTGTATGTCATATATGCTGTTGTTTAGAGATACATGGTTTGTCATCATAGTATGATAATATGAATCTCAAATATGATAAACTTTTATCTTCAAAGAGACAAACTAAACATGCTAAAGCGTCTCATTAGAGCTATATAGTGTCACACTAAATCAGTTTGACGCCTGAGTGTGCAATCTTATGCTATGTACTTAGCTGTCAAGTGACTGTAATTATTATGTAGATATCTGAGTGGCGTCTAAATCTATGTCTGTTTTACATTTCAGTTGTAAATTAAGTAATTAATTGTCTAAGTCTACTCACAACGTTTTGTGTTTATTTAATAAATATAGTGCATATCTTTGTGATACAAAAAATGATATGATATATCCATGTACGTATAAAATATATGTACCTATATATAGCATGTGTGTATTATGAACGTAATTCAATTAAGAACGACAAAATATTATACTCGACATGCACATGGACGGTGATATCTAAGACTTGGCAGGTCAAAAAATAGGTTTATTAAAATCAGTAACATTTCAGCTACATGATCGCATGTTCAGCTAATTTTTTGCAACGTCATTAAAAAATTATGGATATTTTCCGGTCACCGCCAACGCTGAATTTCCCGGGTAAAACGAATATAGCAAACCACACCTTTACCATGTTTACGTTGTGGGCTCGTCCATGGCTAAGCTGACCATATAGACACCTGTACTGCTTTGCAAAGCCAAAAGGCAGTGTCTGCTCACTTGTAAAGTAAACAGATACTGCCTTTTTGCTTTGCACGGCAGTGTACACCTCAGGCTGCCTGTACATAACCCTCTCATTCACTCATCAACATCATCAAGCTCCAACAAACACAAAATAGCTCATCTGAAAGTATTAACAGGTTAAATGAGTGAAAGAAACACGTGTACAGTGTGCATGTGTACAGTATGTTTCTATTTATGTGATGTTCTCAGATACAGGTACATGTATATCTGTTGAATTTTTGTATTCGCGGACTGAAGAAATTTAGTGTGATTGCAAGATGCAAACAGTTCCCGAATAATTAGCGACAATTTGGCGACAAAATAGACAATTTTTTTGTTTTAGGGTCGTTTAGCTACCATTTTGCGACTAATTGCCGAAAGTGACGTTCCATCGGCAAATTTGTAACTTGTTGGCAACTGTTTGGTGAACAAATGGCGAATGTGGCTATTAGTAGTAGTAGTAGTATTATTGCGTGAATATTCGGCGAACATTCAGCGAAAAACCACCAAACGCTCAGGACTCAAATATTCTCCAATTTGTGCAAGCTGTTCGCCCAACTCCCTAATTACAAGTAATTGCCAATTATAATTTCCCAAATGTTCGTCAGTTTTTGTTTCTTGACGACAACTTGGCGAACAGTGGCGAGAATTGGAGAGCCCATGCAGCGACTTGTTTGCCACAACTTTGGTAATATTTCGGGAAAACAGCAACTGTTTTGGGGATTTGGGGTAAAATATCAGGTTCGAATATTCGCGGGAAATTTCCAAACCTACGGTGAGAACATTCGACGAACACGGAAAACGTTTGGCGAAAGAGGAGAACGTTCGTGGAAAGTTTGTAGAAGATTTGCGGAATTTCACAAACTTGCCATTTGCCAATGTCGCCGAATACAATGTAGTCGCCAGCACGGTGAGATCCCAAGGAGTCAGATTCCTTTCACACTCATGTCTACAACAGTTACCAGGGTTACCATGGTTACGACGTCTGTATCTAGGACAACAATCACTATTCCCAGATCATGGGCGTGTGACTGTAGTAGGCTACATGTGTGTAGGCCTACCACTGGTACATTCTAGTGCTAGTCAGTTTATAGTTTCTGAGCCCGGGTATCTGAGTATATTGTGCAGACTACATCCCTTGTTCTGTGACCCACTTGGTGATTCTAACATGTCTAAGAGAAAATTCACTAGCTACTCTAGTACTGTGTTTCATATAGGATTCAGAAGGGGCTTGGCGTCACCAAGGATACTAGAACCCTCGGCGTCACCTACATTTATCAATGAGGGCACCTACTTATCCCGCTACTGATGCACCCGGGCACCCACTAAGTGTGTATATTATCAAAAACTTTATATATTCTTGATATTATACTCACTATAGCATACAATACATGTATAAAAACTACCAAATGACTGTATACTGTAACAATGATGAATCAGATGCAAGTTTCATTTACAGAACACGGCCTTAGCCTTGCTCGTTCATTTGGATGTTTCTATCCACGAGACGCTGAACCAATGTTAGTTTAATGTTGGGCTAGCGTCGTCAAGATCTCGGGTCTGCTGGCCATATCTGATGTTTTCTGCTCAGAACACGAATCGTTGAACCAATAGTGTTTTAATGTTCGGCCAGCGTCGCAGTCGGATCAAGGACTAGGTTATGGTAGGACACACTTGCGGCCTTGACCTGGTTTTGTTTCCATGATGGGGTGTTCCCAGCAAACACGAGGTGTTGACACAATGTTGGTTAAATGTTGGGCCGACGTCGAAGACGGCGGGCCAGCATTAAATCGACATTGGGTCAACGCCTCTTGTTCGCTGGGTTGGTCTTGTACAAATTCACAGCTACAATATCTAAGTAACATCAGATAAATGTGGGACCGATGTCCGACATGGGACTCATGTTGGACGGACGTTGGACCGACTTTGGACAAATGTATCAGCGGGGGTTATGTCGTGTAAGAGCTAACTATCAACAGTATATACTTCTACTTGTACGTTTATAGTAACTTCAGAATGCTATTTTGAACCGAGATTCCCTTCTGATGTATTACACAAAACTAGACTCAAGTAGATAAGGCGTGCATTATGTATTTAATTAGTCCTGCTACACGAATACAAACCGCTGGTACAACGCAAACCGTCTGAGATGTATTTCTGAAAATGATACCAAAAGGCAACTTAGACGAGCCGCACTGCTGGTAAATTAAACAGAAAAAGGAATTCAATAATAAACTATTATTGTGACAATGCCCACACTCAATCTGGTCATTACTCATGTAACTTCTAAAATATACTTCTATAGTTCATGGAGTTACCAAGTACTACTACCTTATATGATTATATCGTATCCCCGCGCATAAACGTACATGCACTTATAAGCGAGATCGCTTGTTTTAGGGATGTTTTAAAATTGTTTTATGTTCGAATATAAGTGCATGCACTTGTTTTCGAAAACTAAGTGCACCCCTCTCAATATGAATGATGTCACCAAATCTGACACCTTGAACGACAAGAAGAAATTAGTCTATTAAATCACATTATAAGAATCACCCCCTAACACTCGCCTCCATTTAGCCGATTATTGTTAAGACGCCAGAATAATTGAAATAAACTTAGCACTCATCTAAACAGATTATTGTGGAGTACTAAATCCACAAAGAAAAAATAATGCACAAGTGGGCGACAGCAGTTCACAAAGGGTGGGAGAGTGGGGAGGCGTCATGTCTGTGGGGAGAGACTCCGTGGTTGGACAAGTCTTTAATCAATGTTTTTATAACAATGATAACTTCTTGTATGTTTGTTATACGTATAAGGCCTCACTATCATTAATAATATTGTATGGTGAAACGTATCCTAAAATACACATTCACTATAAGTACATGTAGTATCAATGACGTTTCAAAAACCTTGCTAATAATATTAGTAATATTAAGGAGTTTCAACTTTTTAGCTAATACATGTAGGCCTTACTATACTAGTTACATGTATGCACCAGCTGCACATTTTTGACGACACCACAACAGGTTGTTAGCTGGTAGCATTGACCTGCTAAAACCAACTGTGTGTATGTTTCTACATCTTTATTTCTTCGAGTATGACCTCATTTACAAGTCATAACACGATACATTATTGGTCCAATGTTCGGACAACGTTGGGTCAATGTATCTGATGTTGAAACGAGATTTGTAGGCATATTATTGATCTGCGATGTCCATAAAATGTCCCGCATGATGCGTCATTTATACAAACACTCATTTACTTTAGTTGATGTCTGGTCGCATGGCGACTTCGCGGCCCTATGCCAAAGACCACACACTATTTTCCTGCCATTAACAATACAGAAAGTTGATTCGTTTAAAACATACCCTTTTTCTGTTTTCATACAACTTTATACAAGTTTAAGTCCAAACAGAGGGATTAGTTGACTATATGACACGTGTAGGTAGGTACATAAACGCAGTACCTTTATAGTACTACTGTACATTTCTGACAAGTCTGTAGTTTGTAGAACCACCGTCAAAATTACCTGATTACATAAACTAAATTGAAATCTGGGTGTCTGATTGTTGAACACTTGGCTGGTATCATGGGTATGGGTGCCTCTTGTTCTTCTTTAGTAACAGGGTAATGTAGAGAAACTTTTTGTGCATTTATCAGTGTTTATGAGATATGAATAGAATTATGATTGAAGACTATTTTACCGACATGATAAAAACACCGAAAATGTATCGTGTATGTGCCTCCTTACAATACATAGGCGTGCTCAGAGGGCATAAATGTATACGGTAGACAGGGCGATGCATTTCTTCTTCACATTGAGCAAACATGGCGCACATATAGCTAAGTTTGTGGTATACTTCCCAAGACTAACACGATATATACACATTAACCTTCTGCATCCACGTAAAACAATAACAACAAAGTAAATAAATAAATAACTCCGTGTACAGTACAAAGCAATAAGTTAATCTGGACTATTGTCAGTACATGCCGTTTTACGATTTAAGTCATGAATGTTATTATTTTAAAGCCCTTTTAATGGCTTTACTTTGTGACAATGTACTTTTAAAACATATATTTTACATATGATCATTAAATCACAAAGTATGCGAGGAATAGAGGAAAATTGAACATTGGCAAATGATCTACACAGTCACTAATAACATAGAGCTGTATAGTAGTGTATGCTAATAAGAAGTAGCTGTGTCACGAAGTGATAACTTGTATAAACACTATGGTCTTCGACGTTGGGACGACATTGTATAAATGTTATACAAATATAAATAGGTTTGTCTTTTTATCCGAGACGCGGTGCCAGCTTCTGGTCAAAGCTCTGATTTATTCCCCCTCGTCACATAAATATGAAGCATATGATACAACAACAACTTAACAAACAACAACATCAGCAGCAACAGCACCAGTAGCAACAATCATTATATCCATTATCTAGTGCTGGTAACTGTAATCATGCAGCATGACCATTGCTCTGTTATGTCTGCGTATTTTGGTAACGGTTATCTTCATCGACAAAACATGTTCAACCAATATTATTGTCAATGTTTTGTGGTCATATGCTTTATCGCACTAGCCCAGTCTGTGATGTACTGAGCGAACAATTATAAATGTCAGTTTTAACAGACAATTTTAACAGACAATTTGTAGAGATGTAGTTTTGTTGGTACAGCAGACTGAAGATAATACATTTCGCACGCACAGCATTCACTGTTACATCATGTTAATAATAAATGATGCATCAACAAGTGAAAGACAGAATTAGCTCAGGAGCTATGTTTAGCTCAAATTGGAACAGGAACAAAAATATTTATCTAATTTAAATCAACGAAAAAAAGCAAATAACCAAATTACCTTGATGATCTTGCCTATGCAATTTAAAAGCACCTCTAAATTAGATAGATAATTAACCTCCACCGGGAGGGCTACGTCTTTGGTGGTGTTGTAGTCTTAAATGGTTTTATCTGCCACTTTACACCCTGGCAAATAAGATACCAATACCAAGGTGACGACATGGCATATTGTCACCAGCCGCTGGTGACAGAAATGAAATGAAATGAATCGGGCTTTAGGCCACCTTTGTGCACATATAGGCTAAACTGGGCCAGGAGAACCTCCTGAGGATGGTGAGATGATTGAGATGACACTGTCCTCCAGACACAGGATTCGAAATTCGAGCCCTGGCGGTCTGAGGCCGAGCACGCTACCTCTCGGTCACGGAGGCTCCCCACAATACTGACTTTCACACGTGGATGGGGAAGAAACATTTTTGTTTCTTTCAAACCGCTGAGACCGGGAACCGAACCCCGATCTCTGGCGTGAAAGGCAGCGGTGCTAACCACTACCCTAGGGCCCCCGCCCCGCTGGTGACAGGACCAGGAAACACGACCCTGGCCCAACATTAAAACAACATTGGGTCAGTGCATCGTCCACTGGTAACTGCAGGTTGGGTATTGGTCAATATGGACAGGGAAAAGTCCAAGCAAACACAAGGTGTGTAACCAAATTTGCTTTAATGTTGGCCCACCGTCTACGACACTGGGCCAACAATAAACCAACATTGAGTCAGTCTTGTTTTCTGTGGTAATGTCTACTAGGTGACATCATGCCAGGGTCGAGTCTGTACAGTCAGCCTTAACAATGAGCGAGCCTCTAAAAAACGGCACGCCCTTGTGATCGATAATAAGCACCAGCAGTGACCCTGTGATAGATCGGTCATTGACATGCTCCCTGTCGTCGACTGTTACATCGACCAGCTATACACCTACACATGTATCCCCGCAAACACGAGACATTCTAATGTTGGGCCAGCGTCGCTGACGGTGGCCCAACATTAAACCAACATTGTTTAAATATCTCGTGTTTGCTGGGATACCAGCACCGTGCTTAATTAACTGACCGTCTGCAATTGTATTTCCTGACAGAATTGTATCATATCCCGTATAGGCCTACTGGTACTTAGTAATTTTTCATCTTCCACGTACTAGTTATGAGAGACACATTTAAGATAAGACTTTTACATGTTTTAGTAAGACAATCTGAACTGTGTAAAAACCACTCTAGATTTGCGAGTTTATCAACAACATTTCTCATGGTATATAATTTAGAATGATCATTTTTTTATGAACATGTAAACAGGTAAACAATTATCAATTATAAATGTAGTTGACATACATATTGAAGGAAATTGTTCATCGATGTTCCGTAAACATATTGCCATAGAAATCAACGCCAAGCAGAATCGTATATACATATAGCCACTTATTTATTCACTAATACTATAATTATATACTAGTATGTGATTTAACCCTTCTGATCTCAGAGTGAACAAGAGAGGGTTAGGTGGACCTGAGCGACATCTATGTGTGGAGAACAGTGATCTAACAGTGTCAAATTACATAGTGACAGCAATGATTAGTTAACTACATGCTTTCTACTCACTCTAGGAGCTCATTTCCGATTTATGTGTAGAAATATTCGAAGATGTGTTGCACAACAAAAAATATTATACAGTATTATACAACTATCATACAGCAACATATATATAAAAAAATATTATACAAAGTTATACAACCAGTAGGCCTACATGTAATAAATTGTAATTGGCCCTGTGCTGGGCCAATAATCAGACATACATGTAAAATGATTGAAAGATTGAAGAAAATCAATCACATTGGGCTAAAATGGACCAAAACACGCCGGTCAGTAAAACGTTATTTTAAATAGAATGAGAATCACTTTGTGCAGTGTAGTTCTGGAGATTTCACCTGGAATTAAAGTTCCGTAGGGGAAGGGGGATTTTAGTCGCGCCAGGATTCTGTCCGGCGTCAAGTTTTCTTGTGGGCGCAAAAACTCAAAAACTACTGGTCAAATCTTTTGAAATTTTAACATGATGTGCAAGTGATTTTTTAGAGATGCTGCCAAAATTCAAAATGGCCGCCAGAGGTCAGCTCTAAATTTTTTTGTGGGTGCAAAAACTTAAAAATTTAAAGTCAGAAATTATTCAAATTTTACTATCACATTCCCCATGATATGGAGATGTGCAGGTGACTTTTTCAAGGTTTTACTGAAATTCAAAATGGCCGCCACAGATCAACTTTTTTGGGGAGCGCAAAAACTGAAAAATTGAAATCAGTAATAATTCACATTGTATACAATCACATTACCCACCTTTTGGAAATGTGCATGTGATTTTACTGAAATTTAAAATGGCCACCACAAATCAAATTTTTAAATATTTGTGACCGCAATAAGTCTAAACTAATTTATGGCGGGGGATGATATAGGACTTCAGTCCTCTTGTTTTAAATTATCTACAGATGTCATGTTTTTGCATGTTTTACACTGGATTGTGTTATTAGAAACATTCATGAGAGGATATTGATATATATCGCCATCATACATGGCCATGATCACACCGCATGTCTTGTGGGCATTATGTACATGTTATGCCCACTTATGTCATGTGTAATGTGATCTGTGCTGATGATTGCAATGCCGCAGGAGAAATCACAAGTCCGAACGAAAAGCACTTATAAAATATATACACTGTAGTATGTTTCAGATCATTCAAAAAATGTTCAGGCTGTTCTACAGCTTTTTTTTCAGACTATTCTTTCCTCTCTTTGCCACAATTCCCAAAACATACAACAGTGTATATTTGACCTCATGCTGTAGGATGGAAAACAAAATAACAAGGAAAATATTTACCAGGAATACCGATAACATTGGCTATTTTATCATTCTTTGTGACATGATATGCAGTGCATCGACATATTAAATAATATCATAATTTATTGTTTGAAGCAGTAACTATGTGGTATAAAAAGTGAACATTTTAAATAAATATTATTTTACACGTTTGAGTTTTATATTTCTGTTAGCTACAAGTGGTAGAAACATCATCTATGTATCAGAGAGTAACCCAGGTGAGATCGTTATTATTATTATTATGTGTTAATGCACGTCGCATTGGGATTAAGGGGTTGTTTTGAATTCCCATCTAACTATTCTAATACTAAGGTCATTACCATTGACTATTTATCGTCCCCTGGCAGCCAAAGTGTTGTATGTGACGCTCAAATTAGCACATACAATACTTTAGCTGCTGGGAGGACATACGGGTTGAATCATAATTTTATATCCCTTGGATATATGTTGTAAATATCACGTGAATCATATTTTATTTGGATACAAATATTTTTTTTTAATTGCTGTTTGTTCTTGTGAATTGGGAAATAAAGGAAGTAAGTTTTAAACAGTAAAATTAATCATGTTAATAGAACATGGAAACACAGGGAATAAATAAGTTGAAATATTCCGGTGAAAAAAGCATCTGTTGTGGTTGTTGTTACGGCTTTTCAATAAAGCCTGGTTATATGGTGAAGACCCATTAACTGAAGAGTACCAGCTCATGGTGTTATGAGATTTTTGATGATGGTGTCAGCTGAGACCGTGCATGAGGTGGTCCCACGTGTTTGTTAAACCATACCATGTTATCTTGGTTACAGAAACCACCAATAAGAACTAATGCAATACGTTTTTACATTTATTTCGTCTAACTGGTCAGAGACCTGGTAAATATAATAATTCACAGATCCTGGTTATCGTCCATTTTAAATTAATGGAGAATAAGCTGTACTCAAGAAACCTTGATGGCATCTGATATGTTTTCGCTGAAGTAATATGGAAAATCCAATTCAATGTCGGTACAGTATATATCGACCCTTAGAGCACTGAGCTATTCAATTTTAATTTTGAGTCACTTGAAGTTGTGTCTCGCTACCGCGATCCACAACTTCAAGTGACTGAAAATTTGTGTTATTTGAGAAATTAAGTCACAATATATCTGTGTTTCAAGATTGAAGGCACATTTTATTTTTAACAACTTGTTATCAGGGGCTATACAGCTGCTAATAAAAACACAGAATGTCAACTGCTGTCGACACCAGGGTTCTAAGGGTTAAAAAGTAGCTACATTTTCTGAATACGACTGGAATGCTTGAAATGCATGTACACTGTAACATTTAATTTGTCTCACAAATTTGGCGTTGTATTCACTAAAAGCCACGTTAGGCGCTTGTTCAAGAAGTCTATTTGATATTTGAGGTAATTGAATCGTTGCGAAGTATAAATGATGTGTGTGCCTGAGGCAGGACAACCAGTGTGTCGACACTTGTCCCTGAACTAAATCACCATTAATAATATAATGTAAAGCCAGAGCTTGGTGTAAAGTGTTATCACTGAGGTCACCAGGGGAGCAGTGTAATCAGATCATCAGCATTCACAATAAAATATACTAATGTCATATGGTACTAAAAATACAATATACATGCGTGTAATGCATGTAGTTAGAACAGGTGTCACTAACGATTGTTGGTACCTAGTTATCAATGTCATTTTGATGGACACAAAAATCACCATACTAGATACAGTGTAGGGATTATCCCGTATATCTCAAAGGATATGATTGTGTTATGTTAATATTATATGTCAGTCCGGCAGCCAAATGTAGATTTTCAGGATAACCTTGTTTTGGCTGATAATTTGTTTTCTCGACTGATAATGCATCTCTAGCATCCCTGTGATGACATCTCGACGGATGTGGGTTTCTAACCCTCGGGGGATTTTTTTAAAACGCAAAATTTAAAATGGTCGCCATGAAATCACTGAAGTTATCATAACTTAATAAATAAATAAAAACAACTTTATTCGACATTATTATCATGCAAAATTCAAAGTTAACTGTACACTGAATATCAGTTTCGAGCTTATTACACATTGTTTGGAGTGTAGCAAACTGTAGCATGGATCGGGGTCAATATATATGTAATTATGTAGTGTTCTGCATAATGCTTTAACCCTTTAACCATCGGTGCCGCATATATTCGGGTTTTCATTTTTTATTAGCACATTAAGTACCGCCCTTTAAACATGTTAAAGATAAAATGTGACATCAATCAGCAATATTTGAAAACAGTTGACCTCCATATTGTCAAATCTGAATAATTTTCACTCACTTGAAGTTGTGGATCGCGTCAGCGAGACACAACTTCAAGTGAGTGAAAATTCAGATTGTATAATTTGGCGGTTAAAGGGTTAAGATCCAGTCAGAATGTGTTTGTGACGATCCTCATAAAACGCACATGTGGGTCAAGATTCTTGATTATCATGGGATAGATGTTGCACTCAGTAGGAATAGTTTCTGGTTTCGTCTATTATTGGAATGTTTCCCGCCCAGATCAGTCTATCTGTGCACTAAGTCATTTGTGACATCCTTTCACTTTTAACCGTTTGATATCTTAGAATATACCATGACTAACTTACCAACTAACTAAATAACGCAATTTATTGATGCGTGTAATTCCGTAATAACTTCTTTCGTGGCGGAACCAGCCTTCGGTCACTTGACCTTCGCATTATTTGCTATTTTGTTTCAGCCACTTGAAGTTGTGTCTCGCTACCGCGATCCACAACTTCAAGTGACTAAAAATTAGTTTAATTTGCAAAATCTAGGTTGAAATGTATATGATTATCACGGATTTGAGACATATTTAATTTTTAAAACCTTGTTATACAAGACAATTAAAACATGAGAAAACAATAACTATAGTCAACTGTAGTCGACATCAGTGTGCTACTGAGGAGTACTAGCTTATGGTACGTGTTATGAGATAGATGATGGTGTCCGCTGAGACCGTGCGTGAGGTCCCACGTCTAAATTAAACCATACAATGTTACCATGGTTACAGAGACCACCAAGAGCTAATGCAATACGATTTTACATTTATTTCGTCTAACTGGTCAGAGACCTGGTAAATATGATAATTCACAGATCCTGGTTATCGTCTATTTTAAATTAACGGAGAATAAGCTGTACCCAAGAAACCTTGATAGCATCTTGATAGCATGTTTTCGCTGAAGTAATGTGGAAAATTCAATTCAATGTCGGTACAGTACATTAACCCTTAGAGCACTGGGCTATTCCATTTAAATTTTCAGTCACTTGAAGTTGTGTCTCGCTACCGCGATCCACAACTTCAAGTGACTGAAAATGTGTGTTATCTGAGAAATTTAAGTCACAATATATCTGTGTTTCAAGATTGAAGGCATATTTTATTTTTAACAACTTGTTATCAGGGGTTATACAGCTGCTAATAAAAACACAGAATGTCTACTGTAGTCGACACCAGTGTTCTAGGGGTTGAAAAGTAGCTACATGTAGGTCATACATCTTGTACAATAGAGTACGTCAGTGTTATATACAGTCATTTAATTCCAATGTGACGTACATTCATTTTCTGAATACGACTGGAATGCTTGAAATGCATGTACACTGTAACATTTAATTTGTTTCACAAATTTGGCGTTGTATTCACTAAAAGCCACGTTAGGCGCATGTTCAAGAAGTCTATTTGATATTTGAGGTAATTGAATCGTTGCGAAGTATAAATGATGTGTGTGCCTGAGGCAGGACAACCAGTGTGTCGACACTTGTCCCTGAACTAAATCACCATTAATAATATAATGTAAAGCCAGAGCTTGGTGTAAAGTGTTATCACTGAGGTCACCAGGGGAGCAGTGTAATCAGATCATCAGCATTCACAATAAAATATACTAATGTCATATGGTACTAAAAATACAATATACATGCGTGTAATGCATGTAGTTAGAACAGGTGTCACTAACGATTGTTGGTACCTAGTTATCAATGTCATTTTGATGGACACAAAAATCACCATACTAGATACAGTGTAGGGATTATCCCGTATATCTCAAAGGATATGATTGTGTTATGTTAATATTATATGTCAGTCCGGCAGCCAAATGTAGATTTTCAGGATAACCTTGTTTTGGCTGATAATTTGTTTTCTCGACTGATAATGCATCTCTAGCATCCCTGTGATGACATCTCGACGGATGTGGGTTTCTAATTTAAAATGGTCGCCATGAAATCACTGAAGTTATCATAACTTAATAAATAAATAAAAACAACTTTATTCGACATTATTATCATGCAAAATTCAAAGTTAACTGTACACTGAATATCAGTTTCGAGCTTATTACACATTGTTTGGAGTGTAGCAAACTGTAGCATGGATCGGGGTCAATATATATGTAATTATGTAGTGTTCTGCATAATGCTTTAACCCTTTAACCATCGGTGCCGCATATATTCGGGTTTTCATTTTTTATTAGCACATTAAGTACCGCCCTTTAAACATGTTAAAGATAAAATGTGACATCAATCAGCAATATTTGAAAACAGTTGACCTCCATATTGTCAAATTTGAATAATTTTCACTCACTTGAAGTTGTGGATCGCGTCAGCGAGACACAACTTCAAGTGAGTGAAAATTCAGATTGTATAATTTGGCGGTTAAAGGGTTAAGATCCAGTCAGAATGTGTTTGTGACGATCCTCATAAAACGCACATGTGGGTCAAGATTCTTGATTATCATGGGATAGATGTTGCACTCAGTAGGAATAGTTTCTGGTTTCGTCTATTATTGGAATGTTTCCTGCCCAGATCAGTCTATCTGTGCACTAAGTCATTTGTGACATCCTTTCACTTTTAACCGTTTGATATCTTAGAATATACCATGACTAACTTACCAACTAACTAAATAACGCAATTTATTGATGCGTGTAATTCCGTAATAACTTCTTTCGTGGCGGAACCAGCCTTCGGTCACTTGACCTTCGCATTATTTGCTATTTTGTGTAGGGGTGAGGGGTGTACATTCGTTAATTCACGTATTAAACGATATTTATAACACTGAAAATCAAACAGAAATCATGATTGGAATTCATCACATTTCATGCATCGATGTTGCCATCTTGTTTGGAAACAAGGCAGAACATTTAGCACGTTGCCGCTGTTGGCGCTTTGATAATATCTTTTTGAATTGTATACCCGGGCTTTCAGTAGTAAATGTGCGGTCGAGCTATGGGAGGTCGAGGTATACAGAAATATTATTGAATATAATATTTTGCTTCTATTAGCCCTTTAACCGCCAAATATTCAATCTAAATTTTCACCCACTTGAAGTTGTATCTCGCTGACGCGATCCACAACTTCAAGTGAGTGAAAATTATTCAGATTTGACTAAATGGAGGTCAACTGTTTTCAAATATTGCTGATTGATGTCACATTTTATCTTTAACATGTTCAAAACTTTTAAGGTGGTACCTTATGTGCTAATAAAAAATGAAAACCCGAATATATGCGGCACCGGTAGTTAAAGAGCTAATATCCATGATATCCCGCATAGTGCTGGACTTCACAGATTTAATAGAATGAAAACATAGATGACAAAAAGTTGGATACACTGAAGTGTATTGTTTGATTTTCATCATGTTGCAGAGGAGGAAGCTTTATATTAACCAGTGAATGTGGTTGTGAAGCCTTGTCATTCCTATCATTTCAGATATATATTATGGCATGACCTTCATGGACATACACGCTTTAACAACGCCTAGTCATGCTAATGGGGCTGTATTTATAGCACTTGCTATACGACGTACGTTCCACTGTCATTTACACAAATGTTGTTTCAATTATTCCTTCGTGTTTATTGTATATTTACCATAACCATGATAACAGTTTCAGGTGGAATGCGCGAGAGAAATGGGTCACGTGTGTCAAAATTAGCACACATTCACCAATGTGGCCATATAAATATACGTGTAGATGTCGTCATCTGGTCATATGGTGCTATTCATGCTATAGCGTATAGTACTAATCCGCGAAATCAGAGTTGTACGTGACTGTAAGCTGTTCGCGATAAGCAAACAATTGCTTCATGCATTATACCAGGAAGTTTATTTTTGAAAAATAAACACATGACAATACAATATCATTGATATCTTTATAATAAGTCAGCGTGAACAAACAATGATATAGCCACATAATTGTGTAATATTGTCATTACCGATATGTTTAAGTTGGCGTAATATATTATTCGCCAGTGATAATAATTATATAATAAGCTAGTTTACTAGCTTAAATTTGTTTATTGTGTATACAGTTGTCCAACATTGAGCCAATGTAATGCTCAGTTGACGAATCAGACGCCACCTAACATGAATCCTGTCAGTGTCGTCATGAATACGAAATGAAAAAATCTGCCCTTGTCAAATATTCTTACCCAGAAAAATGGACGGGGTATTGTCAGTGGCATATCCTGGTTCCTCCGCTCAACAGCAGAGCCAATGCAACTCCCGCATCAGTGCAGGCACTGGTGTAGGCTGTGGCAGCCTTAAATAACCGGCAATAGTGTGTGATACACGGAGTTTGTGTATTAAAGTACATAGCGAAACCCAGGTCTCCGGCCGTTTGGGCATGTCTGAGGATAAATCCCCTGGACATGCCCAGAACCCCTTATCGGGCGAGCGAAAGAAAACGCTCTCAATAACCCACCATGCCCTATCATCCACCCTCACATCATCATCTGTACATCATTTCATCTCATCAATTGACTACAACTAAACGTTTTTATCGTATTACAATGTCAATTAAATTACTATCTGTTTACCGCTAGTTAGCCATTTGCATATTTTGAAATTTACATCATAAAAGGACAAAAATTAGATTTCCCTTCTGGGACATTTGAAATAAGTTATCATTGTGTGAGACCTGCATTCACAGTAAATTATATTCAAGGTCTAACTATGTTACAGTGTCATCAAACAAATTCGTCAGCGGTATGTAATGGCCATGTGAAGTATGTACACAAACAGGAGCTCCTAAATTTGTTGTTATTTGTTAAAACAAATAACTGTGGCAGCGCTGTCACTTGTTAAACGCTCAATTGGTAAACGCCAGCCGCCTATTGGCGGAATTTATTACATTTTTCTATCTGGAACAAGTTACAAGTGCACAAGATAAAACGTACAATAATTTTCATACGTTACGCATAATATTGCATGGATCTGGGTGTACATGTACAAACTATTAAAGTGTGTACATAAAGATACATATAAACATCACTAAAATTGATGTGTCAAATTGTTATGTAGTATTTTTATATTTTTATTAACAAACCTGGAAATTCTAGGTGAGTATATTCTACGTTGTTGTCTTTGGAATGCCGACAAACATGGAAGAAGAATTGATGTACCATCCGCATCACGATTCTGAGAGGCATATCCATTGAAAATTGTTCCTGTGACTATAGACCTACACACCCACAAGGACAGCCCCCCCCCCCCCCCCCGAAAAAAAACAAAAAAACAGGAGACGCTGACCCTGTACTGGTCATCACGTCATATCATTATTAGCAATCTATGCGGTCTGTACAAGTGTACACACATATCATATAAAGTGTACACATAACGTCATCAGCGTCGCAGACGGTGGCCCAACGTAAAATCAGCATCGGGTGGAAGTCTCGTGTTTCCTGGGAAGGCCGTAATGCTGTCGTATTAGTACAAACAGTAAAATACGGGGATTTATACATACAGACATGTTATCAATTTGAAAACATTCAATTTAAAACATACATGCCATTCCTTTTATTTATAGTTCTATTGTTACATGTTATGTTTGTAATAAAAACTCAGACATTCTTTAGCTTCACCATTATTTCCATATTCCTCTACAGTATGTAATTCTATGGTGAAATACTTTGTTCTTTTGCGCGTAAGCTAACTCTTCATCTATTGGTAAATTAGAAGCTAGCCCTATTCTTGCTAGCTCACGCCAAACAAGAGAACATTAAACAAATATTTTTTATTAAATAAATTACTTCTTATTGACAGCGGTCACATATCAGTATATTATTATTATATTTAAAAAGCTGAACGAAATAATTTTGATACATTGACATTTGCTATTTATTCCCATGTGGGCCTTGAGTGGTTAATCACACACACTGGTGTATACGTAGCTAAGATTAGTGTAGCCACTGTGGTGGTTGTGATGTGATTGTTGTCATTTGGCAGCTAGTATAGCAGGTTTTTTGTTGATACATATATCTACCTGTAGTCATAGGTCTACGAGCACCAACAACATATCATTTGTCCATTTTTTTGCCATATAAATACGTTTATCTGTTGCGTTGTTTATTATTTATCCAAGCGATTAATTTCTATAGATTATATTTTTCGGATTGAAATGGTCTCATTTGCATCACACCAGCCACAGAGAGTGTTGCCAAATGGTATGCGGGCGACACCATAATGACTTAATTCAGCGCAATGTTTAACCCTTTAAGTACAAGTAGAGTGTCCTTCACAAAGTCAATTGACGTATTGCTTTAACATACTCCAATGTAAACATACATAAGTTTCTGGGCTTATTTTAATTGCATTCTTCGAAATGAAGTACTCTTAATTTCTGATGTGTGATTAAAAAATATTTGTAAAAACGTTTGTACAGAAATGCTACGATGTTTCCTATAAATGATACTAGTAGTGATACTATCAAATTACTCACGTTCGCCACATAGTCAACCATATGTGTGATACAATCCATCTCGTCAAGAGTGCTAGCTGTTCATCTTCAACCCAGTATCTGCAACCCAACAAACATTACATGCTATAGCTGTTTGTCCCTTTCTCTGGTGAACATCTCTTTCTTCGCACTTCCGAACAAAATAGATTTGATGAGTTCCCAATTAACATAAATTAATAAACGAGTCAGCCCAACAAGGTTATTTACTAAAACGACATGTAATGGTTAAATGTTAATCCAACAGATATTTGAAGAACACTTGATATCGTCTCCTCGGAGCTAAAGGATCCTATCTGACACTCGTTAGAGTGGCAGATAGGATCCTTTAGCTCCGAGGCGACGATATATAAACTACACTTTGCTACAAACTCGACGCAAATTAACTGCACGCTCAAAGCAAGTTGTATTGAGCTCGTAGCTTATTGTATTTTTTGTCATTTTATTCAGGTCAAATCTCTGCAGGATAAAATATTTCTCATAACATTGTGATAACTAGCCTTGTCGTGTTGGCTTGTTTTATTTAGGAACTTATGAAATGACACGTATTTTTGTAAAGACATGGATGTTCACCTCAGAAAGGGAAGAACTATTAAAATAATCATTTTGTCTCTCAATTGGTTTAATACTTGGTCATCGTCTGCGACGCTGCCCCAGCATTAAACCAATCTAGGGCTAATATTTTTATGTGTTTGGAATATTTTACCTGTTCTGAATATCGCATGCAACAGAGCCACCATGTATGTTGACTCCACTGTGTCACACAGATTAGTTTATATGTCATTACATCACTTAATTGTACGATCGACTTAGCGGCTCTGAGACAGTTGACAATGTCAATCATCTGTCCATGCAAGCCCCAACATATGTAAGACGATGCCCCAATATTGTCTCAGAGATGGGTCAGCGTCAGGGACGCTGCATGAACTCTGTCCCAATCTTATGCAACATCTTCCGCGCTTGTTGGATGTGAACATTGACTTGGTGTACGCTTTCGTGCTCTTCTGTGCGTGTGTACATAATGTACAAAGAATGTGTTCAATCACAGGCACAACATTTTGAAGTGATAACACGTTGACAAGAAAACGTCAGGGTATACATGATATCAAGATCACATTGATAAAATATATCTTCGGCTTCAATTATGGGCAAGTTCAACTAAAAAAAATATATTACAAATATTTAAATATACTGTTTAAATTTAGTAGTGATAATCAATAGCATTTGTGTCACGATATTATTTGGTGGACTTATAGGGGTCGCATACTCTTGAATAGAAAGAAAGAACTCTTGCCTACAAATGATCTTCAGATTCTTCATTTCATTGATTATTGTTTACAAATTCGTATTGGGATAGAGTATTGATATTTAAATAGCATTAAAATATACACTATTGCAATAGATCGAAGACCGAAGCAGGTTGACTGTTACCTATTCTTTTTTTTCAATCATATTTTCGGTGAAGTTATGTAAATTAAATTCTGTGAAACTCAATGACTTCGACCTCATTAGTTTTCACCGAGCTGGCTAATACAATGAAGTATGGGGGAGGGTTCTTATATGACCTTGTTTTACCGAGTGACGTCACTGCGTTTCACAGAATGAAGTATGGAGGAGGGTTTGTTGTATAACCTTGTTTTCACCGAGTGACGTCACTGCGTTTCACAGAATACTGTCTACCTCAGTTTGTATATTAACATTGAATTCTTTATCGATTCAGAGAATCGCGTAGACGTCACTTACTATTCACATGCTCATCTAAATTTGGAACTATTTTGTGTTTTTGATGGAACTACAATTACACAACTCCACGCTGAAACTCGCTTTAATATATTACAGAAATGGAAGGCGTTCTTCAATAACCAACATAGACCATGTAGACATAGAGATACACATTTTTCATAACTCTTGTTCTGATCACATGTTGCAAGTTGCTTAAAGTGTTTCGTTTTGTATATAATTTTCCGCCTGTTGGTAACTAGATATTGAGCATAATTTACTAACTTTTTCTCCTAACTCTCAATCGCATATTAACATGATTAAATATTAGCACAATTATTGGATTATCTGCACACAATAATTGGTAACATTTGAACACCGCTGTAACCCGCCTAACCCGATTTTAGAAATGTTGTAGTGGTGTCTTGACCTCAAATAAACAAGTTGTGTAAAGATCTCACATCTCAGGAAGTTCATTATTATCACGAATATAGAAAATGTTTTTAACCCTTCCACGTGATAATCAAATGGTCATTCAGTATACATGGTATATATGCTATATTATCTATACTATGTATACTGAATGAGTAAAGATACAACAGAAGAATTTACCTTGAAGATGTTTTATCATTAAAAAGATTTGAAAATGGCATCAGTGTATTAGAAGCTATGTATACGACATCTGCATGACATAATATTTGTTTATATTTGAATGCCACTAGATATGCATGAATGTTTGTATTCTAGTTGTATGATTATCTATGACGTATTGTGTTGTGACTCTCATTAATCTTTCATTAGAGTAAAATATTGTAATATGTTATTTCACATAACGTCCTCTTGGATATCAAAGGGTGTATCTGCCACTTTGGGAGGTGGCAAATACACCCTTTCTTATCCAAGGGGACGCTAAGTTTTCACAAACCCTTGCTACGCGTATATATATATATTACACGTACATTAGCTCACATTAAACATGTAATGTCACTAGCAGTAAGCTGTTTACAGTACAATTATTTATACTATCGTTAAGTCACTGACAAATGCATGTATATTATTATTAACCTATTGTGAGATACACTAGCCGATGTCCCATTTATTTTCACCAGCTTTTAGTACATATTTTACTAGTTCTGGCACATTATGATGACACCGACCATGAAAAACATGATATATGAAAAACACTAACTCATTCTTTTGGTTTTGAGGCCTAATGAGAAACAATGCGAATATTATATACAAATTAAAAATGCTGAGTCAAACCTTTTGAATTTATAGCAGTAAATTATATGATCCATGTTTCAATATGATTCATCTGATGAACTGATCAAACATTTTATCAAAAGTTAACATGTATCTCGTACAATTTGAATTTAATTGACAAATCTACTATGTTGTTAAATAGTAGATATGTATGTTTAACATGTTGATTAAAAAAACTGGTCAAAATTTGGTGACATTGACCTTCATAAGATATAAGCGCCACCTGGTGAACTTAGTGAATGTGTAATAAGGCAGTGTGACTTGTACATACTAACTTAGTGTGCTCTTTTCTCCTATGCTTGCTGTTTGTTCAATCACCAGACCTGGGTTCGAGCGGCGGAACAGAGGACGGCCCGTCTACAGGCGAGGGAGTGGCACTGCTGGGGCCAGACGGCAAACAAGCCCCAGGTGCCCAACTGCTTTCTCTATATACCTCCCATTGGGATAAAAGGGTCACTTAGCACCATACGTTGACCGAATGTTGGGTTAATGTCGGGCCGTCGTCGCAGACGAAGGCCCAACAATAACCCAACATCGGATGAATTGTTTGTGTTTTTGCGATACTCTTTCATTGCATTTGAGGCCAATTTATGTACTCTTTATATTTTTAACTTTTCACTTTTGTGCACCTGCACAGCTACTCGACCTCTAGCAGTCAAGATGATGATGTGGTCCACTGATATGATTGGGACATACCACCCTCTGGCTGCCAGGGCACGTACATGTACTGTGGCTTCTCACACTGCTATTTACAAGCAAAATCCGCTTCATTTAGTCCTACATGCCATTAGTTTGTCCAATAACTTCATCTATATAAAGTTCTTGGTTTATCACTATGGTTAGTTTTTACTTTATAGAATTGTGTTTCGTTCTATACATTTCTTGTCACTTTATTGATTTGTGATTGTATAATACACGTTGTATCAAAATACATGTACGATATGGTCCTAGAGTCTGAGCGTATGACAAAGTGATGACGATACAAAATTTAATCGCTCTTGAAAATGAGTTATTTAAATATACCTTTTCACTCAATTACTATTTTTTGGCTAATCGTTTATTTATATCTGGTTCAGATGACTATAATTCGCACCCATTTTCACCTGCGAGTGGACATTATTTTCATAGCAGAATTCCCAACTGACAGTGTTAAAAATGAGTTTTAGCGTTCACAGATAACGTGATCAGCACTGTAGCGTTTGTTCGACTTGGATTGATTCAATTGTATGGCCCTGTGCACCGTACAATAGCCGGTGCCAATCTCAATTTAAAACTCCCAAATTTTAAAGATCTATAATCAAGCATTACTGTTTGTTAAGTTTCTGTATTTAGACTTTTCTTATTCATTTGAAGCTGAAAATTGCGTTAGAAAATCCAGCTCTAAATAAATGGAAATACACTTGATAATAAAACGGACTTGTCAGCAGTGTGAGAAGGTGTAAGTGTGTGAGTGGTTTGCATGAAAATATTAGGTGGTTATCATGGGTATATCACGTTTTTCACTAAATAACTGCATTTCTACTAAGGAACTGCATGTCTATACGTTTCGTATGATAATATAAATGGTGTGCATCTTGAAATTAAATAATCCTGGATTAAATAAGGTAAGAGTGTATTTGCTAATGTGACCAACTTTTGTCACCTTGGGTGTTTCTGGAAGTACGATGATTCGGATATAAATAATGCCACCATAATAGTGTAGTGGTTCGAGTATGAGCAAGTCTATTATGTATCATGTCCATTACTTGTCCATACGAAGTAAAGGTTTTCTACTCATTGACTTTTAGTGGCAAACCATATGCTGCCATGTGGTTAGATTAGTCCGCAATCTAGAAAACTAGTTATTTAATTAATTATCATATTAGATAAACGATTCGTAACTTAGGGAGGTTACTAATGCTATCTGAGCAGATTCGGGATATTGGATACATGTAATTTAATAGTTACTTATGCCACCAATCTCAACAATTTTATTTTAAATTAAAACAGGCTTTATGTACATTGATTTCATGTACAAAAATACAGGGTGAAAAATTTGGGTCTGTGTTCTGAGAAGCTCTAGATTTAGTGAATGATGTCTCTGTGGATCTGGTTAATAATCCTCCCTTTATCTGTCCTTGTTCATCCTGTCTGGGCACCCGATCCAGACTGACGCACTTGCAGGGAGTTATTGATCTGTGCACATGCGCTGTAATAAATGGGTCAGGCTAACAGGTCAATTAGGGGGGGGGGATGGTCAACGTTCTAAGCAGTGGGACCGTCATGAGATAAATATTACTGATCAGTTAAGCGGAACGACTGAACTCCTTTACTATACCGTGTATTATATATTTATTGTATTTATCAATAATTATTTGATGACCGATTTAAATGCTTAGTGATCCGTGTAAAATATATAACGACTTAAATAAAGCAATTAGTTAAGGCTAGTGAAGAGTTGAAAGCTGGTTTATATTTTCTAATTGTAATATCATAATTAGTTTGCTGATAACCACCTTTTCTCTGCATTATCAATTTTGTTGTGAAATACCTAATATCATTTTTGTCTGTTTGTTGTTGATTCGAATAATAACTGCGATGTGAAATGTCATTAATAATAATTATCAATTTAGTGGCGCACTAAGCCGCAATAAAACAGCTTGATGTTATCGTGATTATTAAAGGTTATTCCGTGCCAATATAAATGTGTAACTGTGACATGGAATTTCAAGGACACATGATTTTCTCGGCCTACGAGATTGTTGTCGTTGTTGAGATTACAAACAGTGTACAGAAAGTGCTCAAGGAAAGGACGAACCCTTTGGGTTCCACAATAGCATGTTTGTTCACTTAATGTATTATGGGTCAAGGCGATGAACGACACATTTTAGTGGGTGCACGTAAATGTAATGTGAAATCGATGTTATCTTTCGGTGTTTGTAAAACACTGTACCCGCCGTACCCGGTACTGAAATGTTACACCTCTAAACATAAAAATTCACCGGTACATAATGGCTAATTTATTGATTTCTTATTTTAATTACATTTTACCAATATGATCAAGAAAATGGCGGTATGTCCCTAATTTCGGCGCAGTTCCATCTTGCAGCCATCTTGCATAGTAATCTGCATTGGTTGCCATAGAAACGATATATGATTGTAAATGATATGTCCTAGCAGCAGCGGAAGCTTGTGTTTCAACTGAATAACAATATAAAGGATTCCTCATCTATATTAAATTATGGTATTGTTTATTTCAATTACTAAGACTACCGTTGTTGTTCTCCTGGATGAAAAATCCTCGCTTTCCATTATTTTGAACAGGTAAATAGACATGCGTGTAAATACATTTATTCGAAATTCACAGCGTTTGGTTTGGATTATACACAGGTATGTTATTTAATTGAAGGCCGTATTGCACACAGTTGAGTGGCTGATATAAGTACCGCGCACCCCACCTAACTACCACTCTCACATAAATATTCAATTGTGTAATTTATACGTTAATACAAATTTAACTCTCAAGGTTCATGACGTATCCAGGATAGACATCGCCAATAACTTATATTTTACACCTTTTTACGATACGTGTATACAGTGTGACCAGTAAGAGGCTAACCTTGTCAGAGGATTGATATGGTCGGCTTTACAGCCAGCCCAGTCAAGGATTCTATACTGTGTCGTTGATAAACAAAGCAGCTCTTATCTCAGAGCTAACACTGGCCAGAAACTCTGCATTTTGTGGGGTGATGCCAGCGGTTTTTGTGCATCACTGCCATATTAGATAATTAGACCCCCGCGGTATACGGCTCATTCCTCAGATAGATGATAGATGTAGGTAGCCACTCAGTGATATCATCATGGTCATCTGCTCCAGATGCTACAGATTCTGCTGCTGTGGTAATGTATTTTTCTTGACTTAGAGAAATCTGAAACGTCGCGTTAAAAATCTATTTTGGATATTTACATCAGTTTCGTTGGGGCGATTTTCCTTTATTAACTTTGAAGATGTTATGACAGATGTTATGACAGATTAGCGGGGCATAATTATAGGGGGCAATTACTTACTTTATTCTAGCCATCTACGATTTCAGATTTACTACAAAATAACACATTACAAACTTTCAAAATTGGTATACATTTAATTAAAACCCTAAAACAGCTTTTTGTTAGAATGTTCAACTTTCAAATTAGGGGGCAATTACTTACTTTATTCTAGCCATCTACGATTTCAGATTTACTACAAAATAACACATTACAAACTTTCAAAATTGGTATACATTTAATTAAAACCCTAAAACAGCTTTTTGTTAGAATGTTCAACTTTCAAATTTTTAACACTAACGCTGTTCAAAAAATGTTTTTTTTCCATTTGATTTATCTTGTTGTCATTGATGTCATAGGTATACATATACATGTATATCTTTTGTCACTGACATAGGGGCCTACGAATATATAATGTGAATGTTTACTATATATAATAGATCTATAAAACGGGGAATTTACGTAGGATCACGAGCCTCCCGCCATTGCCCATATACAACAGCTCACTGTGTATGGGTGTGTCGTATTATACACGTATCGTTTAACAGCGGTAATATAAGCCACGAATGTCATTTTACGATTAGCATCCGAGGGTCAGTTTTCTCATAAAACATGGACGATCCAACCACTTGAATAGACAGACCAGTTAAGGAGGTATATCTGTCATTGTACAAAGGAGTCTGCCACTGTATAACACTTGTTCAGAACTGTACGTTCCTTTAACCCGTATCGACTTTAGACGTCAGAATCGGACGTGTGTGGACGTCAGAATCTGACGTCTAATGTCGGTCCCCGCACTGTAGGAGTAAAAAATATCTATAATGGCCGTAGACCCATAACATAGGCATTCAAATGAATCGCAAAGAGCTAAAATAAGATATTTATGATGATTTCAAATTGAAAAAACCCTTTACAAAAATAATTCAGCGCTTTAACCCTTTCACCTTTCGCCATAGCATTCAGCACATAAAAACGGGCTTCAGTGGTGAAAGGGTTAAGGGTTAATCCCAAGAAGTTAGCAAAATGTCGTTAACATTCAGGCATTTAAGCGCTAAACACGACTCTACTCTCTTTCAATATTTTCTTCTATCGTGTCAAATACCTATTTTGTGAGATCGCAATCTCGTGTGTGGTATATAATGGTATATAGTGTTATTAGAACAAGTCGGGATTTTGTCTTTTAACCTTAATCATGAGTATTTTGTTAATATTGTTGTTCTTTTATTTTTTCCAGGAGTCAAGGGATCAGCAGATATACCTGCCAGCATTGATGTGGTCCACGATGAAGAAAAACAGGTGATAATTATAAATATCTGATTAATTAATTATTAGAAATCCAAGCTTCTCTCTGTCACTGGCTATAGCCGCTAAACACTAGACTGTTTCTCGTGGTTCAATGGTAGCCGCGGGGCGTTGTCTTTGAACTATCAACATTATTAATTTCACGTAAGGCTATTAGGGAATATATTATCTCAAATGTCACCTGTGGTATTTGAAAAGCACATATTAATATTATGTAGTTTATGTACAAGTGTAACGAAAACCTGACTATATATTACCAGGTTACGGAAACTAGATGACTAGTGTAATGATGTCTTTACGAGTGTAACGAATACCTGACTACATGTTACGGAAACTAGACAATTATTGTAATAATGTCTACAAGTTTAACAAAAACCTGACGATGTGTTACGGAAACTAGACGACTAGTGTAATGATGTCTTTACAATTGTAACGAAAACCTGACGATGTGTTATGGAAACTAGACGACTAGTGTAATGATGTCTTTACAATTGTAACGAAAACCTGACGATGTGTTATGGAAACTAGACGACTAGTGTAATGATGTCTTTATAATTGTAACGAAAACCTGACGGATATGTTAGAGAAACTAGACGACTAGTGTAATGATGTCTTTACAATTGTAACAAAACCTGACGGATATGTTAGAGAAACTAGACGACTAGTGTGATGATGTATGTACAAGCGTAACGAAACGTCACCATATATTACCAGGTTATGGAAACTAGACGACTAGTGTAATGATGTCTTTACAAGTGTAACAAAAACCTGACGGATATGTTACGGAAACTAGACAACTATTGTAATGATGTCTACAAGTTTAACGAAAACCTGACGATGTGTTACGGAAACTAGACGACTAGTGTAATGAAGTGTCACAAAAACAAATGATGTATTTACAAGTGTAACGAAAACCTGACTATATGTTATGGAAACTAGACGGCTAATGTAATGATTTCGTTAAAAGTGTAACGAAAAGTGGACTATACATTACGAAGACTAGACAACTATTGTCTTCAGTCACAAGTGTAACATAAACTGGACGATATGCTACCTAAACTAGACGACTAGTGTAATGATGTCTTACCTCTAGATTCCTTGGTGTAACGAAAACTGGCCGATATTCTACGGAAACTAGATGACTATTGTAATGAATGTCTTCATAAATTTGACGAGAACTGGGCGATATACTACACGAACTAGACGACTATTGTAATGAATGTCTTTACAAATATAACGACAACTGGACGATATGCTACACGAAATAGACGACTATTGTAATGAATGTCTTTACAAATATAACGAGAACTGGACGATATGCTACACGAAGTAGATGACTATTGTATTGATGTCTTTACAAATATAACGACAACTGGACAATATACTACACGAACTAGACGACTATTGTAATGAATGTCTTTACAAATATAACGAGAACTGGACGATATACTACACGAACTAGACGACTATTGTAATGAATGTCTTTACAAATATAACGACAACTGGACGATATGCTACACGAAATAGACGACTATTGTAATGAATGTCTTTACAAATATAACGAGAACTGGACGATATGCTACACGAAGTAGATGACTATTGTATTGATGTCTTTACAAATATAACGACAACTGGACAATATACTACACGAACTAGACGACTATTGTAATGAATGTCTTTACAAATATAACGAGAACTGGACGATATACTACACGAACTAGACGACTATTGTAATGAATGTCTTTACAAATATAACGACAACTGGACGATATGCTACACGAAATAGACGACTATTGTAATGAATGTCTTTACAAATATAACGAGAACTGGACGATATACTACACGAACTAGACGACTATTGTAATGAATGTCTTTACAAATATAACGACAACTGGACGATATGCTACACGAAATAGACGACTATTGTAATGAATGTCTTTACAAATATAACGACAACTGGACAATATACTACACGAACTAGACGACTATTGTAATGAATGTCTTTACAAATATAACGAGAACTGGACGATATACTACACGAACTAGACGACTATTGTAATGAATGTCTTTACAAATATAACGACAACTGGACGATATGCTACACGAAATAGACGACTATTGTAATGAATGTCTTTACAAATATAACGAGAACTGGACGATATGCTACACGAACTAGACGACTATTGTAATGAATGTCTTTACAAATATAACGACAACTGGACGATATACTACACGAAGTAGACGACTATTGTAATGAATGTCTTTACAAATGTAGCGAAAACTGGACGATATGTTTTGAAAACTGGACATTATATACCCTACTGGGTGTGAACTTTAATCAACATACATTAGATCAGGATTACTTTATTTAAAAACTTAGAAGTATACCATTCACAAAATAAAATGTTACTGTTCGCAATATTGAGGCATTCGACAATCTATTTTAAAGGAAAATCTGTATACATTCAGTTTCCAGTGGATGTGAATTACAATTTGTTGAAATAAAGCATGCTAAAGGTTACCGAGATATCAGTATTTGTAGATGACCAGCTCTGTCATCATCAATCACATTGTCAAATATAACGGTCTATGTCTAGGTACACAGTGGAAAACACAAGTGAATGACCCAACGTCTACATGTAATGTCAAAGTCTCTTCCTACCCATCATTTAGCAACATAGTGCTTTTGACGTACTTTACAATTATATCTGGGATAATTATTATAATTTAATTGCATAATTATTCTATTCGGTAAACAATAACTGAGAAAAAGTATTTTTTCAAGTGGTATTATTTGTCCCAGCAAACACGAGATGTTGAGCCGATGTTGATTTAATGTTGGGCCAGCGTCGACGACGCTGGCTCAACATTAAACTAACATCAGATCAACGCTTCGAGCTTGCGTTTCAAAGCGCATGCTTATAAATAGCCATAAAGTATCCTCTGTGAAAGCATGTATTGTCCAATCAAAATGCTAGTAATTTTTTATTAATAATGTTATTTGTAAATCAGCCTAACAATGTGGTATATTTTCTTTCTAACCCTTTTATCATCGATTTAAAAAGGACCACTTTTCTGAAACAAAATTTATTGACAGCATAAATGTTGCTACCAGACTCTTGTCATAATTTAAACATGAAGTTAAAATAGATACTTGTGGAGCAAAAACATGGACTCTGATTAGGTATCTATTTTAACTTAATGTTCAAAATTTAGTGGATTTAAAAAAAAATATAGCAATTTCGTTCGGTGATCAAAGGGTTTAAAAATCCCCTGCTATTTTTATTATTTCTGATGTAAAATTTGTGAATGTAGTTTTATTTTCAGCTATTTATAAGTGATATTAGTAAGGTATTGTGCTAATTGTTTTTTTCTGCCTTGATCATTTTGGCCTGTGTGGGTGACTCAATACAGACAGACGATACTCAGACATCTAAGAAACTAGAAACAGTATGTCATTATATAGTGATCAGAAAAAACACTCTTGTCTACCATTACAAAATGTGAAACCTCTTTTATCCATTCCTTGTTTACAACCTGTCATTTATCTTTGATTTTTTTTTATTTCGGAAAACAGCCAACTTATAATGATATATTACTGTTTTGATATTTTTTATTTAAGCTTATTATATATGTCTATTAGATTTCTGATTAGCATGATATGGTATAATCTGCGATATAAGCTGGCCTTGTCGCCATCAATACCGAGAGGAGACGCAACATTAACTCTATATTGATTTATTGTTGGGCTGACGTCGCAGAGTGCGAGCCAACATTAAACTAACAGAGGGTCTATGTCTCGTGTTTGCTGGGTATTAAAAATATTATTATTAAAACCACAGCTACACATTAGCTACTTGAACATGCTGAAGTAAAATGACAACGATGAAGTTTAAAATCAGTCAAAATCTCCTCAAGAAATGTGATCATTGTATTAGTTCCGAATAATAACCATAAAAACATCACATGACATTTTGTAATGGCAGACAACCGTGAACGTGTGGGGACCAGAGTGGACTGGAGTAGATAGCGCTAATTGTAGACAAACAGTGAAAATGTCGTCTCACCATATTATACGTGTGTAAGTTTGTCCACCTACAGCGTTGTCATAGTAACACTATCACTACCCAGTAATTACACATCCTATTTTCACTTTGTAAATTGTTGTCGTTTGTCAAGTGTGTTTTCTGAATAATGGTAAATTGGAGTAAATTTAGAATATATCTTGATATATAACACTTTCAGCGCGAGGACGACGTTTTTAACTAACAGGCGAATTCAAATAGATTGATCACAACTCAAATATTCACTGAAGCTGCTGAAATATTTTACTTCTCCTCACTTCTTATTTATCTTTTTATTTTTTTTTGGTCGCATATGCTATTTGAGGCATGTATAAACAGAAATACTTTATTATGTGGGACTCTAAGATAGTATAATATCAACATAAATGATAGAACGATAAAAAGTAGGTTACTTATATTTTCGAAACCTCCAATTAAGCAAAACGATCAAAATAATCCTTGGGATAATTCGTTCTTCTCTTTTGTCACTAGGAATAGTTACACAGATAAATAATATGTGCGTGTATTTATTAAAATGGAACTTTAGTATACCCCTTTAAATGATAATGTGATTGAACATGTTAAAACGCCGATGCGAATACTACCATCTTAAATTTTAGTCATCAACACACTCACCAGGTTGTGATCACAGGCAGAAACTATAGTTGTATATGTCTACGTCTGGATGCCAGTATATCTTTTTTCGCGTGAGAAATAATTTTAATAAATTGTGATCAATGTAACCTTGCCATCGAGTTATCAAAACATAATAAAACTGTTTTGTTTAAATTATGAGTAGATGTAGCATCTACTCATAATTTAATCAAAACAAGTATGCTGTGCACTGCTCTTTTATTTTTATGCTCGAACAATTATTTGTCTTTTCGAAAAACACAATTTGAGATATGCTGGGATCTGTTTACATGTAACTGTTGCATGTCATGGCTAATTGATTCTCCCCAGATCACAGCACGATTGTAAATGTCTGGTTGAATCCTTATTTTCAGGGTCTTTTGTCGTGGAAGGTAAAGACTGGTGCATTGATGTCATTATATTACTTGTTTACTTTGTGTGGTGCATGCTAGTGAAATTATCTTCTCAACCATTCCAGCCAACGCGGCACACTTACCCAACGTTTTTTCAATGTTGGCCACGCTGGCGCAACATTGGGACAGCGCTTGGCCGGTGTCTCATCCTGGCTGATACATCGACACCCGTTATGTTTCAAAGAGCAAATCTACAGTTGAATAAACGTAGTAACTTACTTAAAATTACACATTATGATGTATTCCGATAAAGGACTTGCATATATTTTATCAAATTATCTGTTTGCGAAAGTTGTCTGTAATTTTATTTATAAGTGATCTTTGGAACATAAGGGTGTAGGAATGTTCTACAGTGACCGATTGAGTAGTGAGACATAAGACGTCGACCCAGTGTTGGTTCAATGCTGGGCCACTGTCTGCGACGCTGGCCCAGCATCAAAGCTACATTGGATCGACGTCTCGTTTACGCTGGGTATATGGTGTTTGTTTGCATCTGGCTTTGAGTGGATCATTTTATCCTTACCCAGCGGACAGACAACGTTGGCTTAACACTTGCCTACACCTCAGACGCTGCCCTATCATTGGGCCAGTGGTGGGCGTATACACGTGTAGTCTGGGTATGGTTATAGTGGGATACAGTGTACATCATATTAAGATGTTCTGTATAGAGGTTTATCATCCTGTATATATCATAACAATTTATTTGTAAGTTTGTCATTAAAATTATATTTTATTTTCAACACATCCTGACATGCCAATACGTCAGAGTTAATGTATCGTGTACACATGTGATCTGACATTAATTTCAATTTATGACAAACTTAGATGAAATTGACAGTAATATTTATATGACTACCGTTACCTATCCATCTGTAACAATAAATTTTATTACCGGAAAGTAATTGGACAACACCATCTTTGAGCTAACGATAACCTTATCATATACTAAATTTAGTTTTAATGCTGAATTTGATCACATTTGACGCACAACACACTGAGATCTTTTGTCTTTTATTTTCGTAGACCACTTTATTTGCAACACTGCTATTCACAAAAATCATAGTAATTTTACCCTACAGTTTTAAATTTGACTTTTTTTATAACAAAATTTGATCAATGTCTCGTGTTTGCTGGGATATCTGCATGTATTACCCATAGGCCCTACATAGCGGTGAAGGAGATTATAGATATTTACCCCCCCCCCCCCCCTCCCCCCCCCCCCTCCTGGCTACTATGATGGCCAGCTTGAAGGAACAAAACAACATATTTTCAACATAGGTCACAATTAAAACCCGTTGTTTGAAGAATTGCCAATATGATGTTACACCCTTAAGCTCTCGATATATTTGATAAAGTCAAGACATTTTCATTTATAGACGCGTCTAGTGCTTCAAGTGTTGACAGAAACTTCTTTGGTTGACTTGTAGTGTATGAAGTAGAACATGTAATAGATGTATCCACTTGAATAATTCACATGAATGAAAGTCTTGGGTGTGGCTTGCATTAGCTTACGATCGACAATAATGGAATTGGAAATTTTCATATCAATATATGACAGAAAATAGGGCTTACGAACAGGAATTTAAATTATGATATGTCCTCAGGGAAGCTATCCGTGACCGCTGTCAGAAGGAATGCTCCACTGGTGGTCCGAGACTGTCAACCAAGGCCTGGTCATCACTGACCACCAGCCAATATACAATTCAGTGCACACTGTCAACCGTTATATATACAAGAACCCAAAAGTATAAGAAAATATCCTTTAATAATTCTAATGGCTGTGGCCAGAACGCAATGTTCAGCATGGTTTTGTTTGATGTGATTTTCCCAGAAGTGCATATTGACCAGACTCCGCAATATACCACCCGGTTTATGTTTTATTTTGGCTTGTAGATGGATATGTTGCCGATGTTTCTAACCAACCATTTCGCAGCGGGTGATAAGATATTTTCTTTTTTTCTAGATGTCGCCGCTTTGGCACCAAAGGGTCATACCTGTCACTTGTTAGCAGCGGTAGCTGTGACCTTTTGGTTCCAGAGTACAGTATACGCTTTTATGTGTGATACACGCCTCGCTGCATGTTTAGCGCTGGCACACGCAGAATTATACCTAGCGCATATTATTATACATATTAAATAGTCAATTAGTGGGTGGTGTTCAACAAAATGTCATTAGTGTCAAAATATCATAGTGTGCTGTTAACATGGTTAATGTTTATGGTGTAATGTGTATATACCGTGCTCTAACAAACAAGCAAATAGATTACATTTACACTCCTAAACAAATTTGTAGGATTGCTGTATAAAATATATAGGTCGGAATATTTCGTATTTATACCAGTAATACCTTGTCAAATCTCTATATTACTATACAGCAAAAACCGCCAACAACCTTTTTTTCTAGGAGTGTATAGTTACAGTATGTTTAACATAGACTGATCAGGTTATCACATTTTCAACATTTTAGATATAAATGTTATTAACACTGGTTAAAACATGGTATTTGAACAGTTATACTTTAAATACGAGTGTGATTCGAAAAAAATAATTGTTATTCTCCCCCTCCCCCCCCCCCCCACTGAGATGTTTTAATCCAAGATAACTCTCAACTGAGTCTAATACACGTGGTTATCTGATACATTGTTTTGTTTTCCATCAAAAGATAAATGGTTAATCCACACAAGATTTGTCATAGAATAGGCTTACTACATTTCAAAAGATGTTTAAATCAACTTCAAGGTGCCAGATTAGATTTATCATGACAAATCTGACAAGCATTAGATCAGCAATGGCCTGTGAAACAGCTTACCGGTATGGTACTTACAAGATAATGGTTTAATTTTGTCTGTGAAAGCTAATTGATAACAGTTTTGCTTATTTGATACGTGGTAGTTTAACCGTAAATTCAAAGAAAATGTTATAAAAAGTACAACTACTGTTTTCATACAGTACACAGATTAATTATTGTCATAAATTAATGTAAAACTGCCAGTATAATAGCAACTACATGTATGAGTTGTTATAATTTTCAGAAAACAATCGCTCCATGTTTAAATCCGATGTGATTGAACTGTGAAATAATCCTATTTTAGCGGCGTACTAACCCTGACGCCCGCTCGTCCGGACATGTCTGATTATATTATCTGCCACATACGTGACCAAGCACGAGACATCCAACCTGTGTTGGTTTAATGTTGGTGCAGCATATCAGACGGTGGGCCAATATTAAACCAATTTATGTTGTTGGCGGGATGATGAACACTTTTTAGTCCTAATACTTGCAATAATAAATATATGTTAATTCATACTGCAGCAATATATAGTTTGTTTGGTAACAAGCCAAAACGTTAATACCCTGTGATTATTTCGAAGGGACAAAACAGTTAACGCGAATGACCCCGCTCCTTACGCCCGATTACGTCATACACACCCCCTTGTGGTGTGAATTCATTCTGATTCGGACCAGACTATGTTGTAAAATGACAACAAGTAAACTCCCAATAGTCTCGCTTCAATGCGTCGTCAATGTTGGACCGCATCTGTGTTTTGGCAGCTAATTTTGTTATGAATACGAGTCTTCATTGATTTAAAATCTATTTACATCCCTTAGCGGACTTGTTTATTTGCATGTATTAGTAATTTTACTAATGTCCCTCAACAGTGCTCAATTTACGAAGTACGTAAAATTTAGCTTCGAATAAAAGGGAAGTGCTACAGATCATACATAACCTTCTTGTGTATATCTATTACTGTGTTGTTATCGCGTGTTGTACACTGGTCAATTTGGTCACGGGGTGAAGGGTGGGGCAGTTATGCGGCTCTCAGTGGTCAAGCAGTGCGTGCAATAGCTCATATCAAGTACCCTTCAGGCAAATGTACTGAAATATACCTTCAACAGATACTGTTAACTTCGAAAATCAGTGTCGTGACACAAACTGTAAATAGAAACTGAACGTTTTGCGCCAGAATAGCACTGATCTAGAATATAATTACATTTACTAGGCATATACATGTATGATTGTCGTAAGGTGCAAAGCATCACCATAGGTACTGAGGGGGAGGGGGGTGGTGATTGCCCTGGGTGGTATAGCCATTCTTGGCAGAGTTACACCATAATACTGATACAAACATAATGCACGTAGACATGTTTAGGCGACTACGAGCCGGCCAATAACAATCCCTCACCCAACGTTGTATCTATGCTGGGCTAACGTCTGCGACGTTGGCCCACAAATCCTGCGCTAGGTAGCGATTTAAAGTCGATGGATACCTACCCACCATAAAGTGTTACTCTTATATAGTCTACTGTACTTAGTGAAGACGCGTCCACTCTCTCTCTAACTGAACGAGCAATTCCGTCAGTGCAAACAAACACTACACCATGGCTAGTGTATCATTGTGGTATTGATTTGATTTTCCATCCGGTTGTTGTGGGATCAACGTTTCAAGTATCCCAAACTAGCTGAAGTAGTCCTACACGAATTAGTAAGGCGGTTGTGTTGCTAAACACCGCCACTGGTGTTATTAGCACGTAACAAGGCTGGCAGTGAGTGGGAGGCCAGGAGGGGCGTCTACGCTGATTATACAACGCCAATTTACAATTTTCTCTGGAATACTTGTAAGATTGGTTTCCGGGACGGTGCCGTATAACAACGTGATTATGCTGAATCAATAACGCTGCCAGTACTCTCTGTTCAAGACAGACAGAACACGTATTGTGTTTGAATTACACGTGTTACGTGAACAACCTGACATTCTGAGAACACATCTTAGTCTGTCTGGTTGTCAGGAGCTAACAACTACAACCAGGTTGTGATCAGGGTATTTACTGTGCACATTGCGTCCAGTGGTTGTGGTGACTGGTATATTCAGCATGACTGACATGTCTGAGATAGCCAGACTGGCTGAGTCTTGTGAAGATGGAAATAGCGGGTACGGTGCTCTTGCCGAGGTATGGACGCGCAATACCATAAGTAATATCCCAGCAAACAAGACACGTTATCCCTGTGTTGGGCCAATGCTGGGCCAGCGTCTACGACGCTGGCCCAGCATTGGCCCAACACCGGGACATTATCTCGTGTTTGCTGGAATATAATAAAGTTTAAAGCTTTAAATAGTCTTTTAAAATATTGTAATGTCAGATTCATAATCAGCAAAATCATTAGGAATCATTCACGGTAGTTAACCGTATAATCATGTTAAATTATTAGGCCCGGCCACAAATAAAATAGGAATCACCGTGTTTAAAATCAATGCAATAATATAATACTACAATCAGTTTAAAGTCATTCCAAGCCATTACGAGACGCTGAACCAATGTTGAGTTAATATTGGCCCAGAGTCGAAGACGATGGGCCAGCATTATATCAACACTGGTTCAGTGTCTCGTGTTTGCTGGGTTCTTTATTGTCAATTCCACATACGAGTGGTAATATAACTGTCCTATGTATACGTATAAGAAATCAGGTCCGGCTGAAACGAATGACATGAAAGTTAGTAACCAATATAATCAGATAATGAGTGAAATATAATACTCACGCAGTCATAATGTGACACTGGTAAGCCGATGCTCAAGAAACTTGAGTGAATGTTGGGCCAACGTCACCGACGTTGGCGCAACATTCATTCAACGATTCTCTCGACAACTGTATCACGTTTCCATTTCCAGCTGCAGCGAACACAATCATCATAGTTACGTATGTTTAAATAACTGATTAATATATCGTCGTTTAGGCCTATTTGATTTCACTCGTCTAAATGTATTTTCATGATTTTGCGCACATATTTGTATTCATCGTGTATTGTGAGGTTGTGATGCAACAGAAAACGTGAAATCTAATTTTTATTCCCCCCTTTTCCTCAACAGGAGAGAGAGAGCAGAACGGAGACGCTGTTTTTCCAGGATGGGAAGCGGCGCATTGACTTCATTTTGTCTTTTAAAGACCTAAATGATGTTGTGCAGCAGGGGTATAGAGAATGTTTTGAGAAGTCCCTGGTCGAGCAGGGGCTGGAGTTAGAGTACGAGGACAAAAAGGTTAGTAAACACTTGGACATCTCGCCTTATGTGTGACTTTGTGGCAGGGATCAACTCACATTCATTAGCTAATGTGTGCTTCTCCATTCCATTCCATATAATCAATATTATATTTTTCAGTAATAATACATCGTTTACGTTACGAATGGGTGCTAATATTAGGCCAACTTTCCGTCTAGTCCGAGGGGAGTGTGTGACAAGTATGAATTTTAAATGTTATTAAAATTAAATCTTAAATAGGTACTCAATACAACCACCCTCATGATTTGATTTTAGAAAGAAGACAATTATTTTAGAGATCTTACATGGATAATAAATGAAACAAGTGACAACGTTATTTTCAGTTGTTTTTACAAATAAGTAAGAGTAACATTCAAGAACAGTATGAAAAATATTACGAATTCCAGGATGATGTATTTAGGCATGCTATTTTCATCCCCCTTTTTTGGGGAGGCATTTTGTGGGATGTACAAATATATGTATACATAGAGAGAGGGAGAGAAGAGAGGGGGAGTCCTGTATAAGGACACATTGACCAATAAACATTACCTCAATGTTGGGACATCAGCTAAGCATTGGCCCAACATTGGCTCAATGTAGGGCCAATTTGTCGTGTCAGCTGAATGGACCAGACACATTCAGTGATGTTGTTCTGGGCTGTCTGTTTATTTCCTATACATATTATTTCCCCATTGCCAATGCATAACATCATTGATTTTCTCATGTATGTATCCCCCCAAAGTAGGTACAGCAAAGCTGTTATGTTACATTGATGCTGCTTTTAAATATGAAAGTGAGATTTTATGAATTACATTTAACACTATTTATAACAGGGGGGGGGGGGGGCAAATATATAACATTATCTTACCTAGTCTCCCAAAATGGATCAAATGTTGTACATTTTGCCTGACTTTTGAAGAATGTTCAATCATATAACATGGAATACAGCATATGTGGCCAGTAAAGGGATATTTGTTGCACCATGACCATGATAGTTCCCGGAGTTTTAGTTTTATGATTGCAATGGACATAAGGTTTTTGGCATTGAAATGTTTATCAACTATTTGTGGGTAGGTTGGTTATTTTTATTTGTTCATTTTTATTTAACATGGTTAAAATACTTACTGAATGTAACAAAAAAGCACTTTTATTAACAGAAACATTTGATGTCTTTTTATTATCATTTGGTTGAATACCATATAATTTCACAATGAGCCTCAATTTAATTTGGGTAATATATTATAAATCGCATTCATAACTAATCACAACCGCAAGTAGCAATATTTTACAGGGAATTATTGCGATTAGAGTGAGAAAGCTTGAAATATCAGCAAACATAACATGTTGGCCCAACGTTGTTTTACTGTTGGCTCACCATCTACGATGTTGGGCCAACGGTAAACCAACGTTGGACCAACATCTCATGTTTGCTAGGTAATGTGTCTCTTGTGATAAAAGATAAACAATTAGTATCAAGTTATATTTTGTTATCTGTTGTTTAGTAACATATACCTACTTTGACTGAGACATCTGTATTTCTCATGCTATGTGTAGAGTAGATTCTATATTGCATTAGTAGATGCTTTTTGCTGAACTTGTCTCGAGGATGACTATCTACAATCTTTGAATATTGAGGGATTGAATCAAATTTTCAGATTTCTTTCTCCCACTGGTCCTACTGTGTCTTGTATCTTACCTCTGTAGATTTGTTTCACAGATTATGTTTTTTTGTTTTTATCACAACTATCTTAAAGTCTGTGTAATATATGTTTTTTGTAACACTAAGATCCTCCCTATCTGCATTTCGAGACCACTCCCAAATTATTGTATTTTCGTTTCAGAATGAGGGAATTTGAAACAAATACTTTCCACTTTCTATTTCAAGACATTTCTATGTTTAAAAATATTTGGTTGTCCTGGCATATATTCTTTTGATTTCCTTGAGGTTAAATAGATGAATCTACTACTTCATAAAGTGGCAGTTATGTCTTTGCAATCTCGAGGGGGAGATGTAGCTGAATACGCTCATTGTTTTGAAAATCAGTGTGTTTTTTAAGCTGATCTTATGCAAAATGCAGACGTCCGGAGAGATTTATCTGTCACATTACAAAATGACAGGTACTTCCCTTTAATCCTAAGAAAACCACATCGTGGACCGTACATGGACAGTTTGCACGGTTAGAGACTATGGGCACAACAACTGATAAGTGAATTCCTGAGACTGTTCAGGAGCAGACTAATGATCTAAACCCACTAAAACTAACAGTTGCCTATTGTCTTCCTTCCATAATACTGTGACGGTTAAATCTTCACGGGACGCGATCATCCCGTCACCAATTGTGTGGTAAGTGAGGTGGTCAACTACACCTCAACAAATGATCCCCTGCTAAAACGAGGTGCTGGTTTAACGCAGGCTTAGTGCTGGTCCAATGTCACAGACGTTGGCCCAACTTAACCAATGATGGGCCAGCATCACGTGTTTGCAGGGCGCTTTATTTTTTCTCCCTTTGTCTTTCTTGCTGTGGTTTTTCGTGGCTTTTTTACAATGTTGGTTCATGGTCACAATTTAGTCATTTCTGTGCTAAGCTCTAGCTTTTTTCTCAAAGAAGTGACTGTCAAATCAGGCACTGTCACAAAGATCGAGAGGCTGAGGGGTCTTGTCGTCACCATGCTGACAGACCCCCCACCTACTGACCATGATCGAGGGATGATGAAATGATTACATTGTTGGCATTGTTGTTATTATAATGTGTACATTATGTTACCTAACATTTCACTAACAAAAAAAATAACTATATAAGGTAATTGTAATTTGAGGTGTCTGCTTTGTGTCTAAGGTTACCTCTCTCAAATAATCATGAAATTATAGAGTATCATTAGACTAATTACAATTACACAGCCTACCAGTATTATAAGGATTTGCAAACTAGCCCGCATAATTTGTTATTAAGTTTTAACAATGGGATTCTGTCAATAGATTTTGGATTGATACATGCAAATGCATTTATGTGTTCATTAGATGACCTCCACCGTCGCCAATGTTCATGGGAATAGATTGGGTTCTCATTCAAGAACCACATAGAATTTCAAATCAGTATTTGTGCTGTATAAGTTGGGGTATTGTCGTGTAGGCTTTACATATATACTAAGAATGATCAATTAAAGCTCTTCTTATCAATCTGATTGATTGATTCCCTTATAATTATTAGTCTGGTCGTTTTCCTAACTTTGTATGTGGGCACTTAACTGCCTGGCCGTAAAAATAACCAAGTATTGGTCATATTTCGGTGAGTAAATGGCGAGCATTTCTATTTTTCAAATCAATGAATTGCCTGTATCAGGCAAATGGTTTTTATGTAGGCTTCACATTTAATTTACTATATTAAATGCTGATGTGATCATAGTTACGCTTCATTGATTCCATTATATTTATTGATCTGACTGGTTTTCTTTGTGAAGGCATCAATTGAAATGATTAGTGGGTATGCATTGGTTTATACCCCTCCTATCTCTAGGAGGTGATTTTGAAAATGAACATATCCCAGGGGTGTCCAAAAAATTGACCTAGCAAACGTGAAGTACACATGTAGCGAGTAGCAAAATATATGAACGGCAGAATTGCGTGATGCACCATTAAAGCACAAGGCATTACATTGGCAAAAACATGTGAATTGTGACAGCTTGGCCACCCCTGTGTCCACTTGCTACAAGTGAATCAACCAACTGTCTTGACTGTCCAGATGTATTAGTAATAATTAGTAGTGAAATCTTCTAGGAAACAAACAAAAAAGTAGAATGTGCAGAAATTAATATATTTTTCGTGGATATTATCCGCATGTGGCATGTACATGTACATTGCCATCATTGCCATCCCTCCTTTGCATGCCAGAATTACTATATTATTTCATGTACTTGATTGTTCTCTTCCCTTTAGAGGTCGAATTCCTCCTTGTCGTGATACAGAAGTGGCCTTTAGTACATGATGAGTGCACATACCCATAGCTGTCAATACATAACTAACCCTTTGCCTGTCAGACACATCACACTCTTTGTGTTTTTCATACACTTACGATGCACTTATACACAGGTAATAAATAGTAAAATTGGTCCATTTTCTCAGTATTTTTAATTGCTGAATATAAAAAACTAAATCGCACGACAAACTAGTCTTTTCTTGAGACATTCCATGAATGTAAAAAACCCTTGTGTCCAATAAAATCTGTCTATGTGAAGTGTTACTATATATGACATTTACATGTAGTATTTGCTAATTTGTGAACTGCACTACCAACTGTGAAAGTCGACATACCATGTTATAGCTGTTTAATTTTCCAATCATCATTAGATAACAGGCAGGTACAGTTTGATACTCTCAAGTCAAAGCCCAACATGAATGAGGCAATAGTGTGCTACTGTGCAGTGTCAAATTGCACTACTGTGCAGTGTCAAATTGCACAGCTCATGATAAAATCTATACACAAAACAAAGTTTTTTAAAGAGGAGGAATAGTCCAAACTTCTGGACTATTTTAACAAACACAGAATGCGACATAAAGCCACATCCATTTTTTCCCCCATGAAACACAACAATAACCCAATGTTATTTGAATGTTGATCCACAATCTTATGATGCTGGCTTAACATTAAAAGAGTGCCGGTAGTCTTTTGTGTTAATGTATCATGTTTGCAGACTGACTGATCAGGATTCTATGAATGTGCACACTCTTAAACCGCTGAATAATTTAAATTTTCACCCACTTGAAGTTGTGTCTCGCTAAGGGTGAAAACTACTCAAAACTACTCATATGTGTTTAATTTGAGATTTGCAAATTCTGTTGTTTAAACAAACATTTCGTTCCCAATAGCTGTGATTTAAACGGCTAAGAAAACAGATTAAAAATGATTATAGTCTCGCTTGGCAGTTTAACCCTTTAACCGCCAAATTATTCAATTGGAATTTTTACTCACTTGAAGTTGTGTCTTGCTGACGCGATCCACAACTTCAAGTGAGTGAAAATTATTCATATTTGGCAAATGGAGGTCAACTCTTTTCAAATCGTGCTGATTGATGTCACATTATGGCTTTAACATGTTAACATTAACATGTTTAAAAGGCTGTACTGAATGTGGTAATAATTAAGTGAAAAAGCGAATATATTCATCACCTGCGGTTAAAGGGTTAAGGGTTAATACTAGTAGTAGGTCTTATATGTCGGCACTGGAGCAAACTTAACAATGTGCTCACTTATCACAGTCCACTTATATTGAGTCATTTTTTATCTCGTGGTTAATTTAAAGTCTGGTTTTTATGGAGTTGACTATCTGATTAGCAGATACATGTACCAAGTTTACTATTTTTGAATGAGCTGCACGCTATTGACAAGATCAATGTCCATTAATTGTATGCTGAAGATTTTGAAACAAATTCCTACCTAATGTTGGTGAATCTTTAAATATCATCAAGCACAAATTATTTATATTGATTGAATGTAGATCACAGAATCTAATAATGTGCACAATGATATGATTGATCTTGAACGCTGGATCGGTCCTAAAGCTTCAATCAACTCCACACATCTTTGGCTCTGGTTTTAATGAAGTTTCTATTTCATGATTTTTAATTTATGTAATCTATTATGTAACTCAGAATTTATATGAACACTTCTAATTACCGATGATATCATAACTACAGGGTAGTGATTAATTGGTGATGGAATCTAATTAGTAAAAACACAGCTTCTTGTCTATAAACAAATAAACACACATTTTTATTGTAAGATAAAATTTATAAATTATACAATTACTAATATAAAATAATAAATAATTAAGTTCTTCTACTAATAAAAACTGGATGATATATGAAAACAATACATGTACTTTATATATTAATTACTAAATATATTTACAAATTACATTTATTTTTTATAAACAGCTCATCAGTTCTAAGCACTTAATATTTACTTTTGCACAGATTCATTTTTTATTTCCTTTGTTATTTTGATTTCTGTAAGTGTCTTTATGAAGCTGACCTTTACTAAAAAAATGTTTTATTTTAAAACTGGCAATTTAATATATTTTTAATTTTGAGGTTTTATCTTTTTTTCATCAGGTTTGTTTCAGTTTACATCGGTTCTCAGTTTCATCATTTTATACATCACATTTTGTTTGTTTATTGTAGGAATCTCAGGATGGTCAAACCAGCTTCATCAAGATACATGGACCATTTGATGTACTCAGTCGAATGGCCGAAATACTGCAGCTCAAGATGCCCATCAAGGTAAGGTGGTCACACTACTACATTAATATTATGTCAACAAGGAAATGTTAACAATTTTTAAAATAATAACCCCTTAATTTCCAGGCCTAAGTGCATTCCAGGGATACTGGTGTCCATTGATACATGCCGACGGGAATTTGTGTCATATATGGATACGTATATTGACGAATGCCGACAGAAATTTCCGTCACGTATGGTAGTGAAAGGGTTAAAATTAGTTACATGTACATCTATATATCTCCTGATTTTCAGGATCTGAACTAAATTTTTCAATGACATCACTCAATCATATTTATTGATTTTAGCCTGATACTGATTGAGTGAACACACTGTTCATGTGAAAAGAGGTTTTGAACATTTGAACTTGGTGTTTGACTATGTAAGAATCTGAATGTCATATGTGTGACTGGTGAGGCCAATGGTCAATAACTTGATAACTTTCTCCTGCATTTGCAATTATAATACTTCTCCGATTCATTCATTTTGACATAGCATTACATCATCAAACACAATTGCAAAAAAACAGTTATTTTCCATGACAAAATGCAATTTATTAATTCTTTTTATCTTGACTGATTTCATCATTAGTTTCAATGGTTAATTCTCCATCTATATATGTATATTAAATTAAACTTAACTGTATCAGAAAATTTCTGTTGGCATACAGGCTTCTAATAATAAATGAAATTGTTGTTTTTTTGTCAGGTTAACAGTGAGGTATAATACAGGTTTTTAATAACCAGTATAAAAGCTTGTTATCACTAGTTAGACAATCTCTGCATGTCCTCAGTATCTGTCATACTGACCACAACATACATTGATCACGTGAATGACGTGTTACAGCATTGGTCAATATAGACAGGTCTTGGTAAATTAAAGAAAGCATTGAAGTGTGAATTATTTCTGGAAAATAATGGAAATTGAAAACTAAAATAATCAATATCACAAATTTGAAGACATTTTATCATTGACCGGTGCTGTTTTTTATTAACCCCTTTGATGCCACTGACGTCACCTAAAGCTGACTAAAATATTTGAAACCAAATTTTGTGATCAGTGAATTGCATTAATTTATGTTTAAGCTCTACCATCTTGAGATTCGTAAATAGACAGTAACTAACGTATGAGTAGTGCGTAATTTAGAATTTTTTTAATGTAATAGACAGTGGAGCCTGCTGTTATGGGCAGGACCACTCGTCAGAGAAGTCTACACTATAAAATTTGAAAAACTTCTCTGGTTTTATAATATCACCAGCCCTAGCAGTTCTCTCTTGTGACCTGGATGACGCCATGACATTTTTCTGCTAAGCCAGTATTTAAAGTTTTTCATTATTTTAAGTGGATTTTGACCAACAAAATATACAAGCATTTTATTTATTGCCATGGTTATGTGATTTTGTTTTCACTTTTTCTGTTACTGTTTGGTTGGTTTGTACACAAATTTTGTATTTAGTAAATGTATTACAAGAACATTAAAAATATCACCTGTATTTGTTCAATACTGGCGAATGTTTAATTCAAATTGAGTCAAAATTAATAAGGGTGGTTTTTTGTTGTTAATCTGTCAGAGTGAGAGATATGTCTGGCACAAAAGGGTTGATTGTGGGGTCATGAATATTCACAAGTGGATTACAGATTCTTAATTTGAATGCAAAGGATATGGAGCAAATTATATATATACAGGGTGAGATGTTCTTTGGTGCATCTGCATTGTTTTCATGTACGAGAGATATAGGATGCCACTTACCAGTGTTAATAGGTCACGTCAAAGATTGTATGTTAAATATGATAGGTGTGATAATCTCCAACTGACATTATGCTGTCTTGCCAATATTGTCATGAACTTCTTCGGACATGCATGATGCACTCTACTCTCTGCTTGATCTTCTGATTATAAAATATGTGCTGATAATATTGCTTTGAAGCACAGGAAATACACCTTGATAAGAACTAGTTTAAGGCTTAAGATAAAAATCTTCACGTCTGACGAACATATTGCTGACAACTTATACCGGGTTGTTTATTTGTATGTATATAAATTGTATTTTTCAAAAAAATTATAACCCAGAACCACCACCATGCTGACCAATATCAAATATATGTATTAGATGAATGGGGTTGATTTGAGTGTATGTGACTGACCTAAATGTTAATAATCTGTCCAAGATGATCGTTTGGTTTGAGTTGAGGTTATCACCAAAGCACATTATATTGGTTGTCATTTATTCTCAATAGGACAGTAAATCTTTCTACTTCTGATTAACTTTACCAACCACTCTTTCTGTCATCCTCAGATAGCTGTAACCATCAATAACAGCATGAAGGATACATGAGCTGTTTTCTTCTTAGGCAAATGTATTGTGGTGTGTGTGTGCTACAAAATCTTAGTGAACATGGTATATTAAAAATAGTGGATAGGACAATGTGCAATAAAAATTAATTGGGACTCTTACTAATTACGACCAGATGTGGACAATTTACATAACTTCACCTTTAATTAGAAATATAGAAGTTTATTTTCACTAATCTCCTTGGCATGATTAATTAATTATCTTAAGACATCCATAATGTTCACGACTCCTGAGTAGTAAGCATTTACTAGGATATAAGCAAACAAAAATGGATAATAAATTTAAAAAATAGCCATCAATAAACTTTACGTAAAATATCAAATACAAAAATAATGTTTTTGTCAAAATGTTTTTGTCTTACTAACTCATTAAGTGTTTTTACTTAGGTTGTACCATAATATACAATTCAGTAGCATATGCAGCTTGATTTCTAGGGAATCCAAGTGGAGAGGTGCATTCAGTGTCATAAAAATCAAGAGACCTGAGAATGGCCCACAGATTTCGTTCTTCGTGTTACAGAACACTTTTAGTTTTGAGTTTATTTGTTTGTTTGGCTGTGGCTATATTTTATTGCATTATCTGGCCCAAAGTCTTAACTCTTACACTGCAATGGGTGACTAAGCCACACAGCTCTGCCCACTGTGTTACACTCTGTTCACCCAGTTAATTCTAAAATGTTTAAAAGTTTTTTTAATGGTTTCTTTCTATTTGCGCTTTGAATATATTAAGACTAGCTTATACAATTTTTTGAAATATAGGGGTTTTTAATATCAGTTGTTGATCAGAATGACACTTTTGATAGTTTATGATGAAAAAATGTGCCATAAATTACTCAGTAGGCAACCACACAGTGTGAGGGTTAATTTTCTTAGTGATATACAGATTTTGTTTGATCATGATGGGGATTATTCACTTCACTTAGTTTATGCGTCTTCACATTCTATTTTATAATCTACATTGTGTATACAAGTGGCACGGAACAAGGAAACCATTATGTTTTTCATAAATTATCTGATTTTGTTTTCTAATTTCCAAACTGAACAGAACAATGCTATGAACATGTATCTTTGTTTAAATTCTTCCATTTTCAAAGGTCTGAAATACCACTGATTTAGAATTAAAAAATGCAGAATATGTGTATTCATTATTTATTGATAGTTGCATTCTGGATAAATATCATGAGTCTATATATCACCAATTCATAAAAAATACTTCTTATAATTAGAAATGAACATAATGTGAAAAACATTGTAAATAAGTATTTTAGTCACTTGTTAGATATACACATCTTTTATAGCTTTGCCTTTCTATGATATTCGTACAGCGGTTGACATATTGCTGATTAACCCCTACAATGCTGAGGATTTTTTCAATTAGAAATCATCATAAATGTCTAAGTTAGCACTTTCCACTTCATTTGAATACCTATGTTATGGGTTTACGACCATTATAGATTTGTATTTATTTTACTGCGGGGACCGTCTTTAGACGTCAAGATCTGACATCTGTGCACGTCAGATTCTGACTGTTACAGACCGTCCTGGTGCTGGAAGGGTCAATATGAAAACCTGACCTTTACCAGGCATGTGTTTATTCTCCCCTCTCTTCTTCCTACAATTGGTCTGAACTGTCTCTCTTTCTTGTGTATTGACTTAATATTGTCTGTTTATCAGGAGTATGATATTGGTGATGAGAATGACGGCTGCCTGCCACACTTCAAAAACCCGCTGGTGATCGGTGAAGACCTGTTGCCACCACAAACTGACTACTTCACAGCAGATTTTAGCAGGGATCGGGCAGATATGTAAGTCAAATTGCATAGGCTTTGTTGCACTATTTTCCATTCTTGCGATTCACTTCAAAAGTACTTTTCAAAGTATGGTACTGGCAGATAATTTGCAGCAAGAATCATTGATGCGTACCATTATAATCACTTCCATTCATCGTCTTGAAGCTTCCATACAGTCATAGCTTGTTTTTAATTATGACAATACTTGTAATCACAAGTCTAATATATTTGCATAATAGAAGTAAATTTATCTTGCTCTAAAAATGGTGCTGCAAGGAATAATATTGGTGCTTCCATCCACGAACAGCTAACTAACAGCTTGCATCTAAACTCCAGAGTGCCTTTTGCATGAAAAAAATCACTAGCTTATAGAAAAAGCAAAACACTAAGACGTCAATGCTGGTTTTACATGTTTCTCGTAAACTGTGGTTACTAAGTTTATTTTGCGGTCATCATCTTTTCTTTATGTAACACCAACAGAACAATACGACAATTAAAGTTAACTATATAGGGAATTAAGAATCATAGAGCTATCATAATAATTTTATTTTAAATTATTGTTTAATTCTTGATACAGCCACATCGTAGATCACAACATAATTTTTATTGCATGCATATTTAAAAAAAATCTTTATTTTTTGGTGCTGTACATGCATACAGTATCAAACATATATATATATACATTTATATTGACTTATTTTTAATTTTTATTGAATAGTTCTTTTCACAAGTGGTATTATTAGTCCATCTTTAAATACTGTAGTTTTATCTAGCATGATATTGTTTGACTTAATTTCATGTGAGTTGCAGCACTCTCATTATGCTCATCCAGCCTTAATTTCTTATAATTGTTTTGTTTGTCTTATTTTTCACATTATTCTTGGTTTCTGGACAATTCGCTGATGACCATTCTAGGGGCGTGTAAGAAACTTTGATACTGTATATGATTCTGGTTACAAACTGATTCTTGTGACTACAGTGTTGAATGTTACACGTTGTAGTACAGTAATGGTGACATTGTAGAATGTAGTAGTCCTGCTGACATGCATGCTTCTGCTTATAGATCTGAAGTTATACATCATACATGTTATATGATCATGTGGCTGGGTATATTTAAGTGGGGAAAATAAATTTGATTTAGAAAGGCATTTTTAATTACCATTCAGTTTTAAATCACCTTACAATTTTTTTTTTTTATTAATTTGGAAAAGAATGATATTTCACCTTTGAGAACACAAGATTTTTACCCAATGTTTAATGGGACACAGTCCGCAACATTGTCTCAACATTAACGTAACATTGGGGTAACCCCTTGTGTTTGATGGGTACAATTATCTACCTAGCCACAGTATCACAATGCTTGCTCTGCTACTAAACTCGACCATCCCTGTAAATAGCTCAAGCTACCATGTTTTATAACCACCGAATATAAAATATTACAAACTTTCGCCCATATGTAAAGGGCACTGGCTCTTTCCAAATGTGTTGCAGCTGATTAAATATCAATGAAATCTTGCAAATCATTTTAAGTTGTATCACTGCCCAGTAAACACAAAACATTTGTATAACTTTTGTACAATGTCGGCCCACGTTGTTCCAACATTGCTCAAAGGTCATACAAATGTTTTGTGTTTTCTGGGTATGAGGCAATACTTTTATCAGTGTCAAAGGTGTGGCTCCTTAAAAAAACATGGCCTTTTGTATCATGAAGCACTAGATAGCCTGTCTGTAGCTCAGAATATCATCAATCCTTTAGAACACCACCCCCCCCCCCCCCCCACCGAGGCGTGTGACCATTATCACTTCCCCGCAGATCATGTTTATTGGGCCCGTTGAGTTGGGATGCTGGGTCAGCACTAAACCAACACTGGTTCAATGTCATCCAGTAGATAATTCATCATCTAAATGTCCATTGGTAAAATATAAATGGCCAGATGTGTGTGCAAAATATGCAGTTGAGCCATCAATAGCAATGTGGTCTGTATAAGAATGACTACATACGTAGGTATATCAGTTCATGTGGTATAATACATTGCTGGTCTGTCTTGAATTGGGACAAAAAGATGAGGTCTGTGATATGTGCATTGCAGATGCTAGCTCTTAGTAGCTGATCATCTACATTTATAGATGCTCTGTCAAATTTGTCAGTCAATGAATCTCTGTTTGTGGCTTGACCTACCCATGGGGTCTGTGTCAAACTAACCTTGGGTTTGTTGAAAATGTACAGGGTAGATATCTTTCAGCATAATTATTACTTTCCTATAGCTGTGTGGGATTTGTAAAGGGAATTATTCATTAATAATGCTGAAAAAAGTCGAGGGATGATATAGCCGAGGGATAATGAAAAGCTAATGTGTATTTATGAAGAGGTAAATATCGAAGCAAATATTGAAGCAAACCAATAAAATCGATCTTGTTATATATGTTATTGAAGGAAGCAAGCAGGCAAAAATTAAACTCGGATATCATGTTTGTGCCTAGTATGTCAGGCTATTATTTTCTAAAATCTGCCACAGAATAGTAGATGTTATTTCTGATCTTTAAGTGATTAATTTTGTCTTGTCTCAAGTCATCCCTTTATTATAAATTATACATGTGGTCATATGACATTTTGGAGCTAAACTGCACCGTGAAATATATGAATCGCACAGCACATAGTTATCTGCTTGTAAATCGTTTTTAACCCTTGTCATGCTGAGCTGGTTGTATTGTCTTTTTCGTCATTTGACCCTGGATTTGCTAACACAATTTCCAGCTACAAATGACAAAAAATATTTATATTTTTTGAAAATATACATCTTCTAAATTGAGTTATTTGACAAACTGAGCATCTACCACAAACTGTATTATTCATTTTCAGTGACAGATGATTTGGCTTAAAATCGGCTTGAAACCGTATATATCCGGGCGTAGCAGGACAAGGGTTAATCTCAATCACTCCTCATGTGTGTCTTCCATTACAAACCATGATATAAGTTATTATTTTATCATCCCGTACAGCTACCCTACATTTTCCACTTCATTTTGTCCTATAAATTTATTTATTTTCTGTGACAAAAAACATTTAATATAAACTTGTTCTATACCTGCTCCATCTGAAAATATATAATAGTTTCTTTATAACTAAGTGGCAATTGCTGTACCTCCTTTCATTAGGAACTTATCGGTATACATGTAACTATTTGACTCTTGCAGTTGAATTCCAATGCTTTCTTATGTGAGGGATAAACTCACTGGCCATTAATTTTGCACCTTCAAAGACAGTAACACATTGGGCACTGCACCTATTAAATATATGCACACAATGCTTTGGATTGCGATAAAAAACAGTTATGAAGATCAGCTATGTATCTGCTTTTACTAACAATCACGACATTGCTGTATATACAAGTGCAGATAGGCTATGTTTTTTTGTTATACTTTTGACTATTTCTCACAGAAGTGATTTATCGTGCACACAAACCGGTGCAACATTGGCCTGAAGGGGCAGATTGATACATGTATTTACTATTTTGGTACACTCATCAATGTAGCGTTAATGGTGTGGCAAGCATTACATATTCTGGTCCATAATTAATTAGACATTGATGGCTTCATGTTAAGCCGCTGTCTTATGATAGTAGATAGATAGTAACAGTTCTTAAAAACAAAACTAATATGTGGATGACCATATTTCAATTGTTATGCATAAAATTGCATGTAGTATATGGATTTGAGACTTTTGATGTGTGATTGTCATGCATACTAAAGTTAAAAACCTCAGCAACTCCCTACTGCAGTTTAAGAAAGTGCTCTAGAATAAAGGAATAGGAGATACCATTTTGGAAGTAAAACATATCATTATTGATATGTGTTCAGTTATGGTTATTATGTTATGTTGATTGTGTAATTCAAAACGACCTGAATATAATATAAAAATACAGTACCTTTTATTTTGTCTTGTGATCACTATGCACAAGCTCTGCAATTTTCACTATAATTCTTCGGAATAATTTTTTTTTAACACCACAATTGAATAATTTCAGCAAATTAAATAGACCATATGACAAGTTATCACAAATTATTATATGCTGGGCAGCAAACATGGTATGTTGAACCAATGTTGTTTTAATGTTGGTCCACCATTTGTGATGCTGGGCGATTAAACATTAAAATTACATCAATTCAACATGTCATGTTTGTTGGACATTTGTAAGATGCATAAATTCTAAAATAAAATCAAAAGTCAACATCCACATTCAAGTCACTTGTTCTCACTTTACATAATAATTTTGATATCACTTAAATCATAAAAAGCTGGGAAGTGTCAATTAGCATTTTAAGAAATAGTTTCATGCTGGTTTCACCACACAATTATTTTTTTAATTGGCTTTTTTACAAGTGTAAGAGATTTCTATGTAAAATAATGAAAACAATTTTTTTCACATGTTATTCTGCCATATAATACAATGCTTTATTTCTTACTAATATTATATAGGTTTGTTATCAAAGACAAAGATACCTTCTTCTCCATTGCACAGAGGAGTCTGTGCATACATGAGTTGTTGTTGAGAACAGTCTACTGCAAAGATGACAAAAACAAACTTGGTAAGTGATCTGATACTTGTTGTGTGTAGGCGTAACTTTCTCAAATTTGATGTGTTTACGACAGTAAATGTCTGTGCAATGTTGTCCGATTCTAGCGGTGTTATATCACATTATGTCTAATTCTGAATACCAGTATACAGTACTTGTATATATCCCTGTCAATTTGAAAATAATTGGTTTGCTTATTCTTCTGATTTCAGGTATTGATAAGCTGGTTCGTTGTGGTGTGTACACATCAGCTTTCCCTCTACATGAGGTAACATATATTTTGACCTATCACATGCTATCCTATTATAGCTATTGAGCTCATGAAATTGTTTTTCCAACAGTTGGTAGCTGTTACCTCTTGGATACATTACATTAGTTTATATACTGGGCTATAATGTTGCAATGTAAGAAATGTATTGACAGTATTAGAATCCAGAACACTTTGTATACTAATCTAGCAGTTCTATAAGCCATGAAAATAACATTCTAAGCTCTATATTCACATATTCTCACAAATTAATGAAAGTGTGAAAAAATAACTTGTTGTTTAGGAGCTTTAAATGGTCAAAGGTCAATACATATTTGGTTATACAACTGTATATAAATAACATATAAATAATGCTTACGGTACCTGTTATTTTTGTAGGGCAAATACAGCAGTCCACATTCTATTTTGACAGAAGGGATAAACAATTCAAGACATGTGAGTATGATATCATAGACAATAATTATTAGACTATTTTAGGTTTCGTAGACAAACGCGGAGACAGCCCTCGCGATAATTGGTTCATCTTGTTCATTCTGATTCACCAGGGTATTTTAACACTTACATTTTTATTTTTTATTGACCGATTGTAATGTGCTAATTTGTGTTTTTAAAAAAAGATATTGCTTATTGTAAATTTAGATTGTGGTGATAAAAGACTTTCAATATATATATTTGCCTTAGTGTGAATACTGTTTTTACCTATTTTAAATACTGCTCCTGATGTTCCCTTATTTAGCTGTTGTTTGAGACATGGGCCAGACCAGGAAGATGGTACTTTTATCAACCACTTGATGAGATAAGGTGAGCGCACTAGTTATTTCAGCATTATTGATTGGCTGCAAGAAGCAGTGCTTCAATCATCTTAATTTGCTACAAAATAACCATTACGGACATGTATTTATTATTCATAATATAAATGCATTTTTTAAATAAATGCTTATGTTTTTAGTTCGCTTTATTTCACATACCTTAGGTATTATTTCAAAATTAACTCAACTTATTTTTTACTGAAAAACATATTGAACATGCTCTTTTTCCTTTAACCAGATCATATTTTGGTGAGAAGATTGGTATATACTTTGCCTGGTTGGGTTTTTACACTGCCATGCTAATTCCAGCCTCCATTGTTGGTGTGATCGTGTTTATTTATGGTTGTGCAACGGTTATGAGTAATGCACCGAGGTAACCATACTTTACATACCATACTTTATATTCCTATACCTAAAAGGGTTTTTACAGCTTTAACTAAAGCATATGAATTATGTTTAAAAACATTATTTCCACTTTTTCTGTTTATAATGAGGTAAAGCATAGATGAGTAGCAGATTCTGATCAGTTTATTTGTACTTCCACATTTTTGTATTTTTTTTTTTTTTTTGGATGGGCATTGTACATTGCATGTCACTTTAATCAATAAACATATACATGTATATATATATATATATATATATATATATATATATATATATATATATATGCTGGGCCAGCTTTGAACCATTGTTACCTCCCATGACACTTTATTGTTTTTCTTATTAATAAAATCACATGTGAACAATACATATAATTCTAAGAGTGTGTGTAATTGTCTATTTTGTTGTAGTGATGAGATTTGTGATGAGAATGATGCTGGTGGGTTTATAATGTGTCCACTATGTGATAAGAGGTGTACATACTGGCGCCTACATACAAGCTGTATGTACTCCAGGTTTACATATCTGTTTGACAATGGAGCAACTGTGTTCTTCGCCTGTTTTATGGCTATATGGGGTTAGTTGCACTTGTATAAATCAAATCCACCACATGTAAAAATCATTTAATGCAAATTACCATAGAAAAATAATAACGCTTTAAGTGATGCATTATAATTTTTCATTCATTTGTAGCAGGTGTTGCTATTATAATTGCTAGGTTCTATTCAAAATAAAAATATCACTTTAAAATCAAAATCATTCACATTGCTACTTTATTCGAGATCTGCACCTTTCGTTCTGAAGGCAAGATAAATGTGCTCAAGGACACCAACTGTGAAACAACTACTTAGTGTCATACTGGCTAGTGAAAAAGATCTCCGTATATTTATTTATTTATTTTTACAGCTACGATGTTCCTGGAGTTTTGGAAGAGAAAACAAGGTACATTACAGTATGACTGGGATGTAGCAGGATTTGAACATGAAGAAGTAAGAATTTTTTGTTTGTTTTGTCAAGTGTGATTTTTTTTTAATTTGTTTGAATGTGAAGATCAACATTGTGAATATACACAATTATAATATTGTTTTTTTTTGCATCACAGAGAATGAGACCCGATTTTGAGGCCAGGTGCAACCAACATCAAAAGTTGAACCCTATAACTCAGGTGAAATTTATGATTAATTTTTAAATTCTGAATACCAGTAGGTCTACATATTTATTTTCTAGGCATCAACCATCAACACATCTTGTGTGTTTTTCATGTGTTTTTATCACTGCGAATTAGAATGGTATTCTGAAATATGCTATGCTGTATATTTCAACTGTATGAGATTTATTAATATATCACATGTATAGATTTATAGCTATTCTCTAGTCATCTCTTTTAATCTTGAGAATTTTTTTTTTGTATGTTAACTTTTAATTTGTGATTCCCAAACATTAGACAATAGAATATCTGAGGTTAATTTTGGCTTCACATACTGAAAAAAATATTTATTAAAATATATCATTTGGAATTACTAAATTGGTAATTGAATGTATTTAAAGTAGATTAAATTACTTGAAAAAAACTATATAATCTTCAGTCGATTATTTTTTTATTCCATGTAGCTGATGGAACCTTTTCTACCATTCTGGAAAAAAGTACCAAGAAAAGTAACTTCACTCTCTGTTGTGTTGATGTTGGTAAGTGAATTTTGTCATTATTATTTTTCTATTAAATTGTGTTTAAATGTTAACATGGATATGATAACTCACCACAAGTCATTAATAGAAAGTAGATAGTGAAGGAGGTTATTATAATCTTTCTACGCATTTGTTTAAACTTGAAACACAATTAAGGAATTATCACATATTGAAATAGAGGACAAATATAATTTTACATGGGATAATAAATTGCCAGTCAAAATTTCAAAATAAATTTTCTGATATATCATATGTTCTTGTGTTAAGATTTTCTGTGTTTGTGCTGCCATATTTGGAGTGATCATGTACCGTATAGTGATCGTAGCTGTGCTGTATGCGTCTGGAGACGAGCTGATTCAACGGTCAGCTAAGATCACCACCACATGTACTGCTGCCTGTATAAGCTTGGTAGTCATCATGATCCTCAATAGAGTGAGTAATAATGCTTTATCCCTTTAAGTTCTGTAGCAGAGTTTGTTTCAAGGTGTGCGATTGCAGAATTCCCTCTCAAAAAACAAAATCAAGTAGGCTGTGCAACTTATTCTCCTCGTATGCAAAATTAATGTGTTCCCAAGTTTAAATTCCTGAAAATAAACTTTTGTATTGCGTTCCGTTATTATAAACTTAGCATGGGCTGAAGCTGGTAAAAAACACAAAATGATGGCTATAAAAACTGTTGTCTCCCGAGGTCGTTATGAAAGTTAGGCAGCACTGATCTGATCTGATCAACACATGCTGCAGGCTTTACAATCTCAAAATATATCCTCATCAAATCTTATCAAACCATCAGAAAACTAGCAAAATATGTGCTTTTAATCCACTGTGACAATTTTATAGCTTAGGTGACAGGACCTCTGCCAAATGGTGTGTATTTTTGGTCATGTGAGGAGAGATTCTGCCATAACAACAATGTTTTTAAACCATTCTGCTGTAACCACATATGTACTGAATTGTTTGAATGTACATGTACCATATACACTTTATAATTTATAATGTATAAATAATTTAGGTTTCCCACATTTGAGACAATCAAACTAATTTTAAATATTTTGTTGAAGATTTACTTGAAAATTGCACTGTGGCTGACAGAATTTGGTGAGTAACTAAGCTGAAAACACCTTGTTTCAGATGTATCAATTATTAAATTGTGTTATTCGTATTAAAACTGTTTTCTATAACTTTGTAAAAAATATTTAAAATGACAACAAGTCTTCTAGTGGCACATGACATTTTAAACCGGTATTTTAGTTTCCAGCGAACACAAAATGTTTACTCAATGTCCACTTAATGTCCACCTCAGTTATATAATATAAAAAGATGAAGACTGGATAATGACTATGTATGTTTTCAACTGCAGAGCGTCCAAGGACAGATTCAGAATATGAAGATGGTTTCACCTTCAAGATGTTCCTGTTCCAGTTTATTAACTACTATGGTACTATTTTCTACATCGCCTTCTTCAAAGGACGGTAAGTGTCTAAGTGAACTACATCTCTATCAAACTGCTTCATTCCCAACGTATATATACATGTAGGCTATGCTGTAGGTAGTCTCCTCAGTTGAATAGCCTTCCCAAGAAATCAATTTACCCATCATTGTGAACACACAGGTATAGTCTACAGCAGAAGATGTTTTTGTATTTAACCCTTGTACCGCTGAATAGTTTGTAGTATTTTTCATTCATTTAAAGCTGGAATTGCTAACGCAATTTCCAGCTTCGAATGAATGAAATATAATATCATTTATGAAAAATAGACATGTCCCTAATATAATTATTTGACTAACTGAGCATCTACCAAAAGATATGTTACAAATTTTAGGGGTATTTTATTTAGTCTAAAATTAGCTTGGAACTGTATATACAGTTCCCGCAGCACAAGGTTTATTCAGGTCACACAATGATGGATATGCCCAGAAAACAAAAGATGCCTACCAGTGTTGTTTTGATGCGGGTTGCCTCCCATCTAATACACAAGTCTATAGCAAGTTATTAAATAATGCTAAAATTTTAAATATTACCATAGCCTGTTTATGTTCTCACTTGCTGTTAAATAGGCAGGAAAATCACAATTCTTCAAAAACTATTTATTTTTAGTGTTAATTGACATATTTTCTATTGAAATTTACTTCCAAAAAATTTAATTTCATGCATTTTCTGAAAGGATTACAATTTTAACCCTTAGACCACGGAGCTATTCTATTTAAATTTTCAGTCACTGAAAATTTATGCTATTTGTGAAATTTAGGTTCCAATATATAATAGTGTTTCGAGATTGAAGGCATATTTTACTTTTAACAACTGATTATCAGAGGTTATACAGGTGCTAATAAAAACACAGAATGTCTACTGCAGTCGACACCAGTGTTCCAAGGGTTAATACATTGATTGTTTTTTTCCCTGGAGAGCTTTACCCCAATTTGCATAGGATATTATACCTAGTAGAAATTTTCTCAGATAGGTTTTAACCCTGCCATTCTTTAGCATAGTTTGTCAAAAAGTCATGTACGCACAATTTGTGTGGCGATTGATTAGAATCTAGGAAAATTTTAATTTCAATTACTTAGACAAGATCCCATGAGGACTAATAAACTGTTGCTATTTTAAATACATGAACATTTTTTCCTGTGTTGTTGTGCATCATCAAAAGTGAGCCAATCTGTTTGGACTATAGGCTATATAGAAGGAATTGTTTAAGCTTTCATCCTTATTTATTTAATTTGACAGCTATATTGGCACACCTAACTCCAATGATCGATATATACTAGGACGTTATCGCCTTGAAGAGGTAGTGACATGTACATGTAAATAGACATTTCAGTGGCAGAATGGTCTCTATCTTATGATCTGTGACGAAGTGAAAGCAACAAATTTGTGCATGAATGGACAATTATTAAAATATGATTCCAGACATCTCATACCATCAGAGTGGAATCATTTGTTTGCTTGTATTCACTTTTGCTTCAGTTCTCTGTTCATACTCTTTAGATGTGGTAATTGGAATTCTGTACCATGCATCTCAACTGTCACTGACAATTTTTTCCTGGTATATTTCCATGTAGAAGTTAAGGTGGGATTACAATTATTCTGTTCATATATGATTATATATTCTGTACAATAGATACATGGAAAAAAGTTGAAACGAATAATGATAATCATCATTGTTCTGTATGTAGTTATATTACCATTAATAGGCAAGCTGTAGCTATGGCTGGCTTTGAATTGAAATGACTAGTTTTTAGTGATTATGATATCTCTATCACTTTATCAATAATAAAATTACAATTACTGCCATGTTTTATATACTTAGTCCGCTTATTACTTTTGCGTACAGTTTTGGCGGTCGACCTGGACATTATCGCTACGACTTTGGTGTCAGACAAGATGAGGTGTTACAACAATATTTACGGAATTTACTAAACCGTCTTGCCTCATTTAGACATTTCTTATAACCTACTATTTTTTGTCGTTTTGTATCCTATTTATTAGATGCGAGTTATCCATTTTCCATCTATGTGTACATATGTTATAGACTAATATATAGACATCTACAGCCTGTGAGCAATTTCACTCTGCTAAAACATACAAGATACCTAATCAACAGACAATAGACATTTCCATATTTACCAACATAGGCAAAACATTTTATTCAATTAATATATTTTTGTTGTTATTAATAAAATCAAACCAGTTTCTCCTTTACCAGATCACTCATACTTTGTAGGTTGGTTGTGATGGTAGCAGAATAACTTTGATAGCCATTTCTTTTAAAAGTTTGCACATATCAACAAATATCATTGTATATAGTAATTTTATCACAGCAAATGATATTAATTTAGCAGTGATTTAATCCTTTTTTGACAGTGTGTATTTCTTTCTACAGCTTTGTACTTAGCAGCATAGTCACCTCTTGTGTGCTATTTTTCACTGTTGACCTTTTTTTCTATCTTGTCATGTTTTATTCAGCCTCGGAGGACGACCAGGGAACTATGACTACAGAATGGGATTTAGGGCTGAGGAGGTGCTTTACTTACTGTAGTAATACACAGTACATAGACCTAGATATTGTGTAACCATCTACATGCTGGAATAGTTTAATTTTAATCTATATCAAGTTGTGACACTTAATTTAGACTAAAATTATTCAGCCATATTTAATATATTTTATGTATATTTCACATTCTGTATTTACAATATCTAAAAGGTACAAAATTTAATATAGGGCTTTATAATACTACTCCAGCATAAAGAAGGTTATTTATTTTGACATTGGTCTGCATGACTGGATTATTTACGTTAGTATACAGAAGGTGCATGGTAATATAACATCACAGTAGGGTACATCTAAATACCGGTACTAACGTCATACTACATCCCAACTAACCATCACCTGACTACATTTTATATTTACCTTGGACTTGATCTAGTATATTTGAGTCAATGTTAATGTGAAACCAGATTAGATTAAACATATATACTTAATGAAATAACATTTTATTAATCTATTAGTAAATACTGCTGATAATTTTTTATATTGAGCTGTTTCATTTAAATAAAATTTTACAACTGATAATAAAGTTGTGTAGGCGTTCAGTAAATTTGTGTTATTGGTTCATACAATTTGCCTCATAGAGTACTGAACTAAAATGGTTATTTTCAGCTGCATCTCACTTTTGTTTTTTTATTCTTATCACATATTATGCACGATGCAGTTGAAATGTATACAACATCACTTTATTTGATCATTTCTACTATTGATAGCAGCAGAGCACCACTTAACCCTTGTGCTGCTGAATTTGTTTGTGAGTATTTTTCATTCTTTTGAAGCTGGAAATGCTAACACAATTTCCAGCTTCAAAAGAATGAAAAAAATATAACTTATGAAAAAGAGACATCTCCCAAATACAATTATTTGATTAACTGAGCATCTACCACAATATATGTTACAAATGTTAATGGCATTTTATTTGGCCTGGAATTTGTTTGAAAACACATATATATATATATGATGTTAACAGCACAAGGGTTAATGCTAACCTTAAAGTGCTGAGTTATAGCCACTTGAAATTGTGTCTCACTACTTGTACCAAGACCCACAACTTCAAGTCACTTAGTGGGTAACAATTACCTAAAGATCAACAAATGTAATGCTCAGTTCTCCTTTAAATTATCTGCTTAGAAGGACAAATAAAAATGCTGGAAATGGCTATAGGCGTAATTAGCACTTTAAGGCTTAGCCCTTTCAGATCTGAACATACCCTGTAATAATGCAAACATAATACTGGACAAAAACACAATAGAATACAAATAAATACACATCATTATGAAGTTTATGAAGTCATAAATAACTGGCCTAACAGAACAAGCCACAGCATTATGAAAATATAGTTGAAGGTATCTTTTTGTGTAGACTCCACTATTCACCATTCATATAGTGATTGGAGTATGTAGGCTCTTATGCTGAAAAACACATGAGATATATCTGTCCTGGCATTACAGATAATATTATTTGTCATGCCAGTATCTGGGTATGACTAAACCATGACAGATATATTCATCATACTAGACCTGAAAGGGGTTGATATATTTAATTCTTCCTATTAATCCTTCTTATGCTACTCCATTATTGGTTACTAATTGACTACAGATCATTTTTATCAGCACATTAAATCATGCTGAGAGATGAAATGTCACTTATCTTGGCAATATTGGTGGGGCTGAAATTTATGATATCTGATGAACAATATATTATTTACCTTGAAATTGGTCATCTACAAAATAGCCTATATAGATCAATAATTTAAAGTTAATAAATAAACAATATCCACATCTGTTGGAATTTGTTGCATGGTTATAACCATGAAGAAGATGTTTTCAACACCACCATTATGAGTATTGGGTCGGCTCAGTAAATACATGAAACAAATGTTCAGAAAACTTGGCTTTCAAAACAGTAATCATTCCTTTGAAATAGGAAATCCTCACTAAAAGTATTTAGTTAGTCATAACTGTTTTCTGATTTTATAATATTTTGTAAGGTTTAGTATACTAACATGTTAATTAATGTGGTGGATATAATACTTATTCAGTTACCAGTACTTTTGTTTAACCCTTTTATTATGCATGATCTTTTACTTCATTTATGATATATGTTGCTTTGTGATAGCCAAACATTTATCTTTTTTTGTGGGGAACGATATTTTTTACTTTATGTTAGCACTTGAGAAATCTAAGGATGTGTATTTAAAAAAGTTACTCTGTTAATCATACATATATATTAGTTAATTTACAATGGTAATATTATATATTATTTGTATTTTCCCGATATCTCACAGTGTGTTTACATACTAGTAATAGTTTTAACAACTTCACATATATTGTACTATTTTTAGACTCAATAATCACTCTATTATCTTTTTTATTCACTTAAAATACCCTAAACTGTAATCCACGTCATCTTTATCCTGATGAATTATATTATTTTGATCTTGAATGAGACACAGTCATGTATTTATTAGCCTAACTAGTTGTACGTTGTGCTTATTGAGTTTTTTGTGTAATGTTAACAGTGCGACCCGGCTGGCTGTCTGATTGAGCTCTGTATACAGCTGGCTATTATTATGGTGGGAAAACAAGCACTCAACAATTTTAAGGAAATCATGCTACCGTAAGTTACTCTTGTTTTGACTGAAATAAACTTGTAGCAGTAATAACAAAGTTATGTAGTTCCTTTGCTGATGAAAACTTTACATTTTGAAGGTACACATCGTCGCCTCGGAGTGTCAGATAGGATCCTTTAGCTCCGAGGCGATGACATAATTTAGAATCATCTTCCTCCCACTCTTTAACAGTAGTGCCTGTGAGCTCAAATTTTTACCCCTCAGCCATTAAGGCTGTGAGGTAACGTGATCACCAGAGGCGGCGGGCGATGCAGATACTTGTAAGCATGATAACTTCATAACGCCTTGACTAAGGGCCCTAATTTTTTTTACCGGTACCTCATGTGTATGACACTAATCTGAAGGTCAAGTTTGATATTCAGTGACCTTAACCTAATTGCAAGGTCACCAACTCGCGGAAACCAAAATGGCTTGTAAACACCATAACATCATAATGCGTTGTTACGGCCCTAATTTTTTTACGGTACCTCATGTGTATGACACTTATCTGAAGGTCAAGTTAGATATTCAGTGACCTTAACCTAATTGCAAGGTCACCAGGTCACGGGAACCAAAATGGCTTGTAAGCACGATAACTTCATAACGCCTTGACTTAGGACCTTCATTTTTTTACCTCATATGCATGAAACTAATCTGAAGGTCAAATTCGACAAACAGTGGCCTTGACCTAATTTGTAGGTCATCAGTTCTCGGAAGCCAAAATGACATGTAAGCGCGATAATTTCAAATTGCCTTACTTAGGGACCTCATTTTTTTACCTCATAAGCATGACACTAATCTTAAGGTCAAGTTCGAAATTCAGTAGCCTTGACATAATTTCGAGGTCACCAAGTCACAGTGGCTTGTAAGTGCAATAACTTCATAACGCCTTGAGTTAGGGCCACATGTGCATACATTTATAATTCTTGATATTGATGGACAGAGCCTACCGCTGGTGGATCCTGCCATCAATTGATAGCTAGTTTTATATTGATAAGCATTCTTCTTTTTTTTGTCAAATTTCAGTAAAATTTTGAATATCTGGAGAGCATACCGTGCCAGGAAAAAGGAGACAAAAGAAAATCTGTACACACGCTGGGAACAAGATTATGATCTACAATGTGTTCCAGATCTGGGTCTTTTTGATGAATACTTGGAAATGGGTATGAATATTTACTCTGCCACATGATATTTTGACAGCTTCCCCCCAGAAATAAGAGTAACATTGTCTCCATGTTAGTTTAATCTTGCACTGATGTCACAGATGGTGCATCAACATTAAACCATCATAATGTCAATGTTTTGTGTTTGCTTTGTCCTTGACTTGGATGTTCCTAACTTGCCCTCACACGGCTCAATTTAGGTAACCAGCTCTTAGAGGGGCGCATGCGCTCGTAAAAATATAACTTAGGAGCATATTATCCTGAATGCAACTAAATACCTCAATTTTACTACCACACCTCCGTAAATTTAGAAGTGCGTGGCTTCTAAATATATTTTTTCAGTATCGCAACTGATTTTAGACCAAAATTTTAGTCGCGCGCGACCTGATAATTTGAGCCCTGCCTCCATAATTTTTTTATTGTCGGCCATCCAATATTGTGGCCAGCTAAAAATATGATTTCCCAGCAAATAAAAGACACAAAACCAATGACAGTTTAATGTTGGGCTAGCATCACAGACAATGGCCCAACATTTACATAACATTGGGTTTTAAACGTCTTATGCTTGCCGAGTTAGAAATATGCTTGCTTGTTACAGGTAGCATATTGCATCTCTAAAGCCATAACACTGTACATTTGTCTTAGCTGTGTATTGTGTATATATGTGACCCATATCCACAAAATTAGTCACAGCTCATTTTTTTTAGAAAACGAGATAATACAGTATTGTGAAGGAGAACAAAATTAATGCACTATTTCTGTTATTTAATCATTACGTGTAACAATAGTCAAATGTTAAAGAAAATTTTTTTAATAAAGATTTTTAGCTGCCTTTTTCCATGTTTTTCACATTTTAAAAAATGCAAAAAGGCAAAAAAAAAAATATGGCAGATTTTATTTTTCAAATATGCATCATCACATGTAGTCAGCTGTATTTTATTTATTGGTTATTTATTAAGCTGAAAATTGAAACAAATTGGTAATATTATTTTTGGCATTTATGCAGTTTAGCAAAATGTGCAATGTTGTGCGGATGAGGCACATATAATTATGTATTTGTTTTTCTAAACCGACTTACACACATGTAATTAGCCATGATGAGTCAGACATTAACTGTGGCTCATTATTTAGCAGGTAATCTTTCACCTGCTGCCTTAAGAATTTATACAGCTGTTTGCTAATCACAGGCAGCTTCTATCGCTCCCTATTTGTGTCATACTTCACCACCTTATCTGGTGCATGTTGAGCTTATCTGTTTACCATGGTCTTAGCCAGAAAACCTGTGCACTCATCATTTGAACGGGAATGATGTCAAAATGAGAGGCAATAATTTTCGAAATATCAAAATTTCTGTTTTCACAAAACTTTGAGAAAAGACTGGCAGTTGTCTAATCCTAACTAAATCTTTTCTGTTTACACACAACGTTCAACTATTTTTTCATAGATATTAAGCCGGAATTTACACACTTTTCAATAAAACTTAAAATATGTTTTATTAACTGTTCCTCTAATGCTGTACATTTTGTCGTTTTGCATGATTTTTGCGAATCATTGGCATGTGGGATATTTAAATGTATCTCATCTGTTTCTTTTTGTTAACAGTCATTCAATATGGATTTGTCACTATTTTTGTGGCTGCTTTCCCTCTTGCTCCACTTTGTGCTCTGCTCAATAATGTCATTGAGATACGACTTGATGCATACAAATTTGTAACCCAATGGAGAAGGCCAGTCGCCAACAGAGCACAAGATATTGGTGAGTTGTCAACCCTTTAACTGCCGGTGCCGCAATATTTGTGTTTTATTAGCACATCGAGTACCACCTTTTAAACATGTTAAAGATAAAATGTGACATCAATCAGCAATATTTGAAAACAGTTGACCTCCATTTTGTCAAATCTGAATAATTTTCATTCACTTGAAGTTGTGGATCGCGTCAGCGAGACACAACTTCAATTGGGTGGAAATTCAGATTGAATAATTTGGCGGTTAGAGTGCTGACTATTTTTGTATAAACCATGGAGATCAAATGGTTTTTTAGCTCCCGCCGTCACCGTAGGTGAGACGGAGGGAGCTATGGATTCTACCTCCGTTTTTTTTTGGCCTCTTCTTTTGCCTATAACTTTGTAAGAAAATAAGCTAGGATAACAATTTTTGGTATGTGGGTTACTTCCAGGTGGCTAATGGACAGGTTAAAATATTTTTAATTTGAATTCAATACGCAAGGTCGCAGAGGAGAAAATTATGATGTTACGGCGTTGGGCCGTCCGTAAACAATTCGTTTCCGGAGCATATCTCTGAAAGTACTTGTCCGATTGTCTTCAAATTTTACACACAACACCCCTAGGGGTTCTAGTTGTGCCTTTTGGGGTATTTGAACTTTGACCTACTTCTGGTTCAGAACTATGACCTATTTAGACGTTTTGACGCGCGCTTCGTTTCCGGAGCAGATCTCGAAAAGTACTGGGCCGATGACAGTTATATTGCACATACATGTTCTCTAAGGTCCCTAGTTGTGCCTTTTCAGGTTTTTGGACCTTGACCTGGAAGTTGACTCAGCACTTTGACCTAATTTATAACATCGGTAAATCCGACTGAAAGATTTTGTGGAATATCATGAAAACCGCTCAAGATAGCTACACCATTACTAAAAAACAAATTGTGAGGTTTCAGGAGAAGATGCATCTTGAAAAATTTCAAGTTGATAAAATTAAAAATGACCGCCTATCGGCCATTATTCACCTCGACAGGCCTGATATTGCGGAATATCATGAACACCGCTCAAGATAGCTACACCATTAATATTAAATAAATTGTAAGGTTTCAGAAGAGGATGCATCTTGAAAAATTTCAAGTTGATAAAATTCAAAATGGCCGCCTATCGGCCATTATTCACCTCGACAGGCCTGATATTGTGGAATATCATGAAAACCGCTCAAGATATCTACACCATTACTATAAAACAAATTGTAAGGTTTCAGGAGAGGATGCATTTTGAAAAAATTCAACTTGTCCAAGTTCAAAATGGCCGCCAATCGGCCATTATTCACTTTCACATGGCCGTTATTTGGTAAACCGTGCTAGATGGCTAGACCATTACTATAAAACAAAATGTGTGATTTCAGATGAGGATGCATCTTAAAAAAGTTTGACTTGATCAAATTTAAAATGGCCGCCTTTTCGGCCATTATTCATTTTCACATGGCTGATATTTGGTAAACCGTGCTAGATGGCTAGACCATTACCTGATTACTATAAAACAAAGTGTGGGTTCTCGGGGGAGGATGCACCCTGAAAATTTTTAACTTACAAATTCAAAATGGCCGACAATCAGCATTATTTACCTCGATAGGCCTGATATCAGGTAAACCGCGCTAGATAGCTAGACCATTACTATAAAACAAAATGTGACGTTTCGAGAGAGGATGCCTTTCAAAAACTTTCGACTCAATCGAATTCAAAATGGCCGCCTATCGCCACTATTTACTTTCACATTGCTGATATTTGGTAAACCGTGTTAGATAGCTGGACTATTACTATAAAACAAAATGTGAGATTACAAGAGAGGATGCATCTTGAAAAAAATTGACTAGATCAAATTCAAAATGCCCGCCTATCAGCCATTATTCACTTTCACATAGCCGGTTTTTGGTAAACCGTGCTAGATGGCTAGACTATTACTATAGAATAAAATGTGAGATTTCAGCTGAGGATGCATCTTGAAAAATTTCGACTTGATCAAATTCAAAATGGCCGCATTTAGGCCATTATTCACTTTCACATGGCCGATATTTGGTAAACCGTGCTAGATAGCTAGACGATTACTATAGAATGAAATGTGAGATTTCAGCTGAGGATGCATCTTGAAAAATTCTGACTCGATCAAATTCAAAATGGCCCCCTATCGGCCATTATTTACTTTCACATGCCCAATATTTTGCAAACTGTGTTAGATGTTAGTCCATTACTATAAAACAAAATTTGAAGTTTCGGGGGAGGATGCAACCTAAGTTTTGACTAATTTATATCGAATTCAAAATGACCGTAAATCAGCTATTAGCTACCTCGATTGGCCTGATATCGGGTAAACCGTGCCAGATAGGTAGACAATTACTGGGATACTGATTAGGATCATTAATTTCAATGAAGGTTTGCAATCTCTGACAGACTGTCTAGTTCTTATCTTACTCTTAGACTGGGCTTCTTAGACCTAGTTGTCTTGCGTCTTGATTTTTGACCTAGCCTAGGACTACATTGATAACCCTACACAAAATTGCTTAAATCAAATTCTAATTCGGTGCGGGAGCTCCTGGACTTATGTAGTCTTGTTTCAATTTGAAATCATCATAAATGTCTTAGTTAGCTCTTTCCGATTCATTTAGATACCTATGTTATGGGTCTACATCCATTAGAAATATTTTTATTCCCACATTGCGGGGAGAGACTTTAGGCGTCAGAATCTCTGACGTCTACAGATGTCAGATTATGACGCCTAAAGTCTATCCCCGCGCTGTAAGGGTTAAACTTGCTACTTCTCAAGCAATCATAGCATTTCCCTTGGAAAGTAAACCTACTGTTTTTGCACCAGATTCCAAGGACAGTATACTGTATTGCTACTTTGAGAGAGATTTCTCTGTCATGCAAAAACCAAAAGGCATTATCTGCTTACTTTGCAAGTAAGCAGATAATGATGCCTTTTGGCTTATAAATCAGCAACCAAAAGATGTTGAGCCATTCTACTGGCCAGCATGTGTGGTTCAATGTTACTCAAACATTGTTTCAATGTCTCGTTTTTGGATTAGTTAGCTCATCTATTATTTCGTGTGAATGGCTGTTCCCTTAACTCTTTCCATGCCTTTCCCGGACCGTGTCCGGGAATTTTAATACTGATTACAATGCCAATACCGGACCGTATCCGGGCTAGTTTACAGTTAATTCACTATATGATGAACAGACGCCAAGTGTGACCCGATGCATCCAGCGTGCTTCAAAACATTATGGGCGTGTACTAAAGTGCCATCTGGTGACTGTTTGGCGGGTACCGACCGCTGCTACTCTCTGGTTTTGGCGTGAATTATAACAGTTCGCCTGTATACAATCAAAATGCCATAGAAAACTAGGTGAGCAAAAGCTCAACAGTGTATGTAGGCCTACTCTTATTCATATAGCGGGTATGTCGATTTATCCACTCTCTGCAGCAAACACAAGAAGTTCAAAAGATGCTGGTTTAATGTTGGCCCAACGTCTGCACCACCATTAACCAAGCATTGGTGCAAATTACCGGTGTGTTTGTTGCGTGTCTCGTCGTTATCTAATGTTTGCTAGGCCTATGTTTGCAATGACTATGCCTTTCGACATCTCGTCTCGCACGAATAATGTCACTCCTCAGGCAGGCCCTACTGTTATTACCTTGAAACTACTTGCGACACCTTCTGGGATAGTGCTTGACCCTGAATGATCCAACTACAGTCATATAGGCCTATAACACTTAGATCACGCATAAATCAAGTTGGAAGGCATAAAATGCATTTTTTTGTATTTTTTATCGAGTTTGACCTTTATATGACCTTGATATGACCTTGGAATGACCTTTGCACACCACCTCAGTATAGTTGAACTCCAAACCGTGTTACCCTTTCCACACAGTCAATTTGCTGCAATTCAAGGTATATTTCCACACTACTATATTTGGACACTTTTGGCATTCAATTTTAGTCCTGGAGAAGGGGGAATTGAATAGTGAATTTATCTGAAGGTGAAAATAAGGGAAATCCGAAGGGGCTATCACTCCTCGGGTACTGTTATTACATTGAAACTACTTGTGACACCTTTTGAAATGGTGCTTGACCCTGAATGATCCAACTACAGTCATATATAACACTCAAGTTGAAAGGCATAAAATGGCAATTTGTTGTATTTTTTTATCGAGATTGACCTTCATATGACCTTGTCATGACATGACCTTTGCGTTTAACCCCGGTAAAGTGCAACCCCAACCCGTCCCACCATACATTGCCAGTTTCAAATATGAGAGTTCACTCTGCATGATGTTCTGTAGGCCTACTGATGAATCTTATTTAGTTTTTTTTAGCCAAAATAACCATTATTCTTGAGTAATTAGGCATTGTAGAAATTGGCAGGGGCTGAATTATTGGGCATGAAAAGGGTTAATGGAGACAGGTTCAAATAAAAAAAATTGCAAGGAGCCTGTATCATACTATATATTAATCTGACATCATATTACGTTTTTCAGGAATCTGGTTGGGAATTTTACAAGGTGTCACCTTCATAGCTGTGCTGAGTAATGTAAGTGACTCTTCCATCCTGTGAGTTATCTCTTACATAAAAATAAATAAATATACTTCATTTCATCTTTTGTGTGGATTGTTCTGACACACAATAATAAATATTATTTACTTTTTTTCAGGCTTTTATCATCGGTTGGACTTCAGACTTTGTTCCTAAATTGGTGTATAGGATGGACCACAGCCTCGATAATAGTCTCAGCGGCTATATCAACCATAGCCTATCCTACTTTGATGTTAATGACTTCCAGAATCAAAGTATACCAGATGACCCGATGACATCAGAATTTGGAAATGTAACACATTGCAGGTTTGACTAAAATATTTTTTCTGATATTGATCCGCAGAATACTATTTTTTAGAAACACTTTTTCCTGGAAAAAATTGATTGATTTTTGTCAATTTCATCAAATCTCCTGCTGTTTCTTAATGAAATGTAAATGATTTCTGTCTATAAAATCTTCCCCAAAGACAAAAAATAATCTACCAGTATCAATCACGTAAATGGGTAATAATTATTTAATCCGCAAAACAAGGGAATTTGATAATCCATTTCACACATCACTGAGCTGGACACACAATTTTCTCTCAGTATATCGCTGACATCAATAGTTTGTAAGTTTGTAGATTTTTTTACAGGACAGTATTATTTCCATTTCAGGTATTCTGATTATCGTTATCCACCAGGACATGAAGACAAGTATGACTACACCAGAGAATACTGGCATGTGTTCTCTGCTCGTATCATATTTATTATTGTCTTTGAGGTATGTGTGATTAAATTAGTTTTTATTCTTTTTGCAACTCAATGAATGTAGCATAGAGAATATTTAATTTGTGCCCATGTACAATTGTGTATTTCATATACTGCTGAAGGTTGCCTAATTACTGTATTCCACACAGTAAACCGATGCCTCTGCCACATTTTTATATTTCATGTAGACAATTATGAATAATTATTACCATTGAAGAATTTGTTTAGTGACATTTTGGTGCTCCTAATTATAATAACTGTTTCATCACCATGTCGACTAACAAAGAAATACTTCTTGGAGCATTCAATGAAAAATCAGGTCTTTATTAGCTCCCGCCGTCACCGTAGGTGAGACGGAGGGAGCTATGGATTCTACCTCCGTTTTTTTTGGCCTCTTCTTTTGCCTATAACTTTGTAAAAAAATAAGCTAGGATAACAATTTTTAATCTGAATTTAATACGCAAGGTCGCAGAGGAGAAAATGATGATGTCACGGCGTTGGGCCGTTGGGCCGTCCGTAAACAATTCGTTTCCGGAGCATATCTCTGAAAGTACTTGTCCGATTGTCTTCAAATTTTACACACAACACCCCTAGGGGGTCTAGTTGTGCCTTTCGGGGTATTTAAACTTTGACCTACTTCTGGTTCAGAACTATGACCTATTTAGACGTTTTGACGCGCACTTCGTTTCCGGAGCAGATCTCGAAAAGTACTGGGCCGATGACAGTCATATTGCACATACATGTTCTCTAAGGTCCCTGGTTGTGCCTTTTCAGATTTTTGGACCTTGACCTTGAAGTTGACCCAGCACTTTGACCTAATTTATAACATCGGTAAATCCGACTGAAAGATTTTGCGGAATATCATGAAAACCGCTCAAGATAGCTACACCATTATTATAAAACAAATTGTGAGGTTTCAGGAGAGGATGCATCTTGAAAACTTTCAAGTCGATAAAATTAAAAATGGCCGCCTATCGGCCATTATTCACCTCGACAGGCCTGATTTTGCCAAATATCATGAAAACCGCTCAAGATAGCTACACCATTAATATCAAATAAATTGTAAGGTTTCAGGAGAGGATGCATCTTGAAAAATTTGAAGTTGATGAAATTCAAAATGGCCGCCTATCAGCCATTATTCACCTCGACAGGCCTGATATTGTGGAATATCATGAAAGCCGCTCAAGATATCTACACCATTACTATAAAACAAATTGTAAGGCTTCAGGAGAGGATGCATTTTGAAAAAATTCAACTCGTCCAAGTTCAAAATGGCCGCCAATCGGCCATTATTCACTTTCACATGGCCGTTATTTGGTAAACCGTGCTAGATGGCTAGACCATTACTATAAAACAAAATGTATGATTTCAGGAGAGGATGCATCTTGAAAAAAATTGACTCGATAAAATTCAAAATGGCCGCTTATCGGCCATTATTCACTTTCACATGGCCGTTATTTTGGTCAACCGTGCTAGATGGCTAGACCATTACTGTAAAACGAAATGTGAGATTTCAGATGAGGATGCATCCTGAAAAAATTTGACTTGATCAAATTTAAAATGGCCGCCTTTTTGGCCATTATTCATTTTCACATGGCTGATATTTGGTAAGCTGTGCTAGATGGCTAGACCATTACCTGATTACTATAAAACAAAGTGTGAGTTTTCGGGGGAGGATGCACCCTGAAAATTTTTAACTTATTAATTCAAAATGGCCGACAATCAGCATTATTTACCTCGATAGGCCTGATATCAGGTAAACCGTGCTAGATAGCTAGACCATTACTATAAAACAAAATGTGACGTTTCGAATGAGGATGCCTTTTAAAAACTTTCGACTCAATCAAATTCAAAATGGCCGCCTATCGGCCACTATTTACTTTCACATTGCTGATATTTGGTAAACCGTGTTAGATAGCTGGACCATTACTATAAAACAAAATGTGAGATTACAAGAGAGGATGCATCTTGAAAAAAATTGCATCGATCAAATTCAAAATGGCCGCCTATCGGCCATTATTCACTTTCACATAGCTGGTTTTTGGTAATCGTACTAGATGGCTAGACCATTACTATAAAACAAAATGTGAGATTTCAGGAGAGGATGCATCTTGAAAAATTTTGACTTGATCAAATTCAAAATGGCCTCCTATCGGCCATTATTCACTTTCACATGGGCGATATTTGGTAAACCGTGCTAGATGGCTAGACCATTACTATAGAATGAAATGTGAGATTTCAGCTGAGGATGCATCTTGGAAAATTTTGACTTGATCAAATTCAAAATGGCCGCCTTTAGGCCATTATTTACTTTCACATGGCTGATATTTGGTAAATCGTTTTAGATAGCTAGACGATTACTATAGAATGAAATGTGAGATTTCAGCTGAGGATGCATCTTAAAAAATTCTGACTCGATCAAATTCAAAATGGCCCCCTATCGGCCATTATTTACTTTCACATGCCCAATATTTTGCAAACTGTGTTAGATGTTAGTCCATTACTATAAAACAAAATTTGAGGTTTCAGGGGAGGATGCACCCTAAGTTTTTAACTAATTTATATCGAATTCAAAATGACCATAAATCAGCTATTAGTTAACTCGATTGGCCTGATATCGGGTAAACCGTGCCAGATAGGTAGACCATTACTGGGATACTAGTTAGGATCATTATTTTCAATGGAGGTTTGCAATCTCTGACAGACTGTCTAGTTCTTATCTTACTCTTAGACTGGGCTTCTTAGACCTAGTTGTCTTGCGTCTTGATTTTTTACCTAGACTAGGACTTCATTAATAACCCTATACAAAATTGCTTAAATCAAATTCTAATTCGGAGCGGGAGCTCCTGGACTTATGTAGTCTTGTTTAGTTTGGTAAATCGATTTAGCAATGTCGAACAATGACCTGATTTATAGAAAAACAATTTTAAAATGTCTGTTTTGTTTCCATTTTAAATGGGCAAAATTTTATAATATGTTTGTACATGTATCTTGAAAACCAAAGTAGCTAGATCATGATGTTAAAATGAATTGTAGAGTCTCACGCAATGACAACACAAGAAATTTGTATGTATAGCTTGGCTTAACCCTTTCAGTACTGGACCCTAATGTATGACGTCATATATTCAGGCCGTCGTGGCGACGGCCCACGTATTGGAAGGGTTAACACAGGAATTTTCATGGTGTACTTTTAGACACACATGCATTTGAAACCAGGGATTGTTCTTGCTCATTAACAAACCATGACATAGGTATCATGGTCATTTTTTAAGGAGAAAACCTAATGCCATGCAAATTAAACTGTGATAGAATGACTACACTTTCAATAACATTGTTTTAATCTAAATGTACATGTATATAAAGAGTTGACACTTAGTGTTATAGAATTGTTTCCCCCACTTGAAGTAATTACTTACTGCTCTATAAATTAAATTCATATATCTAGCCAATTTAATGCTCATTTTTCTTTTTCAAAATTTCTTCTTTGGAGTACTATTTGAATAGAAAGCCTGTATTTAGCGCTGTAATGGTTAAATAGAAAGCTTGTAATTAACCCTTAATCTGTTGTTAATAGGTGGTTTTGTATTTTTTCAGCACGTTGTGTTCTTCCTGACATGGTTAGTGGCCTATCTAATCCCTGACATGCCTGGTGAGGTGAAGCAGCTGATGTTACGTGAGATGCATCTGGCTAAAGAGGCTCGTTACTCCTCTGCCTTCTCAACACTAGAGGAGGAACGACAAGACGAGAAAGACAAGACTGTATAGCACTTGTTATTGCACTTATTTCTCCACTTAATTCTAAACATGGAATAACTGAAGAAAATGACTATAAATTGATATTTGCTATTGTTGGTCATAACAGATGAACATATGTGAAGACTGATGTTCATCCTTTGTGCTGCTGAAGCTGTTTAACCTGAAATATTTTTCTATAAATCAAGAGACCAAAGGGCTTTTTCATCATCATAAATGTCTTAGCTCTTTCCGCTTCATTTGAATACCTATGTTATGGGTCCACGTCCATTATAAATACTTAACTCTTTCAGTGTGTGGATCAACTTTACTGACATATATAGACGTCAGAATGTTGATCCCCCTCAGTTCATCAAATAACTGTCTATTTTTCACAAATGAATATATATTTTGTCATTTGAAGCTGGAAATTGTGTTAGCACTTCAAGCTTTAAATGATTGAAAAATAGACAGAAACAATTCAGCAGCACAAGGGTTAAGCTACATATAAACGACTGGCATTGTTTAACCCTTAAAGCGCTGACAATTTTTTGTAAAAACCATGGAGATCAAATGGGTCTTTTTCAATTTGAAATCACCATAAATGTCTTAGATAGCTCTTTCCGATTCATTTGAATACCTATGTTAGGGGTCTAAGGCCATTAGAAATATTTGTACTCTTACAGTGTGGGGATCGATTTTACTCGTCAGAATCTGACGTCCACAGACGTCAGATTCTGACGAATAAAGTCGATCCCCACACCAAAATCAACTGTCCACCAGGAAACGTAGAGTTATCCAAAATCAAATGAATGTCCTAGAGGTGAAGGTGTTACTCTTTGAGGCTGAGGCTTGACATTTCTATCGTGTGTGACTTACAAATAAATCAGGTATTTTTCTACATATGTTCTGCACTGCTTATGTTATCGGGGAAAACACCATGTTCTGCAAGACAAAATTTTATTTGACCTCAGGAACCACTTCGTCCAGTGTGTTATAAAAGCTATTGGATTAGCCTATATCATGTAGGCCTACCATGTTTATTTGCATATAGACTGCCACTTATAGTTTTAAAGATACTTCGAATTGTTTTATCAAATCTCTAACTTTATTTTCAAAATGAGAAACATCTGTGACAGAAATATTTCATATGTGTTATACACTATTTGTGGGTCTACAATTTTTATGTCTCTCCATCTCCGATGTTGGTGCAATATTGAAACAACTTGGGGGCTGGGATATCCATATTACATTCACTTGGGCTGTGTCATTTAACACAGAAACACTATCACTGAATATACATGTATAATACACCTACCCACTAGCACCATATATTGACACAATGTTGGGTTAATGTTGTCTATGATGTTGGTCCAACATCAACCCAACATTGGTTCAACGTCTTGTGTTTGCTGTGTACTATTCATGTGGTGATTCAGCTGATAGCTGACGTCATAATATATGCTGATAACACAAACCAAGGACTTAATCGGAGAGTAACTACGAGGCACTGTGCAGCCAGTAAAAAAACAATACATGACAAATGGTGCAGCACATGATTGCTTTGCCTCAACCCATTGCCATTACAGATGATTCCTTTCCTACTCCCAGATGATTCAGAGAGATCGTTGTTTATTTTTGTATGATTATTATATTGGATTTTTTGTATCACTACAATCGCCACAACCAGTGTGATTATTTTTGTTGAGCAATGAAGTGACTATAAAACTACTGATGTTTGACTTTGGTGTGGTTAAGCTAATACATGTATTATTAATAGTAGTTTGTTTTATAATTTGTAATGAGTTAGATATACATTGAACACGTAGACCATGTCTTCCTTGCCTTAATATCACAAGTCTTATATGTGTATACATCTACAAGGATTGTAATAAGGTGTGAAAGTCTGTTTGTCCAGCTGACACAGTGCAGAAAAAAAAACTTCATATTTGGTTGTCCGGTATGATTTCTTGTTGTTTCGAACATCCGGACACCGCACATTACGAGCCATAATCTATGGTACTTAAATATAGACATGTGATTTGTGAAAAACACGCTAATTATGATCAAGGATGATTGGATCACCGTACAAAGAGCCGAAATCTAATACTTCTTATCAAGTTTTTTGTGTCATCTATTGATAGTGTTGTCAAGTTATATTATAGATGATGATTGATTATAACCTGAAGTAAACTAATGTAATTGTTACCAATGTTATGTATAAGCCTCTTTGTTTTGTTCTTTAGCATTTATCACATACGCTTCTTGTTCAAGAACATCAGGGAATTATGTTTTCAGATAACAGTTTAAAGATACTTTTGATGGTGTTATGTGGCATGGCATGGTTAAGTGTTATGTGGCATGGTGTTTTCTAAATATTCTTGTGGTGAATTTAGTTTTACACTCTTAATTGTTATTGTTTTCGTTGATGACATAAAAAACAGTCGCCAGTCTGCTTCCCATAATTATAATTGTTGATTGTTATTTTGTAGTCAGTATACAAAATATGCATTTTTATGCTCCGGTGATAAATTGAATTAATACGTTCAAATAGATAGATGGTTGTTGTTTGATAGACTAAGAGCTTTCTTTTATTAAATGATACCCATTTGCCTTTAAAGATAAACTTTCAAATTAGAGTTGGGTCTATTCAGCCGGGCATATGCTCCGTTACCAATAGGTTTTCATGCTTGTAGATAAACTTTACAATACTAGTGCTGTACATTATATGTTTTAGACTGATTTTTGTTGTGTAATTTTTTCACGAACAGTGTAATTAGCATGTAAATTCATGATGCTACTAAACCAATAATAATATTTTTTTGGATTTTTAATTTACAACCTTTCTGATCTATTTCATATAACGTCTTCATCTGCTATGAAGCAGATTAAGTCAGATCTGGCTTTTTGCCTCCCCTTTTGTAACATTGTCTATCATATGCACCTTTACATTCAAGAACTGCTGGTTTTTGACACCTATAATAATGTTGGTTTCTCTATACATGTGACAGTAGGTGAACTTTGGTCAATTATTCAAATGCATATTTTTATATGATATATCACATGTGTATCTTGTACATTTATGCTAACACCAACACATAATCTTTGCATGAGTAGTTTCTTCATATAGCACTAAAGTAAGTTGAGTTTTTTATTTCCCCCCACACTGAAAAATTGCGGGGGGATAGGCCTACTGTTTTATTTATTAAGAAATGCAAATGTGCAATCACATTATCTCCTCTTGTACGTTGTGCATATTCTCGTTAATTATCTTTAAAATAAGATTGTTCACACGCAGAATATAGGCCATTTTCAACAATGCTTTGCTAAGTTATGAAAAACTGCGCTCAGTTGATGTGAATTTCAAGTTGGGCCTACATATATTTTATATTCTATTAAAGATACATTATCTACCTTAAATTTTGGAAAGTTTTTTCCAGGCTGTTTATTTTTGGTAACACACTTAATTTTTACATGGTTGTACTTTTTTTAAGACAAGTTACTATTTTGACTGGATCACAATGTAAAGCTTAGATAACATTATTTTTACACCCTTTAAAATTCTAAATGAGTGTGTTAAATTAACATCATAGATGTTTGACAGATGTGATATTTTTACTTATCATTTATACGTGTATATACATGTATTTAGATAAGTTGCTATGACTTCCGCTGCGTCAGTTAAATTTAGATTAGCAATCCATGTCGACAGACCTTCAGATAATAATCATCTAGATCTGGGTTTTCAACCAAACATGATGAGATATTTTTTTCTTAGTACTAGCATAATTTTTCTACTACCAAGTTGTTGGAGGTATTTTCTCAATACTGAATTTAATACTCAGACAAAGAAGGAACCATTTAACCCTTTCAATGCTGCAATATTTTTGTATAAACCATGGAGACCAAAGGGTTATTTTCAATTTAAAATCATCATAAATATCTTAGTTAGCTCTTTTCGCTTCTTTTGACTACTTCATTTGTGGTTCTACGGCTATTAGAAATATTTTAATTCTTTCATTGCGGGGATCGTCTTTATATGTCACAATCTGACATATAAAGACGATCCCCAAGCTCAAAAGGTCAAGATAGCTGTACTCCTATACTCAACATTGTCATGGCTATATCAGTATACTAGCTAACCACTAGAAGTATAGTAAGAGCTATACTTCTGATATAATTTTGCAATTATTATAATTGTAAAACCACCCAGCCAACACTAGACAATTACCCACACCTTTTCAATGCCAGACCAGCAACAAAGATTGTGTCCAAACATTGAACAATCATTAGGTGAATGTATTGTGTTCTCTGGCCATGCTTCCCAGGGATTTCAAACTCTAGCTGGTGATCATTATTACACGTGCCTTCTCTCTCGCACACCTGTGTTTGGACACAAGAGTGTCATTGTCTACAACATTGTAAAATATTAGTACATATTATTTATTGACCCTGAATAAACGGCATAGCATGTATTATTTTCTAATTGATATTTGACTCACTGTAATCAATCTAGAATAGTTTTACTATTATATAAACTTTATAATGATCGGGGACTTCAGATGCAAAATACTTTGTGTAAGACTGCATTTCAAAATCCTATGCCAAATTGTATTTAGCCTAGCATTGGTTGAATGTTAGACCACTGTCTAAAAGATTGACCAATATTGTGCCTATTCTGGTCTTCTCTGGGAATTGGACTATAGTTAAATGTGAGATCAGTGTATTATAAATTCTGAATAGTACGTTATTTCCTGCTATAATTCCACATAAACAGTGTCATATTAACAGTGTAAATCTGCTATCGTATGATTCCCATACCGCTGACATTACATAAATTATCTCGTGATCAAAGTCTCCCACCTACCACTTGTGGCAGATGGGGACACTTTTATTCTAATGGCTTCCCAGCAAACATGACATTCTGATTCAGCCAATGTTGGTTTAGTGTTGGGCCTGCGTCGTAGACAGTGGATAAACATTAAACCGGCATTGGTGGAGGTATCATGTTTTTGGGATATGATATATATATGGACGATCCTATATTAAAACTACTATACCCGGTACTATGGGAGTCAAATTTATCTTCATATCTAGTCAGTGACATAGTGTACATTGTAAACCTATCTGTTATAAAATATACCAACCCCCTGAGAATTTCACTCTTTTCATGCTATGGTACATAAACATTTTAAACAGTGGGTTTCAATTTGTTTAAATTTAAAAAAATAAGAATTGCTAATATCATAACTACATGTATGTGTATTGTGCTGTGAGGGATTTAAATATACAGTGCTGTGTTTCCACGAATGCCACTTAGGTAGTTAATTTATCTTTATTATCCTGTTAAATCAAAAAATGCATTTTAAACCTCTCATATCCTTACCATCATAGTATTCTAACAGAGGTTTATTTTATTATAATGTAAATTATATTCATACCTAATACTGACAAACAATGTTAGCGTGTGTATATTATATATTAATATTATCATTAATCATTGCACAGCTAAGTAAATGTGATTTTTATTGAAGTAAGTTTGTTACTCGACACTGCCTGCAAAAACATTTCATTGTGTAGACATCGTTTTTTTAATAACATTCATTGTAATTATTCATCACACAATTCCTCTGTCAAATGAATGAAATCTATTAACCCAAATCCCGCTAAATTAAGTTATTTAAATTTTCAATCACTTTTGGTTAAAAATTACCCATATTTTTTTAATTTGAGAAAAAACATTTACAAATTGTGTTGTATAAACAGTCATTGCTTTCCAATATCAGTGATTTGATCGACAAATAAATTCTATTAAAAACGACTATAGTCGTGCTTAGCGGTGTTACTGTTGGCAACACGTTGGTAGTTGAAAAGTAAAACAACATTTGGAAATACTACCTTTTGTTTATAGTCTTAATGTAATGAAGGCATTGTGAGAAGTAAAGTGAGGAATTTTAATGTCAGTGTTCAATATTTTATATTGATGTTTTCAATGTATATAGAAACACTAAATTTTCATAAAACAAACTAATTTCGGGGGAGATGGTAAAAGTACTGCTTTCGAATAATTATCACAATGATGGTATATTTATATAGGAATGAAGCTTTAATTTGACATGTGGTATGCCTGTGTCTTCACCATGGGAGCCAGCAGCACATACCCCTGTTTAATATCACATATATATCATCCGGTTATTGATGCTCATTGTTTAATCACATCTCTGTAATTAACACCGTCGTTGACTTATGTCGATGGTGAAGTACTAAGACAGTTCAATGTCTCATGCATTCAACTTGAAATGCTGTAAATCAAGTGAAATATTCTACTTCCACACTTGCCAATAGTTAAATATGTTAAGAATGAGAAAAATATTGTGTATCAAAACAAGTAAACAAATGGATCAAAGTCTAAGACTTCAAAAGCATGAACATTATATTAATCGAACCCAGGTGATATGAATCACGATGTCTTGAATATATACCCTTGAAACGTCTTAGTTTTAAGCATTTTTTTATAATTACAGTTTTAAGCATTTTTACCATTAGATCAATCTTTAATGTACCATCCTGTGGTTTTACACACAACCCATGTTTTCTTGTGCCAAGGGATTTGTATACACTTAATGCCAGGTATTATCATTATGTATTTCTGACGATTCATTGTGGTTAGACTCGGAGTATTGTAGTCAACTATTTCTGTCAAATAAACGTAAAGGTTTGTTAAAATTCTGTTTTTCCCTTTCCTTTTATGGGGGTTCTCATTTTAAGACGTATGTCCGGATATGGGATGAATTGAAGATCGTGGATAACGTCCTTTATCGACGGTGCTTCCAACCTCCGTTGTCAAGCCAATGGAGATCCGTTCTAACACTCTCCAGTCACTATTAGCAGGACATCAAGGAAATACAACATGGGTGCGGATTAAGTCCAATTTCCACGAAAATGTCTTTCATGCGCTGAGAAGAAAAGTCTCAGTTTTACGCGATCCTTCCGGTGAACCGTTTGACCACTTTGGCACCATTGGCACCATGCAAGACGATAACAAGTATGTAATGTTATATAAAATAAAGCAGAGGTGATCCCTGTATACCAAAAATCTGACAAATTAAATAAATCAAATTATCGACCTGTGAGTATTTTACAAATTTTGGTCACCTGTCAGCCATGTCTTCACAGGTGACAAGAGTGACAGGTGACAAGAACACACTACTCAGAGCACATTGATCACTCTTATCACTGCTCACTGTGTCTGAACACACTGCTCACCCTTATTGAAAATTGGCGTAAAGATCTTATTGAAAATCACAAAATTGTTGCTATATTAAAGGACCTTAGCAAAGCTTTCGACTGCATGCCAGATCAACGTGTCAGAATAGGTAACATGCGCAGTTCATGGAAAACCACCAAGTTCAGTTCTTGGTCCAGTTGTTTTTTATGTATTCATAAATGACATTTTAAACGAGCACGCCTCACATATTGCGCAGATGACAACACTCTCTTTTGCACATGTATCCAAATTGTAAAATCATGCCTCGAATCCTAGACAGTAAGGGCTATATGGTGGTTTTCCATCAACTTAATGCAATCAAATCCTGGAAAAATATGTTGATATTTTTTAACAGTAAAGATGAGTCCACAATAATACTAGACGGCTGTACAATAAAACCAGAAATGATAACGTTAGTAAAACTTTCAGGCATTCATATTGATGAGAATTTGAACCTTGTCGATACACACAGAATAAATTTGTGAGAAAGCTGGCAGACAGCTGAGCGCTCTGAGAAGGTTGTCTTTTTATCTTAACAGCAAGGCTAAATTGACGCTGACTTAAATACCAGCTAATACTGCTCAACTGTCTGGTATTGTAGGGATTATTATCATGTGGTACCTTGTACCAGTGACCTATTTCGACAGGTCACATGGCCTCTCTCAGCTTGGCTCTGGACACGCTGATACCGGTCAGTTATTGCCTGGCACTTGAGACGACACGGTCACCATTTTGATCTCCAAGACGTACTATTCCTTGGATATCTTAGTGACAGTCGTCATTAAAGTACAGGTACTAACTCACGATTAGTACTATATATTCTAATGCTGTAAAAAGACAACAGTATCACTGTAGGCCTAGTGCTCTGAATGCTCGTTGTATGAAAAAGATTCAGGAGGTGTTTTTTTCAAACCATACTGCCTCATGAATATGAGTCGCTCCTGATTAAAGCTCGCTTGCCATCTCGCTTACCATCTCTGGAAGTTTGGAGACAAAATAAACAATCCTTAGTGATTTAGCACCGAACTACCTCCAGGAACTGATTGAAATGCGTTGTCGCACGTGTAAGTTAAGAAATTCTGAAAATTGCTCTCATGCAGAGGGTGTGACATGTAACAAATTCCTTCGGCTTTTTGGCCCCAACAATCTGGAACTCTTTGCCAGAGGCATTGAGAATAACCAGATACCTCAAAACTTTCAGAGATGGCCTGCGAGAATATGACGATGATCACAACTCTCTGCGTCCACTGCGGCGGACACTGTCACGCAAGTTCACTGTGGTGGAGGCGAATGGAATGAAACGTTACATCAGGCGAGAGGTTGCACTTAGAAACCTGAAAATCGTTACACTATCCGCTATAGCCGTAGGAGTTATAGAAGGGCGAATTTGAAACCCCTAGGATTATCATTGCATATCACTTGCATCATATTTAGAGCAGAACGGGTCAGGCCCGGGTAAGGGGCCGAATAAGAGGGGCCGTAGGGGCGTATCCAGGTTGTGCTTGGGTACTCGAGCACCCCCCTTAATTTCCAGAGTGGTGATTTTACATCTCATGAATCTCATTAAAATCAATGCACCGGTACCTAGCATGTTGGTGCCAACCCCCTCCCCAGACAGCCCAGTAGTAGGAAGGTCTGGTAGTGTTTATAATTATATGGTATATGGTATCAGAAATATAGATAAGCCGTATATTGTAGATCGGGATCCCCACAGGTGCTAAATATCTTCTAAAAGATCCGGTCCCATGACCAGCCTACATATACATAGAGGGCCTATATATACAGATAACTGTATTAGATAATGGTGAATCATGGTGAATCATTTGACATTATAGGAAATGAAGGCAAAGAGATAAGCCCGAAGTCTTTATTTGTCATAATTTTGAAATGCTGAACACATATTAGGCCTATCGAATATAATCAATCTCCCTTCCATTTAAGGGCGGGCGGGGGCCCTAGGGTAGTGGTTAGCACCGCTGCCTTTCACGCCAGAGTCCGGGGTTCGGTTCCCGGCCTCGGCGGTTTGAAAGAAACAAAATTGTTTCTTCCCCATCCACGTGTGAAAGTTAGTATTGTGGGGAGCCTCCGTGACCGAGAGGTAGCGTGCTCGGCCTCAGACCGCCAGGGCTCGAATTTCGAATCCTGTGTCTGGAGGACAGTGTCATCTCAATCATCTCATCATCCTCAGGAGGCTCTCCTGGCCCAGTTTAGCCTATATGTGCACAAAGGTGGCCTAAAGCCCGAATCGTTTCATTTCCATTTAAGGGCTACTAATAATTCCTATTTTTCGCATATTTACGCATTTTTTTAGAAAATAAGCAAAATAAATTATATTAACCTTGTTTGGACTTGGCCAATCATTGAAACATTGACCAAGACTTAAAACAACGTTGTTGCAAAGTAAATAGGCTAAGATTGAGGGTGATTATTGCACACCTCAAGCACAATCTACAGTAGGCCTACAGGGGTCATTTACAAAGGCTTAGACCTGCAGACTTATTGCTCTCCCAAGCACTTGACATTGCATAAAATAAAGAGAACAAGAACGAAATGAAGATTATTTCTCAATTACCATTATTTTTATGACTGCGCGTGGTGGCGAATTTATTTCTCAGGATATATTATATCTGACTTGTGAAAACATGGATAAAAATACAGGATTTAATACAAAATGTAATAGTTGTCGGTCTATAGGGCCTATTTTTATAGACTAATTCCATGAATTCACATTTGTTTTTTATTATTTAAAATCATCGTATTTTCCCAGTGCAACATTCACACGTTTAGGCCCTCCAGTAACAGCTACCAACACTAATAAATCCAGATAGAGCTGGGTTTTCTTTTACTAGAGCCGAAGCCAAGGACAGGCCCTAATAATTGAAAATGGACAGTGAAATTGTTCTAAAAATGTAGGTCTACACTGAAATTATTATAACAAACCTTTTATGTATTTATTTATTTTGATTTGTCATGACAATGGTGTTGTACAGCATAAATTACAGAAAATGTTTGCAAGCACAATATATATACAATCAATGCTCGTTTAAAAAAAACATGCTATGACTGGCAGACAATAACATGTCTCTGAAGACCTCTGCTAAGATTGCCTACCACATATAATAACAATAACAATAATAATTAGTGACATACATTAAATTATGATACATCGTATGTATGAAGTTTATTAAAATAAAATTCCTTTATCATACGTTTAAAAATATTAGTGTTGCTGGAAGCACGAATATTCCAAGTTTTTACAATCCTATTAAAATACGAATTATAAAATATAGTTGTTTTCACACGGGGTATTTTTAAAAGAATATCCTTTTGTGCAGATCGACGACCTGTAGGCCTACTGGTATCGACTAAATTAATACAATTTAAAAAGTTACAATTATTTTTTCCATGAATGCAATTAAATAAAAAAAACAGAGATCATGTATTTATCTACGGAAAGAAAGGGGTAGTAGTGATAATTTTATACATCTATCTATAGGATATATCTGAGAAATCATTAGGAATAAATTTGGTAGCACGTCGCTGCACGTTCTCCAATGATGCTATTTCTGTCACGAGGTATGGTGACCAAACTGGAGAACAATACTCTAATACAGACCGAACATGTGACAAATAAAGCTGACGTTTAACAGAATCTGGTGAATCATATCCTACAGCCTATTTAATCATACCAAGCACGGTGTGTTCTTTTGAAGCTGTTTTAACAACATAATCCCGAGTAGGCCTACTGAGTTTTGAGCCAATTATTACTCCAAGGTCTACAATTTTGTCGGTATGCTGTAAAAAGTTATTATCCTAGCAATATTGATAATTGGGGACATGTGACTTTCGACTAATAGATATAACATTACATTCCGCAGGGTTAAATTTCATTTTCCATTTATGACTCCATGCTGACAAAGAATCAAGGTCTTTTTGTAATAATATACAATCATCTATGGATTTGATTTTTCTGAAAACTTTGGCATCATCGGCATATAAAGAGACCTTGGAGTTACATACATTAGGTAAATTATTGATGTAAAGTACAAAGAAAAGCAGGCCTAATATCGACCCTAGCGGTACACCTAAAGTTACGGGTAAGCTATTATATCTGATTCCTTGCCGTCAATAATTACAGATTGGTGTCTATCAGATAAGTAATTTTGAATCCAATTCAGCAAATTTCCATTAAATCCAAATGATCTTAGCTTATGAATCAGTAAATTAGGTGGCACAGAATTAAACGCTTTACTAAAATCAAGAAATATCACATCTGTTTGCCCTCCTTGATCAAGCGTCGCACCAACCTCACCATACATGTCAAGGAGATTTGAGGTAGTTGACCTTTTGTGAATAAATCCATGTTGAGCATGACTAATACATTTTCAATAACAGGGTATACATGGTTAAAAACAAGACGTTCCATTACTTTGCTTACATTATTTAACAGAGAAATTGGTCTATAGTTTTCAACCATCTCTTTGCTGTCATTTTTTTGTATGGGTGCAATATATGCATGTTTCCATACAGAAGGTATTTTACCCACTGACAAACTACGGGTAAACAGTACAGTTAATGATGGTGCTGGTTCTTTAGCATAATTATGTAATTTAATTTCATCATGTTATCAGTGGTTATTTGCATTCATTAAAAGCCTATAAATTGTCCTATCATTAAAAAGAGCTGCAATACTTTTAATAGGGGATCATGAGAATGACGTTAACCCAATCTTTTTTAAATGTATATTGTTTCACCCTTTGTACCGCTGGCTCAACATTAATATAACATAGCATCAACAGATGTAAGCGCTTAATTGTAACATCTCCATCTCGTACGACCCCAGTGGGGCCGAGCGGACCTGTGCGAGATCAGGACTGATGAATCGCCGCTTTCCGCGGCTTCCCACCATCTCTTGTTCATTCAGTTCCCGGCAAGCAAACCGAGCACATGCGTCGAGTGAGTCGCCCAAAGGAGCGAGAAGCAGCCATGTTGGCCTGATCTTTATCCCCGCAGCAAGTTATGCATAGTGCTATCTAGTCTATCTACAATAAATGGACAAGTGAACATCATCTGGTTATTATATTTGATTCTTCCTTTTACCGCCGAACCGGTGGGTACGAGACCTGAGAACAAGTTTGCAAGTTAGAGTCACACCGTAGACAACGGACTGCCGAGTCTGTCTCTCCCCGACCCCCTAACCTCAACAAGCCTATGTTTATTATGGTAATGACTTTCCCATTGGGTAGTTGTGATCGCTTAAATAGTTGAGCTAACGTTAGGCTATCGTATGTTGCATCTGTCATGTTAAGAAAGAGAAATACAGCTTATCGCAAGATGAGAGACAGAAACTCAGTTGAAGATGGAAATGTGTTTTATGATCTCAAGAGAACGGTACAGAGAGAGATAAGAAACAACTACAATAGCTACACGGAGAATATCATTGATCCAGATTTAGAGAAGGGCGATACAAAATTGTGGGGCATGGTGAAAAGACTAAGAAGGGACGCATCCAGCTACTCCCCACTAAAAGTAAATGGCAAATTAATATCCGATACAATGAAAAAGCTGAGGCATTAAACAACCAATTCAAATCAGTGTTCAGCCCAGCAACACATGAAAGTCTGCCAGATATGGGGCCAAGCCATTTTCCTTCCATAAACAAATTCAAAATAACAGTTCCAGGTATTCTGAAACCACCTACAAAACCTCAAAATTTATAAGGCTCTGGGACCAGACAATATTGTACCAAAAATCTTACATGCGAATATTCTGGCTGAAACGTTGGCTTACATCTACAAAAAATCATTGGAAACATCAACAGTACCCCGTGACTGGCAGACAGCAAATGTTGTACCAATATTTAAAAAGATAAATTTATAAACCATCAAATTACAGACCAGTCTCGCATACATGTATATGCTGCAAAGTAATGGAGCATGCCATCTCCAGCAATCAATGTAATGGAACACCTTGAATCCGAAAATATCCTACTTGAATAGCAACATGGTTTTAAAAACAAGCGTTCCACAGAGGGTAGCAACTAGCAATGGTACATGAGCTATCAGACAGTTTAGACCGCAAAAAGCAAGTAGACATAGCTGTCCTTGATTTTAGCAGGCCTAAAGCATTTGATAAAGTCTCTCATACACATTTGGCGATTAAATTAGATTACTATGGAATAAGAGGTAGTACTTCAGCATACACAGCAAGTTGTCCTTGGGTTGCTTCTCAAACCGTAAATGTTACATCCGGTGTCCCACAGGGCTCTGTTCTTGGACCAATACTATTTTCGATATACATGTATATAAATGACCTATCCAAATCACTCGCCTCGAAGATTAGACACTTCGCAGATGATGCAATTGTGTATAATAAAATAAAATCTGTAGGTGACTGTCAGATACTACAGGAGGAGCTAGCTGAACTAACATCAATGAATGATTGTTATGGCTGATGCACTTTAACCCAAGTAAGTGTGAGGTTCCTGACAGTCACCCAATAAACATATCAACCATGCAGGTAACAGACAAGGCAAGCTAGATGTTGGGCTCCGTGAAACGCAACATCAAAACACGATCGCAACATCCGAAGACAAAAGCATATTAAGCTCTAGTACGTCCAAGGCCTAGAATACTGTGCTAGTGTGTAGGATCCTCATACACAAGTCGCAATACAATGGGTGGTGATGGTACAGAGATGAGTGGCCAGATATGCCCTGAGACGCCACCATATAACACCAGTAGTATATCAGACATGATGGAACAACTCCAGTGGCCTACATTAGCCCAGCTGCCTTTGCCTGACCATGCTATATAAAATTCAAAATAACACTGTTGAAATTATTCCTTCTCCCTATCTCAAGCCGATACATTCTGTTACTAGAACAAATTGTTATCATTTCCTTCCATACAGATGTCACACAGAATCCTTCAAGTTCAGTTTTGGTCAAGAACAATACCACTCTGGAATAAACTACCAGAAGCAATAGTTCTATACCCATTCCAAAATAGTTTCAAAACTGCAGTTGCTCAACACATCTCCAATCTCCACACTGCATCATTTTCAAAGCACCAACTCAATCATTATATTTTTATATATTTTTGGTATTATTAATAATAATTATTTTACCGTGCACAATTTGGAATACTACAAATTATGTATTTTATTTCATTTAGTGGTATTTTGCCTTCGGCACTTGTGTTCAGCATCTTTTAAACTTATCATGAAAGCTGGAGAGACAGAGTTTATTAGATGTATATTTGTCCAACTTAGTATGTGAATATTGAGGATATTGAGAATATTTATTGGGGGTAACCCTTTCAGCATGATACAATAATTTACATATACATATATGAAATCAATTAGTTCAGTATTACGCTGGTTTTTCAAGGGGCCTAGATACATATGATTGATGCAAAGTTAAGTGAATAATCACTCGCACAGGCTACAACACAAAATAACAAGAACATATGGGTTTTATGATGGCAATCGGGGTCAGAGTGTTCAGGAAAAGCTTAAATTCTTAAATTTTTAGTCCGAGCCGTATAAATTAAATATTGTCAGATCTGAAGAAGGTTGTACATTAAAAGAATTTAGATTTTTCACAGCCGTATTCGTGAACGTGGGCTACACAGCCTGCAGGATATGGCAAACACGGAGGCTGGTAACACGGAGGCTAACATAAATGTTAGCCTGTATTCAGGGGCATAAAGAGCAAGTTTAGAGCACACAAATGTAAAGTAAATCATGGTATCCGCTGAGAAAACACGTGCTTAAAAATTGGTCTAATGTTGAACAACCGGGAACTTACGTATATATACAAACATTGCTGTGCAGAGATGCTTGGTTCGACGAAGTTGGAGTATTGGCGTCGCTTCGGATGTCTGGCCGTAGGTCCATCCGGCCGTCTGTCCGCGTTTCGTTTCCGGAGCAGATCTCAGAAACCTGTGGGGATTTTTTTCATATTGCAAACACACATCCCTTAGGGGGTGGAGATGTGCCTTTTGTGGTTGATTACCTTTGACCTAATTAAATGACCGACCATCAACCATAATTAACTTTGAATATGCCTGATATCTGGCAGCATTTTGTTTCGGAGCAGATCTCAAAAACCCATCATCAGTTAGGGGGTGTAGATGTACCTTTTGTGGCTTATGAGCTTTGACCTAATTGAGCGGCCGACCATAGGCCATATATAACTTTAATATGTCTGTTATCTGACAAGCCATGCCAGATAGATAGACTATTACTACAAAACAAAAGCCTGGGGCCCATCCCACAATTAATCTTAAAATTAAGATCATCTTAACTTTCTCTTATTTGCATTAGAAAAGTTAGGATCATCTCAACTTTTCTAATGCAAATAAGAGAAAGTTAAGATGATTCCAATTTTAAGATTCTTTGAGGGATGAGCCCCTGATGCCATTATTGACTTTAGTATGGGTGGTATCGGAAAGACTGTCCCAAATAGCTAGACCGTTACTATATTACAAAATGTGAGGCTATGCCCTGAAAAAAGATCACCTTGATCTAATTAACAAATGGGCGTGTGAGTTTGTGACCATCATTGACTTTGATATCTGTAATATACATGGCAAACTGTGATAAATATGTAGACCATTACTGTTAACAAAATGTGACAGTTGAGGGGAAGATGCACAAGGTCGAGGCGGGAAATTATGGTGGCCGGCTGGCCTCTTGTTGCAACTTGTATGGATCTAACATATTTTCTCTGACATATTGTTCAGTTTGGGAATATTTTGTTAATAAATGTGTAATAAATTGTCGCTTTTTGTAAGTATAAAACAACGTTCTGACGAAAGTGACATTTTTTGATAATTTTTGAGGGGGTGGTGGGTGACGGGGGGGGGGCGCCGTAGCGCACTGGAGGTAGGATGTCGGCCTAGTGACCACAAGGTTATGGGTTCAAATCCAGTAGTGCTAACCGGTTTATCAAAGTCGTGATGGTGTTTACAACCGTCTATGCTTGAGACGCAAAACAACGATTCAGAAACAACAAGTTTATGGGGCCATTATAAGTTATTTTTAGATCAAAACGCATAAGATGATATCATTTTTATTCTTTGTATATAAACAAAATAGAAAACTACCTCGTTGTTTTCATAAAATGTAGTTAAGATCGCTGAAGCAATGATAGCCTCGTGTTTGGACTACCCCCTAAGCAGGGCTAATTTTTTGCCGCTAACATGCTCAGGCTAACACTGTATTAAGCCCGGACATGTGATCTATTACATGCAATCTATTACTATTACTATTACTTTGAAATTCTTCTATTACTATTACTATTACTATTACAGTTTTTGGGTTATATTACTATTACTATTACTCTACCATCTATTACTATTACCATTACAATAAATTTTGTCACAATTTCCAAAGAGATAACAAGCTATACTGCTATTTATTAATCTCCATCTACATTTTAAAATAACAACCATCAAATCATATCAACTTTGAGACTATTTAAAACAAATTGAAAATATTTTTATTATTCTAATGTATAATTGGCATTTGTTTAGGTATCATGGTATCTAGACACTAGGTTAGCTTTGCCGCACAACGTTATTGCAATATGACATGTTAGTCAGTGTGCGTGAATGCTAGTGCGGGCGAGGAATATATATTCCTTGGTTAGGGCTATCTAAAGATCCAGATAGCCATGATATTGGTTATATAGACAATATTTTATTTGACGATCGCTAAACATTGTGCAATAAAACATTTAATGGTCCTTTCTAGAAATTATATGTTTCTTTTTAATAACATGGTAAAATTTGTTTTGGCATAGTTTAATTTGGTTTCCAAGGCCGTTAGGGTTAATTAAGTTTCGTCAACCGGCGAATATCGTCTGTAGGCTACACCAGGGAGGTGTGAAGACCTCCCTGGCTACATACAGTTGCCCTCCCAGCAAACACGGGACATTCACCCAATGCTGTTTCAATATTGCCCACCGTCTTGATTAATGGAACCCTAGCGCCGAAGGCGCCGAGAGTAGTTTTGCGCGCCGTCTTTGACGCTGGCCCAACATTTAAACAGCATGAGGAGAATGCTCCCTGTTTGCTGGGCTGACCATCAGGGCCAAAAGATCAAAGGTGTTTGACCAAGCTAGGGGCCTGGCAATGACTTGTTTTGATAATGTTTAGGCATTAAGATTGTAAGTCGCGCTTCATTGACCATCGATAACGATAGTGCGCTGTTCTTCATACATTGAGCTGTATAAATAAATATAATGCCGGCAACTGACTCGCCTCCCAGCAAACATGGGATGTTGTTTTACGGACAGCCCGCCCTTTACAATGCTGGTCCAGTAAATACACATCTTGTGTTTGGAATGTGCATCACTGTGGACATCAATAGAACTAATACAAATCATCAGTTATATATATAATTACGCCTTTGAACTGACAAATAATCAATTAAATATATTTTCTAAGATTGATGGCATAGGTTAAATTGGTGTGAATAATTAAGCGAAAATAGAATAGTGTATTATAAAAGTAATAGACTATTATCTATTACTCGGTTATCTATTACTATTAATATTACCATTACTTTCATTTTTTCGCGATCTATTACTACTACTATTACTATTACAGTAAAATTGCCATGTCACCTATTACTATTACTATCACATATTACTATTACCCCGTCCCTGATTAAGCCTAACCCTGCTTCATGAATATAGGTTAGCGTTGGCCTCGAAGTTATCCCAGAAGCTTAGTTAGCCCAGTCTTAGCCTCATTTCATGAATACGGTCATCAGTGTTTTTGATGTGTTCAGGCAGCTCGTTCCATAAGGTGGCTCCTCTGTGTGTAAAGACGTTCGAATTTAGTTAGGTTCAGTAATTTTATTTGACATATAGAAATACAAAGTTGTACATAATAAATTTTAGCAAAGTTGTAAAGTCAGGAGACCACTGTAAGGACCTTATATATTATGATCGCTAGCACGGTGGCCACCCTTTGCTGGTTTTGAAATTACAAAAAATACTAAGCAGGCCTATTATTTTTTATTTCCAAGACCATGGTATGAGAGAAAAAAAGATGCATATTAATCATGACATCAATTATAATATCATATATGTATTAAAAATTATTTAAAGGTCTGTGCCCAGGCAAATGGCACGTCTTTCTTTTAGCTCTGTTATATATTTTTGAGTGTTTGAATGAGTGAAAGAAACATTCCGATAAATTACAACTTTTAGAAACATCGGTTGGCAACGTAATCAGGTTTCAAAAAAGACGAATTCTGACAAAAAATGTCGGACATTACATTTTTGTCTTTTAGATCCACCCGTTTTTCAATGCCATGTTTTCCATTTGCCGAGATTGATAGGAAAGTTGTATCGAGTCAACAATTTAATTATTTCCTTCTAGAAATAGTTCTTTTTATTATTTACTAGCCGTTATCTATGACAAAAACTTTTAAACTCGTATTATGATAAGTATGCAAGGTCTCAAATCGTCAAATACGTTGCTAGTTTAACTACAATGTCATCGGGAAATCGCCGTTTAAGGGCGTTTTCCCAACGAGTCTCACTTTTCGGAACACGAAGGTTTACCACACCTAAATTCGGCTAATTGACATATTTTACATCTTTGCAGGACATCGTGAACATCGCCAAAATACACGATTATATTCATGAAATGTTCATGGATGGTGTAGTGACAAAAAGGAAGGGATTTTCCTCAGTGTTGATCCTTTCAAGAAAAAAAAAAAATCAACATCGGATCCCTCATCTAGACCCCTAGCCGCTTGGTCAAAGCCATTATACTAAAGGGATGGTTGTTAATAATTGTATGAACATTCCGAAATACACACTTATCGGGTACATACCTTTTTCAAATGGAGGGTGGAGAAAGATGATATAGATTTAAGCCTAAATGAAACAAATTTAAACTTGTCAACTTTTTAAGTTCGGACGCGGTTGGGCCTGTCACTTTAAATGGAATATCTCAGCTAAAATGGCATATGTGATTACAAACATAACAATTTAATACAGTACAGCTGGCTGGATATTTTGAAACCAAGTGAGTTTTAGCTTAATTAGGCCACTTTGTTTAATATTTCTGTTTTAGATCAGATAAAATCCAAAATCTAATGAGGGAGGGGGGAAAAAAACATTTAGTAAAAAAAAAACATTAAGCATGTTTTTGGAAACATTGGTCATATTTCTGGAGAAGTAAATGAGGGCGACAAAATAAAAAAAATTTCGACCTATTTAAAAAAAAGTTAATGAGGACGACGAAAAAAACAAGCAAAAAAAAACATAGCCGGAAAAATATTTTTTATCTATCGAAATGAACTTGGTTTTTTTCAAAATGTTTTTTTATCTCCCGAAATTGGCTGGGCTTTTTTCCGGAAATCGGCAACAATCAAATGCGCGGGCTGGGTGGAAAAAAACACATGTTTTTTTTTAGTAATGCGCAGCCTAAATCTAATGCGCGGGCTCATCTAAAACAGAGAAAAAAAAACATAGTGGCCTTACTGGAACCACTAAAACTGTGAGTTTTTATTTTATCTGTGATTAGAGTTGGAGTCACTTTTATTTGACTGGCAAGTTGATATATCTTTTGGCAAATTCGTGTTTTACTCTGGTGATGTGAAAGTTATGTCGTTGTCTAGTGTTATCGTGATTAGTTTTTAAATCAAATGAATACAAATGTTGTGGAAGTTAGTGATTAGTAAATTTACAGTAAAATTTAAGTTGAAAAAGTTTTTATAGATCATTGATCTTCAGAAGTTTCAAATGTAGGAAGATGGGATCTGTGTGGCTTAGAAAGTGACTTCTTGTTATTATCCTCACTGCACGTTTTTGTAACTTAAATACTCTTTTTGCGTTCACCAGGCTAATATGCAATAATGTATATGTGGGGGTATTAAAGAATAATAAAGTAATATTAAAGCACTTTGTGGGAATACATATTTTAATTTATTCATTATGCCTAGAGTTTTAACAATTTTATTTGCTATTTCAATTACGTGAGCTTTCCAGGTAAGCTGGGTATTTTCTTCTAGACCAAGAAAATTAAATCGAGTTATGTGTTCAAGTTTTTGTATTATTTATCGCTTAACTAGGAATAGTATTTTTTTACGTGGGTGATGAAAAATTCAATTTACTTACATTCAGGGAAAGTTTACTTAATTTTAGCCATATTGATAATTATAGGTGTTAAAACTGTATAATTGATGTTTGATTTAACAAAATATTTGTAACACAAGTCACTATAATAAATAATATCGTTATCGCTATGAAACTCCTCCTATCAAATATTATTATACATATGATTTATATGGGTATTATATATGTAGGCCTAAGCTGAAACATATCCCGTATATTATGATCAAAGAAGAAATAAACAACTCACATTTTAATTTTCAGGCAGCTGGTTCTCTTATCTTCATTTTACAGCAAAGGTATCATGAAATCTGAGCACCCCTTTATCTCTTTACTGAATACGCCACTGCACCGCGCGAGTAAGAGTCCAAAACGACCTGATAAAGCTCGATTATTGACAGTGTGCCCAACCCACTCGTGTAGGTCTAGCCCAGTAACAGTGTGACTGGGACATTATTTTTTTATATAAACGTTTATCTAGCTGACAGATTGATTGACTGATTAATCTGATTTTGCCAGCCATGGTTACGAAATCATATTAGCGTTAGAGAAATGCTGTTATCTATTTAATCGGGTAATGTTCTGAGATATTGTTCGCGCCATGTTTAATGTTATTTTTGTTTTGCTGTTGGCTTGAAATAAATATTTTGAATTTCTGACACTGACTGAGTAATCATTGTCTAAGCTTATCGACGTATGGGCGATAATAGATGAATGTTATCTCACTCGCTTTTATTATGCAGCAGTCATGGTCTCACCACCCCAAATGCCAGTCCCATTGAAACGCATGTATAATGCCAACATTCTAAGGGCCGAAATCACCACTTTCGTCCCTAGCTGCCCCCCTATGTGACACACCATAATAAAGCCTAAACTGTCCTTTTTCAAAAACAGCTTCGAAAATGGTATGCTAACTTCCTGAGTTTTGAGTTACACTCCATGTTGGTAAAAAGGACGGTTTTGCCCAGATCTCCCGAAATATTCTTGCGCCCATTCCCAGAAAAGACACAAATCCTTCTAACCCCATGTGTCCATCCGAAAATCTCACATAACAGTTATACCTCATATCACAGATAGCGAAAACAGCGTGTGCTTACAATTTATCAACATAATTACAACATTCCTGTATTTTTCTTAATTTACCAGAAGCGGAAACAACCATCTAAAGCAGTAATTTGGGTAGGGATTCTCTAGTTAGTAGCCACCCACCTTGGATTTCGGCTCATTTAGGGTGGTGAGACCTCAATGTATTCCCCGACCCACTCCACAGCGGGGCAGCCTGGGGGCGTCAGCCATGTTCAAGGTGATGGGAGGGGGTTGAGGGGCGTCAGCCATGTTCAAGGTGATGGGGGGTGAGGGGCGTCAGCCATGTTAAATGTGATGACAAGAGGGTGAGGGGCGTCAGCCATGTTCAAGGTGATGGCAGAGGCTAAGGGGCGTCAGCCATATTCAAAGTGATAGGAGGGGGTGAGGGGCGTCAGCCATGTTCAAGGTGATGGGAGGGGTGAGGGGTGTCAGCCATGTTCAAGGTGATGGGAGGGGTTACAGGGGTGTCAGTCATGTTCAAGGTGATGTGAGGTGTGTCAGCCATGTTCAAGGTGATAGAAGGGGGGGTAGGGACGTCAGCCATGTTCAAGCCGATGGGAGGAGTGAGGGGCGTCAGCCATGTTCAAGGTGATGGGGGGTGAGGGGCGTCAGCCATGTTCAAGGTGATGACAAGGGGGGGGTGAGGGGCGACAGCCATGTTCAAGGTGATGACCGTCAGCCATGTTCAAGGTGATGACAGGGGGGGGGGGGGAGTGAGGGGCATCAGCCATGTTCAAGGTGATGGAGGGGGGTGAGGGGCGTCAGCAATATTCAAAGTGATGGGAGGGGGTGAGGGGCGTCAGCCATGTTTAAGGTGATGGTGGGTGAGGGGCGTCAGCCATGGTAAACGTGATGACAAGGGGGTGAGGGGCATCAGCCATGTTCAAAGTGATGGGAGGGGGATGAGGGGCGTCAGCCATGTTCAAGGTGATGGGAGGGGGTGAGGGGCGTCAGCCATGTTCAAGGTGATGGGAGGGGGTGCAGGGGAGTCAGTCATGTTCAAGGTGATAAAGGGGTGTCAGCCATGTTCAAGGTGATGGAAGGGGGGGTAGGGACGTCAGCCATGTTCAAGCCGATGGGAGGAGTGAGGGGCGTCAGCCATGTTTAAGGTGATGGGGGGTGAGGGGCGTCAGCCATGTTCAAGGTGATGACAAGGGGGGGTGAGGGGCGTCAGCCATGTTCAAGGTGATGACCGTCAGCCATGTTCAAGGTGATGACAGGGGGGGGGGGGTGGGAGTGAGGAGCATCAGCCATGTTCAAGGTGATGGAGGGGGGTGAGGGGCGTCAGCAATATTCAAAGTGATGGGAGGGGGTGAGGGGCGTCAGCCATGTTTAAGGTGATGGTGGGTGAGGGGCGTCAGCCATGGTAAACGTGATGACAAGGGGGTGAGGGGCATCAGCCATGTTCAAAGTGATGGGAGGGGGATGAGGGGCGTCAGCCATGTTCAAGGTGATGGGAGGGGGTGAGGGGCGTCAGCCATGTTCAAGGTGATGGGAGGGGGTGCAGGGGAGTCAGTCATGTTCAAGGTGATAAAGGGGTGTCAGACATGTTCAAGGTAATGGAAGGGGAGGGGGGTAGGGGCTTAAGCCATGTTAAAGCAGATGGGAGGGATGAGGGGCGTCAGCCATGTTCAAGGTGATTGGGGTGAGGGGCGTCAGCCATGTACAAGGTGATGACAAGGGGGATGAGGGGTGTCAGCCCATGTTCAAGGTTATAGCAGGGGGTGAGGGGCGTCAGCCATGCTCGAGGTGATCGGAGGGGGTACAGGGGCGTCAGTCATGTTCAAGGTAATGTGAGGGGTGTCAGCCATGTTCAAGGTGATGGCAGGGTGGGAGGAAGTTTGGGCGTCAGCTATGTTCTAGCCGATGGGAGGGGTGAGGGGCGTCAGCCATGTTCAATGTGATGGCATGGGTCCAGGGGCGTCAGCCATGTTCAAGGTGGTGTGAGAGGCGTCAGCCATGTTCAAGGTGATGTGAGGGGCATCAGCTAGCCATGTTCGATGTGATAGCAGGAGGCCAGGGGTGTCAGCCATGTTCAAGGTGGTGTGAGGGGCGTCAGCCATGTTCAAGGTGATGGCAGGAGGTGAGGGGCGTTAGCCATGTAGGCCAAATAGGCCTACTAGACTAAGTAGCCTAGTTGATTACAAATTGTAATAAAATTGTCCTAATATTAATTTAAAATGCTAATTCAAATGTTGAGCAATGAGGTAGGTCTGTCATAACATAATGATTATTATTGATAGAAATCATTTATAAATACAAACCTACGTCACTCTGTTGGGTGAGGGTTTTACCTGGGGGTTATCAGGGGGTTTTGACATAAAATGTGCCCCTGGTTGTGGGGACTTTTGTGTTTTTGGGACACTCAAAAAGCAAATCCCCCACATTGCCTCGCGGTTGGGGGTGTCGGGGAATTCGTTGACTGCTGCATTAAGGTCTCACCACCCCAAATGCCAGTTCTATTGAAACACATGTATAATGCCAACATTCTGAGGGCCAAATTCACCATTTTCGTCCCTAACTACCCCCCTATGTGATACACCATAATAATCCCTCAGCTGTCCTTTTTCAAAAACAGGTTCGAAAATGGTAACACTAGACTATGTGTTTATGCTATCAAATCTCTAAATAATAAAATACTGTTTTGAGCTACTCTCCCTTGAAGGTAAAATGGTCAAACTTGCCCAGATCTCCCCAAATAATCTTACGCCTATTCACAGAAAACACACACATCCTTCTCGCCCCCTGTAACCATCCGAAAATCTCACCACACAGTTAGGGCTTATACCTCAATCATGTCACACATGAACAAAACAATGTGTGCTTGCAAATTATACACAAAATTACAACATTCCCGTATTTTTTTTAATTCACCAGCAGCAAAACCAACCATATAAAGCAGTAATTTGTGTAAGCACTCTCTAGTCAGTAGCCACCCCTCTTGGATTTCGGCTCATTTAGGGTGATGAGTTAAGGTCTCACACAGCTAATTACAGTCCCATAGACTTGCATGGTTTATCGCCCACACGCTAGAGGCCTATCAGGGACTGCTCTAATCCACTAATTATATTTATAATTTATCTATAGAATCTTTATATAATGTCAAATGCGTGAAATAAAAAAAATATATATTTAAAATGGGTGTTTACCGCCTTCATTTTTTTCTATTTGCAACCGAAGACAAAGTGAATGATCATTACTACATTAGGTCTTACCTTTAAAAGGTGGGGAAAGGCCATTGTCAACGACTCTCATGGTTTAGAGAGAGGTTGTGATTTAGTCCCTCATATTAATACGCCGCTTAGACTTAGTATTTCTTTTGTGTTTTCTATGAATTCCAAACACAAAATTCCAAAAAGCCAAAATCAAAATAGTCTAGTCCAAACTTTCAGTTTTACTGAATACATTGCAAGTAATTAGTCGGGTAAGACCTTATAAAGTCATGCCACTTACCGTCTCACCACACATAATACCGCTCCCAAATATACTTACATGTATTATGGCTCATACGCTTGGGCCTCCCAGCATTCTATGAAAATATCTATAGAAACCTATCAATATAAAAAAAAGGGTGCCTAAACATCTGGCTTTTTTTCTATTTCCACATGGAAATGGTAGGTCGTCGTCTATTCTCTGAGAGTTGTCAATACACAGGAACTACCAAATGCAGCATATGCTGTGGTACTACCAGCATAGGGACTACATTTTATATCAATCTTTACAGATTTCGATGTTTTTGGAGCAAGAAATGGTCACCTGATCAAAATGAATTGGTCACTAAATGATATCAATTTAATATAATAAACCCAAGACTGCTGTGAATTGCAACATTTTTTAAAAAAGATGGAAACTCTCACTTTTTAATGGTATTTGCGTATGAATTTGTGTGGTGAGACCTTATGTCTAGGCTATGGGGTATGGTCTCACCACACAAATTTAGGGAATAATGTGTCTGGTGTGACAGAGCACTTTGCTACTCAATTTTGTGAATATGCATATGCATTTTTTGGCATGGAGAATAAAGTAATTCTGAATGGACGGTATTAATGTCTTCAGCTCTCATCATCTTACCGTATTATCCCTAATAAACGCCGGGTGCGGAGACGAAGTTGGGGGCGCGTTTATTATGTGCACTAAAATGTTAATCTGTATTTCACGGCCGCGGCGCCTTCATTAAGCCATGCGACATTGGTGAGAACTCACTTGCAAGCCCCCATCCACTCTAACGCCGCCACTCGTGCGCGCTGGCAGCAGGTGTAACTGGTGTGTTAGCACAGGCTGACACCTTATGCAGCCACGACCCGCTATATAGGCAGGCTAGACGACGTGGTTGCCATCGCATCTCATCTTGGAATATTCTTATTTGGGCACGACGATATCTAAATATGGTATTTGTTTTTAGATACATTAGAATAATAGAAATGCGTCAGCGACATACTGTATGAATGCTTTAAAAAGACGTAGGCCTAACTGATTTGTCTAATTTCACACAGTGTGTAGGCCTCAGAATGTCTGCTACAGCAGACCGTCCCCGGCCTGATGACGTCATCTACTCTTGCCTGCCTTAGCCCGCCATTTATCAAATGGTGGTATATCATCTCTGCAGGGACATCACGCATACATGTGCGATAACATTGTCAACATTGGTTCAATGCTGCAGCAGGGCCAATGCCATGGTTGGATTGTCTGGGGTTAAGCATGTGTCAATCCCTGTGTCTCCGCCCCAGCAAGCACTACACTTTGACCCAATGCTGGGCTAATGTTGGCCCTGTTAATTTCACTTATTTCTACGACGCTGGTCCAACATTAGCCCAGCATCGGATCAACATGACGTGTTTGCTGGGGCGTTACTATAGAAGAAAAAGATCCATACCTCACATATTTGGATGACTAATGGACGCCAAAATGCTGACGGCCAAAACATGAGGTAGCACGATAAACAGGGGCAGATGTTTTTCCTGTCATCAGAGGCTTCAAATCTCAGTTAGCATTAAGCCTATACATTGGCGTCGCATTAATACACCTGGAATTTAACAGGGGCGCTTGTAAATCTATCTGACTCAATGATCACTGAGCTAGTGCAATGGACAGTCATTACTGTCGTTGTAATCAAACCTGACACACTGTCGTTATTCTGACACAACTCAACGATTACTTACCCAACACACACAGGTGTTATTCAATGCTGGTCCACCTGTACGACGTTGGCCCAGTGTTAAAACAACGTGTACAACAACTAGGCTACATGTAACAGTAGCATACCGCGTTTACACCCACGCTCACAACACACTGACCGTGGCTCAACCATGTTGACACGGCTACACGCAGAAGGCTGTGTCAGGTAGATTTTTTCAAGCCAGCTGACTTTCTGGGTATACAGGGTACATGAAAAACGGGGGGGGGGGGGCGCGCTTATTAGAAATGGTTGCGTTTATTAGGGATATTACGGTATGTCATGAAGTTATGGTCTCTCCACACAAATTCATGCTCGCCAACCCCGGGCTATTTTGCCACCCTTTAAAATTCTCTGGTCTTCCATAAATACTGAAAAAGTTTTTTTACGTTTTTTCCGAACAAATATTTTTTGGGAGTCATTTTCTGAAAATACTTGGTCAGTTGGTTAACATGCAGTGATCGGGTTTCATCTAAAACTCAAATTCTTTGTACACTCTTGATGAAGTTTTAAAGACTTACATATTGTTGTTGGTTACTTTTTGGTCTGGCAAGCCATAAAAAAACCTCTATCCCCTACTCATGACTTTATTAACCACTGTGAAATCTTGAGTTTCTGTGAAATCTGAAACAAACATATTTTTAAGGCTAGCCTGAACTATATAGTGTAGCATCAGGATAAAGCTTGAAATGTCCTTTTTCAGAAACAGGCCCCCTATGGGTATGCCCCCTAGCGTGAAAAAATGTCATCACATCTGAAACTCGGCTAAAATCCGTACCCTCTTTCTCAGACCACACACACATCATTTCAACCCACTGTCTCCCTGCAAGATTATCATGAAACAGTTATATCTGATATCCTTGACGAAAGAGATAACGTGTGCTAACGTATTCACAAAATTATAGCTTCTCTGTATTTTATTTTGATTCACTAGAGGTTGCAACCGCCGCATTTAAAATATTTTGTGTGATGATTCCATCATTAATAGACACCTCCCTGGATTTCGGCTTATTTAGGGTGGTGAGACCATAAGGCATAATCATCTTTGAAGTTACAGTAGCCCATAATCGCAGTAAATACAATATTGGGCTGATACTATCAGATCATGGGCGATTTGCTTAGAATGTGGTTATATTGCATCAAATGACAAAATTTGCCTCAAATGTCAATATTAAACAGTTTTTGTCAACTACTGACGTCTTTTAAACATACATTTTCAAATATTTCCATTTCTTTTCATCAATTCCAAGAATAAAACCAAATTATATTTCAATTGCACTCTCAGTACATACCCGGTACCTGTTTCTGTGGACTGGACATTTTATAAAATGTAATTTTTATGAAGTCACAGAACACAAGTTATCTCAGGCCCCGTCTTGTCCTGTCAAATTAGCTAGCCGTCCGGAATGAGTCAACAACATGATTTGATAACAGGGGTCTTTCCATTGTTTACAAACTCATGTTAAGCAACTTTTTTGACATGTGCGTTAAGGTCTGTATATCCTGAGGGGGGGGGGGGGTGTTTTATGATCCGGATCAGAGCCCTATCCATTTATCATACAACATTAACAGCCGTGGCCCCTGATTTTTGTCACCCTTTTTTTCTAGCAATTCCTTGAAATAATCACTTTGTTATTTTTTTTTATTGCCCATTTAAGAAATTTGGCGTATAGGATCATTAGATGTGGAGTTATAAATCATTGGCTTACATTTCGGAAAAGCATTCTTCCAAACTTACTGTTACTTAAAATCACAAATGGTGGTGTCATTTGCCCCGAGCCAATTGGGTCCACTGACTATTAGCAAATTTGTACCACAATGGTCCCTTCCCAAGACGCTACCTGGACACTATCAAGGACATTTGTTCACATGTCTATGAAAACTCGAATCCACAACAAGCCTGGGGTGTCTGCCATAGTGGTCAAAGCATTGTGGTCAAAGTGGGGGGGGGGGCTATTATATGTTTTTAATTGCCGGAAATGATTGGTCATATCGGTCACTCTGCATGCTCTCTATGTACATTTACACACTTGTATGCGATAAGCTGCTGACAATCAAGAAATCTAGTGTGGCTGTGCCTTATTATAACATTGCACCATATTTTTTTATTTTATAACATAAAATTATTTTTCCCATTTTACTTTTTGTAATATATATATACTGTACAGGACTTTATCTTCAACTAGGTGACTGTCATCTAATGTAATTTATTTTTGTATCAATAACTTTAAATTTGAATGTTCTAGGTGTGCCCATTATTTACTGCTCGACATATGTGCAGCTGTTGTATTTGGACCAATATGGCAATGGATAATACAGGGTATTCTGTAATTCAACAGTGGGTTTCTACAGTAAACGACTTCAGCTCACAGTATGGCAGTGAAAATAGTATTTCTTACTCCATGTATAACATGGCAGGAGAGAGCTCAGTTTATCCATCCTATGGCGACTTCACCAAGGCCTCTGTACTGAGGACATATGATACATGGTGGAAGACATGTCCATCTGCAGTGCAGCAGTTAGATAAAAGACCAAAGCCAAGGAAAAATGAAGACTATGTAAATCTATCCTTTGAAGTAAAAGTTTTTCCCGAACAAATTGATATTTTTGAAACATACAACCCAGGAACTATTGTGAGGATTCTAGCTTGTGATACCCATCCCAGTGAGATTGAGTGTGGAGTAACAAACAATGTGAAATGGTTTGAGCTTTGGTCTGGAGAACCCAAAGGAGGGTCACTAACTCATGAGGCACGCAAATTCTCACCACCCATCAAGACACCTTTGTTTCCTACAAATTACTTGCAAGTAGAATTCCACTCTGTAGGTGTAGACTACTACACTGAAATAGATGCTGTTAGGATGACAGGTTCTCAACTGCCCCCACCAGGTACAATTGTAGCGGCTGTTGAACAGTTTCAACCAATCATCCAGGAATCACATATTTCTATATGTGAGACTGATCAAACGGATCGTGATAATTCAGCTGAGAATTCAGTAAAAGCAACACCTCTTTTGGAGTGTGAAAAGTCAACAAAAAACTCTGCAGATACCATTGCCAAGGAGCTTGCTGAGCTTCATTTACTGGATGGCATATCAGCAGCATTAGCACATTCAGACAATGGTTTGTTTGACAGATTGCCAGAGGAGGTACTACAGCTGATTGTAGATTATCTTACACTACCGTCGCTGTGTGCTCTGTCTCAGACATCACGTCTGTTTTACAAGCACTGTTATGACTACCATCAGTACACTAATCTGGATTTACAACCTTTCTGGACAAAGGTGACTGCCCAAGCTCTACATGGTATTCAGTCTCGTTGTGATCACATTATCAGTCTTGACTTCTCTTGGTGTGGTAATATGAAATTAGTTAGCCAGGCAAGTTTTCTCAACTTTTTAAAAATGTGCGGACAGCACTTGACAGTTCTGCGTTTAGCGTGCTGTCATTTCCTGGATGCAGGTTCAGTCAGTAACATTGTTAAATCTTGTCCTCAACTTGAGGAAGTGGACCTACAGTGTAATAAGCGTATTGACAGTAAAGGTTTTCTTCATCTTGCTTTACTCACTCGACTCCGCAGATTGAATCTCTACAGAACCAGTATTGATATTTACTCTCTTATAGCCATCGTTCGCATGTGTTCTCAACTGGAACACCTTAATGTTGGTTCCTGTACAAGTGTGAATGACTTTGATGATGTTGCCATTCAGCTTGGTGAGAACTGTACAAAATTAAAAAGTATTGACATGTGGCGAGCAAGAACACTAAGCAGTGTAGGCGTGCATGCCTTGGCCAGTGGCTGTCCTGAACTTGAAGAGGTTGACATTGGATGGTGCAGTTCGGTGGAATCAAGCTCTGGCTGTTTGCAATATTTAGCACAAAGTTGTAAAAATTTAAAAAAACTGTTTCTCACTGCCAATCGCACAGTTTGTGATGCAGACCTGATAGCACTGTCAGAATATTGCCAATCTATGGAGCAGATTGATGTATTAGGTACACGTGAGGTGTCTGCAACGTCAGTCCTGGCTTTAATTCAGAAGTGTCCTCACTTAGTTTTCTTTGACCTTTCTTTCTGCTCTGGCATTGAGAATGAAGAAATCATTGACTGGAGACATCAGTATCCAAGAGTAGCCATTAAACGCAGCTATCAAATCTGAAATACATGTAACGGTTACTAACCACTGCATAAACACTGATGTTTTTACCCTCAAGTTGTAATGAACCTCAAAGCCCGAAAATTACATGTGCATGTTTTAAATGTATCCTACACGTCATTAACCACATTGGCATGGATCCATAAAACCGCATTTGAAAATATTAGTGTTAACTGTAAATATTATCAAGAATATGTATATTCTTGATATTATGTTGTTAAAATATTTTCAGTGCAGGCGACACTTTTCAGTGCATTAAAACCGTTTTTTCATAACAAAAATATTAATTTAAAAATTGATCAAATCTGCAGATAAAGATTCTAAATAAAGGTCTAGAGTACTTTGGCAAATTTATTTTATTTATATGAGGCTGGTGATGGTGTTTAAAAGTGAGATTCAAATAATGAAAAATGTCAAAGAGTAATCATGGTAATGCACTAATTGACATATTAATTTGACCTTTCGTAATAAAATAAATTGTAATTTATCATTAACTTTATTACACTAGTTAGAAATTTGCACTTTTGGTATAAGTAATTATTTGGAGTGTATAGAATAATACATATATATTAGTGACTACCCAACATCTGCGACGCTGGCCCAACATTATAACATCATTGTTTCAACCTGTTGTGTTTGCTGACCCTCCTGGTTTGTTGTACATAATTACTGAACAACCCTTATCATGCTTATTGCATTATTAGCCTACTTGTGATAATACAATGTTTGTGTTTTTTTGAGTGATGTTATAATGTTTGTTACCATTAGAGCACTGCTGTCGACTGCAGTAGACATTCTGTGTTTTCATTAGCACCTGTATAACCCCTGATAACAAGCTGCTCACATAAAATATGCCTTCAATCTTGAAACACTGATTTAAATATTGGGACTTAAATTTTACACATAACATAAATTTTCAGTCACACAACTTCAAGTGACTAAAAATTTAAATTGAATGGCTCAGTGATCTAAGGGTTAACCTTCTGCAGGCAGCAGTTTATAACCTTGTTTATTGTGCAATCACTTACTTCCCTCTCAGGGATATTTTCAGGGTTACAAACACTCAGGATTGCCACTTCAATGCCTCTGAAAGTTGTGTTTAATTTAGATATATTGATAAATCAATAGTAATTATCGTAGGTGAATAAGTTACAATAATTTTGGATGGTTCTTGATTATTTTTTTTTTGTGCTAGTTATTCAAGTTTGATGTTGAAGAAAGCACTCAAACTAACAATTCACTACACAAACATACCGTTTTTATTATAATAAACGCCTGGGGAGTTAATTAGAATACTCCCTGAGATTACAGGGGGATGGGCGCTTATTAGAGTAGGCCTAAGTATTTTTTTAATGATCATATAGTGTACATGATCGTGGGTTTTATTTTCAAGTCAGGGAGGGGGAGGGGGTTTGGTTAGCGTTTATTGGAATATGGGTGTTTATTGGAATAAATATGGTATCTGTTTTGTTAAATTTATTAATTTCACAATATAGAAGGTGAATATTGATTTTTGTAAATAGGTTTAGCATGGCATGTGTTTGAACACTCATCAAACTCACAATTATAGAATGTTGTGTATTGTTAAGATGCTTTATGGCACACAATAATGTTTGTGTTTTATTTGTAAAAAATGAGAGATGGTAATCAAATGTTAATCTGTGTAGATGTATGATTTAAATGATATATCTTGACTGTGATACTCTTAGATTGTGGTATTGTGGTAAATTAAAATAGTATGTGTGGCTTTTTTTCAGAATTGTGTCACGAAAAGAACCTCTACATATTAGATACATGTAGCCCCAAATCATGCTAAATGAAATGAAGGAAACCAAATTTCGGTGCTGATGTAGCTTTTGAATAGATTTCGATTTTTTTGTGAATGGTTATGTAATAAAACAAATCAGGAACTGCTTATACTTGTCAAACAAAGACAAAGTTGATTCAAGATTTTCAAGCTGTGATTTTATGTTTTCAAGTGCTCTGATTTCTCTATGTATACAATGTAACTCACTGTTTAGAATTGAATTAGAACTGACTATTGTCAAGTTTTTTTATCAACTGTATATTATGGACTAGCCTATATGGATTATATTTATTTTGTTAATGATATTTTTTTCTTGTGAATTTGCTATCATTGTTAACATAGCAGGGTAGGCTATGGTGGTAAGCACTGGTTGAAATGCAGAGGAGTATTAAATGTACTTGTTATAAATAAAAGGCAATTATTTCTGAAAGTATGTGCACAACCATGCTGAATTGTCTATTGCATGTTGTTATTTTATTTATTATTTTGTTAGATGAAGCATATCGCATACTCATTATAAGTTTTTATCTCCATTTATTTAAACCTAATGGGTGTAGCTATTGCCTTTTTACAGATCTATACATTAAGGGAAGAACATGGCTTCTGTTGATACTGATGATAACATTAATGAAAACTTCAGAAAACATTGCCTCTGTGAAGTGAGGACTAGAGAATATGTAGAGAATAGGTTAATTAAGGTCGCTAAGTTTGTGTCCATCTACAATAGGCTAGCTAATATTCATACTGTGGACTTCTTCACTGAAAATTATTGGCATACCATTGTGCCTGAGACAATAAGACAGCATTTACTCACTTTAGGAGAAGAAGAATTAGCTGTTTTACCATCAGGACAACTCTCTGTTGAAAGACAATCTTCTGTGAGCGATCAAGTCAATCAGGACAACACCATGGTGCCTTTAATCAGTAGAGATCAGGACACTTCGATTGCACAAAACCTAGATTCAGATCAGGCGTGCTTTCATCATGACACATTGGAAGAGTTTATTAGCCAAGCCAGGGATCTAACATTGCCACGCTTAAATGTTTTATCATCGCTTAATGACCTTCTAGAGAACTACCAATGTGATACTGAAACAGATCAAGTTCATATAGAGGAGTTTATGGGTGTCAAAAAGTCTCATGAAGTAGATGTCATGGCTCATGTCAGTGCTTCTATGGCAAACAAACTCAAGATTTCACAGGTAAGATCTATTATGAGCAAATCGTTGCCTCGGAGCTAAATGATCCTATCTGACACTCGTTAGAGTGGCAGATAGGATCATTTAGCTCCGAGGCTACGAAATGTAAGATGTGGTTATATTCAGATTTATGATGGATTTAAAATTACTGTTGTTTCTCAATATAAATGATGCATAATGTGATTATTGAATGATAAATTGTAATTGAATATAGTGGCCAATTCCTTCCAATTCCTATCCAGTCTGTATAATAGGCTTTGCATTGATGAAATATTAGCACTGCAGTTAAGTTTTCTTTGTATGGTTTCAGGGAGTTGATATCGGGAGTGGAAGAGGCTACCTGGGGTGTCACCTGGCAGAAATATATAAGTTCCAAATTCTTGGTGTGGATTCCTCCTCGGTGAACACAAATAGCGCTACATCACGCACATCAAAAGTAAAAAAATATCTGCCGGGTCTCATGAAGAAAAATACTAAGTCTAAAATAGGGAATTCTGGTGGTAACAATTCTCAACTGACAAATTGTGACAAATCAAATATAACACAAGAGACAGCAGGAAATAGGCAATGTGTAGGTGGTGAACTTACTCCAATCTCAAATGGAGTGTTTATATGCAGGACATGTTACATCACCGCATCTTCTCCTCTTATTGAGCTGCTGGACGAGGCATTTAATGAACGGTGTAGTAGACAGAGTGTGATGTTGACTGGCTTACATACATGTGGTGACTTGGCGACCAGTATTCTAAAGCTGTATACTACTTGTCCTCAGGCTCGACTGTTGTGTAATGTTGGCTGCTGTTATAACCTTTTGTCTGAGAAGTTCTTACAAAGTCCTTTTTCGTCTTCGTCAGTGGGTGAGTGATGTAGCGATGATATTTGTAAGTCCCTACATCTATGAGTGTATAAAATGTATTAGGATATAGTCTTAGATTCAAATATTTAGTAAAGTATTTATAGAAATGTTCTAAATAGCTATTAAAAAAAATAACACATTTGAATAAATACATTTAAATGTATTTATTCAAATGTGTTATTTTTTTTAGGATATACTCTTAGATGCAAATATTTAGTAAAATATTTATAGAAATGTTCTAAATAGCTAAATGTATGTATTCAAATGTGTTTCAAATTTTTTTTAAATATATATTATTCAATTGTTTGCATTGATTTCAGATACACCTGGAAGTGGTTTTCCTCTAAGTCATTGTCTTTGTGACATTGGCTATGAGCTGGGTCGCAATGCTCGTATGTTGGCGACTCAATCCCCTGCTAGAGTTGCTGAGCAGTCAAAAGTTAGTGATATGTTTAAAACAGTGTATGTACCATTAACTTTCAACAAAACTATTTTAGGTTGGAAAAATAACCATGTGTAATATACCTAGGCCTATTCAAAAAGTTCAGTTGGAACTGTTTAAAAGCACCTGATACTTTTTTTGGAGGGTATGACCTTTTACTTATTTTTTTACCTACATCTCTGGGCCAAAATAGCTTAGAAACTAACAATCTGGTTTCCGGGGCATATCTCTGAACCCCTTGGGGGATTCCTTTCTTATCGCACATCACTCAAGTGGTGAATATGTACCTTCTGAGGATTATGACATTTGACTAACATTTTTGAGCTAAAATAGCTCAAGACACTGACAATCTCATCTCCGGGACATATCTCCTGGGTAATTAAATAGATTGCACAAAGTGGCACACACATCCCCCAGGGGCTTTACATGTGCCTTTGGAAGGTTATTACCTTTGACCTGAATTTTTGCCAAAATAGCTCAAAAGACTAGCTGTCATTTCTGGAGCATAGCTCTGAAACCTCTTGGGAAATGTCTTTCATATTGCAGAGCAATGGACACACACACCCCTCAAGGGCTGTAGATGTGTCTTTTGGGGATTTACCCTTACAGCGCGGGGATCCACTTTAGTCGTACTGACGTCTAAAGTCTATCCCCACACTGTTAGAGTGAACATTTTTATAATGATCGTAGACCCATGACATAGGTATTCAAATGCATCGGAGAGAGCTAAGGAAGACATTCATGATGATCCTTTGGCCTACATTCTTATCTGCATCTGAGCCAAAATAGCTTAGATATTGATATGTCTGTCAGCATTCGCTTTTCTTGAGCATACATGTAACTCTGAAATCCGTTGAATAGAATTGAATCTATTGAATCCATTTGCTCCTTTACTGAGCACATATTATGATTTGTTTTAATCATGAGGGCCAGGCGTGGAATGATGGTAGCATTTGCAGGGGTGGGAAATTCCTGTCTACAGACGGATTTCCGTCTTTTTAAAAAAATCAGAGTAGGCAATTCTGGTACTAAGACAATATTCTTTTCAACTTTGGTTCAATCTTGGAATGTTTTTCTACTCCCACCCCTGCATTTGGCCTCTTGTTGTAACAGGTTTGAAAAACAATCTAATAATAAAACAACAGTGTAAGATGTCCGCGTATGGCTTTGCAGAACTGTGATTGTACACTCAGATTGTAAACAGTGAGAAAATAGACAATTAAAATTTAACTACATGTACTAACATACAGGTATTTCACAGAACTTTTTTAGTCTATTTAACACATTTATTATGTAAATTATTACTTTAAAGATGGCTAGAATATTTGTCACCTGAGCTATCAAACATATCATTTTAGCTGCCATCTAGATCTCTGTTCTGGCGTGCAGTATTACAAGTCATACTGTGTGATATCACTGGACAAAGGAAAAATGACTGGCAAGTGGGGAAGATTGCTGCCAAATGTAAAACGTTCCAACAATATGTGATGAAAGCTTTTGAAAAACTACATCTAGCAGAACAGCAGGTGAATTTTAATTGACCCTTTATGCATCGAGTTCTCTAATTAAAATTTTCAGCCACATGAATTAGTGTCACACGACACAACTTGGGTAAAATTATTCAAAATGTTTAATTTGAAACCCAACTTTTGTAATTCATTTTACAGAATTATATATGTATAATAAAAGGTATGATAAAGATAGGCTATAGTATACTACCGGGTACTTAACTGCAAGTAAATAGGCACAATTCCGGTCGTGAGGTTGCTTAAAACATTATTTATTCTTACAGTTGTTTTTTCTCATAGTTTGGTTTTATTAAATCTATCTTTTTGACGTATAAAAAATGATTGACACTATTTTTTGTGGCGGATTTTAAAACAGATTATTGTGGTACTGGAACACACAATGGCATAAAAAATTTTCATTAAAATTGAATGTGGCTTCGTAATAGCGACTTTATAAACTATTTTTTTCTCTGGCTCTACTAATATGCATTTTTCACACCTGATACATTGTGTTTCCAGCCGACTGAGGATGTCATTGCTGACTACGAGTTACAATATGCCAGAAGAGAGAAGGAGATGCAGGCCTTTCTTCAACTAAGAATGGCGCTGGCGCCATGCATAGAGGCCCTGTTGCTACTTGACAGATTATGTTATTTGCACGAACAGGTAACATATATTTCCACGTTAGTTGAAAAGTGGGTTACATCATACATCATCAAATTAAATAGTGTTTAATTTTTTTTTTTTTCAAACTTGTTAGACGTTTAATCAGTATGATATATGCCTATCATACAATACTTTACAGATGTAGTGATTAAATCTGCTTTCAAACTGAGTTGATATTAAAACCTTGAAATGTTTTATCCAATATAGTTATAGCCTGACATGGATGCTAATATTCAGTCCTCCCAGAAATGTATTTTATCATTTACTAGTATCATCTATATGGGGCTGTATTAATAGAGACAAAATTCAGGATCGAGATACAAATTTTCGGAAAGCATTGCTTCTAATAATAAAATTAGATTAGAATACACATGTATCAGTATAATTATGTCCATTACAGTCTTCATGAAATTTATCAATTTATCGACTAAGCATGATTGTTTAGGTATAGTTACCGTTACATGTATATTTAGCATCAAAATGCATATTATGTTCAGCTCGATAAACAGCGTTTTTTCATTTATTTTTTATCGTAGGAGTCTGTTGAAGAAGCTCATTTGTTAGAGATGTTTGATCCGGTCACTTCACCCAGATGCTATGCCCTCATCGCCGTCAAACACCAGCCTTCTTAAAGCTCATTTGTTAGAGATGTTTGATCCGGTTACTTCACCCAGATGCTATGCCCTCATCGCCGTTAAACACCAGCCTTCTTAAAGCTCATTTGTTAGAGATGTTTGATCCGGTTACTTCACCCAGATGCTATGCCCTCATCAGCGTTAAACACCAGCCTTCTTAAAGCTCATTTGTTAGAGATGTTTGATCCGGTTACTTCACCCAGATGCTATGCCCTCATCGCCGTTAAACACCAGCCTTCTTAAAGCTCATTTGTTAGAGATGTTTGATCCGGTTACTTCACCCAGATGCTATGCCCTCATCGCCGTTAAACACCAGCCTTCTTAAAGCTCATTTGTTAGAGATGTTTGATCCGGTTACTTCACCCAGATGCTATGCCCTCATCAGCGTTAAACACCAGCCTTCTTAAAGCTCATTTGTTAGAGATGTTTGATCCGGTTACTTCACCCAGATGCTATGCCCTCATCGCCGTTAAACACCAGCCTTCTTAAAGCTCATTTGTTAGAGATGTTTGATCCGGTTACTTCACCCAGATGCTATGCCCTCATCGCCGTTAAACACCAGCCTTCTTAAAGCTCATTTGTTAGAGATGTTTGATCCGGTTACTTCACCCAGATGCTATGCCCTCATCAGCGTTAAACACCAGCCTTCTTAAAGCTCATTTGTTAGAGATGTTTGATCCGGTTACTTCACCCAGATGCTATGCCCTCATCGCCGTTAAACACCAGCCTTCTTAAAGCTCATTTGTTAGAGATGTTTGATCCGGTTACTTCACCCAGATGCTATGCCCTCATCGCCGTTAAACACCAGCCTTCTTAACCCTTGCCCTGCTATGCCCGGATATATACGGGGTTAAGGATGTTTTACATCAATAAAAATATCACTTGATTTTGATAAAATAGTTTTTAATAGACGTTTTGTTGATCCAATAATTTAATTTTAGACATGTCTATTTTTCATAAATAGTAATATTTTTCGTCATTTGAAGCTGGAAATTGCGTTAGCAATTCCAGCTTCGAATGACGAAAAATACAATTGAAGCAATTCAGCACGACAAGGGTTAATCCTCCAAGCCTGAATTTACTTTTTTCATCTTCACCCACTACAAGCCGCAATTCCCGACTTGTAGTGGATGAAGATGATGTGGTTTAAAAATTAAGAAAATTACTATGTATTGGTAAACCAGTTTCATGGAAATTTTAGTTCTAAAACTCTTTGTTGTTGGAAAATTAAGTCTGTTTTCAGAGATGTAAAATGATGCTTTAATGCATCATGAGGGCTTAAATGGTTAATATCAAATCAATCCTTGATCATCAATGGCTCACTGTCAATCAGTATTAAATACTATTTTTGTTAAAATGAACATTTGTTTGTTTTGTATGTACAACTATTTGTCTCTGTTATCAGTGATAATCTAAGCTGCTAATTAATTAACGTTACATGAATGTACCGGTTGCGTTGGAATTGGGCCTAACTATTAACCCTTAAAGCGCTGAATTTTTTTATAAAAACCTTGCAGGCCAAGGTGTTTTTTTTCAATTTAAAATTACCATAAATGTCCTAATTAGCTCTTTCTGATTCATTTGAATACCTATGTTATGAGTCTATGGTCATTATAAATATTTTTATTCTTACAGTGCGGGGAACATCTGTAGACGTCAGAATCCCCGCACTGTAAGGGTTAAAGATCGTCTCAGAACAGACCTCTGCTGATCTAAAAACATATGTTTGCCATTTAGTTAATTTTATAGCCAGAAAATCATATAATTTATAGTTTTATCCGAAATTAATAAATATTTATTCTAAATCATTGGATATTTTAATTGAAGTAAATAAACTCAACTGTCAACTCAATGATTTCTACATATTGCATAATCACAGAGGTTGCCTAGCAGGGAATCCACAATAAAATTATACATTATTCCCACAATAAAAAAAATACTTGATATATGTAGTTAATATGTAAAAAAAATTGAGGGCATTATCTCTAATAGATCACTTGCGGGACAACAAGTGCCTCAAGTGGTCCAATATACACGGCTCTCCCCTATCAGTCAGATGTAGGATATCCTGGGGCAGATTCATGGATAAACACAGAACCACCGAACACCCCTCCTTCTTGAGAGGTGCGAACAAAACGTATTGATCCATTAGATAAATTTGCAGATAGGGGTGGAGGATGTATAAAAGAGAACTAAAGTATCCCCGTGCCTGGTTCCGTAATAAAGGCAGTAGGCGCGTAATTACCACGAGATGAAGATCTGGAAAAACACATTATGCCCACTGCTCAAAATTAGGCGCCCCTAAGAATTCAGCATGTCTACCCTGGCTAAAAATGTGCCTCAGGTGGTCTACTATCAAAATCAGGTGGGTGAATTCGGGTCCATTTTTGTACGCAAATACCCCTTGGCTCCTGCTAGTAGTCCCGCCCCTGCAGGGCGCATATTAGAAAGAATCCTAACATTGATCCTATCTTAACTTTCTCTCATTTCCATAAAAAAGTGCATATTACAAAGAATCTAGTACACACGCGACTTTAAATAAAGAATATTATTATTACAGCTCGGAGGGGCCATTTGAGGTTTAATTTAGCCTAATTTCAAAAAGGCCGCCATCATATTCTTTTATCGTGTTAAGTGTTATAATTATAATAAATAGATAAACAATGATTTATGATTGTGTTGTCAATTTTATGTATTTTTGGGTCGTGAATCGATTGAGATGGTCTTGCATATATATATGAGAAAAAAATGCTACATTTTCCTTTGATTTGGATCAAGGTCACTTCAATGTCATGCAGGATACAAGGTCATATGAACAAATTCAATCATGCTTTAATGAAACGAGTGTTGGACCCCGGCGTGACTGTCCCAATTTTGAAATAAACGCTGAATTTAATTGATTGTTTTATGGTGTAATTACTACCAATTTACTTCATGTTTTAATGGTATTTTCAAGCATATTTTTTTCTGAAAAGTTGAGATTATCTGACAATAGTGCGTGCGATACAGAGCCTGTATTATAGTTGCCATTCGAAAAGCTGTGCTCCGATTTCTCCTTGTGCGGCCGATCGACGGCGCAATGAATTAGGGCATCTTTATTTATTACCGATTTATAAATTAGTTGCTAATGACAGATGTAGGCTTACTGGAATAATACATTAACGTGGTAAACCCCCGGTCTTTATAGGTGAATTTATCTTTAGAATAGGGCCGCCCTCACATCGGACTATACTTAGCCAATGACAGTAATATGACATTAGATCGCGAAGCTTAGTGATTCTCTGCTAAAAAAAAAGACAATTCATATTTAATTGCGCTTTTAATATAAAAAAAATCATCCAGTTCATAGACATAACTGTTAATATACATAATCTGCATTCTTACTCTGTAACAAATTCACAATCACTCACCTAATTATATATATATTATATTAGCCTAACGTAATAAAACCAAATTCTGTCATTTGGACATTATATATTTTACGGAACATGACTTAGTATTTATCTTTCATCTCCACTACTATGAACACAATATTCTACAAGTGCAATCACAAAAGTCAAAATTGTAGATAATTAATACTAATTTTCTACTTTTGCCACTTTGTTGACTCTGGTCTAATATATATATTGATTACACTGAAACTAGTTTCTCACTACTGCATGAATTAATAAATACACGTAGGCTTAAATATTGTCAAAACAAAAATTAGGTCATTTTGATATTGCATCATAAATTGCAGTAGTGTAAAGAGAAGTCAGTATTTAAAGAGCATTATAATTTCAGGTTAATACAATTTACCTGAACCATGGCGAAACATAGATGTTGTATTAGAATATTTTGTTGTTCTCTTACCGATTTAGACCTCCCAATTCTATACACATTATTTCATGAAATAGTGCTACATTGTTGTGATACTGAAATTAAGAAGGATGTCAATTTTAAATGGAATAAACTAACAAAGAGCAAAAGAATAAAATCACTTTAGGTAATCATATTCACATACATTAAGAGAACAGAAATGAAAACGGTTTGTTCATGATCATTAACCCTTTACCTGCTAGTGATATATTTGTGTCATCTGACATATTTTGAGTGAAATTAATTCAAAATAAAATTTAAATTCTTTGAAATTGATTAAAAACACAACTTTTAAGATTCAATTTGATCAGATATATATCTGTATTAGCATTGGGTATTTTACTCATAGTGAAATATATTTAGCCAATTTTCCCGGCAGGTAAAGGGTTATGTTTTATAATTATATGTATCTTTGGCACAATGGGCGCTATCCTAATTAGCAATATAAAATACAGAACTATTTCTTCCGTGAATAATATAACAACAAATATTTTACAACTTAATTTAATTATTCATTTCAACCCTTTTAGTGCAGGGGGCAGGTTTGTCGATCAGAATCTGATGCTGTAATGAAAGGGTTGAAATGTTTATAATCGTCATAGACACAATAATACAATAGCTTTCAAACGAAACAGGAAGGGCTATAACTAAGCTATTCAGGACCCTTCCAGTTTGGTCTTTACAGGGTAATACAATATTTCCGCACCATCAGATTTAATAAATATGCTCTCCTCTATTCTCTAACTGTTTTTAAATAATTATTATAGTATTTATTTAAAAAAAAATATGTAAACAACAGCAAAAGCTGAATGTGTAGATTGAGAGCATCCATGGAATGAGACTCTCAGCTTGGAAAAATATATATCAAAGTTTGAGTGTAAAATAAAAGAAATTAGGTAATTTTCAATACTTTTAAGTAAATACTTCTCACCCACCACACGAGAAATATCTAGAGAATGCAATGTCAAATGTGTATGCAATCGAACAAATATTTTTGGGTGGCAATCTTAGAAAACACACTTTTATGAGACTGCGCCTAAAGTATATGAGAAAAGTTCCCAAACACATATCAACAAAATTAATCAGTTAACTTTTGTAAATTTGAATAATAATAAAATGTTAGAGTCGGTGGGTCTGCGCTTTACACACTAAACCAGCATTTCTTATTTAATTAAATAAATTTAAAGCTTTAAAAGAAAATCCAGTATGTTTAAAAGTCAATCATGTTTTGTTTGAATGATATCTTAAATCTACTTCATTTCAGTTTTGTCTTGAGCGGCAGTATTCTGTTAAAGTGGTTACTAACACTTTAGCAGTAGCCAGTGTTTCACCCAGGACTCAGAATGAGAATCACACTATCTACCAGTGTGGCATTTGTCTTGCCCCTGCCTTCCCCAATTAAAATTCAGATCAGAACCCTGAATTATCAATCAGCTACTGATTGAGTGTTATCAACCATCCCCACATTATTTTGTCTGACACATTATGATTATGACCAGAATGGGTTTGGAAGCAGCCTGGAAATAGTTCAGCGGGGCATAGCTCAGCTTTTTTGGAAGGGCAGCATGGCACAGATTAAGGGTAACATGACACCACACCATATTAGAAGTAGCTAGATGAAAAACTAGCATTCGCTAATTGAAATCTCTCACTTAGCCATTCATACAATGATAGTAATTATCTTTCTTGAAGGTCCACCAATGCAGAAACTTGAATGCTGTAGATATGGTAATTTTCGCGTGTTTAAACTCTCGCAAATTTCCGATTTTGGGACTTTTCATGAAGTTTAGAATTCTCGAATTTTCATTTTTCTTCAGTAGTGCTAATAATTTTTGCGAGGTTTTTGAATTAGCGCATTTGTTCTCACGAAATTCGTGAAAATTAACCATGAAAATTAACCATGTCTACAGTATCTCAGATTACAGAGGTAGGTGGTGAATAAATATATTTTCTTAACAATAAGGTATTCAATGATGTGATAAGATAAAATGACGACATGGTTGAGAAGAACATGATCTAGTCAAGTAGCTCCTGATATGATCATTACAAATTACCAATGTCATTAAATCGCTTTAATCTGCTGGGTGTGTTGTCTTTATAGAGTACAGGATCAGCTCTAAATTCTACTGTCTTGAGAGGCATGACATTGTAAATGCCTGTGAATTTGTTGATGCACTCTGTTCTCTCAACCATATGAGTTATATCTGCTGAAATCATAGGTCCGTTAACACATTCAGCACATTTAAACTTTTGTCGTGGAGTCACTTTTATTGGCGCCTTGCCTGTGGTGTTGGCTATTAGAAAGTTCATAGCGATATCTTCACAGTTCATATGATCATCCACCCATGACTTGATGTTACCGGGCATCGAGTTGGTGTAAAGGAAACTGTAATACTGTAAACAGACATATGAAAATATTTTAACAAAAATATAATAAATATTTCTACAGCTATAAGGATTGAGTTTGTATCTAGCATGATGCTTTTCCTGTCAGAAATCATTGCTGTATTTATTCCAAAAACTCCCAGTTCTCCTAAACAATTCCTAAAAGGTTGATGTTTTTCCTGGTTATTTACATGTTTACATAAATAAAACTATTATTTTTTACGTAAATATATATGCTTAAGTAAAAAAAAATATATTTACACCTTTGTGTAAATCAAATATATACACTACATCGTTTATCTGTCTTACATATATGTAATGATACAGTTTACCACAGCCCAAATCTTGATAATTGGCCGATGGGTCTTGAAGTAGCATGTATCGCTGTATTGACATATTTGCGACAGTGCTTAGGGAGCAATGATTTTCTTATTTATTTCACCTTATGATAGAATGCAGCTCCAGTTAATACCATAGATATTTCACTGGTCCATTCAGACTCATATTTCCAAGATTGGGTCATGTTGTCCCAAAGATGCAGACGTGATGGAAAACCAACCAATCTATCAGAGAACTCCCTCCAAACCTATGAAACATTAGAAAAAACATGTCAATTATTGCATTACCACTCCCCAATAGTTGTGGATCTGCAGATACCATTAGTCTACACAGATAAAAAAAAGATACAACAAATAAATGGAAAACAATTTTCTTACAGTGCTGAATTATCATAAATCCGAAAACAATCATATTCAATCAATAAAAATGCATTCTGGCATCAAATTTTGATATAAAAAGTCAGTACCTGGACTGAAACGGTTGAACCTATAATACAGTTAAAGAAACTAGAAGTAAGTGTTTACCATGTAAAACACCCAAGAAGGCTCCCCCTCGCACTTTTCAAATAAAAGTTATACAATAAATATAATTTTACAAGATAATCAATTTGTACATGTAATTATGAAGTAATATTATGAGGCAGAGGCTAGCAGCTTTAGGCTGACTTGGTGCTATTTTGACCACAAAAAATTAAAGATGGCTGCCCAGACCCGGATATTTTCAGAACTTCCTGCAAAATTGATGCAGTCCAGGAATTAATACTAGCATGCAGTACGTTGAATATTTAGTGTATCAGATAAGTGGCTTTAAAGTTATCAGGGTGACAAGGTTCTAATTTGACGAAATAAGAATATGGATGCCCGCCATGATTTCCCAAAATTTCACAAAAATTGATGCACTCTAGGAATTATTACAGCTATGCAGTATGTTGAATATTGAGTATATCGGATAAGCGGCTTAGCAGTTATCAGGGTGACAAGGTCATAATTTGACGAGAAAAAGAATAAAGATGGCTGCCATGACGCGGATATTTTCCTGAACTTTCTGAAAAATTGATGCACCCTAGGAATTAATACTTGCATCCAGGAAGTTGAACACAAAGTGAATCGAAAAAGCGGTTTTGTAGATATCAGGGTGAGAAGGTTCTAATTTGACCAAAAGAAGATTAAAGATGGCGGCCATGACCGGATATTTTTCCGAACTTTCTGAAAAATTGATGCAGGCTAGGAATTAAGAGTACTATGCAGTATTTTGAATATCGAGTATATCGGATAAGCGGCTTTAAAGTTATCAGGGTGACAAGGTTCTAATTCGACGAAAAAAGATTCAAGATGGCCACCATGACCCAGATATTTTCCCGAACTTTCTGAAAAATTGATGAAGTCTAGGAATTAATACTACTATGCAGTATGTTGAATATTAAGTATATCGGATAAGCGGCTTTCAAGTTATCAGGGTGACAAGGTCCTAATTTGACGGAAAAAGATTAAAGATGGCCGCCATGCCCTGAATTTTCTCCTGAACTTTCTAAAAAATTGATGCAGCCTAGGAATTGATACTTGTATACAGTATGTTTAACACCAAATAAATACAAAAAGTGGTTTTGAAGATATAAGGGTGACATAGTATGGGAAGTCCATGCGAGGCGCCGCCGCCGCAGCCGGCAGACGAAACCATACAAAAACAAAAAGCCTCCCCCTGGTAGAGGGGGGGGGGGGAGCCTTAATAATCAGATATCAATTATGTGTACCTCATATCCAAATTCAACTTCATCCGTGGTCAACATGAGTATGTCATCATCAAGTGCTAATACAGCTTCAGTGTCTATTTCATCATAGGGATAGAATCTGTAACAGTGGTCTTATTATCAGTGAAACTGTCTTTTGCCCATGTTTAACAAAATCTATGATAAAAACAAATTGATTTTCAGCCATGGGTCAAACCGAGATAAGTAAGCTTTTATTTTTGCGGTTGAGTATTTTTTTCACTGGAAGTTTACTGGAAATAAAAGGTTAAATGACAACGAAATCGAACATTTTTTTTAAATTGAACTAACAGCTATATATAATTTCAATTTTCAACAATCTTATTAGTAGATAGTTTGGACTTTGTAATTATTGCAGCTATGATATTTTGCCTGCCTGGACATTTGTTGCAGTTATAGTGTTTTGCCTGTTTTTGGCCAGGGTACTAAAAAATCTGATGTGAGTTAACTATACCATATAATATCAGAATCTCAATATTGTGTCGTAACAAATACATAGATATACTAGTAGAAAAATATATTCAACTGAACTAACCTAATTTGCAGCGCATATCCAGACAAACTGTCATATCTACATCATGTCACTTACAGCATTTTGCCTGGCTTTGTCAGTTACAACATTTTGCCTGGATATTCACCACAGATTTCATAGGTAAGACATTCAATATCTATGCGAGATATCAATACAAAATTAGGGTAGAAAGATATTGATAGAAGGTAGTTTGGCAGCGAAAAGTCAATTTCCACAAATATTGTAGATATGTTGTCATGCCTTAGCATGGCAGACCACACATTGTTCAAATATTTGTTCAGCATCCGCCAAACATAACAGAAGATTTGACAACATTGATATAATAACGTCATCGACTTGTTTGCTAAAGTAAATGCATACAATGTGTACAAACTATTGAATTTGACTGACCTGTTACTCAATTTATTATACTTGGTCTGTACAACTTTCAGGGGTTTCGCAATCTTTGGCCACACAGAAGCTGCAACAAAGAAAATATCGAGTTGCAGACAGTCACTGGTGCGAACACAATATCCCATTTCAATTAGATGTTCATGTAAAAAACGTTAATTTTACTAAATAGATTATTATTTCTATATGTCTGCTAGTATTTCAGTAACAAACAGTCTTCATGATATATACTGGTAACCAATGTGTTGCTGAATTATTTTATTCTATTTTTCATTTATTTAAAGACAAACATTTATATTATTTAAAAAAAAAATTCTTGAATTATTTTATTAACATCTACAAGTAACCAATTTTTTCAGTAGGATTTTATTTTTCCTTGGAACAAGCTTGAAAACATATATAATATATACACGTCCAGCACTACAAGGGTGTTGTATTGACTTGCCTGCAAGAGGATACTGAGGGATCCGTTAGTTGCTTACCTGGTGGTGGAGGCTTTTGTTGATTATTCCAAACAACTAGGACTTTGGCGAGACTTGGTACTTCAGATAGTTGTTTAATAACTTGGAAAAGCGATTCTTGTCTGTCATAAGTAAGTATAACAGCAGTGAATCCGTTTTGTCTTGGAGGTATCAGTGGCAGGAATAGCGGATTTTGAACAGCAGCCTTGAGAATGATAAATATAAAAATAAATTAAAAACTCAAAGCAATTACTTGACCTTGATTTATATTTTTATTTAGCATAAAATATTGATAATCAATTATTTACCACTTCACCTGAAGCTGGTGATAGTGCTAATAAGGCTATCATAACAGTGCACACATGTCTATTATAGATGATTCAATTAAATAATTATATTATAAAATATAGAATTTTGTCATACCAATTTAAAATAGCAATTAAAAGATTTATTCCTCAGTTTCTGATAAAATAAGTAACTTTTCTATTCAATCTAAAATTTTGTTACAAAGAAGACACCATTAAAATAAAGTGGCTTACCAATTAGTCATGAAAATTTGTGATTTGAGTATCCAAAATGAGGGATAGAGATCTGTGTGGTGACCTATGCATTCATTGTGTAGACAGAGATAGACTAAGAGTAATGTCAAAATGCTTTAAATTTAGTGACTTAGAAAAACCTACTGGATTAGGATGACCTATGCATTCATTGTGTTGACAGAGATAGACTAAGAGTAGGCCTAATGTCAAAATGTTTTAAATTTAGTGACTTAGAAAAACCTACTGGATTAGGAACATTGTTCCATTCTTCATATTTACGAGCAGCATAGGGAAATACTCTGTCATTAATAACTTGAAGAGTGGTGAGAGTAATAGCACTCATAGAGCTGAAGTAACTTTCCCAGAAGAAGTATGCCTGTCGTCGCATATTACGTATGGCTGCTTCACTATACTTCGACAACACTTCAAGTATTTTAGGGAGGTCCTCTTCTCGCAGTATCACTGCAGCTCTGTGCAGTAAAAAATATACATACACAAGTTACAAATGAGTCTAGAAAAGCCTCATACATCATCCCCTTAAATAATATATATATATAATTATATTTTTCATTACATGGTTAAAGATATAGATCAGTATTATACATCTTTGAAAATTAAAGGAACTGGACAAGTGGTGATTGTACAACAAGTTATGTGATTTAAAAAAAAAATTTTTTTTATAAGATTCCTCATCATCAACTATCAACATAATATTCCGTATGTAACAAACGCCATGATTTATCTCCGCCAAAATGAGTGCTCCTATAAGTACAATATTGACACACCAGGATAAATCTCCTAATATTAATCCCTGCCAATTTTTTTTATTTCCCAAATCGCCAAAGTTTAAAGCTGATAATATTTCCCAGTGTACAGTACATTATGTAAGTTCTGCTATAAAATCTGTGCCATCCATGGTAAAAAAATAAGACAAATAGAAATACATGTAAAATTAAAATTATTCTCATTCTTTATCACACAATATGAAGTGCTTCTGCGTATATATCTATTTGTGTATTTTTTATAGTGCAGCTCCAGAATGTATACCCAGCCTGCACAATGTGTTGGCCTTGTGTTGGTCCAATGTTGGTCCACTGTCTACGACCCTGGCCCGGCGTTGGATCAAGGTGGGGCCGACGTTTTGTGACTGTTGGGTACCAATATGTCACAAAAATATTCACATATACATTATTATTATATACTGATTGCAGGGTGGCCCTCGCGTGAGCTGTTTTTGTAAACCTTAGCGAGGGTCTCCTGTCTAATGTATTTGGTTTCAATAAACGTTCTTCTTCTTTATGGCACTAGCTAATTATCTATTGTGAACAGAGAGCAGCATTTCATTTATATCTAGGCATTACTGGTCAATGCTATCATCGTTTACCAATGATTTCCCACACACATTGTTCATGCATGATAATAACATGAATTATAATACTTGTTTTCAAGTAATTAAATCATTTTCTACACCAATCATTTCGTTAAGTTAATCCAAAAATCTTTTTTAATTATACTCAGTTACAAGGTGTTTATGGTAATAGCAAAGCAATTCAAGTTTTGAACTACTGTACAGTTCTCAATCATTAATACTTAAAGTGCTACTCGGATTATAGCAAAAATATCTTAGTAATACATAAATATTCACAGCCAGACTTACACTGGGTGAATTCTGTAGAGGCAAATACTGTTGGTAGTCTCTTTTCTCCTTGGAATGAATATACTGTATGTATTATTCAATAATCAAATCAGGTCTATCCTGCATGTATGCAGAATGGGTATGATTTGAGGACCAATATTATTAGATTTTTATTATACATCTATAGGAATTATTGATCTTTGAACCAAAGCAATTGTATATAACATACCTTTTCCAGTCTAAAACCTCAGCGAATGGGAGGACATAGCCATCAGCCGCTATAACAGGAATACAGCCGGCCATAAGAGCATCAGCGAGTGCACTCTGACCCAGTCTACATCCTCTAATCACCAAACAAAACGTAGCACTCTAAAAAATATAGCATCATAAAGAATTACAACACATAGCATAAAAGTACAGTACCGTAATCATACTATAAATTAGTAGATTATCAGATATTACTCTGAAATAGTATATCAGCACAGTTTTGAAAATTTATACAAAATCAGAATAATACAGATAAACCATTCAGATTATTTGCATGTAGATATAACAACATTTTGACATGCATACAATTTAAATTAAATATTAAGAAAAATAATGACTGTCTATATTTAGTCAAACAAAGGATAATTCTAGAAGCTAACCATTATATTTGCATGTACTGTATACATGTATATGGCAAATATATGGCAACAAGGATTTAAGATTATCCATCCTGTCCATATTTGGTCAAAATAAGTATGAGAAGATGATTGTATTACCTGTAATATCTCAGGATAATCCACCATTTGTTGGTCATGGCACCTCTCAGAAAAATTTAGTGCCTGGCCTTCACACCTGTCAAGGACCAGGATATCATCTGAATGTGATACCACTGTCTCTAGATCTTGTTTGTACTCAGTGTGTAAGCCAAGCTGTGCTGATATCAACAACCAGTCTCTACTCTCTCTGTCACATCAACAGATAATGAAATAGCATTTATAATTTACCCTTTAAGCCCTCACAATGCATTAAAGCATCATTTTACATTACTGAAAACATACTTAATTTCCTCAAACCTGGTGGTTTTAGAACAAACAAATTCATGGAACTGTTTCAAAAATAACAGTATATCCACTACAAGTCGAGACTTGTGATAGCAATTCGCGGCTTGTAGTGGATGAAAATGACAATGGCAAACTCAGGCTTGAAAGGGTTGAGGTGAAACTAAAACATACAAATCAATAAAATCAATAAATATAAGACACCATAAGCCATTGAGCATTCAGCATATGAGTAGCCCAACCCTCACAATGCTGAATTATTTTCGTATAAACCATTGAGACCAAAAGGTTCATTTCAATTTAAAATCATTATAAATGTCTTACTTCGCTCTTTCCGCTCCATTTAAATACCTATATGTTATGGGTCTACGGCCATTATAAATATTTTAATTTTTTTCAAAGCGGGACAGTCTTTATACGTCATAATCTGTCCCCGCACTGAAAGGGCTAAAGAATATAAAAACAAGACTACATAAGTCCAGGAGCTCCCGCTCCGAATTAGAATTTGATTTGAGCAATTTTGTGTAGGGTTGTTAATTAATGTAGTCCTAGGCTAGGTCAAAAATCAAGAGGCAAGACAACTAGGTCTAAGAGACTCAGTCTTAGAAGAGGAAGATAAGAACTAGACAGTCTGTCAGAGATTGCAAACCTCCATTGAAATTAATGATCCTAATCAGTATCCCGGTAATGGGTCTACCTATCTGGCAAGGTTTTACCCGATATCAGGCCAATCGAGGTAAATAATGGCTGATTTACAGTCATTTTGAATTCGATAGAGACTAGTTTAAAAATTTTAGGGTGCATCGTCCCCCGAAACCGCAAAGTTTGTTTTATAGTTATGGACTAGCATCTAACACAGTTTGCAAAATATTGGGCATGTAAAAGTAAATAATGGCCGATAGGCAGGCGGCTATTTTGAGTTTGATCGAGTTTAAATTTTTCAAGATGCATCCTCTCCTGAAATTTCACATTTTATTTTATAGTAATGGTCTAGCCATCTAGCACGGTTTACCAAATAACGGCCATGTGAAAGTGAATAATAGCCTAAAGGCAGCCATTTTGAATTTGATCAAGTCGAAATTTTTCAAGATGCATCCTCTCCTAAAATCTCACATTTTGTTTTATAGTAATGAGCAATCTAGTACGGTTTACTAAATAACGGCCATGTGAAAGTGAATAATGGCCGATAGGCAACCATTTTAAATTTGAACGATTCAAATTTTTTTAAGATGCATCCTCTCCTGTAATCTCACATTTTGTTTTATAGTAATGGTCTAGCTATCTAACACGGTTTACCTAATATCAGCAATGTGAAAGTAAATAGTGGCCGATAGGAGGCCATTTTGAATTTGATCGAGTCGAAAGTTTGTGAAAGGCATCCTCTCTGGAAACGTCACATTTTGTTTTATAGTAATGGTCTAGCTATCTAGCACGGTTTATCTGATATCAGGCCTATCGAGGTAAATAATGCTGATTTTCGGCCATTTTAAATTCGTAAGTTAAAAAATTTCAGGGTGCATCCTCCCCCGAAAAACTCACAGTTTGCTTTATAGTAATGGTCTAGCCATCTAGCACGGTTTACCAAATATCGGCCATGTGAAAATTAATAATGGCCGAAAAGGCGGCCATTTTGAATTTGAATAAGTCAACATTTTTCAAAGTGCATACTCATCTGAAATCTCATATTTCATTTTATAGTAATGGTCTAGCCATCTAGACGGTTTACCAAATAACGGCCATGTGAAAGTGAATAATGGCAGAAAAGCGGCCATTTTGAATTTGTTCAAGTCGAATTTTTTCAAGATGCATCCTCTCCTGAAATCTCACATTTTGTTTTATAGTAATGGTTTAGCTATCCAGCATGATTTACCCAATATCAGGCCTGTCGAGGTGAATAATGGCCAATAGGCGGCCATTTTGAACTTGATCAAGTTGATATTTTTCAAAATGCATCCTCTCTTGAAACCTTACAATTTGTTTTATAGTAATGGTGTAGCTATCTTGAGCGGTTTTCATGATATTCCGCAATATGAGGCCTGTCGAGGTGAATAATGGCCAATAGGCGGCCATTTTGAATTTTATCGACTGTTATCCTAGCTTATTTTCTTGCAAAGTTATCATGGTTATAGGCAAAAGAAGAGGTAAAAAACAGAACGGAGGTAGAATCCATAGCTCCCTCCATCTCACCTACGGTGACGGCGGGAGCTAACAAGTGAGGTATATTAGTACAGAGACTGTTACATATTTTTTTTGTCAAATTGAATGGCAAATTAATAATAGTGTTTTACTGCATTTAAGTAAATTTATTTATATTGTATTAACAATATTAGTGCTATATATAATATGTTGTGTGACATGCAGTTTTTCTATTCTTAACTTAAAGGTACATACTTCGAAGTAACCAGAATATAAAATTGGCTATAAGGCCTGGTTTTTCTATTATTGATATTTATTTTGATCAATATCGCCGCCAAAAGGACTTTAAAACGCAGTATTGTCATTCAACAATTCTCTACTGTGACCCACACTTAGCGTGGTATCATAGATCATGCATGTCATGTGCTGATCATGTGATGTAGGCTTGTCTATTTCTGACAGCTCAGTAAACAAACAAGCATGACAAGCAATGACAGAGTCATGATCATAGGCCTAGGTTTATGATTTTTCAAGTGAGCCGAGCGTTTTTCAAAGTCGAGCGGTCTACAGTACGTTATTACTGTTAGATGATCAATATGTCTTACTTGAATTGAGATAGGAACCTATATAGATCATGTAGATAGAAGTCCGATGCTGTCTGCGACAAACTCGACACCAATGTGTGGTCAGCTGCAGCTACAACTGCGTTGGCAGGTTATGTGAAGCCCGCGCTGCCGCCAGACACCACGTGATATGATGTATACACGCGCCATATGTGTGGTGTGTGGCTGACCGCCCTGAGCTGTCAAAACTCTCAGGCGTGTGTTCCCACAGACACAGAGTCTCAGAGATGACGATGAGTTGTTGTCTGGTGGCATTTTAAGTGGGTGTTATAGTGGGCCTAGTCCAATATTATAAATTAGATAAAAAAAGATTGCTCAGAGAAATCATTCACTATCGCTCCGCAGAGACAGCACTACATGCAGCATGCCCTCAGCATCTCGTTTCTGTGACAGGCTGTGACCAGCTACCTCTGTCATCACCATATATGGTACGCATAATCAGTTACTGTGCGGTTTTACTGTGTAGTAGACTACTGGCCACTACTGTAGGCCTACACGAGTTGTAGGCCTATATCATTTATGTACACTTATCAGTTTAGACCCTACCTTAAAATACACTGTGTGCATTGGAAATTAAGAAAACACCTTAGTTCAATAATAATAGCCTAGTCTTTTGAAATGTGTTGGTTCTCAGTAGTAGGTTTGGTCACGGGGGTTGATTTGTTGTGTCTGCGTCTTATGTTGTTCAATCAGGGGAAGGGATGTGGAGTTATATAGGGTATTGTGGGCGAATATATTTGATATTGTTAAATAGGCCTTGGGCTAGATGCCGATTGACGGATTTCAACACACCCCACATTGTATAATAGCAGCAGAGATTTCCCTCTTGTTTGATGACATGTGGATGGTGTGTTTACAACTGAACTGTTGTGTCCTGCTCGCTCGGCTTTCGTACGCCACGTTCACGTGACTAAAATTAGCATATGGCGTGTTTACACAAATTCAAATGGCGACAGTTTGAATATCATTCGGAGATACAATCATTAAAACATATTATATGAGAGTCCCGAATGAGGCGGTATGACCACATATATGCGGCAATTTGTATCATGATTAAACTGAAAGTCATGTTTTGAAAACTCTATACCAGAATATACTTCAATGTAGGAACCTTTAACCACTGGTTACCAACTTGATTTGTTTACAAAACAAAGTTGATAGCTACTTACAGCGGAGACTTGTATGGCAGCTTGACATGTGCTACCAATGGATTAAACACGGGAATAGATACATCATATGTCCTCCTATAACTCCAAACAGAGAACCCACCTCCTGCCACCAGAGCCTTATCTCTGTAGACGTCAAGAGATGTATTAAACTCAGGCATGCTTCCAGAAAGCATATTGAACAAAAGATGGTTTGTTCCGTCATTCCACCTGCAATTTATAAACAAATTTATTCAAATAATAATTAGTGTGTTGACATGAGAAATAAACACAAAAAACTATGTATACAAATGTCATCAGTAGGCGCTTTACAGTGAATTGTGTACTATATACGTATATTTTACAATACTTTCAGTTAACTTAAATATGAATTGATTCGTTCATGAACATTGTCTTCTGGTAGCTTCAAAAAATCCTTGTAAAACTATATAGGTTATGCAATGAACGTTAATGATCACTATTTATAAAAGTTAACCTTGGTGTGGTTACCTTGGCAATGACGCCAGTATCTGAGATGTCTTCTCCAGTACAAGATTGTTTTGATTGAGCAGGTCAATTGGTGGCAGGAAGAGACATGCTCTTTCTGGATCAGATGTATAATAAATACTATCTGCAACAGTCTGTATCACTTCACCAAACTCCTTTGACATAGGCAGCTGTATTGACATGCTTGCTTCATCAACATATTTCGCTGGTGGATAAATATAAACAGTTATTCTGTACTCATCATTATATCCACAATGATACACATCAAAACATGTGTGATATGAGCACTTTGAATCGCCCACTTTTGGTTTTGTGCTGTTTTGATGAATTGTCACAATTTGAAGTGGTTCTTTGGAACGTAAAGAAAATGCCAGTTCTTCCTCTATTCCAATTTCATGTGGCCAAAATTGTAAAATACATGTTATAGCGATTCCAGTGAATATCAGGCTAAATAGCACCATATAACAGTTCCTGTATTTCAGGACAAGACGAGGTCCCCTGTGTCGGTATTTACCATTGACCTTCATTTTGAGTATTTGTCAATGCAGTGTCAATACACCAAAAGTCTCAGTATCATAGTGCCCTGAAAATACAAATTATATGGATTAAATACTTTATTTCAAATGCTCATTATCTTTTGACATTTCCCATCAAACTAGATGTAAGTGTTTACCATGTAAAAACCCAAGAAGACTTCCCCTCGTACTTTTCAAATAACATTTAAACATTGATTATATTTTTACCAGATAATCAATTTGTACATGTAATTATCAAGTAATATTAAGAGGCATAGGCTAGCAGCTTTAGGCTGACTAGTTGCTCTTTTGACCCCAAAAGATTAAAGATGGCCGCCATAACCGAGATATTTTCCCGAACTTTCTGAAAAATTGATGCAGTCTAGGAATTAATCTTAGCGTCAGCCATGCAGTACATTGAATATCGAGTGTATCCGATAAGCAGCTTTGAAGTTATCTATTTTGACGAAAAAAAGATGGCCGCCATGACCCGAATATTTTTCCAAACTTTCTTAAAAATTGATGCAGCTTAGGAATTTTCACTCCAGTATGTTGAACACCAAATGAACGCCGGCGGACGAAACCGTACAAAAACAAAAAGCCTCCCCCTGGTAGGGGGAGCATTAATAATAATGCTATGGAACAGCATCGGTAGTCCTGATTAGATCACAAATGATATTAGCGGGTGGAATGTCTCATGTGAAAAAGGTGTCCATTCAGATCACTAATTAGGACATTACTTATTTAATTAATGCCATAGAACTCCACAGGGTCAGCCTTGAAGTACTGTACATACCAACTGTGTTCAGAGCTGATGTCGGCACTGTACGGTTGACAACATGTTGATTGTAGCTCACTTATTAGTAAGGAAGGATGGCAGGCCATTTTTTATTTTAGTGCTAGAGACCTGAAATTTTGTTCACATATGGTCCATTATATTCATGACTAAATACATTGTTTTTTACAAGAAATCAAATTATTGATGAAGTTATGATACATTTTGTATAGCACCCGTCTGAATTTCGAAAACAAAAAAACCCAGAAAAGACCCCAAAAATGGCAGATGAAATCTATCCCAATTTTTTAAATATTTCTAACAGTCAAAATCATTTCATTTTTTTACCACATGCTCAGCAGAGCATACTGATTATGATTATCTAAACAAATTGAGGAAAAAAATATTCTGAACAGTCCTTATTTTACTTTTTATTTCACTTTATATGGTGAATTTGGAAGAAATTCCCTCTATATATATTAACATACATATAGTCAAATATAATGCATAGTAGTATCTAATTTTAAATATTATAAGTAGGCCCACATGCCTAAATGTAAATATTAACTCAGTGGACACTTGTCAGTAACATGATTAGTCACAACACTATTTATTATCATAAAAACAGAATGTAAAGCACAATGAGGATTTATTGGGAAAATAAAATAATAACGTTTTGGATCATATGTCTTAAAAATATATGAATATATGACAATCGAAAGATGCAGCTATAACTATAACACTATTTCTCAGATCTCATAGATATTCCGTTGCAGTTTACATTTAAACCGCTAAAATACTAGACTCAACAAAGGATTTAGCAAATAAATCCTCTGGGGCCTAGAACACCAGAATACACTTATGTGAAGAAGCTCTTAATACTTATAAAAGAATACTGAATAGTATATTTCTTACTGTATTTTCATTGTTACATTGTCTTTAATTTTCACACAAATATATCTTACAGGTGACTTCAATTTTTTTTTTTTAAATAGACTGTATATAAATATAATAACCCCCCCCCCCCCATCTAATTATTCTCTTTTTTTCTCATCTTCATCAGTTCATTCAATCTATATTTATAAGTCAATCAATGTTGCAAATCCAATCAAAAATTTATATAATCATGGTAATCAAATTAGAGCAAAGCAGGGCTAAATGCCATCTCTGGTGCAATGGTAAGTATACTTGAAGCTTTTTGTCTTGTGCTTTTTACCAAGGGTACAAAGTGGTTGTTGTTTGTTCTTCAAATCACCAAAATTACATTGTGTTCGAAGGTGAGTGGGTAGGGTGGATGGCACGAGCCAGTGATGTGGAGACTACCCATCAAACACAATACATTAACCTGATGCTGTTTCAATGCCTGTGACACCGGCCAAACATTGAGACAGCAGAAGTAGACAGAGTGAATGAGGTGAAGGTAAAGGGGATGTGAGTGGAACGCGGAGAATATGTGATGATATTATGTGTGATGATATTGACTGTGGTTTTTATTTATAATTTGTACTAAAATCTTTTTATGTGGGCCACCTTTTAATATTTCGGGCCGACTCTGCATGAAATAAATAATTTATTTTAAAAACTGTTCTAAAGAGTATTTTAAAAAGCTTGAGTCTCCACCCACCCCACTTAGATTTCACTGCCAAAATACCTCAATTATAGAGAAATACAGTACTGTCAGAATTTTTTTTTATCTAACTATGTAAAAAATGTGACGTCAGAATAACACCAAAATCTAATATGGCCAGGGTAAGGTTCTTCCTTGAAACAAATCATTGAAGCGTTCAAGCTCTTGAGAGTGATACCGGTATTTTTCGGCGACCTTGGATTTTGCTGAAAAAAAACGATTTTCGAGACAAATTTCTCAGGGCCAGTGAGCATACCGGAAAGATCAAATTTGTGCTGCATAGCTGAGCTATTTTACCAAATTAAATAGCCAAACTGAGCAAAACTGATATATATGTCCGCTCAAATTCTAAACATACAAAAAATCAAAGTTATTTTTATCAGTAACACCAAAAACTAATCAGCACACATCCAGGATAAAAATCAAACATAAAACAGATAAATGAAGCGGTCCAAGCCCTAGAGATTGACATAGGATTTTGGTGGCCATCTTGGATTTTGTTGAAGAAAATGAAAAACGTCAAAAAAAATAATGAATATTAACTGTCATTATAGCCGGTTTCCTTGGTTGTGCCCTCTAAATGGCTTTGGTTAATGGTGGCAATATTGTTTTGGATCTTTAGATGACATTAAAACGCAAAAACAACCTATTCTAATAAAATCAGTGTATTCAAATTATGCCTATTATGTCAAAAGATAAAAATTCAATATGGCTGATGTCAGCCATCTTGCTTTGACCCCTAGATGACCTTGACTCGTAAAAAAAAAATAATCATACCAGTGGAATCAGTGCATTCAAATTGGTCAAAAATGAGGCATTACACAAGATTTTAGAACTAATCTGTCAAAAATTCAAGATGGCCAAGGGCAGCCATTTTGGATTTATGCGACATATGTTTAACATATGTTGGACGACATGTGTGCAAACTCTTTCCGGATTTAGACTTTCTAATGTCTTATGGGGTATACCACAAGGTCAAAGGGAAAGGAGGCATTCTGTGAAACTCAATGACCTCGACCTCCTTTGTTTTCAATGAGCTGGCTAATACAATGAAGTATGGGGGAGGGGGTGTTATATAACCTTGTTTTTACCGAGTGATGTACTGCTTTCACAGAATAGACTGGTTCGAGCCCTGCCCAGGCGGGTACATAATTAGTCTGAAGCAGAAAAAACAAGTAGTTTTGACATGCAGATTCGTAAAGTGAGAAAACCGGCTCGACACTCATTGGTTCTAAGACTAAGAGATACATTTGATGCTGCCTTAGCGATACATTCGATTCTTGCCAGGAGATACTGAGCCATCGACAATGTCGGAAGGCTGGGGGGCGGACAGCCCTATCCAGGGCTAGCTATCCCAAACAACAACAATAACAATGAAAATGTGTCAGAAAATTTTAAGGTGCTCTAGATAAAGTTAAATTTTGTGTACAGAACATGGGCATACGTAAAAAAAAACTGATCTATGATGGAGTTGACATGATAAAGAACATCTGAGTAATATTTTGATATGGCTTAAGTTGCTTAAAGAAAATTATAAGAAACACAATTTTTTAATTGAAAAATAAAATGCCTTTCTCACCACAAAATCTCTACTGTGAATAAAGGCCGCAAGAAGAAATATGTCAATGTGTCATATCCGTTCTAATATCGAATCAAAAGTCTCATTAGATTCTGTAAGTGACCCTTAACCTAGGGCACTGTTTCACGCTAAATCGAAGTGAAATCGTATGATATTTGCGGAGCGAGAACTGAAAGTGAAGTTCACCGCCACCACCTAGTAAGCGCTGCCATCCTTACTCAGATTTTGATTTAGCGTGCAGCATTTTTCTTGCTCAGTGAAAACTGTGGAATGTGCTCAGCATAATTTTATTGGACAATTTTAAAATTTATCGAATATACCGTAACAATAGCCTACAGGCTACACCATACACGTAACACCACTGAACACGGACTCACGGAGACGGAGTGACGGAATGACGGAGGCGGAGCCTGAGCTAGCTATACCCGCCGTCAGATTAACTTGTATCGCATGTTTCTCGCCGATTTCTCAGTCAATTCTGTAAATTTTGTAAGGACTATTTTCGAGTCACGCGGCGGCTACTGAAATTTTCAACAGAATATATTGTATAGCTAAAAAGTTAGACCATCTGGCATGTAATGCAATTTAGGGCTAAAAACAAACTTTAATTTAACCAGTTTAATGGGTTTATAGAGGGACGTCGTAAATACAAATTTACTACATGTCAAATGGTCTAACTTTTGATCTACATAATATTTTTTGATGAAAATTTGGCAAAATCCTGCTTTAGCCCCACCTGGGTTAATGCTTCAGCCCCATTGTAAACATGTCTAATATCAGAGATAGAGTATATTTCTTTAGTATATCACTAAATGACGGTTATTTAGAAGTATGGCATCATTTAGTTTGCATTTTGAAAAATAAAGTGTCTATAAACAAGTCTTGCCTAACATGAAGCTATTCCACTAATTTATTGAAAAGGCTCATTATTATTAGAGAGACAGCTAGAACAAATTACAGGAACGAAGGACAATACAATTATTTTCAGTAAATAACTGAATGACGGCATAGGCATACGTAAATTACCGCGTCATTTAGTTCGATTTCATCCACCTATAGACATGATAGATATTTTAGCAAGTTAGATTAAGCCGTGTTATTTTACAGATCTATAGCTGCAGAAAATTACATAGTTGCCAGGGTTGGGGTCAATTATAATTGTAATTGTAATTAAAGGGACTGGCCCAGGCTAAAATCATCAAAAAATCGGTGATTTTATTTCGGCTTCTTAATATGAGTTCCAATTATTGACAACCATGTCAAAAATTAGAAATACGGGAATTTCGTCTCTATATCTAGCCCAACTGGTAAATGCGCAGCACAAAAAATAACTTTTGCAGTTCTAGTCTATGGACATGTTTACATCATATGGTCATATTAAGAAGCCGAAATAAAATCACAGATTTTTTGATGATTTTAGCCTGGGCTAGTCCCTTTAATTATAATTGAGCCTTTTTTTGTGTAATTGATAGCGTAATTGTAATTGAAGGAAATATGTCAATTATAATTGTAATTATAATTATAATTGTTTTTTATAAATATGTATAATTGTAACTATAAATGTAATTGAAAAAAAAAATGTCTGTAATTATTCAATTATATTTCAATTACAGCTCAATTACACATTTATTTGTATCTTTAAATTGCTATCCTTAAATTGATTATTGAACATATTTTTACCAATTTTTTTAAGAATAATGGTGGCAGATGTATATATATACAGTAGTCCCCCTCTGATACGACTTTCATACTGCCAGAGAACCAAAGTCGCATCCAAGGGGTAGTCGTATCTGGGATGGGTGAAAAAACTCTAGAAAAAACATAAAAAAGGCCGAATTTGATGTTTAAGACAGCCCCTTTAAACACCTCCATTTTCGTTGTGACACGATCAGCGCAGTTGACAGTCTGTGTTAATTGCCTGTTCTAACGGAAACACGTAATTCAGAAGTACTGGAAGTGGCTTGTGTTTTCATAAGCATTGAGGCGGTGTTTTTTCCACATTTCAATATAGGCCTATGCTTTACAGTACAAAACATGTGACACTGACTGTGACGGCTACTTTCAATTGATGTCAACGTCAAAAGTTAAGACTACAGGTTGAATGCTGAGTCATAGTGTTCCATTCTGGCCCAGCATTAAAACAATGTACCCTATTATCCCTAATAAACGTGCCAGGTAGGGAGACACAGTTGGGTCTTGTTTATTATATATGTGCATCGATATGTGATCAATATTACATTACCAAATAAAAATTTGAAAACAAATGTTATGGATGATGCCAGGATGTAGACTGTAATTCTCATTGAAATATTCAATGGCAAACAGGCGAGACAGGCGTCTTCTATGTTGACTAAGATGTGAAGTTAAGCAGACAATACCGACAACCGCAATACTAGCACAGATATTATTTTCACGTGTATACACTCTCGTAATGCAATGGTTGTGAATATGGTCTGCGCGAGACATTGGTGCAGTGTTGTTATAATGCTGGGCCATCGTCGTCAATTGCGGCATGGGTTTGGCGTCTCGTGGCGGCCTACCGCGTTCACGTCTATTCCCCATGATGATGACTGTTAGACCTGCCTCATTTTCCAAATCAATAACTTCGCAAGTTTAGGAGCTATCATTATCTAATTTATATCATTATTTTCAGCGTTGAATAAGCTTTCTGGTGATATTTATTACATGTCCGTACGACCATAATTGAAAGTATTTCAAGTGGGATGTTTATCACAACTAGCCGACACACTGACACAGTTGAGGTCCCCTGCTAATTAGTGTTGTAATGCACCTTGTATAGCCAAGGGTGCACTGGATGTCAACTGCACCGTATGTAAATACATATCTACAATGAAATACTATTTAAACATGGTTTTAAATTAATAACAGAAAAAGTATTTAAGATACAGTGAAAATAGTTATAGCACCGGAAAGCATTTTTCAGCCACTATAATCTGAAATGCGTTCCCAACGATGTGACTAGAATATTAAAGTCGTTATACATTTAGTCAGCTGGAAACATTATTATAAAAAGTCATCTCTTGTCAGTGTAGGGTTGCCAGACATCTGCAGACGTGACACAGTCTGGGAACAGCTACTGGTACGGTGATTTGAAGCTAACAGTACACATCTTCACAGTTTACTGACCAAGATTGTGTCAATGCTGGCCCACTTCATACGACGCTGTACCAGCCTTAAGCCAACGGTGGCTTAGCATACGATTCTACTGGGCTGTAATCGACGGTATGTACACACAAGCAATAGCTTCAGACCGGCAGCTCATGCCAGGCTGACAGTGCCACTGAGCAGCTTATTTCAAAAAGTCGTATCTTTAGAGGGAGGTCGCTAGGTAGTGCCATGATTTGAAGGTCGCATGTCGTGGGAGAGGGGAAGTCGCATTTAAGGGGTGCTTAACAGTGTAAAGCACGTTGGTGCTCAGAAAAAAAGTCGCATAGTAGGAGAAGTCGGATCTGAAGGGGGTCGCATCTGGAGGGACTACTGTACTACGTAATAACTATGTTGAATACCTGCTCAACTTTAAGCACTTTTTAATAATTTACTGGATATAGTACAATTATTCATATTTATGAATTATTCAAGAATGTCAAACTATCACATAACATGGCGCCATGATCAGATCTTAACAATACTTAACAGATACTGATTTAAAGAAATAAAACGGGGTTATCAGCAAGTCAAGTGTCACGATCAGTATGTCATTATATGCCTGTGTTAAACACTGTTGGTGGGGTGGGCGTTGTATATCCCCCCCCCCCCCCCACAATCGCCGCTGACATGCTCCCAGGCCCGGCTTAGTTTTATTACACCTTTCAATTCTACCTTTTTATATAATATAATACATTGTACGATGAAGGATCTCACCCGCTAAGCACGAGAGGCATTGCCACAATCACAGCCTAAAGTTGGGCCAACGTCTGCGTATATGGCCCAGCATTAAAACAACTTTGGGCCAATATTTCGCTTCTGCTAATTACTGTAGATCTGGTAATTTTCGCGTGTTTATATTTTTTAATTTTGGAATTTTTCACGAATTTTAAAATTTGTGAATCTTAATTTTTCTTTAATAGCGCTATTATAATAATAATTTTTGTGAGATTCTTAAATTCACGAATGTGTCCTCCTTGCGAAATTCGTGAAAATTAAAACCTCGCGAATATTACCAGATCTACAGTATCTATGTGTCCCCTCAATTTCTAGCGCCTTTGTTCATCGCGTATCTTCCTATCTGGCTATTGCATAAGAATTTAGGCTCTAAAGAATAAGATTAATACCGTTTCCCAACTAATGAACATTTTAGCGTTGTTGCTTCATTCTTCAATGCATTTACACGATATTCTCTTGATTTTGTATGCTAATAAAGAGTGCTTATGACCAATAAAAATACAAATTACAAGTACATTGCTTAGAAAAGTATAAATTGAAGACGAGAATAAAAATATTACTGTAGAGCAGGGTGTAGGGTGTCTGTTGTGACTGCAAGCAAACCCCCCCCCCCCCCACCCCCACCTCAAGTCCCCGCCACATTGCAAGGCGTGGCAGGGGTGACACCTTTTACAACCAAGGGTGGTTGAACGACGCGATTAGTCTGCAACTAACTCATACCTTTAATAATGATTTATTCCAAGTTCACCTTTCACATGTGTGTGGTGTTTTTATTGGGCACTGAAAATGATATTAAATTATTAGGATGCATCAGAATCATAGAAGTGCATCGACGATATAGGCCTACAACAGCTAGATTTCATTTCTTGTTGACAATTTTAAAAGTGTAGGCCCCAGAAAATCATATTCCCACCAGCAAACACGCGACATTCACCCAATATTGTGTCAATGATGGACCACCGTCTACGGCGCTGGCCCAGCAAGTTGTACTGCAACTATTAGTTGCAGTACATGTATAACTAAATGACCGCTATGTACATATCAATTACGACGTCATTTAGTTGATAAATATTAATTATAAATCTAATATGTAATAAAAATAAATTAATTTGACTACACCCCAAAAAATAACAAACACTTGCTTGTAAGTATTGTTTTAATTAGTTAACTAAATAACGGCTATAACACTGTTATCTTAGGTAAAGTCTGAATGACGAACATGAATGATGCCGTCATTTAGTTTAATGTTCGCATTCAAATTAGTTAACTAAATGACGGATATAACTCATGCGGTCATTTAGATGCACATTAAGTAGCCTAAAGTCATTCACCTTAGGTAACTGAATGACGAACATGAATGATGGCGTCACTTAGTTTTAGCACCATGATTGTAACCGACCTTTGACCTGTGAGGACTACTCCATTATCAGGGTCCCCACAGAAAAAAAAATCATCTGGTTGTTCTCTCAAAAATCTTAACTTAGCGCGCGCGAGCAGCTTAACCCTTACACTGCTGCATAAAATTTGCAGCATGTGTGGTTGCCCACTGGGTAATATCTGGCACGTTTTTTCTTAAAAAAATAATCATAACAGATACTAAAAGCCAATAAATTACAAAATCAGTCACTGTCAGCTAGCCATCTTTAAAACGCAAATGGAAGGTTTTTTTTTTTTTTTTTTTAGAATTTTTTCGGTCGGGCAGCCGGCATTTCCGGCATTGTGGTGAATCCTACCATTATTACATTCTTGCCTTCATTGAGTTAAACTTTATCTTTTTAAGTTTGTGTAATATTGTTTGATTTGACACAGAATGACCCATGTATAGAATCTATATACTACTACCGGATTAGCCCCATTCACAGTCACCAAGCTATGGGAAATGGGGCTAAAGTTATAGCCCCACCTCCCATATAATTTAGTTATGTAAATGGGGCTTAAAATATCTAGCATTTAATTTTAAAAATGCTCAATTTGTCATTTACCCCAAAAAAATTCCAAGGCCCTGCTACTTATTCCCGGGCCACAAATGAAAACCCTTTACCCCATGGGGTCTTTTCCCCCCCAAGGCAAATCAATAATTAATTATTTTAAAGATCGTAAAAAATATTATAAATTAAAATTAAATATTATATAATGTTAGTTCCTATATACTACTACCGGATTAGCCCCATTCACAGTCACTAATATATGGGAAATGGGGCTAAAATTATAGCCCCACCTCTCATATATAAATGATGGCAAATGGGGCTATTCCGGTAGTAGTATACATATAGAATCTATATACTACTACCAGATTAGCCCCATTCACAGTCACTAAGCTATGGGAAATGGGGCTAAAACTATAGCCACACTTCCATTTCATAGCATAACTGAAGTGGGGCTAACATATGGGAGGTGGGGCTATTCCTAATCCTATAGCCCCAGGTCACTGGTGGGGCTAATCCGGTAGTATGCCAAAATTTTACGATAGTCACCGCGTGACTCGAAAATATTCCTTGCAAGATCGGTTGAGAATTGACTGAGAAATTGGCGAAAACATGTGATACAAGTCAATCTGACGGCGGGTATTACTTACTATAGTTGCAGTCGACTTTCACCAGCGTTGGGTGTTTTTCGCTGATTTCTCACCCAATTCTTGATCAATTTACATGAAAGTTTGCAAGCACTCTTTGAAACTAATCCGGCGCTCACCGAGAAAATTTCGTGAAATTTGAGTAAGTATTGCAAAAGTTAGACCATTTGACATGTAATAGAATTTCGAGATTAAAGCTGAATGAAATTAATGTGTTTATAGAGGAGCGTCATAATTCAAAATTACTACATGTCAAATGGTCTAACTTTTAAACTACATAGGGGTCTAAATCATAATATTTTTTCTTGAAATTTTCAGGGAAGTTGCCGTAAGACTAGAAAATAATGCTTGCTAAATTTCATGACAATCGGATGAAAATTACGTGAGTAATTGGCGAAAAGCATGCAACGCAAAAGTGACAAATTTTCAGTGACTTTTACTTTAAGTCACTCTAAGCCTAAGCCCTAAGGTTAGCCTAGGAAGTTAGCTGTTAAGGTTAGGGAGTAAGGGCTGAGGTAGCGCTGATCGGCCTTACGGAGCGAGTCGCCTGGGGCTGGTCCACGGCTAACGTTGTTAAGCCTAGGCTTACTGCCTTAGCCTTAGGCTTAGCCTCAGGCTTAGCCTTAGCTTAGGCTTAGTGACCTGCCGTCAGATTAACTTGTATCGCATGTTTTTCGCCGATTTCTCAGTCAATTCTCCACCGATTTTCATGAAATTTTGTATGAACTATTTGCGAGTCACTCGGCGACTACCGTGAAATTTTCATCGGAAAATATTGTATAGCTAAAAAGTTAGACCATCTGGCATGTAATGCAATTCAGGGCTGAAAACAAACTTCAATTTAACCAGTTTAATGGGTTTATAAAGGGACGTCGTAATTTCAAATTTACTAGACTACATGTCAAATGGTCTAACTTTTGAACTACATATTATTTTTTGATGAAAATTTCACGGTAGTTGCCGCGTTACTCTAAAATAGTCCTTGCAATATTTTATTAAAATCGGTTAAGAATTGACTGAGAAATCGGCGAAAAACATGCGAGACAAGTTACTCTGACGGCGGGTAGGCTAGACCCCTATAGCCTTACAGTCTGTCCGACGGTGGTAGATGGTCCAAAATAAAAGTTAGCTTTTTGGTATCCAGTCAATCAATTCTCAAGCGATTGTCACGAAATTTTGCAACCATTATTATTTAGTCATTTGGCAACAACCCTGAAAATTTAGAGAAATTCCATCTGAATCTAGTATTTAAAAAGTTAGACCATTTGACATGTAATGGGATTCTGAGAATAAACCGGATATAAAATTAATGGGTTTATACATGTTATAGAGAAGCGTCATAAATAGACATTTACTACATGTCAAATGGTCTAACTTTTGAACTATCCAATATTTTTTTACGAAATTTTCAGGATTGATGCCAAATGACTCGAAAATAGGGTTTACACAATTTCATGAAAATCGCTTGAAAATTGACTGACTGGATACCGAAAAGCTAACTTTCATTTTGGACCATCCTCCAGTCTCCACCCTCGGACAGACTATCTCACTCTCAGTGTCCCTAACGTTAGCCTAGGGTAGGCACTTGACAATAAAATATAATTTACTTTTTTCATTAACTCTGTTTGATTAATTTTATTCTACAGGGTCTTACGATTTTAAAAAGGTCTCATTTTTCAAAATCGGATAAGGAATAAAAAAGTTACGGCAACAAATGTATTTTGAAACAGCCTTTTTCTATGATAACATAGAGACACATTGAAATAAAATTGTGATTTTTTACAGTTTTTTATGGTCAGCACTGTACTGAAAAGCTGTAGCTGCTCAACAAAGGTTCAAATTTGGCACAGTGATAGCTATAAAAAACAGAAACAAAATGTTTTTAAATTTTTTTAAATATCTCAATTGGTTCTTGAGATATTGTCATTTTCGCCTATGCAAATTTGCCTTTTCACCGGTATTGTTAAGAACCGCAGAATTTTTGCAGAAAAAAGGCTCTTTTTTTAATAAAAATAAAAAAACATCACAACTTTTCTTAAAATTAACAATATTTTATCAAATTTAAATATATAATAACCTCACATTATTAGGTTCGGTAAATATTATGGAGCGTGATTGCACATTTAATTATTTTTTTCGGTGACCTTGACCTTCAATTACGTCATTGAAAGGTCAATGTAAAAAAAATGCCAATTTTCACTTCACGCCAATTTTTTGTGGTCTCGAAAAAAGTATCTGCTACCCCATTGATTTTCATAAAATTTTACAGGAATGTTCGAAAATATATACTTTAACTGTACCAATAGGTTATTTTATTGTACTACGTCCCAGAACAAAATATTTAGTTATAGAAGTACAAGCTAAGTTTCAGAAATCTGTACATTGGGCGATAATACAGGTTTTGCCGTTATTTCTCTTCCAGACCCTAGTTCTAAGTTTAAACCATCTTAAAAGTTATTTTTTTAAATAAATAGAACCCATTTTTATGCCTTCAGAGACCATAACATTTATAGCCTTTTTTCACATACATGTACAAAAAACGACCAAAAAAACGACGTCATAAATTTGTGTTTTTTAGACCCCTGTTTTATGTTTACACAAGTGCCTAGACCTATAAAAAAAAAATTCAGATTTGGCGTGAGTGATTGCTCACGCACACCATAACTCACGCAAGTGTAAAGTCAGGTGAGCAAAATACAGCTCACCTCAGATTTTTTTAATTGCAAAATTATAGTTTTTTTCAAAAGTCAGCTATTGCATTTAACTATGGTGAGCGATCACTCGCCTCAGTACTTTGAGGTGAGCTTTCTTTCACTCGCCACCAATTTTCAAATCTAAAGGCCTGCTATATAGAGTATATACTCTACTCACCGTCAAATTACCCAGGATCACATGATTTTCGGCGATTTCCCCGTTAATTCTGAACCGATTTTCTTGAAATTTTTCAAAGGCCATTTTCTATTCAAATCCTTACAGCGGTAAAAATTTCGCAAAATTATATTCAATATTTCAAAAGTTAGACCATTTGACATGTAATAAAATTCTAGAATTAGTTTGATGGGTTTATAGAGGGACGTCGTAATTTCAATTTATTACATGTCAAATGTCAGGGATAGTTTAATAAGACTATTACTATTAGGATTCTGTTGAAATATGATGATTGTTACAAAATTTCATGGAAATCGGTTGACAATTGACCGAGAAATCGACGAAAAACATGCGATCCTGGTTGATCACTTTTAATGTGACTTAAGTTTGGGTATAGGCGAATAGGCTAGGCCTAGCCCTAGGCAGGCTAGGCTAGGGCTAGGCTGAGCCTGGGAGGCTGGGGGCTGAGCCTGAGGCTGAGCCTGAGCCTGAGGCTGAGCAGCGCGGCAGCGGGCGAGCGGCAGATCGGCCCTCGCAGGCCCAAATGTATTAACTTTAGAACCAAAACATACTTTAACTAGAGTCTACTCCGCAGATTAACGAATATTTCAACATTGTTGTTCATTTTTGGTCTTTTAAAGACGATGAACTTGTTATAAATAAAGAACTTCACTTCAGTTTACTGTCACAGAAATTTAAACCGGAAGTTGGCAAAAAAAATATATGTCATAGGGATCCTGCATTATTTCAATTCAGTATTAGGCTACAAGAAAATAAAATTAATCCAGGCCACTGCACTGAATCCTGTCTTACCATACATACCATAGACTAAGTGGTATCTTACCCAGCAAACACAAAACATTTGTACAACGTCGTCCCAACGTCTTCGACGTTGTTCCAACATTGTACAAATGTTATACAAATGTTTTGTGTTTACACTACTGTAATTCAAACCATTAGGCATATTACGTGTTATTTATATTATAATAAGGCCAATTCAACAGTAAAATTGACTGTGACCCCAATTTTTTTAGAAAATTCAATGTTGCCGCCATATAATTTATCAGCAACCTTCACCATTATAAAATCCAAGATGGTGGACATACATATTTACTATTATCAGCAAGCCAAACATAGCATAATAACAAGTAGGGCCAAATAAAACTACTTCCAGAGTCATATTCATTTGATACATTTAGCTCTCATATAGTTAAAACACAATTGTATAAATTACAACAGTTATGATTCAAGATTGTTAACATGAAACTGGTCCTCATAATCATAATTTATCTCTTTGCGATCCATTTTTGCACCAATTTAAAGTAGGCCTATGTTTCTCTGTAGTAGCTATACTGGTGGTGGTATAGAGTAGAGTAGGCCTACATGTATAATAATGACTACTTGAAACAAGAATGGCTGCTATCAACTGGGAGCTATATTACCTCTGCCACAATTTATCAGCACATTATTTATAATACATGCACGTGGTACACACCATGCACCAAAGTCTACAGACTACAGTCGTTGTTTGTGAAATCATGCACAGATAACTGCAAGTGCAGCAGAGCTGGTGTTCGCTGCATATTGAAGTTGATGTAAATGCGAAGGGGTGTGTGTAAATAACGATGATAGCCTACATGAATTATTGTTATTTCAGTCAGACCATGATATATTTTCGACGTTACTTAACAAAAAGGCTTAAACATCAAAATGAGAATCGTTGGTGTCGAAATCCTAAAAAAATGCTTTGATTTTACATAAAAGACATTTTGATTGATACATAAGTTATTAAATGGAGGTCATCTTGTATTTTACACTATGACAGTCTTAGTTGTGGTTCCTATTAAATATGCACCAGTAATGTCCATTTTGAAATGCCAAATACGGCGACCCCATTGAGAATCGGCCGCTTTGTCTCTTAACTGATTTGAATTGAGCAGGTCAAAAACTATAAGTGTGCAAAATTGCATGCTTGTGGACAAATTAAATGTGCACAATTTAGTTGGCCAGTAATAAGAAAATCTGTGTTTTTGGGTGGCGGCCATTTTGAAATGTTAAATACGGCGACCCCATTGAGAATCGTATAAGCCTATAGAGAAATCATGCATATATCATTATCTTAATCATAGCATTATATAATTGGTCTGAAATATAAAAAAGCTACTGCATCAATAAACCTGTATATGAAGAGAAATATTTAAAGAACACCAACGTGCGTGCCACTTTTTATATGCTCTCATTTCCCTATCCAAAGGAATCTGTTTGGGGTCAGGGTAATTATCACAGTCCTATCAGCGTGTCTTATGTCAAGGAGAAAGAACTAAATTCGATAGATTCGTAGATTTGAATGTACGAGGCGCAGCGCCGAGTATATTTGGATCTAAGAATCTATTGTAATTGAGTTCTTTCTCCGACTTAAAATACACGAAATTGGCACATCTTAAGATTTGATACAAACAAAATTTAGAAAACAATTTATATTTAGCATGGTAAAAAGTGAAACATTAGCCATGCAGTTGTGCAGTGTCATGGTAAAACCTGTATATTTTGTCCGACCTAAAATAACAGTAGATTCGTAGATCCGAATCTACTGTTTTAACAATAGACCGAGGTCACCGGTGTATTTTAAAATAACAGAGCCACACGCAGTCGGTTGTAAAATACCGCCACGAGAGTGGGGTCTGCATAAACCGATGTCGGCCGGGTCTTGTCAACGGAGTGAATAGCTATCTACCTATATTGACATTACAAATTAAAATATATGCATTGTTACAGCAATATATAATGCACTATATAATAATGTGATCTAAACATACCGGTAGGCCAATCACATATTAATAATGTCATCATGGCTTGACACTAAATGGATAAATAAAAAAAGATAATTAATAGAACCCGTGCTATTAAGCATCATAATCAGCGTTGTTTGCTTGGTTATACATGTATTTTACATGTGATTCTGACTTGATATGTTTTAAAGAAATAATGACTAGTACTTAATAACATGTTCAGTCCCCGAAATCACAAAGGTTTGCTATTGTTAGTCACCCCCCTCCCAGCTCAGCTGTTGTTCTTACTGTAGCATGTGATGGCATAGCCAAAGAACAAAGAGGAAACAGCGGCGTATATGCAACAAGGCATTATAATGTCCTTATCTAAGCGATTAACCCTAGGCGACCAAGCGGAAGAAAATGTATGGCCAAAAGTGTTAATATATTACTTCAACGCATAAATGAGTGTACGGAACAAATAATGACATGCAAATATTATTTACAAATGTATTTAAGAGTATCATACAATTATTCCAACAATTATTAATTATTGTTTCATTGCAGTATATTTTTAAGAGTAAATGACATTTATACATATGATTTTACAGCTAATATATTCACATTCATAGTAGCATATTATACTGCCATCACAACAACATTAAATATATTTTTTACATTCACATAATATATAATACAAATATCACAATAGTATTGATAATCTATTCATGTACATTCAATTCACATTTATTAGGCTCTCATGTAAACATAGTTTTATAAAAGCAACATTACTTACACGTGACATAATGTGATTATCATAAAATTAGTAACAATGTTATGATAAATTAAAAAAATATATATACACTCGGATACCGAAAACAGGCGACCAGCACCCTTTAAATGTAACATATCCATAAAAAATATAGCATGGTAAAAGACCTATAGACGTACATACACATGCATACGCATGTATACATTATACATACAAACTATTATAATAAGTATCAATATCTACTTAAGTTGCTGTCTTCAATTATTTTTACTTGTATAAATAGTTGGTTACATTATGTAGCAAACGCCGGCCTTATATTAATGCAACAAAAATAAAAGCATAAAACCGTTTTTTTATTTTATCTTATATTTTATCTTTTTGATCATTATTAAACAGTCGTCAATAAATTAGAAATCAATAAATTAAACATCTTATTTTATTAATTATCAACTGTTACTTTTTATCCCTGTTACTTTTTGTTCTAGTGAAAACTGTTTCTTTCTGTCCGTTACTTTTTATCCCTGTTACATCGGTACAGGCACATATTTGGCATCTGTATATACTAGTCCAGGTACATAGGTTGCTGCATTGCTACCAAATTGCTACCAAATAAATCATTGAAAAACTTCTTAGTTGTCTATTAAAAGTATAAAATGACTCTGTTGATCTAATATCATAAGGTAAAGTGTTCCACAAATAAACAATTCTATTGGTAAAATATTGTTTGTATGTTTCAGTCGTAAAATTATGTGCCTGCATGTGTGTAGGGCCTAGGTGGAACACATGGAACACAGCCTTACATGAGGCACAACAGGTGTAACAATATTAGCTAAACCATCATAAAATGTAGGTACATACATAGATTTGAACAGCAGTTTTAAATCAAATAGTTCTCTGCGATAGTAGTAGTAGTAAATCATTGCTTCAGGGGTGTAGCCAGGATTTCTCAGAGGGGGGTTCAACCTCTCCAGCCTCAAAAAAGCTTGCGTGCCCGAAGGGGCAGTCATTTAGGGTGGTCTGGGGGCAGGAAATTTTGAAATATTATGTGTTTAATTGTGCATTATGGGGTCATTATTATTGGTTATTCATAACCAAAAAATGTCATTTTTACCAAGAAAAGAAACCATGCAAATTGAAAAAAAGTCATTTCAGGAGATGACAAACATTGCTCCAGCTATGTTTTTTTTCATCACGCTTAATAACTTTTTTGAAAATAGATCAAAAGTTTTTTTAATTTCGTCGCCCTGGTTACCTTTTTCAGAAATATGTTTAAAGTATTCATCCCTGCCACCCTATCTCATTAGATTTGTTTTCTTATCTAAAACATAGAAAATATTTATAGTTGCATAAATCTAATCATAGGCCTACACAAAATTCCCATATAACCATTTCCCGGCGTCTTGGGTGTAGTGTTGCAAAGCACCAGTCGAATTGCACTTTGATCAAGATAAAACTGTAACCAAATTTAGTTTGATGGGAATCGATTATCTAGGCGTATCTACATAACACATAAAAGTTCTACAAAAATTTACATGGGGGAACTTGATTGAAAAATAAAAAATGTATTTTTTATTGCAAAACCCTTTTTTCAAATCATTAAAATGTACTAATTGAATTGAATTAAAAAATAAAAAATGTATTTTTCATTGCAAAACCCTTTTTTCAAATCATTAAAATGTACTAATAGGCCTTCTGTACTAATGTATGCAATTAGCTAGGTAGGCTACTATTATGCCTACACGAGAGACGAGTACACTAGTTGGCAACCAGTCGTCCGGCCAGACCCCTTAACCCTTTAAACGCGGACCCCGAGTATACTCGGGGGCAAAAGATGTCTCCCTGTCGCGGACCCCGAGTATACTCGGGTGCAGAGTGTGTTTTTTCGTATTTTTGTCTGGAAAATCAATGTGGTCCGATAATCATGAGGGTAGCCTTGTTTTTGCTGATAATTTTTTTTTCTCTTTTGATTGTGCATGGATAGCATCCCATAATAATATCTGGGCCGATGTACAACTGTCATTCTTTTAAAGGATTCTTTTGGAACGAAAAATTCAAAATGGCCGCCGTAAAATCAATAAAATTATCATAACTTTCTCAATAATTGAGATATAGACTTGATTTTTTCACCAAACCTATATTTCTGTTATCAAAGAATACAATAAAACAAACCATACCTTCTTTTGGCATCATCATCATGCTTAAAATGCTATAATAATACTTATATGAGAGATATCGCAGCAGTGCGGATTGCATGGTTGTACACCTAATCATTACGCATTACCTATATAATCATTACGCATTTAGTACACATCACCCATAAACTGATAAACGTGACATGTTACATGACTTTGACATAACCTTCACGTTTATTTTGGGCGGCATCCATGCAGTAAAGCACAACCGCAACCCATGTCAACCTCCATACCCAATTATATATCAATCTTTTGCGATGGAAGCCCAAGCTGATGCTACACGCTGCTGCATAATTGTAATTTTGCTTGTTCAATTGAGCCTTGAAGAATGGGGGTGTAATGAGGGCAAACATGGGGGCATTACGCCTCCCAATATCAGCACTGCCCTAGATTTCCTAAAAATGTGTGCTGAAATGATACCCGACCAAGTATGTGTCACCATCAGTCCTTTCTAATGGATGACTGCACCACTGAACAGCTTGAAATTGCTAAAAAGTGCGTATTTTCAATATTTGACCTTGAAATGACCTTGATGTGACCTTGACATGACCTTGGTGTTAACTACCAGTAAAGCACAACTCGTTCTAATGTTATTATTTGCTCATAAGCTAAGATCCTGCTGGTGTCTTTATACAAGTCAGACATTACCTGATTACAAAATATTCTCATTTTTGCTCAACCCCCCCCCCCCCCGGAATTCAGCGGTGGGGATGCAAGTGTTCCCAGGAGTTCAGCGTTAAAAGGGTTAAATAACTGATGCGGTGGCGGATCGTGTGAAATACAGTAAGCAGCATGCCTCCGACAAAGGCTGATTAAGATCTTTGAAAGAAGTATTGATTATTAAAAAAATAAAACAACAACTTATTTAAAGACAGGACTTTTAAAGTCGACAGAAGACGTGAATATCAAACGTGGAGATCAATAAGTGAATATTTCTTTACGTCGCTTTCTGCACAATCATGGCAATATCGCGACAGAAGGAAGCCCGAAGCCGGGACTATGCCATACACTTAATTCGAATGACTTCAAGGGCTCTTTGTAGTGCACAGTACCATAGGCAGCACTGTATACACTCCAGGCCTTTGAACAGTTTGGAGCACTGTATATATGCACAACCACGATGACAAATAGGATAGAAATAGGGCAGAGGCACCGAAAGATAAAAAGGGCACAAACATATAAAATAAGAGGCGAGCGCCGGAGGCGTGAAGATTTTTTTTGCTAATAAAATACCAAATACACAATTTCTATCTATCCAAGGAATAACAAATGGGGAAATAACTCGCATTATCGCTAATCTAATTATTATATACAGAAAATTATATTTCTAGACTTTTAAAGGAGAATTTAAAAATTAAGGGAGGAGGAGGGTAAAGTGACCCCCCGCCACTGGATTCGCCCCTGCCAGTCGATACCAAGTAACAAGTAGTTTATTCTGATGGTCTTCTTTAGTAGAAGACAAGACAGAGTTGCCAGGAAGGCACATGACATAGTATATACAATTTTCACATTTTGCGATATTAAAATTTACATATTATTAATTTTACAAACATAGCCAGTTTTTTAAGGTTTTCACCCTTAGTTTGATAAAAAGAGTTCATATAGGTAAAAGGTTGAAGGTCTTCTGTAATATTTAGAATTAATAAAGTTTTTACGTTCTTCTTTGAAGGTAGGACAACAAAGTAAAAAATGAAATTCATCACCTATATCTATTTCACAAAATTGGCACATACGCATATCACGAAGGACTTGTGACCGAGCACCGGCCTCTATGGGTAAACGATGATTGCGACATCTAAACTTTGTGAAATATTTCCTCAGTAAGTCTGGTAATTCATTTAAATAATTTTCAAAGCCAAACGATGTTTTAATAATACGATAAATTGTGCATTTTCCTCCTTGTGATATAGTTTCGTGCCATTTTTGTATAAACTGATCTGTTAATCTTATCTTTACTGACTGCTTAAATACTTCGATAGAACAAGGTAATGATTGATTCAACCATAATCCAGAAAATCCGCAATTATTCAAAGTTGTCTTTACAGTTTCAATCCATTCATATTTAAATATATCTTTTTTATCTAGTGTATATAACAATGAGTAGATTGTATTAGATATCTTGTGTTTGTGTCCAGAACATAATCGTGCCCATACGTGATTTAATATCGATATCTAAGGGAGTTGCACCCAATTCCCCATAAACCATCATAGAGGAAGTGAACTTATTTACAGTATAAAATTCCCAAAGTTAAAAATATGGTGTCTTCTCAGTATTCCTCTGGAAAAAATTAGAATTTTGGTTTTATTGACATTTATGTGCAGGTCAAAAGTATCACAATATTTTTTCATTTCATCCAATGATGCTTGTAGGTCTTTAGGGTTTTCAGCTAGTATTACTGTATCGTCAGCGTACAAAAGTATATAGAGTTTAAAATATGTTACAAATTCTTCATAAAGATGCTCTCTTTGCATGTTTTCTATGTATTTTAGTCCGTTGCATTTACGCGATATGAACGACTTTAGGTCGTGTAGATAAATGGAGAACAAAAGAGAAGACAGATTTTCTCCCTGTCGTACACCGATGTTACAGGTGAAAAAATCTGACTGCGCCTCTGCTGTTAATGCTACGCCAGATTTTGCTTTTTCATACATGTTTTTTATGACATCAAATAATTTTCCTGAAATTCCAGAGGCTAGCATCTTTGACCACAACGTCGATCTATTTATAGTGTCAAACGCTTTTTTATAATCAACGAAACAGCAGTATAATCGCTTTCGCTTACCAAGGTACAAATCAGCTAGTGATTTTAGAACAAATAGGTGATCAATTGTTGAAAAATCCGATTTAAAGCCTGCTTGTTCGGCTTGTACAATATTGTTATTTTCAATGAAAAATGTTAATCTTCTGTTCAAACAACTTGTGAAAAGTTTACCAAAACAACTAAGTAGTGAAATTCTTCTGTAGTTGTTGGGGTCGCTAGGGTCACCTTTGTTTTTGTAAATAGGCCGAATTACGCTTGAACACCAATCGTCAGGCATGTGACCTGATACTAAAATCAAGTTAAATATTCTTGTGTAGTATGGAGCGAATTCGTGGCGTGAATGTTTAAAAAATTCGTTTATTATTTGATCTGAGCCCCCCGATTTATTGTCTTTTAGTTTTACTAAAGCTTCCGTTATTTCCTGGGGTGTAAAGGGTCTGTTTAGTATTTCATCAGGGGGTATATTGCTGAGCTCACCGTTCGTGTCACTTACAACACCACGTTTATTCCCAAGCGCGAGTTTCTCAAAATGTTCTTTAAATATATCTAAGGAGATGTTGGAATGAATTTCTGACGTTTAATAATTTAATAAAAAATTTAATAATTTTTCAATACTCTTTGGGATTTTCCGACTGCAGTAGGCGTAATTTGTGAATTATTTTCCGTTTATATTCCGTATAAGCTTTATGCACTATTTTTTTATACGTTGTGCTGGATTTTCTTACCAAATTCATATTTTCCACACTTGTTGTCGTCTATAATTATTTCTGCATTTGATCATAGTTTTTCTAGATTTTTCACAGCACTCATTATACCATGGTTTATGTGGTAGTAGTCTACGTCTGTTTTTTAAGTTTGTTTTATTCGCAAGATTTTCCCATACCCGAGTTATATGCAGCTTTCTTTAGTGCTTCACTAATGACATTTACAATATTATTAATATCATCACCTAACAGACTAGATTTTACTTCTGCTTGGTGTAAACTCTCTTCAATGTTGTTTTTAAAATTAGTTACATTTGCTTTATATATATCAATGAAGTTGGCATTCCATTTATATTTAATTCTTTCACCCATATTAGGTGTTTCACAATTGCTAACTTTATCATGTGCCAATATCTGCGGAATTGATCTAAAAGCAGCATAAATTGGGCAATGGATATCAGATAAAGTTCCGTCAAAATCTAAGATATCGAAGTCAGAAATGATTGCGCTGAGTTTTTCCGAAATAATAATATAGTCCACTGTACTTGAATTTTTACACGTTGGTTTGCCAATTTCATTATCTGCACCATATCTACCATTCAACATATGTAAATTGAGGCTACGCCTCATATCTATTGGCCTTCTACCCATTTGATTTATAATTTTGTCTGAATTTGATCTTAATCTTCCACTTTGACAAGTGGTACAACTGGCATCATCATTATCCAGCATTACATGTCCATCTTCATACTTAGTGTTAATCGATTCCATTCGATTCCATTCGATCTGATAATACACCTGTTCTTGCATTAAAATCGCCTAAGAAGCAAATTCCAGCGTTTGAATTTTGGGAGATAATATCAACAATAGTGTTTTCAATTTGGTCAAATATTGAGATGTCAGCATATGGTGAATTTTCCAATGAGCCATCGGGGCCGGCCAGGTGGAGATCAGATGTCAATGAGTTATATCTCTGAGATGATACTATAAAATATATATATAGATGTGGGTTTGCATTTATATGAAGGGCCAATTTAATAAATATAGATGCAATGTCATTTTATAGTGAGCCAGGGGATGAACTTTGCAATCAACACTGCAAAAACATAAACAATTTCTCTTCTGAGGGTCAACTTCAAATCTTTTTAAACATGTTACCTCACTTGGGGTCCTTTTGGACTGTAAATAGGATGGACTACAACTAGAGTCTATTTAATGGACTGATGTAGGCCTACACTGATAGGCAGCCTTGTGTGCGCTAATAGACATCTAAAATGCAGAGACTTAGATCAGATGTAGCCATTATATGGCAAAATCAGATTATAGTACGCCTACAACTCACATTAGACCTGCGTTGCGTGTTTTTCGCTGATTTCTCAGTCAATTCTCAACACATGTTGTAAGCACTCTTACGACAACATCTCTGAAAATTTAGTTAAATTTGAGTGGGCCTCAAATGTGTCTAAACGCTAGACCAATTTTACATGTAGGCCTAGTGCCATTTCGAAATTAAATGGGTTTATAGAATTAGCAATTACATGTCAAATGTCACATCACTATTGCCTGCGAAATCAACGAAAAACATGCAACACAGAAGTGACAGAATAATGCCCATCAGACATTATAGTGTCCCCAAAAAAAGGGGGGGGGGGGTCGGTCGAACCCCTCAATCCCCCTTCCTGGCTACGCCCCTGTGCTTTGCGTCACTTTTCGGCTCTTTTTTGGTCTTTTAAATGACATTGTAATACAATAAAAACGTTGTAGTCAATTGATGAGATGAATGATGTACAGATGATGATGTGAAGGTGGGGGTGATAGGGCATGGTGGGAGTTTGAGAGTGTTTTCCTTCGCTCGCCTGATAAGGGGTTCTTGGCATGTCTGGGGGATCTACCCCCAGACATGCCCAGACGGCCGGAGACTTGGTTTCACTATGCAATTTAATGTTGAGACTCAGTGGCTCGGGTGGGATGGTCCCCAAAGTAACAATAGGAAGGGTAACTCCATTCATCCCCGTGAGAGACCTAATGTCAAACACTCTATTGCCGGTTATTTAAGGCTACCACGGCCTACACCAGCGGCTGCACTGATGCGAGTGCTGCATTGGCTAGGCTGTTGAGCGGGGGAGGCAAGGTACGCCACTGGCACTCCGCCCGAACATTATGGCCAGATACGAGGAGGCTGCAGCTGACCTTGGATGATTGCTGTAGACTAGTGCTTCCATACAATGCAGTACAGCATTCAACAGACGGAACAGATCCTTAATGACCCTCCCCGGATGGGGGCGGAAATTACTACAGCTAACAATCATCCCAGTACACCTTCTTTGTGATAACAAAGTGGTAAAATATCAAGTAACGAACAGCGTTCTTTGTAAGAAAAATCGGGATGATGCAAAGCAAATTTAGTGAAATTTCGCTGAATTTCTCAACAGCTTGCAGTTGTATTCTTCCATGTGGAGACCACACTAGGGAAGAATATTCTGCAATGCTCCTTACAAGTGTTTTATAAAGATAAATTAAAACAGAAGTAGGGGCATTATATCCCAATGAACGCCTAAGAATTCCGCTGACTTTTTAGAACTTACTTACAATATTGGCCATTTGACTTTTTTCTGATAAATCAATATCTATATAACTATATAAATTAATAGGACTTACACTACGTGTAAATGTCATAAGTTTGCATTTAATAGGGTTAAATCTTAATACCCAAAGTATACTCCATTCATAAAGATTATCAATGTCACTTTGCAAGTTTTCACAGTCCTTTCTATTTCTAACCTTTTTATAACATTCAGCATCATCGGCAAACATTTCAACAGTAGATGATTCAACACAGATTGGCATATCATTAATAAAAAACAAAAAGAGTAACGGACCTCATATAGATCCTTGAGGCATACCAGAAGTGACCTTGATAAAACCAGAGCTACAATTATCGAGTACAGCGCTTTGTCTTCTATTGTTTGAATAACCTGTAAACCAAGTTAATAACTGGCCTGAGAAAACTAACAATTCTAGTTTATGTAAAAGTACAGTATGACTGACAGAATCAAATGCTTTAGAAAAATTTAAGAATAACATATCAGTCTGTATAGAACTGTCAAAATTTTTACTGACCATGTCATAAACCTTCACAAGCTCTGTTGCACATGATTTACCACCTATAAAGCCGTGCTGCAATGGATTAATAATATTCTCAACAGATTTATAGACATTTTGATAAATACATCGTTCCATAACTTTGGATAATACAGACAGCAAATAAACTGGTCTATAGTTGGATACTTTAGATCTATCACCATTTTTAAAAACAGGAATAGTATTTGCCTCTTTCCACTGACTGGGGATAATAGAAGAAGCTAAGCTTCGGTTAGAAATACAGTTAACGATGGTGCCAACTCTTTTGCACACTCTTTAAGAATACGTGAAGATAAGTTATCTGGTCCACACGCCTTGCCTGCCTTTAAGGCAGAAATATCTTTAAAAACATCTTTAATTGTAAAATGTAGTGACTTAAAATACGGACTGAAAATATTTATTAATCATGTCTACTTTATCATGTAAATCACTGGAGGTACTCTCACCATCAGATACAAGCTGTGGTACTGATTTCACTTCTGTTTTACTGCGAAATAAACAATAAAACCGCTTGGGATTTTCACTGCCTTTTTTCACCTAAATCCCTTATAAATTTACTATATTTAGATTTAAAAGTTGTTTCTTTTTAAAGATAAACTTATCTTTGTGTTTAATAGGGCTTTTTGTTCGCTTCCAAGCAGTCACTTTACCATATGCCGAATTTACCCATCAAACCTACACTGCCCCCGTAGACACTGCTACTTCGCATGTTAAAATTTGCAGTTGGCTGACTTCATATGTCCCCCACTTCCAACATATAGTAATAAGCTTGTGATTGGCCGGCTGTCTTGCTGAAAGTATTCTGATAGACTGGCGACAATGTGTACACATCTCATTGAGCGGGAGGGGTTATTGTGACCGTACGCCTGTATGGTAAGCCGTCTGTCTTTTGAGATACACCTGCTGTCTATATGTCTGTCTGGACACCATACACAGTGCTCTGTGTACATCAAACCATAGAGCATTACCATTGTCTTTGATTTTGACACGAGGAATAGTTTGCTCCGTGGCATGCTCAACCTTCTGGAGCCATGTGGACCATGCATCATTTACATCTGATGCCGAGTATATAAAGCTGCATAAGTCATCTTCAATATTACATGTTCTAAATAAAATTCACGATTTCTTATTTCGGACATGCATGTAAAAATAAGAAATACGGGAATTTCGTCACTATATCTCGCTCAAATAGTAAATGAGCAACACAAAAATTACAAAACTTTTGCAGTTCTAGTCTATGAACATGTTTACATCATATGGTCATATTAAGAAGCCAAAATAAAATTATCAATTTTTTTAGGATTTTAGCCTGATTGTGTCGCTTTAAGTAGGAACTTTATTTATTAGAATGATTATGTCTGACTAACCAATCCATATGTGTACAAATTTGAAGAAATTTTATTAAGTTATGACAAATCTATCTGAAAATGCGCTTTAAAACGTAGCCTATGTCATGTTTTGAAGACACTTCCTTCGTGCTGTATTTGTATTTCTATACAGAAGTTATATATGCCCAGACAGTCCATAGAATAACATATAAACATATTTCATTTTGCAATTGAAACAAATACAAAAATGTAATACAAGGTTTCTCTTGCTACATGAGTACTGATGACCGATGATGTGTGTGTCGTGGCAATCGATAAGAAGGATCCTAGTGCAAAGCTTTTGTTCGACAGCTGACAGGGAGATCCCACCAAATGAATTTATTAGTGGTACACAGGGCAAGGAGTAAGGTATTAAAACACAATTAGATCTTGACAATAATGTCAGCAACAAGGAAAAGTAGGGAGAAGAAAACACCTTCAGTCCGGTAAATTTAACATAGTTAATTTTAAATCTCTGGGTTGTGGTTATAAATGTTTCGACTGCAATAACCAATTCTGGTAAGTTGCCTAAGGGAGCATCACTAAAAAGAACAGTGTTTAGAGTGGGGGTTAATTGAAGTTAAAACAGTTTAGCTGTAAGCTGCTCTTCTCTAGCAATGTGGTGCAGTGGACAGTCAAAAAAATAATGTTCAGGGGTTTCTATTACTTCACAGGGACAATTGGGACTATCAGCAACTTGATCTGATACAAGTGGTATAGCAGTTCACTGCACTGCATTCTAATTCTAGCTAATGTAATGTTAATTCGTCTGGAATACATGTAAAAATAAGATATTTTGTTGGATAAACTGCGATATAAATATGATTTAATGTTATTGAGATCATCTATATTTTTAATTGTCTCGTATGTGGAGTTCCAATTGTTAGTTAGGGATGGGGAAAACAAATTTCAAAAAGTTTTAGCTCGTGTGTGGAATTGACTGAGGTCTGACCTATTTCGCAATTGATAACGGTTCTGAGTTCTAAGCTGGACGGATGGGGGGAGATCCTGTTGTAAATAGTTAGGTGCATTACCATGGACGATGTCGGCAAATAAGATTAATTTTCTACGTTCAAGACGAGCCTGTAATGATTCCCAGCCTAGTTCTGAAAGAATTGTTGCATATGCAGTACCTTTTATGGCACCGGAAACAATTTTACCATCACGTTTTTGAATTCTTTCAGGACGTGTTTTGTCACCATCAGATATGCTATCAAAAGCCACATCGCTGTATTCAACAATTGGCCGAATATATTATATATATAAAATTTCTAGGGTTTTTCGGTTTAATTTAAAACGTAGCGCTTCAAGTTCACACAGTCTTTTATCAGCAAGAACATTTATGGCATCAACGTAATTATTCCAATTTTAGATCAAAAGAAAATGTTAGACCCAGATGCTTGTGAACACTGACAGACTCTAAATTAGCTCCAGAAAAAGATAACGGCATAGGAACTGCTGCGGTTGGTCGTAGAGAAAGTGGCATATCACAAGTTTTTTGAATACTGAAAGTTACAAGCCACTGTTTGGACCAGGTATCAATACGGACGAGATCTCTGTCCAGGACATCATTGTAAGTGTTGTGTAAATTTAAAACCATATAAAACAAACTATTGTCTGCAAATAAACTAATTTTACTTTCCAACACTTCTTTAATATCGTCTATAAATATAAGGAATAATAGGGGATAATAGGGAATAATAGAATAACATTTCATTCCGAAATGATTGAAATATCTATGTAATATCGACTACCGTGGAATATAATTTTCTAATCAGAAAAATACATGACAAAATATTTTCATATAACTTTTTTGTTTTAAAATTAAAACTAATATTAATTTATATCTATCCCAACATTAGTAGTAATAATAATATATGCAATCAATAATAAAGTGTTGGCCCAATAGTAAATATAAATTGTTTGCCATGTTATTGGTTTGCTCATACAAACCAGCTCGTACGGGACAAAGCGGATGTATAATTTGTCAACGACTTGCCAAGGTCCTAATTGCCAGGGTGTTGTCGTGCTTGTGTACTTGTCAGCAAAGTGAAGCACCCCTCTGCATGTGCTCTTACTGAACAGCCTAAGTGGCGAAGGGGATGCCTAATATAACTATGTCTTATACAGTGCTCCCCCGCTGTATTGCCCCTGGCTACTATTACTATTACTAAAATTTATATTGCGCCTAAACTCAAGTGATTCATAAGCGCATGCTCATTGCTGTTGAAAAATATTATTGAAGCTGTTTATATCCTTAGTTAAACAAGTATGTTTTGAGATGTTTCTTGAATGACGAAATAGTAGTGATATATCTGATATCGGCAGGCAAACAGTTCCATAGCTTTGGTGCAGCAGTGACAAAAGCACGATCGCCGGCTGCCGTTCTGGAAAGTGACTGCTTCAGCATAATTGCATTGCTTGTCGACCGTAGTTCACGTCACAAGGTGTGCTGCTCGACCAGTTCGCATATGTAGGTGGGAGCTTTGCCGTGAATTGCCAGGAATGTTAGTGTTAATTTTTTAAAAATAATCCGCTGAGGTACTTTAAACCAATGCAGATGCATCAAAACAGGTGATATGTGTTCCTGCCGTGGTGTACATGTGATGAGGCGTGCAGCAGCATTCTGTATACATTGTAGTCGTACAAGTTGTTGCTGAGGTAGACCTACATAGAGAGCATTGCAATAGTCCAATATCGACAGTACAAGCACCTGAACAAGGAGTTGTGTTGCAGTAAGGCTGAGACAACGCCTTACGAGGCAAATGCTCTTTAGCCAGTAATGGCAAGTCTGGCAGATTTTGGTCATATGATCATTAAGACACAATGTCTTGACGAGTATGACGCCGATGTTACGGGCTGATACTGTCCACTGTAAAAGTAATATAAACTTGGGTATCATCAGCATAGAGTTGATATCCAACTCCATGACGTCTACATATCTTTCCAATAGCCACAGTATATTGCGTAAACAGAAACGGCCCAAGAACGGATCCTCGAGGCACACCAAATCTGAGAGGCATGGATTTTTATGTAGAACCACTATAATGCCCACCCCGCCTTTTAACCAATTAAAGTGTTGAAACGGATTTCCGCCAATGTTAAATCCCGGGAACAATGCCAACCCTGCCATTTGCCATCCGCAAATGGCTTTGAAGTCCCAATGCTACTTTTGTCATATCTTTTCCCCCGATCGTATGGCCAACATGCCTAATTTATCAGACATCGTGAATGTTAATTAAACACTCTTGGTTGATCAACAATCGCCGCCTGTACCATGGTTCATTGCACACACACGGCAGTGGGTGCAGGCGCTCACACGTTTAATGTTAAATCCCGTGGCACAATGCCAACCCTGCCATTTGCCATACATGTTTAACTATAGGCCCACACTTGTAAGTGATAAGTTTATACCAGCAAAGAATAGCAGTTAGCCCAACGTTTATTTAATCGTCGGCATTCACTTTGATCAACCAATGAACCAAAGTCTGAGTGTCTGTTGTAGCATTCACTTATGTTGATACGAAACGATTCAAATTAAATTGTTTCTCATTGTGTCAGTAGGTCTATATAAATGTACAAATGAGTGATGAAGCGATTATCACTTTCCAGGTTCCAGTCCTCCTTTCCATCCAGACATCACAACAAGATGTAACTGGTAGGCTTAAAGGACTTACTAACATGAGATCCTAATGCTATTATCTTTCGAATGATAGGGTTCCTCCCAATAAAGCAATGATTACAATGAAATAATAACGCATCAGATATGAGATCCGTCGCTGGTACAATGTTCGCCCAGCGTTGCAAACACATACTAGTATAGGCTACCAATGATTGATAAAGCGATGATTACAATGAAATATTAACTCATCGGGGACTAGTTCCTTTGCTGGTACAATGTTGGTCCAGCGTTGTAGGCTAGACACTAGTTGGACGACAATGTTATTTTACGCAGAGATATAGGCCCAGTGCAGACGCTCGACGAAAACTAGCCTACCACTCTTTTGACTTGAACTTCACTCCGACTCACAACTCAAAACATAACATGAAGCAGCGTAGGTTACCAATTTCATCGGCTTCCCTGAGTGTGATGTACACTCGCATCACCTGCTGACATATATAACACTTGATGGTCTAACACGTGGTGTGAACGGAAAGTCACACTTTGAAACTTTGAAATGTTATCCAGCAGCACCTCCTATTTGGAGTATCAGGCTGGAGGGTGGAAAGGACTGGTGGATTTAGTCAACCAGTTGACTCTTGAACGCTGCCACAGTTTTTGATTCTATGGCAGCTGCCGGAAGAGAATTCCAATCAGGGGGGATAGTTCGATGCCAAAAAGAATTTTGTCCCAGTGTGGTGTTAGCTCTAAGATGTTTATAGGCCTGATTGTGCCCACCACGTGTTCTTCTGTCCGCTGGGATTAAACGGTCATTGATAGGAATTTCGACTAGCTCGTTTAAAATTTTGAACATGCTTATAAGTCTAGAATTTTTACGACTTGTTTTCAAGTCAGTCCAGCCCAGGTTCTGAATAAGAGATGTCACACTGGCTGTTTGTCTATAATTTTGGGTGACAAATCTTGCTGCTGATCTTTGAATTTTTTCTAATTTATCAATATCTTTTTGTCTAAAGGGGTCCCAAACTGCTGAAGAGCATTCTAAAGATGATCTGACCAGGGAGAAATAGGCAGTCTCCCTTAGTTTAGGGGGACATGCCTTCAGGTTCCTCCGAAGGAAGCCCAGAGTGGAATTTGCTTTACTTGTAATTTTGTTAATGTGGGCCTCCCATTCCAGGGTCTCGCTAAAGCAAACACCAAGATATGGTGTTGATGAAACGTTCGCTAGTGTTTCGCCTTTATGGGTGTACTCAAATTCGAGTTTTTTTTATTTTGGCCTGGACACCCTCAGGACCGAGCATTTCGAGGGGTTGAAACACATCCCCCATCGGTCTGCCCAGTCCTGTAACGCAAATAGGTCTCTCTGCAGCTGCTCTTGATCTGCTCGACATTTTATGGGGCGATACAGGAGGCAGTCATCTGCAAAGAGACGAACCTACGAAGAGACATTAATATAGGTCAAAAAGAGTAGGGGTCCGAGAACAGTACCCTGGGGCACACCGGACCTCACGCGAGTTGATTCTGAAGAGCTGCCATCAACTACTACTTTTTGGGTTCTATTGGTCAGAAAATTTTGAATCCAATTAAGAGTTTTTCCCCGAATTCCTTAGTGGCCAAGTTTGTGCAAGAGGCGTTGGTGGGGGGCAACGTCAAAGGCCTTACTAAAATCCAAGACAACGACATCTGTTTGTGAATCCAATTAAGAGTTTTTCCCCGAATACCATAGTGGCCAAGTTTGTGCAAGAGGCGTTGGTGGGGGACAACGTCAAAGGCCTTATTAAAATCCAAGACAACGACATCTGTTTGTGTCTTGCTGTCAAAATTTTGAATAAATTTTGTAATCAAAAGCTAGCTTTCGCATGAGTGTTTTTATCGAAAGCCATGCTGTACAGGTGTTAAAATTTTGTTTTCCGGAAAATGGGACATAATTTGCTTACAAATAATGTGTTTGAGTAATTTGGCACAAACACATGTGGGGGATATCGGCCTGTAGTTTGCCGGAGAGTGCCGATCCCCTTTTTTTAAGACAGGGGCAACATTAGCCTCTACCCAGTCATCTGGCAATTTGCCTGTCTGTAGAGATTGGTCAAAAATAATTTTAAGAAAGGGATATATTTCGTTGGCAGCATTCTTCAGAATCAAGTTTGGGAGCTCGTCCGGTCTGGATGCCTTTCCGCTGTTTAAACCCTCAAGTAATTTAGTTACACCTTGAACGGTAATTTCGAATTTAGGCATTTCAGTATTCGGTGGTCCTGGTAATTTAGGTATATTCTTGGTGTCTTCCGAGGTAAAAACTGAGCAAAATTGGTTGTTTATTATTTCGGCCTTATGTCTGCTATCTGAATGCAGCTGGCCGTTTTCCTTCAAGGGAGAGACACCATTTCCATCCTGACGTTTAGATTTATTATAACGCCAGAGTGGTTTTGAATTTTTTTGCTCTAAAGATTCAGAAAGTTTGTTTTTTAAAAAAGACCACCTGGCAGACCTGATGGCACGCTGGGTCTTCCGTTTACATAATTTATATTTTGCCCAAAGGTCAGCTTTATTCGTACGCTTGGCTTTGCTATATAGAGATGTTTTTTTCTGAATAGATGCAAGGAGTGATTTGGATAGCCAAGGTAGATTTTCCCGAGGGGAAGTCATTTTAGCTGGTATAAATTTGTCCAGGCATTGGTTTAGGATGTATTTAAGTTTCAACCCATTTTCATTAACAGAACGGCTGGGACTGTTTTCTGAAAATGAGGTCCAGCAGCTCCTAATTTGTTGCCTGATAGCTTCCCAATTAGCCTTTTTGAACTGACGCACTGGGCGGGGTTTTGTACGACGGTAGGGTGGGTCAATATCCAGTTCGGTCGCAACAGCACAGTGATCCGATATTCCAGGTACACTATGATAAGATTTTATCAAACCGGGTTTATTTGTGATCAGGAGGTCCAAAATATTTTCTTCTCTAGTTGGTTCTTTATGAATTTGGGCCAAGGCATGCGTATCTAGGCTTGACAAAAGCAGCTCGCATTGTGATTTGTTTGCTGCTTTAAGATTTACTACTCCATTGTCCCAGTCAATACCAGGCAGGTTGAAATCACCTCCCAGGACAATGGTCTGATTTGAATTTTTTGGCATGAGGTCTAAAGATTTCGCAAGTTCTTCTGAAGTACTAATTTTGGAGTCAGGAGGTCTATAAAAACACCCGAGGGTTAAGGATTTTGATGCCGATATCTGAACGTTAGCCCATAAAATTTCACAGTTGGTTTCTAAATCAGGGAAAGGGGTCATGTCATAATGTTTTCTGACAGCAATAAAGACTCCTCCTCCTCGGGCTTTCGAATTTCGATTTTAACGCAAAACTGGGTATACAGGAGGGAAAATTTCACTGGTAGTGGTATCCTTGTCCAGCCAAGATTCAGTGCCGAGGATACAAACAGGTTGGTAGTAATTTAGAGATGCTAAAAAAATTGCTACTTTCCACTTTAGGCTCCTGCAATTTATTAATAAAGTACGCTAGTTTCTTTGACGGTTTTTAGGCCTAAAGGGGGGAATTGGACTACTGTGCTGTGTGGGAGCGAAATCTGAATTCGGTGAATTGACGTTCTCGGAGCCACTAAAATTTAGATTGTCAAAATTATTAACGTTAGTGGTTTCAATTTCAAACGAATGGAATAAATTTCGATCAAAATTTGGATGATTGCATCGACAGCATATCCGCGAGACTTTGTTGTGGAATATGCCAGGAAGGTGAAAGATCCCATGTCGACGCAATCTTTGTGAAACCACATATCACAACTATCACAGCAAATTCCACGCTGCTCCCATGTGACCGGGTCTTCGCAATAGCCACATGGGAAGATCGATGACAAATTTAGGCTTCCAGACATGGGAGGACCTGGATTAACTTCAACCTGGCCAGAAAGTAAAATTAAAAATAAGGCTGAACCAAAATCTAATTTAGGTGGGCTGGGCTGACTTGATCCAAGACTAGGACATAGCCTGAAAATAGGTTTTACCCCACGAAAAATGCGAGAATTGAGAAAAACATGAACATGTATTGCATGAACATGTATTGCTTTTAAACACACTGGCGTGTGGTGTATTGATGCAGACACCTTTGTGTGACTTTTGCTGCGGAGACACTCTCTGCGCATACCCACACATTCACGCAAATTTTTAACTTGTCAGGGATGCCTAATATTTGGGGATGCTTAATATTCGTTGACACGGGCCTCTCTGTGACACCCGTGTGTGTAGAACGAGGTTCAAAGAGGCGCTGCTGGATTAAGATACTCACATCATCACAAATGGCCAAAATGGCCGAAATATTTCTTGGGAGGTGTTTTATAATGCTCTCACATGATAAATAACTGAAATAATGTTTCAAAATCAGCTGAGTGATGAATTCATAAATGGTCATTAGACCCCTATATAAGTTATGTTAGGGATTGTAAACACAACTAAATTGTTTTTCGAGGCCATTAATAGGGGTTAAATCGATCACGAGTCGCCGGTGGAACTCTACCTTACGTTTCGGATATGGGATAACCTTGGGGGGGGGGGGGGCGTTGGGGATAACACGATGTGGAGGGTGGCGTTTGCTATAATAGGCTAAATCAGATAATGCATGCTCCCGTAGTTATTAGCCTGCATGCACTCGGCATTTTCCGCCAGTATGCTCGGTTTTCCCCGATTGTCAATAAGCCGACGGCCAGGACATGGATGACTGGCTGTCACACTGAAGCTGACAGATGTAAAAGGATGTTTTGGCGGTTATCTGCCCACGCGACCTCTCTGGATATATGACATGACTGTGGAATAGAAATGAGTATCTAGTGGAAGTATATTGAGCAGCAATGCCGGGAATAGTGGTTTTTAAGAGACGGTGGAGCGTTGGATCTGATGATCTGGTGGTGCCAGCGCTGTTTCTGGTTGTGCTTCATCTGGTCTGGTAAGCTTGGCAGTGCGTGAAGCAGGCTGTTGCCCACTGACATGACTCAGGGCGGCCAAGCCGCTGTCACCAAGCAGCATTGTTGACTTGTCTCACTCTGTGTCTGTCTCAGTCTATGCCGGGCAGCGCTATTATAAAAGCCTAGGCCTACAATTTTAATAGATGTAGAAAAATGCCCATCATTCCATCAAGTACTTTTTGCCATTTTGGGTTTTTCACGTTCAAGTTGAATGTCCTTGATTTTTTTCATTAGACTTTAGAGTTTAGACAGTTAGACTATATTTGAACTTGAAGCTGACATTCTCATTCAGTCATCATTGCTGCCATCAGGCCATTGCCATGTCATCATGGTCATGGCATTGCTTTTGCCATTGCTGACATTGACAGTAGGCTAAGATGACCCTCTAAGACCTAGACTATATTCTATTAGATTTTTGCCAATTTTGAACAAAAAAAAAATATTATTTCAGGATTTAAAAAATCCATTCAGGGTCTATCATGTCTATTCAGCTATGTTTTTTTGCTTGTTTTTTAGTCACCCTTATTCACATTAACTTTTTTAAAATAGACTACGTCAAAAGTTTTTTATTACACCCTCATTAACTTGTCCAGAAATCTTAATTTTTTTCCGCAATCCTTCATTATCATGATTAGACCCTATATTTTACATTTTTTCTCCTCAAAACCAGAGAAAAAAACATAGTGGCCTAAGAGGCTAAGTGTGACAAAATTTGTGAATTGCAGCTTCAAATCAATTGCTACACTATAAAACATGTAATGATCAGGCCTATGGTCTTGGACAATAATTTGCAATTGTAGTAGGCCTAGTGACATTTATACCATGTTACACAATTTTCATAATTCGCTAAAAATCATTCAATTAAATTGTTGTTTTGGAATGAGAGTAAACCACACACTTCAGTTGAAATAAACTGTGTGTCTCCTGTAGGCCTACATTGAAAGAGTTTTAAGTCTGTAAACTAGGAAAATAAACCGTGAAATATTATTTGCATACCCCAAACCGCCAATTTTTCCCGGTTTACAGTAACATGAGTAGGGCCTATGGGAGAACTAAATTTACCCTAGTGTAGGGCCACTATGTTTTTTTCTCTGTTTTAGATGAGCGCATGCATTAGATTTAGGCTGCGCATTTTTGCCGATATCCGAAACAAAACAGTCAATTTCGGGAGGTAATTTAATACATTTTGAAAACAACTTGTTTATCTCGCGAGATAAAAAATATTTTTACAGCTATGTTTTTTTTGCTTGTTTTTTTCGTCTCCCTCTTTAACTTTTTTAAATAGGTCAAAAGTTTTTTAGCTTTTCTAGAAATTTTTTCCAATGTTTTTTTTATTTCGTCTTTTCCAAAAATAGGTTCAATGTTTTTTTTTTCAAAAATAATTTTTTTCCCGCCCTCCCTCATTAGATTTTGCATTACTTCTGATCTAAAATAGAGAAAATAAACATAGTGGCCTAGAGGTCTAGTCTATGTGTCTAGACATAGGCATACATGTAGGCCCTAAATATACTTCTAATGTAGTGTGTAACATGGTCTATAGTAAAGATTAGAATCTAGTAACCTCAGTGGTAACTGAGTAACCTCAGTGGCAGTTTCACAAGAAGGGTATACTGGTAGGCCTACAATTTTATTGCTTACGATATGGTGTACATGTCTGTTGGGCTTTCATGATGATGCATGTGTGAAAATCATCATTATTTAAAATTTTGTGAGAAAATATAGGTTCTACAAAAAAGTGGTGGTATCCTGTTCTGTAATTTTAAAGAAATGATTATTTATTTAAAGCAAAATATTATATAAATTATTTGCATTTGAAATAATAATTTTTGCACTGCAATTCCTGGCTTATTGCTTGGAATTAATGGTGGCCCAGTAGCCCTTTGTGAATTGTCTCTCTGATATTTCGAGGGGGGGTGGTGGTTACCAGAACACCAGTCTTTAGTATCATGAATATAAGAAAAACAAACTTCGACAGAGCTCTCCTAAATCCTTGGCGATTTAAGCTTACAGTGGCATATATATACAGTGAAAAAAATATATTTAGCTTGTTATTGACCATGTTAAAAAAACATATTTTTTATTAGTTGTTTGTGACTTGATATGTACACTGTACAGGTATAAGGCACTAATCATTTTGCAGTTGTGTAGTGATTTTGATCAGAATCAAGTCTACCAAAAATATTTGAGGGCTACCAGATTTCAGGTGAGATAGGCCTCCTGTTTGCTCCCCTGAACATGATTTGAGTCTATGATAGGATGTCACTAGATGGCAGAGAGAAAATTGTTTGAAAATTATTGATTAGCAGTTTTCTCTTCCAAGTACGGTACCTTGTTAGACAGCATCCTGATCATTGATCAATGCGTAAATGTTTTGCGGATCAATTACAAATTTGATCAATTAGCAAATGGGCAGAACTTGTCCCTGGATGGTAAGGTTATTGCTGAAGCCATTCTTAAAAAAAGGTATTCGCGCCTAAAATTTCTTTGGACACAGACTAAATTTTAAAATCTATATTCGAAGAGGCTTTTGGCTTCATCTCTTTTTCAGTGTTCTTTTGAATAAAGCCTGCTCTGCATGGTTTGGATGTCTTCAGAAACTTTACCAGCAAAAATTACAAATTTTCATGTCGGATGATTTAACCCACATGTATATTACATTCAGATCATTCCTGAATGTTAATTTTTTCAGCACTTTTTTGTATTTTTACTAGTAGTAGTAATTAGGCTAAGCCTCTACATCCAGGGTTGGCAAAAACCCGGGTAATATTAATATTCCCCGGCCCACCCGGGCAATAATGGGCAATATGGATAAATACGGGTTTTAATGGGCAATAATGTGCAATATTGGACAGCTGCCTATATTCTCCATTTCATACATTTTTTTAATTCAGATCCCCTGATCCCTATGTTTGCTTTATTTAAATTAAAAATAATTATTTAATATCAATCACGATGTCATTTTATTTGTATTATATATATATAATTGATATAAACTGTTGGTGGGAATATAAGTGGTTAATTATGGCGTAAATTACCTCAACAACATGTTGCTGTCATGTGTACACACACTGCAGCTGATGAACCCTTTGAGGCTGGTATTCTCTGTTTTATATCTAATATAATTTCTTATCTAATTTAATTTCTTATCAAATATAATTTATTATTAGATAAAGAAATAGGCCCACACTGCCGCTAATAACGGATCATGTCAAATTCAATTTTGAGAAAATCATTATTTGTTGTAAACTGGGAAAGGAGGAACACAACGACAGGCTTTTATATAATATAAATACGAACCCTAGACCACAAACGCTAATTTCCGTGTCACATGTCGCCTTCTGAGATCAAAGCTGCATGGTCATCGTGGACAATGGTTTATTTTCCTTACAAACACGATACATTAAATCAACATCGACTTAACGTTGTTCCAAAGTCTGCGATGCTGGCAGGACAATTAAACAGCATTAAGTCAAAAGTGCACAGTGGGTATTCGCCCAATGCCGGCCGAAATAGGTGTTTTTCAGGCGTGCTGCAATCACACCTCTTGTCAATGGAAAGTTTAACGTCTGGAGACGTCTACACATTACGTAACCATAAGCTGCGAAGATGATGTCTCTCTGATTGCGTGACCTAGTGCAGTACATCGCTGACTGTTTTTTTCTTGTCTAAATAATATCCGTTTGGGTTTTTTAAATATTTATTTGGAAGTTTCACTAAAAGGCACTGTAAATCGATACCAAATATTTAAATTCAGCACTAAAACTAGCGAATTACACATTTAGAACCCAAATGATTTCATGGTACGAGCAGTCGTGCATGGCACGCATTGTATTCAGTGCCCAAGGGACTATTTAATGTTGAGATTATCTATGAAAAACACATTTAGTACATTCGACTAGCCCTCCCTTATAACAAGTAGAATAATATCATTAATCACCTTTTTTACGATAGATTTGTACATTTCACTGAAAGGCACGGTAGATCGATACCAAAAATTTTAATATAGCACATTTAGAACACAAATGGTGTAAAGTGTTACGAAATGAAATGAACAATGAAATGAGTATTATAAGTTATGAATATTTATAGATAAATGTTTGCTTATACTAAATAAAATGAACAATGAAATGAGAATAATAAGTTATAAATATTTATAAATAAAGTTTGCTTATGATAAAAAATATAAAATGAATGTTTTGTTTTTAGTTATTTCTTCCTCATTTAAATATTTACACTTTATTGCCCAATTTGACTGCCACACTTAGTCATTTATTTTTCATTTATCACTTTTTTTTTACAATTGGCTAATATTATTGCCTATTATTGTTTGCTTTGACAATATTATTTTAACTTTTCATTTTGTGATATTCTAGTATTTTTTTATTATTGCCCATTTTTGCCCACTTTGGCTAAAAAAGCATTATTGCCCAGCCCGGGTTTTCCCGGGTTTTTCCGTGGTGGGAAAACCCGGGCCGGGCAATATTGCCAACCCTGTCTACATCAGAAATAAATACACAGCCACCTCATCAGGAAACTTTGCAGTATATTAATTATATCCCTGGCGACCAACTTTCAAGCATGGTGGCTGCTGTTTTATTATTTAAAATTATAATTACCATGTATCAGTATTTTATGTCCCATGTATGGTTTGCTGAATGAATCAAATCAAATACTGTAAGTCTGTAGTATGGTACATGTAGTATGAACATGTGCATGTATATAAAAGCTTGGAAATCTTCCTTTGTACCCGGTATTTCAATTTATCAACTTGAAGACAAAGTTTAGCATAGAGCTCTGTATCATAATATCATTGTAAGCATCCATTGACATTAACGTCCGACCGGCCGCCCTAGGCAGGTTAAAAAGGCCCAGGTCGGATAAACTGTCGACCCATCAGCCGTCCGGTGGTCGGGTAAAGTTTTCATAGTTTTAGCTCTACGTACCACTCCCAGATCCAGTTAAAAGTCACCAGGGCAGACAAAAATCGCAATTTACCTGCCCTGTTGTCTAGTATAAAAAATTAATCAGACATGTTGTAGTATCTTTATTCATCGCACAATCACACAACACAAAATGTTTTGATCAATGAAAACCACAAGCACATCATGATCATGATGATAGCATGCACCTCTTACATACTGTATGTAGTTGTTATTGGTGTTTCATTTCATACATGTACATATATATGTTAAAGGTATGGGCAACTGTCAAAATTCGCAGGACAAGGGGCCCCCACAATGCAATAGTGCCCGTGGGTAGGTCAAGGCCCTATTCCATAATAATACTAAATATGTGTTTTTATACCCAAAGCCTCATTAAGAGCAAGTTCTCAAATCACCGCAAGCTCATATACTTGAGCAACATCTATGAGTTAATAATGCAAAGCCCTTAGCCGTTGCCCCTACTTGGTCGTTGGCTTGCAAACAAACTGACTGTATTACTGCGGGGATGTGGAAACGGCCTGACCCCAAGCTTGTATTAACACCCAGTAAACACAAAACATTTGTATGACTTTATGCGATGTTGGACCAACGTCGAAAACGTTGGGCCGACGTTGTATAAATGTTATGCAAATTTGTCTTGTGTTTGCTCGACGGGAGGACTTTCACTCAAACATTGTTGGACCAGCATCGCAGATGTTGGCCTAACATTTAAACAGCATTGGATCAATGTCTCGTTTGAGTAGTATCTTGTAATCAGTTCAGTGGCTATATTAATGCTGTCAATCTGTACTCAATAGGCTACTGTTGGCCTACACTTGACCGTCCCAGGCATGCGCATTTTGCAGTTGGATGATTCTTTAATTGTTATAAATTACCGTTCTCTAAATGTTAGCATACTCTGATGTTGAACCAATGCTTGCAACCATGGTGCATGGTAACAGCAACAATTATATATAGATGCTGGTGATGTTAATTAGGACTGCAGTGATGAGTGCATCCCTCGGCCTAGATCTCCCTCTCAGAATAAACATTTCCCTGGGGACACAACCAAGCCATGCGTCTATGCCACTGCTTACATGATGGAAATTTGCATAATTTTGTTTCACCCTCGTGGGATGATCCCCATCACGTCATCTCTGAGACTAACCGACAACGACAGTCTTCTCCTTTACATTATATCATTTATAATTTATACATGTCATTATTTTGAAACACAGTGTTGAACATGTTAAAGGGACCAGGAATTGTATTGTTACAATTTTTTCCCTGTGTTTATAAAATGTAAAATTATACACGTATAATTTGAATTTAGCCCGCTCGTACAATATGCGGCATTGTTGTATGACGTATGAAAGCCTATGTAACTGCATGGCGTCAGTCTGTTATTTTACGTGACTCTTTTACAATATTTAGGTTATTTAGTATATATTTTCATGGTAGGCCTACATGTACTGGTATATGTACATGTATGTGGTTTACACCCTTGTGCAAGCCACGTGCAAATCTCTTTATTTTCGCACACTTAGAACGCTGGCGTTACAAATCAGTATCTAGTAAATTGTTAAATAATTTATAAATCTGTTTATGAATATCTGGTGTATGTATTCATGGTATTGTACCATGTTTATTTACGTTTTTTATCTTTCATGCATTCCAATTCATTTTTAAAACATGTTTACCACGCTTTTTGTATCCAATGTTATTGGTGATAGTCATGGCTTGTGAACAGCAATGAGAATGGTAATTTTAACGTCGATACACATGATACAACATCACTTTTGCGACTAGTATCAATGAGAGGTTTTGAGGCAATACGCCGCACTTAAAACATTTTGCTCCACATAATTCACGTCACGTTTTTTGAAGTTTATTAGGCCTAAGCACGATATCTTCGGATATATGAGCAATTTCACAGAAACTTTATAAATCATCTTTTTTCGCCACAAGTTTATCTTGGTCACACTTGCATTATCACCTTAATTTGTTGAGCAATATGAATCAGTGCTGTTTGTAGATCGTTTATCCTAATCTCATTTTAAGTAGAATTCGAAAGGTTAAACATGTTAAAGAGCTGCATTCATATATACTAAAACCGATCTTATGTTATTTCTTGGATTAGGTGTTCGTTTATAATGGTCTGTGTGGGCCTACATTGTACGTAAACACCCACACCGATTATAGCAAAAAGAGGCATTTTACCCTGTTCGTATTCGTATGATGAATGCAGCGTCGCAGACTGTGGGCCAAAATTGCCCCAGCATTGGGTCAATGTCTTGTGTTTGCTGGGCTTGGTCTGCCCAACCCGCTTCGCCGCAGACACTCACACCACAATAACATTTGCCTTTTAAACAGTCAAAGCGGGTTTTGCCGCGTCGTATTCGGATTGTGATATGCGTTTGATATCGTGATCACTTTTCTGTGTACTTTTGTACAGTGTATGCTGATGACTTGCGAGTTGCGATCATTGGAAATGCCACCCTCTCGGAGCCCGACGATTATTAAAATATTTAACACGAATAACATTTTTTCCGGAATTAACTCATGGGGGCAACTCCATCAAATATATAACTTTTACAAAAAAAAAAAAATCTCATAAAATCATAAAGGTAACCACTGCATATGGCAGGTATTTGATCAAATTTAGTTAAACTCAAAACACTTTTTGTAATTTTTACATTTTTCACGTCGGCATGGCTCATTGAACGGACATGATATTAAAGAAGAAAAATTATTGAAAAAATGGTAAAAATTGAAAAACCAGAATTCTGTGCCACTTAAACCTTAAAATTGCCTAGCTTTGAGATTTGTATGCAGTTAAGTAGTTATATTTTGTAATATTACTTTAACAAATTTGAAAAATAAAAATTCTATTATTGAAAAATAATTATGCTTGTGTACGTCCGAAACCCAAAATATACCAATTGTTCTTTTACTATTAAGTGAAAGCGAGAAAAAAAACTTTACTTATTGTATAAAATTAACTATATCCCATGATTAGTTTTCAGTATATTTTAGGTTTCTCACTGGGCTGCTTTTTCAGAAATAACGGTTTCGAACGTACAAAGTTTCGGACGTACAAGATAATGTACGTCCGAAACCACAAAGAGGAACCCTTACAACTAAAATAGGAACACCTATATTTTAACAATATAATATTTTTGATGTCGAAAAACAGGCTTATGTTCATTTAGTTGCTTTAATATGATATCAACATCTTTTTTATTATTATTTCCCTTGAATTGTTATTTAATTAGGTTTTTAAATATATTATGGTCGGGATGTACATCCGAATCCAAAAAGTATAAGCTTTAGCGAATTTGCATTAATCCACGGTCCGAGACAGAAATAGACATAATGATCTATTTAAAGCTAAGTTATCTTCTGTTTTGATAAATACTAGTTTCTAGACGGATGCAGTTTCAGATACCCGGATTACACATTACATGTTATGGTGTTTTCCCTGTGAAGATTTTGTTACATGAATATGGGTCATCATGTATGAAAAAGAATTTGATTTAGGTCTTGCCTTTTTCAAATTTGAGAAATATAATTGTGAAATGTTATAGAATATATCTCAGTCTCCAGTTATGTCAAGATACATACACAATATTGTATATTTTATACATGGAATTCAGACAAACACTGTCTTTTGAACAGTTGAAACAAGCACTTCTAGCACATTTTATGTAGTTTATGTAGTTTCAAATTTCTATTGCTGTGAGTCATCATTATGAAAAGTGAGAGTCATACATTTATTTATATTGCAAGAAAAAAAAAAAAATTGACCATTTAGCTCAATTATTAATAATTTTCTTTACATGGGTGTCATTATCACTATCAAATTAGGTGTACGTCCGAAACCATACAAGCAGAGCTTTCCAAAAGGTTTATGCATTTCATAGAATCTATAAATCACCAGAGTACTTTTTTAAAGCTTTATCATGCATGTGGTAGACTCAAAATTAAATATAGATACAGAGTGATACCATAACTGCTACATTGAAGTATTGAATTCAGACGCGTACGTCCGAAACCGAAAAATGTACGTCAGAAACCAAACTTCAAATTATTTTTTCACAATGGAAGAAACATTAAAAAATTCAAATTTGTGAAGGACCCTTCACACATACGTCTTTTCTTCAAAAATATACAGAAAATATCCCCATTCCACACCACACATCACAGAAATTTTATGAGATATCATGCATGTTTGCAAAATGACCATTTTCTTGAGTACGTCCGAAACCGACATATTTTACTAATTTTTCTTCCAAACTACAAAAAATAACAAAATTTTCAATAGTGATACTTGTAAACAAGACAAGACTACTGAAACATCACTTTTACTATATTATATATTAATAAATTTATGACTAAATATAGCACAGAACTGTCTGAAGTGTACGTCCGAAACCGTGGAATTGCCCATGGCTATTCTGGTTGTAATTCCATTGTATTCAATCAATGCTGAAATTAAATTATGCACTTCCTCAAGTTACTGGGTTCGCCAAATAAATGCAAAATTATCACTGTGCACATGGACAATTTAGTATTATCATGATAAGAAGACGTAATTTAAAACACCAACGCGAATGCAAGAGCGAATATAGGGCCTACATGTGACGACGGCACGCGAACAGGTGCAAAATTCGACGTTTATTTTCCTGCATTTCTCATAGGCTAAAACCGGTGTGACGCGTGAAAAGATCTAACAGTTTTGAAACGTTCCGCGTTGCCCTTTGATCGCGCCCGCCTTTGTGCTCGCCTTCGCACTGTTATCATTATGATCATGGTTATGGTTTGACGCTTTAACATGGTTAAGGGTAAACACACCAACGGGTACATTCGCGCGCGAAAATTATCAAATACAAATACAATTAATCATGTTGCTAAAACATACCAGCGCGAAGGCGAGCGCGAGGGGCAACGAGAAAAGTGTAGGCCTACAAATGGTTAGATTTTCTTAGCTGGTCAGATAAAGCCATGTGAGGTGGTGAAAGAGATCAATTGGTACTTGTACGGTACTACAGTGCATACATATATTCCATGATTCGAGACATGATTCGAACCCTCGTGATCCCAAATATTCCTATCATCATGATCCATTCTCCACACATAGATGTCGCTCAGGTCAACCCCGCTCTCTATAATCTCTGAGGTCAGAATGATCATGATCATGGCAAAATCAATCTTCCACAATCGTTACCAGTCTGTAATCATGGCCTATGGTATCATTTCACGTTTCATGTAGAATCCTCCGTGGTCTTCACCTCAAGACAACAGTACTGTTGTATTATGTTTCACGCCACCCCGATATTTACTGAGTACTACCCAGCAAACATGGGACTTGAAACTTGTTGGTTAAATGTTGGGCTAACGTCGTAGACTGTGATCCAACATTAAACCAACATTGATTAAAAATTCTATGTTTGCTGGGTAGACTATGCGTTATTATGCATTAAGCTATTATTTACATTATAATCCACGCCAAACCAGTTGGTGAACATATCGTTTGTGTTCGGCAATTGTTTTACTTTGAGAACGTCTTTGTTGTCAAGTTGGCACAAATAGTACAAATTTTTACAAATTTGAAGTTGTGGATCGCGGTAGCGAAACACAACTTCAAGTGACTGAATTTTTTTTTTTTTTTGCTCAGTTCTCTACGCATATTAAGATTCAGATTCCATGGTCATCATTGAATAATGTTATCATGTTTATGACAATGCCTTGACAATTTACGCTGTTTTTTTTTCAATTTTAATTTACTTAAAATCCTATGGGGCTTCTTCTCGATGAGTTACATTCCCTGTTGATACACTCGTGTCAAAGGGCCTTATCTGCAATTTTGCAAAGTGGCAGATACGACCCTTTGATACCAAGATGGGCGATTCAGGCTTACTCATATCCCTGATTGAAGAGTTGTGTCGTCAGCGGTGAACCGAGCTGTTATGACACCCGCGGGAGCATTCCGTCAGGATAAAACCATGAGCGCAGGGTACTCTGCCACAGCATTTGGTGGTTTATCCCCTATTTACAACGCTGAAATATTACTGTATAAACCATGGAGACTAGAGGGTTTTCTTCGATTTGAAATCATCATAAATGTCTTGGTTAGCTCCTACCGCTTCATTTGAATACCTATGTTTTGGGTCTACGACCATTATACATTTTTGATTCTTTCAGTGCGTGGACCGACTTTAGACGTCAGAATCTGACGTCTAAAGTCGGTCCCCGCACTGAAAGGGTTAATGCTGAGCCTGCATCGCAAACGATGTTTCAACATAAAGCAGGCATTGGATCGGCGGTTTGTTTTCCCTGGTACTTTTCTTCTGAGTGGGTTTCACATCAATATATCCAGTCCCAGTGTGAATCGTTCTGTTGTTGGATTTTTAGTCTTTGCATAGACCAAGGAAAAGAGCACCAGATTCTATTTCCCTTGCTTTTTCCATTGCCGCCCGACATGTACACCAACCAAACACAAGACATTGAGCCACTATTGGGCTGATGTTGGGCCAACGTCGTAGACGATGGGCTAACATTATCCCAACAGTGGTTCAATGTCTCGTGTTTGCTGGGCAGATACAGGTCTTCGCGTACAAGGGGTGTGGGGATCGGGTGGATCGGAAGTCCTCGACATATGATATGTATTACTTTTGACATTGGGAGTGAGTTCAGTGTTCATAATTATTGTAGGCCCACATGCATCTATATTTTTTAAAATAATTTCACTTATTTAATCATTATTGGTTACTTTCTCCAATTTTCCCATCTCAACTGATGTTATTCTCTGATCAGCTGATGGTAATTCATATTTTACGATTATTCTTAGTTTACCATGTTTACGGTGGAGTTGTTTCAGATACGATTATCTGATTATCGCCTGCTTCACATTTGAATCATAATCTGAAAATGGAGCTGGTCCAATGATATTACCGGAGAGGATTTATAAGTGAAGTCGCGTTTTTCTTGTGATATTGCGAAAAAACATTTCTAGTTAAAATTCGCCATTTTATCTGTTTTGGTTAATCTATGTACATGTAGACATGTATCTTAGCATAATATTTATAATTAGGTCAACACACAAGATTATCATATATATATATATATTAATTTTCTACAACAATGAATTGATTAAGACTGCAAATGCGTGTTTACATTATAATAGGATATAGAACCGGGCGTTTTGAAGGAGAAGCACGGAATAACAGTATACATCATGTACATTAAAGCAGCCCCTTGGGATGACATCGATTTTTGTTTTTAGTTCCGTACTGAAGTAGTGTATCCCACGGATCATGTTTTTATTTTTTTCAGAATTTTCATATTTTTACAAATATTTTTAATCAACATTTCTATGAAACCAGAAGTAACCCAAACAAACTATTTGTATACCTGAAGGACGATTAAATGTTTTCACAGCATTGGGCCACATGCTGATGGCATCCAGGCATCGGCCCAGCGTTGGGTAGACAATCAGTGCTGCAGGTGTGTCTTCCCGTGTCCTGACTATGAGACACCAATTAGCGGCGACTGGTTTGATCTTACCGTCTGATACGTGGGAATATGTGATCTAAAGTGCTGAATATTGCTGACTTGTTTTGTTTACATGGCAATATACGACCTGGAAATACAACCATTTCACTCTTTTTCAGTGCTTTAAAATTGTTTTTTGACTTTTTCGTATTTTCAGTTAAGATCAGTAGGCTATATAGCTTCATATAAATTAAATTTTCAAAATTGACAACATTGAAAATGTCTCATCCCAAGGGGTCACTTTAACTATAAACATATCATTTATCATGTTTACAGGGAAAAAATTGTTTGAAAATTATTGAATTTATAGCATTTTTCTCATCTAAGTTGTAACTTGCAGCAAGTTGCTAGACATCTTTATCATTGATGTCGTATAATATTTTGCTAACCAATTACAAATTTTATTAGCAAATGGACCGAATTGCGTAGCATTTTGCTATGCGATACTGAACAAATTTTTCCCTGGTTTATACAGAAAATGAATTTATAAACAGATACATTTTCAACATATTCCAAGTGTTGACTGCTGTCCAGTGTGGTATTTAATGTATCATGCTTGTTCAGTGTTGTTAGAGACATATATACATACATGTATGGTGTATGCATATATCCGTTTCCATCTAAATTCAGATTTGATCATTTTAATAAGTACATGTACGTGCATACACTCCATGTTGTCTCCACCGCATCCTAGCTATAACAAGTATACGTCAACCTAACATGATGGTCTATTAACCTAAATATAACTACACGTACACATTTATCGACCATGGCCAAACATTGAGTTTTTACCCACTTGACGTTGTGGGTCGCGGTAGTTATGTCTAGTCTTCTCCACAACTGGGGACTCTTGCGCTATGACAGAGTGGACCAGTCTGATCTACTCCACAACCTGCTTCAATGTGTCATCCGCTGATACGACCGTGTTCAATCCCCTGCTGTCATTTGTCTGACTGAGAAAAAAAGAGGACAATCATCTTCTGGCCCAGCATTTAATCCTTTAAACCCTCACGATGCACCAAAGCATCATTTTACATCCCTGAAAACAGACTTAACTTTCCTACAACTAAGGGTTTTAGAACGTAAATTTCCTTGAAACTGGTTTACGAATACATGGCAATTTTCTTAAATTTGCCACCCACTTCAAGTCATCTTTATTCACTACAAGTCGAGAATTGCGACAGCAATTCGCGGCTTGTGGTGGATGAAGATTGTGGATGAAGATAGTGGATGAAGATTGTATAATGCTGCATGGCACATCGTATTGAGCTCAGGCTGTGCTCAATCTTGAACCCGGAGGACTAAATGTTAGTCCACGACTACGTACATGTAGTTGTAGTAAGCTTTCCGTCACTTTTCGGCACACGCCTGATAAGGGGTTCTCAGCATGTCTAGGGGATTTACTCCCGGACATATCGAGATGGTCGGCCGACTTCCCTTGGCTCCGCTATTCTCGGGTCGGACAGTCCCCAGAGTAGCACTTCGAGGGTAACTCTATTCATCCCACATGAGAGACCTAATGTAACACAAATTAAAAGGAACCCGTTGGTCTCCATGGTTTATAAAGACAATATTTCAGCGTTATACAACTGTTATAAGGTTGAGGCCCTACCACTGCCATTCCACGACTGGGACGAAAAAACACAATCTATTAGCTCGACATCTCGTGTTAACTGTGGTTGCACTGGAAATTCAGACCGCATCGTCGACTGCGGATGCTGCGTTTATCTTGTAAGAAAAAGAACTCCAGTCTGGTTAGATTTACACCGGCGTGTTTATTGTGGAAAAACTGATTGAGTTGCGGAAATTGGAGACTAAAATAGCAAGTAAAACAATAATTGTCTGTGAAAATTATATAGTCAGAATTGGATTGGAATATCACGTAGGCATCTAAGAACTTAGTGACAAATAATTTCAGATTTTAAGACATGTCCTGGGATTGCAAGAGTAAAATTTTAACATATATACGTGTACTTACATCATAAACACATGATAAAGCGCTAGTACCGCGTAATATCTAACTGGGCCTACATCTAGGCTGACCAATCGAATTTGGCACATTGCAACGCGTGGCGAAATGAGCTCTAAATCAACATTCTTCGGTCATTATCATGATTATTTATTATAATGATTTAAAAATATTTAGTTACATGTTATCATGTTTATACCAGACGACTATTTGATTCAGAATTGTGATGTAAAGATGGTAAATGTAGAACTTTCTTTCATTAAATACACTAAAGTATTATATATATACTGTATTAACACGATTCCCCAGTCTAACTGTAAATGTCATTATGTGTACATGTACATCTACAAAGATGTACGCTTTTGATGGGATAAATATATCTCTACCATACGTGTAGCTCTTGAAATATCTGATAATTTGTATCACAAAATATGTGTGTATGTACATGTACCTCTGTCAACCAATCATTCAGAGCCTGCCGAGTTATCATGGTTATGGGTCACACGATGGTCGTGTGGTGCAACATGACTGATCTGATGACAGAAAATCTCTTTCAGATGGTCATATCGGATGTAAATGTTGAGTCATCATCAATCATTGTAAAATAGCTGATTCTGTTTCATATCGAGGTATATACGGGATTTTGCGGTGTTGCAAGTTTCTCCCATGGAATAGGATTTGACCATGTTTGCCACGTATAAAACTAATGCCTGTGTTCTCTAAGCATGGTAAGGAACATGGACTTAAGCAGGCATCAGCACATTTTTCCTGGGTGTCTTTTAAGTAAAATTATTATCTCCTCTGAACAATCACAGATAATCAGAATACTAAATCGAAAATATTCTCTGTCAAAGTCATCATATATTCAAATAGTTGAAATTAATATTTTTTGTTCTAAAAACGTTTTTGAAAGCACTTTTTCGTACTCGCTTCATTTTAAAATGCATGCTTAGACACTAGGATATATCGATTCTAAGTGGATTGGACTTGGATAGTGTTATGCAATAATTTATATTGATACTCGTATAAAGTCCGCCATTTTTGTAAATGCATCCACCATTGAGTCGAGATCAAAATTTAAAAAAGCTATTTATTGTGTACATTCTCATACTTTTTGTCATTAACATGATTAAGAGCACAATTAATTGGAAATATTTTCACCAGTCAGCCTATATTATGTAAGTATAATTGTCGGGAGTTCCAGGCAGTCTGCTTCCACGGCTACCTATCCCAAATTAACAACATGCATACATGTACATGTACGCTACAGGAAGAAATGAAGGCTAGGCTACAAGAAGGAAGGCTAGGCTACAGGAAGGATGGAAGGCTAGGCTACAGGAAGGAAGGGAGGAAAGCTAGGCTACAAGAAAGAAGGAAGGATATAGAAAGGAAAGAGGGAGGAAGGCTATAGGAAGGAAGTAAGGCTACAGGAAAGAAGGCTATAGGAGGGAAGGGAGGCTACATGAAGGAAGGCTATAGGAAGGAAGGCTATAGGAAGGGAGGCTATAGGAAGTAAGGAAGGCTACAGGAAGAAAGGCTATAGGAAGGAAGGAAAGCTAAAGAAGGAAGGTTATAGGAAGGGTGCAAGGCTACAGGAAGGAAGGCAGGCTACAGGATGGAAGGCTATAGGAAGGAAGGCTATAGGAAGGAAGCAAGGCTACAGGAAGGAAGACTACAGGAAGGAAGGCTACAGGAAGGATAGGTATGAATATTAATGGGTTCCTCATGCACATATATAAGAGTGTGGGCGTGAGTATGGGGGTTGGGCTGTTAGGTTATGTACATGGGATGTCCGGATGATGGGACAGGTGGGAGATGTTGGCAGTGTGAATTCATATGAATGAATACGCTGCTGTCAGAAGTCTTAGATTCCTTGTGAGGTAGCCCTGGTGAACACTAGTGGGTTCCTCATGCACATATATATAAGAGTGTGTGCATGAGACTGGGGGTTGGGACGTTAGGTTGCATGGAATGTCCGGATGATGGGACAGGAGGGAATGTGGGCAGTGTGAATTCATGTGGATGAATACGCTGCTGTCAGAAGTCTTAGATTCCTTGTGAGGCAGGGATGACTACTAGTGGATTCCTCATGCACATATGTAAGAGTGTGTGCATGAGACTGGGGGTTGGGACGTTAGGTTGCATGGGATGTCCGGATGATGGGACAGGAGGAAGATGTGGGCAGTGTGAATTCATATGGATGAATACGCTGCTGTCAGAAATCTTAGATTTCTTATGAGGTAGGGATGAATGCTAGTGGGTCCTCATGCACATATAAGAGGACATGTGTGCATGAGACTGGGGGTTGGGACATTAAGTTGCATGGGATGTCCGGATGATGGGACAGGAGGAAGATGTGGGCAGTGTGAATTCATATCGATGAATACTTTGCTGTCAGAAGTTTAAGATTTATTGTGAGGTAGGGATGAATGCTAGTGGATCCTCATGCACATATATAAGAGGACATGTGTGCATGCGATTGGGGGTTGGGACGTTAGGTTGCATGGGATGTCCGGATGATGGGACAGGAGGAAGATGTGGGCAGTGTGAATTCATAAGAATGAATACGCTGCTGTCAGAGGAAAGATTGTGGGCAGTGTGAATTCATATGAATGAATATGCTGCTGTCAGAGGTTAGATTGTGGGCAGTGTGAATTTGTTTGAATGAAAACGCTGCTGTCATACACGTGTCTTAGATTCTGTGTGAGGGTAGGGATAGATCTACTAAATAACATTACAAATTTCTTTGCTAATGTCATTGAAAGGGTTAGGCAAGCAGTCTTATAATACCCTCATTTGTAGGCTTGCACATGAGGTTGGAGGTCGGGGGGGGGGGGGGATTATAAACTATATATTTTGATCTAAAATAAGTAATTGAACTACTGATAGGCATGGAGTTATGGGTCGCATCGCGCCGCCACAGCTGAAAGTCAATTGGATCCTGATGGTAGGCTGTGGCTGGTTGTACGATGCACTGCCAATGCAGGCCGTATGGCGCCAACGGCTTGCAGTAGACAGCTACTGTCTAGCTGACTGATTCATTCATTCATGTAGCCTACAGCTACCGAATATCGGAGATGCGTCGGGGAAGTAATGATACTAGTTGATGTTTTCACAATGAGATGCTGTATTTTTATCAATATCAATGTCTGTCCAGATAGAATAATTGGATGGCGTCATGCACAAATGGGCTAACCCACATTTTGACGATTTTTCGAGAAAATCGCGCTGCAACATGAAGTACAGGATAAAACGAATAAATACAAATTAACACAAAAAGGTAACAAAATCAGTGACCAAATGGAGTAAGCCTGAATGTGAAACCACTTACACCCGGTATTCACCCATTGCTGCATTCAGTCTGTTTTGGACATAAAAGGGTGAAGAGTGACGTATCTTTCAGTGTAAGGGGACAGTATTAATACCTCCCTTTAATTCCGAGCGTACCACCCGGAAAGCAGAGCACGCTGATCCAATGTTGATTTAATGTTAGTCCACTGTCTTCGACGTTGGCCCTACACAAAATCAACATCGGTGAGTGTTTGCTGTGCATACCGTTGTCTAGAACAGCATTTGTCTTAATCACAAAATGTGTCAACTGTCTATTTAGATGTATATTTTTCGCTGATCTATTTAACCTGTTAACTCGTTATCTTATTTAAATTTTCACCCATTTGACCCACTTGGGTAAAAATTACTCATTTGTTTAATTTGAGACCAAACATTTGCAAATTTTGATGTTTAAACATTAATATTATTGCATTCCGACTAACATGGCTAACCTGCTAACAATAATATGATCAGCTAATAAGACGAATTAAAAGCGATCGTACATAGTCGTGCATAGAACTTAAAGGGTTAATTCACATGTCCGTTGTACCGTGATCAGATAGGACAGATGCCGCTTGTCTGGTTTCACTTTGCCTCTCAGGACTCTATTTGATTAATTGTAGTTATGCAGACAAATCCACAATATCCGTATGATGATTGGACTATTGACAATACTTTACCGCAAGAAGAAACTGGGAAGCTTCGCGTACTATGACATTTCTGAAGAAATTGAATAAGTCATTTGTATGGAAGCATCTTGTTTCTCCTTGAAATCTGTATTATCTGATTATTATTCACCATATCTGTTTTTAGTTGTTTGTATGTTTGCTTGATGTGCTTTTCAAATGAAATAATAACATAATATGAGTCCCGGCAAATACATTAATATTAAATCATAACATGCATAATGTCTGTGTTTACTAAATGTCGAAGTATCGTTGTATCTTTATACATTTTCAGAACACAATACAAATTAGTACGTTTGAACTATTTATAAAATTGCCACTGTTATAGACAATAACATTAAATACCGACTGTTTGTGTTATTGGATGTTCTGCATATGGTGTTGTCTTCTGTAGATGGTTTGGCTATTTTCGGGTGATTCAGCTTTAACGACCACTGACGGGCGGATCCAGGCACCTTGCGGCCCTGGGCTGGATGGGGGGGGGGGGGGGAGGGGGAGACTAATGCCGACATTGACAGGGCAATATTGGCAGAGTTTAGTTTGGTCTGATTGGGTTATAGAAGGGTATAGAGATGGTCATCAAATCAGCAAATGATGTTGGCCAGTGTCTGCCACGGCGTATAATCCGGCATAATACTGTATTATCGTACAAGTTACGATATATGGTAGGCTTCTGATTGGTCGAGATGGCCATCTCGACCAGTCAGAACCCTACGATATATCGTAACTTGTACGATAATACAGGCGGCCTCAGGTAAAATCACGTGGCCATCCACACATCGCACGCCTCTCATTGGTTCAATGCGCCATCTCACCCAGTCAGGCGCCTAGAATCAAACTCATCCTGCTCGAAAATTGTGAACGGAAAAAAACAGGATATTTTTTCTTGTTGCAGAATGAGTTTTTCTTCTGCAGAAATAATCCTTATTCATGATGGTTATACCGCGAAGCAAACTTGTGCGGAAAGGTGAGGGTTCATCCTCACCATATATTTGTGCCGCGGTTGAATGCTCGGGGTTTTTTTCGGGGGGGGGGGGGGGCGGGGGCGTGCACCACGCCCGGAGTCTTCATTAATTATGACTTAATAATAGCTGCTTTTCTGAAAGAATCTTGTTTTTCCATAAGCTGAAGAGCTCCAATACTTACTAAATGTCTCCCTTTATCAGATTATGCTACTTTTCCCATTTATATGTACATGTATTACGTACATTTAGGCCTACATGTACATATATAATGCCGGTATCCGTGCGCCGTCCCTATAATATGACAAGATAACCGACAGTATACGGATACATGGATATGTTCAATCAAATCAATCAATCAATCAATCAATCAATCAATCAATCAATCAATCAATCAATCAATCAATCAATCAATCAATCAATCAATCAATCAATCAATCAATCAATCAATCAATCAATCAATCAATCAATCAATCAATCAATTACGACGTCTAAGACTCTATATGGCGCTTAAATCCTCAGAAGATCGAGCTCAGAAGCGTCCAAATCCTTAACCTGATCATGCGCCATATTATTATATTAATATTATATTAACTTATTAAGGCCAAAGCAAGCTTGTCTGTCAACAGTGTTTGATTCTAAATTTTATGAATAGATCGCATATGAGCCTACTTGTAGAAAGATTGTAGTACATGTAGTTAGTATTGTTCACAGATCACTTCACCTGGTCATCACACGTGCATGTACATGATCTATTGTACATGTAGAGGGTCTGTCATATTTTTGCAGATTTAGAATGATTAGCATGATTGTATCCGAATCTGTATGATTTCTTATTTACGCCGTTTATTATAACTATTTTATTGTTATACACTCCTAATTAATTGAACTGGTCAGTATCGATCAACTCAGAATACAACTTTTATTCATAGAAACCATCAGTACAATAATAATTTATTTGCTATCTAACATCTTGGCTGCATAATTAAAAGGAAGAGGCCATTATTTAATTTTAGGACTACTTCATGGCTGTGCTAAAGTCTAGACTTACCCCGTGCTTTAACAGTATGTGAATTTCATGTTTTATTTTTAAAATATTATTAGACTAATGTAATGCTAAAACAGTAACAGTTTAAATTCAATAACCGCTCATGCACGTGGCAATGTTTGACCCTTTAAATAAGATTTTTGCCACCCACATTTCTCCAGCAGAATAAGTGATTCATCTTAATAAACTTCTTTAAACTTAATGATCACTATACAATAGTGTATTTTTAAAGTAACGTTATATGTATATAGGCTACATATAATTTCTGGTAAGTGTACGATGTACTTCTCTGAAAGGTTGTAGAAGGTGAGCATATGGCTCGCAGCTGTGTCATGGTATTACTTAGCTGATGGCATGCCATGAAGGGCAAGAAAGGCAAACCAACATGGTGTAGGCGGATAGACGGCGATAAGAGATAAGTGATTGCCCAGCTGAGCAAAGCCTGAATCAGAGCCCTGCAGCCCTGTAACACCTGCCAGCATCTACATGCGTGTTCTTCAACGTGGGAACTCACCTAAATACCAGGCGGTATGCTATTGGGTTAAATCGCGATCTTAACCAATCAGTAACCCGTGGTCAACTTTTCCTAAGGAGCATTTTGTGCCGAACTGATATGAATACTGTAAACCGGGCCTACTTTGCCATTTCACATGTATTTTCATGTATGTCTTTATCGTTGCATCGAACCTGCTTTGTAAGTTTTTGTGGTGTTTTTGGGTGATTTTGTAAGCTTTTTGGCATACTAGCAATTAGCATGGTTTGAAGGTTATATTTATATGATTTTTATTAAAAAATATATAATGACTACTTCATTTTGCTATTGTAACCAAATTCGTCATATTTTCCAAAGTAGACCATGATTTTTCAGAATCCAAATAAAACTAGTTTCCCATGTAAATATTGTTTTACACTGGGTAACAAAATTGAGCAATTAATCAAAAAAAGTCAAACTAACAGCAGTAGATATATTTCTGACTACATTATATTACATATGTAGACCTGGTAAGTGTAACATACAGCCAAAAACATTATATATTTAGTGAATGAGATAAACAAAAATGGGTCAAGTCGACTTGACAGCAAAAATGTGATTATCGTTTTGCTTAGAACAATAGTCTGCTAAATCCACTTATCAGCATGTAGACTTAGACTGATGAAACATGAATTTGACAGTAGATCAAGTGAAGTTATCAGAGTTTTTTTCACCTTCCAAAACGATTTACAGAAGCAGAATTGGGAGCAACAAGACACCAACGTTGACTTAGCTCATTGTTACTCCAGGAACACAGAATATGCAGAGATTGCTCCTAGCTCAACTAAGTCCAGGCATTTTCCCTGTGTTGTCCCCACAAGTCTCAGAATAACAATGCGCCTGCACTTGCACTATTTTTGTCCCAGAAGCAGCGCCCATAAGCATGTAATACCAGAACAACAATGTGTCAAGTCGACTTGGTCCTGTATTGGACAGATATTATGCTAATATGTGCTCCTCTTCACGAGAATAACAATGGTTTAAGTCGACTTGATCTGTTTTTTATTCTGAATTGGGAATATTTTCAAAATTTATACATATTATAGGAGACTTAGCTGGTTGTTATTTTAAAGGCCGAAAATGTCACTTAGCACACTATTGTTTTAACCCATCGATCAGTCATTTTTTATGGATTTTTTTATTTAAATTTGAAAGATGCTGAAATACTATATAAATAAATGTGATTAAATATAAATAGGTAATACAACAATCTACTCCAGTTGTGGTGGCCTCAATTCATATGCCATCTTACCTTACACTGGTGTGCACACGCGACGTACTAATAATGTGTAAGTGCATGGTCAATGAATATACTCAATACTTTAACGATTGATTGCGGCTTATTATAATCTTGGAAATATGAATTATTAATATTATGTGACGCCCACGTAATGGTACATGTAATGGTGTTATTCAAAAATGGAAAGCTGCGTAGGCACACTCTTGCCAGATCTATGCTAATTTTGGATGATTAGTTTTCAAATCGACGCGATACATACATTTTTCCAAAATTCCATGTACAATGATGTAGGCCTATATTGCTTTTGAATATTCAAGCAGGATCTAACATGTCTAACATTGAGCTGAACACAAACGTGAGGTCATTGGCGAACACGGAAGTGTCCATTATTGTCGTGTTTGTTTTACTTTTACCATGTCACCATTAGAGTTATCATTTTAATTTAAAAAGCTAAAAGCTACATGCAGTAATATGATACAATTATTTGTGTGATACTTTGGGTTCTTTCAAAAACTGTTCAACAAAAATGAACTTGTAATTGATGAACTACGCCTACTTTTCAAATGCCAGATATGGCAGGTCTGGCAGCATAAACCAGTTCTCGGTAAATTTCGACAATGCAGAAACACTTAGGCCTACCTGTTCACTGTATGCCACAAGTTGCTATGAAAAAATGTGTATGGTCAGGTTTACTCAATGAGTTGCTGAGCCTGTTTATTTGAAGCAGTTATGTCGTCGTGAAAACACGTGTCCAGTCGTGGGCCCGTTTCTATGTTAAACCTCTATGGAGTAGGGACAATATATTCGCGTTGCAAACATCTAGCTTATATCGTTGGAACATCTATAACGTTTTGTAAATATTTTTATGTTTCTTTTTAGTATTTTTTATTGTTTCAATTACCCTCTAGTGAGATGTCACATGGCTTCGTCTGAAGATGATCACATTATATCGATTGTAATATTTCACAATAACATGATGCTGCTGTTCTTTTCCCTTGTTTACGCTACTCACTCGCTCTATTGGTCTAGTTAGTATGATTTTCTTATTAATTTAATTTCCCCTTCCATTATCCACTCTCATTTCACGCCGTAATGAACTGCAATACGGCAATATAGCGATGATTGTTTTCTACTGCACGGGCAAAGAAAAAATGTGAGCAAAAAATGAAAGCCCAATTGCCCGAGTATTGATCGCTGCTGAGTAGTGGCGTGTTCAGGAGATGGATCTCCATGGTTTCTGATCCAGACGCGGATCCTGGCAATACTCAAGTCCAGCGTTGGCTCTATACTGGGCCAACGTCGTAGACGTTGGTCCAGCATAAAGCCAACGCTGGCCTGACGGCTGTTGTTGCTAGGGATCAGCATGGCATCGGGGAACAACACCTCCATAGCCATGGCGGTGCCGTGCTGACAACCTCCTGCCTGCTGCATGTGCTGCAGATGAGCTCAAGTGTAAAACACTATTGTGACGTGACAGTAATTTTTGTCAGTGTATACTTGTGTTTTACATTTCAAATTATTACATTTATTACAGTTTATTTATATATATTTCTTCCCTATCCACTCGTAAAACTCAGTATTGTGGGGAGCCTCCGTGACCCGAGAGGTATCGTGCTCGGCCTCAGACCTCCAGGGTTTGAATTTCGAATGCTGTGTCTGCGGGGCAGTGTCATCTCACTCATCTCACCAACCCCAAGAGGTTCTCTTGGTCCAATTTAGCCTGTATGTGCACAAAAGTGGCCAAAAGCCAGATTCATTTAATTTTATTTTGCAAAGTGATATGCACACCAGTTGCATTTTATTAATTTTACCAGTTTATAAGCATTCAGTGTGCAGTCTTTGAAAGAGATGAAACATATTGAACCTAAATGTTGTATACATAATTGGCCCCCGCAGACTTGATTAAATTTTAAGAGAGTTTGTACATGTAATTAGTTATGAATAGTACTACCGTTCATCAAGCAAAATGCCAAGTTTGTCAAGAAACACTTCGAGCATTGCTGCTATCATAAGCTACCATTTGGATCTCTACCATCTTGTCTGCCAATTGGATAATCATGGTAATACCAGTGGCAGAGGCGATGCTTTACTTTCAAAGTGCCATGGTATTCTTAGCATTTGAAGTGTCAGTCCGGTAAACACAGACATTGATTCTATGCTGGCTCAATGCTGGGCCACCGTCTTCGACGGTGTCCCAACATTAAGCCAGCATAGAAGCAATGTCTCGTGTTTGTTGTGAGTACCGTCATCTGCATGAATGCATGCACGCCTCTTCAGCACACGTGTGGCTATCTTGACCGCCCCATACAAGATTACAGACATATTGTCCTGGCACCAGATGCCTCCTTTTCGACACCCACCTCTCAGGTGTTGTTTGTAAGCCCCGTAGGCCAGCCAATCCCGAAAACCAGTGCATGCTGTGGCCCAGTATCGTCCCAACATCGAGCCAACAACAGGGCTCTGTGCTTATGGGTTCTATCGCCACTATCTGACTATCGCGCTAGTATTAATCAGCTGGAACTTTTTGTTAATTCTTGTCCAAAGCTGTTCATGTAATTTGAAAGTGTTGAACAACGGCTGGCTAACTGTCTTGTCTCACTTTGTATTTCACCAGTCCATGGCACATGTTTCTGCAAACATGACCAGCTTGTTGAACCAATTGCTGTTTTAATGTTGTGCCAATGTTGCACACGTTAGCGCAGCATTAAAACAACATTGAATCAACGTGTTGGAAATGATATCAGCTTTTACATTTACGTAGTTTAGCCTTGCGCCGGATGCCAAGTTTATTTTAACAAAACGAGACCCTACGCTGAACAAGGTCGCCATTGGATGTGAAAATAAATGCAGCAGTATTTTTAGATCGCGAACGGTGCTCAGAGAAGAAACCGCAATTTGACCGCTCCGCATTGGTGAAGACTGTATTTTCAGTTAATCTTCAAGAATGTGCTTTATCTTCAAAATCTTCCCCCCTAGATGATACTGCGATTTTAATTCAGCTGTGTATCATGTGTATAGGGTTCCCAGGGTTCCCACACAGGTGAATCAGGGAAAAACTGAACTGAAAAATGAGTTTCACTTTTTCCAGTCAGGGAAAAGTCAGGGAAATTGAGAAAAATGCCTCGAATCAGGGAAAATTCACGAGCTAAGGTTATCATTGTTATAGTTTCACCACAGTCTTTGTCGCAAGTGGCAACGCATCAAAGAAGGTTGAAATAGATAGAAATAGTTATCCTGGAATTTTGAAAATTCACCAGGGAAAATAGTGGGAACCACGCCTATACGTGTACGTTTGTTGGTGTTAGGGGGGGGGGGGGGGGGCAATCGAAGTCGGCATCACAAACTCCCTTTTTTGTCTATTTATATCTTACACATCAACATGAAAATATTTAAAGTACCTGCAGACTTGATGTTGATTAGCATGGTGGTTGTTTATCGTCGTTTTGTTTCGGTGTATTAAACAAGAAAACAATCATGTGCATGTAAGTAGATGCAATGATGAATAAGGAATGATGTATCATTTTAATAACCGACATTGGAGTTTTCCAACATTCACATTCACAAGTATTATTTTGATGCATTTTCCGTCAACTATTTCGTTCGTTCGTATTCCAATACATAGACTAATACCAGCGAACTTAAATGTACTTTGGTAGTACATGACTAAACACATAAACTATAAACATACTAAATTATCAGTTTGACCCCCCCCCCCTCGATGAGAAGTGTATAATACAGTCTTGTAATACACTCTACGTATACCACGTATGCACTTAACTCGCATACGTGCATTGCATGTAGTAGTACGCCCACAAAACACAAGACGTTGAACCAATGTTGGTTTATTGTTGGCCCACCGTTTACGACGCTGGACCAACATTAATCTAATATTGGTTCAACGTATACAAACACGATATATATATGCTGGCTCAATATTGGTGTATTGTTGGGACAACGTATCAAAATTAAACAAACATTAATCCAATATGGTTGTATTAAACATGTTCAACGTTTTTTGTTAGCTGTAATCGTAATCTGTCTAAAAGTTGTATTGCTTCATTACACTATCTTCAAATCGATCGGCCATGATTATGATTGGAAACAGCACGTTTTGGCAAGATCATGAATTGTGTAGACTGATGGACTGTGCTATGTCGCCGTATTGTATTATAAGAAGTAAAGATTATCTTGAGTTTCATTGCTTAACCATACAGTATAAGTCACTTAATGTTTTTTACATTTAAATATTTAATAAAAATATTCTGCTCATTCTTAATCAATGTCAATTTAACACGTTTAAAGCAGCCCCTTGGGATGACATCAATTTTCGTTTTTAGTTTTGTAATGAAGTAGTGTATCCCCCAGATCATGATTTTATTTTTTTCAGAGTTTTTAGATTTTTATAAATATTTCTTATTAATATTTCCATGAAACCGCTAGAAACCCAAACAAACTTTTTGTATACCTAAACATATGCTGAAGGACGATTGAATGTTCCTACAGCACTGGGCCACATGTTAATGCTGTCGGCCCAGCGTTGGGCAGACAATAAGTGTTGCAGGTGAATCACCTCATGTCCTGACTATAAGACACCAATCAGACACCAATTAGCGGCGATTGCTTTGATCTCCTCGGCCAAGACGTGGGAATATGTGGTATGAAGTGCTGTATATTGCTGACTTGTTTTGTTTACATGGCAATATACGACCTGGATATATAACTATTTCACTCTTTTTCGGTGCTTTAAAATTGTTTTTTGACTTTTTTGTATTTTTAGTTAAGATTAGTAGGCTATATGGCTTCATATAAGTTAAATTTTCAAAATTGACAACATTGAAAATGTCTCATCCCAAGGGGTCCCTTTAAGTACTAACTACTATGAATTCATTTGTCAAAACTCTACAAAAGATTTACACATGGATTTATTGGCTCTATCAATCGTACGTTTACAAGGACAGCTGGGTGTTATATTGATAGGTTAACGGCTGCAGACAATGAAAGCGCACACTAGAGTCATGAACGTTCCATTAAGTTTCGCTTTCGCCGTTTATAAATACTCGTAAACCCGGATGTCTGTTGAAGGCAAGTCTCTCATCTTCTTATGCACGCGACTAGCCTGATGCATCACGCGTGCATGAACGAGTTGTCAAAAGGGGCTATGGTTAAATGCGAAGAACAGTACTTAGTTTGGGTGGCATCCGCGGACTGTCTGCAGGTCTATCTGCAAGTGCTGCTTGATACACCCAGTTATTACCTGACATCACCACTGATCACTGCTGTGGCTGGTGATTTGAAAAAAAAGATCAATGTGGCCCGGATCAATCATTGTCACTCCTGGTCTGAGTGCGTGTCCCCTGACTGGACACACAGACGTTCACCCAATGGTGGTTTAATGCTGGGCCAGGGGCTCAGGCGCTGGCCCAACATTAAACCAGCATCGGGTGAACGTATCGTGTCCCTAGGCAGGACACGTAGTCCAGGTAACACAAGATAGATTGTCTGCATTTGCTTGCAGTCACTAAATAAATTTAGTTATTTAGTACGTCACCGTTGTTATTCCAGGGTGTTATGAGAAGATGGTGAAAAATATACTATAAGCGAAAAGAAATAAATAACAATGAAGAACAAAGTAATTATTTATAATTAGCTTTCTAAATGATTAGCTTAAATAACCCCGTATATTCACACGACTTGTGAATGCTTGAACACACCAGTTCAAGCTGTATCGCAGCCAATGCGAGGCATTAACCCAATGTTATGTGTTGGTCCACCCTCTACACGACCACCCCAGCAATCAAACATTGGGTGCATTTCGCCTGTTTGCTTGGATGACATCATGTGGTGACAAATGATACTCTTCAAAACAGGTGGTCTTTCCGTCTGAGCGGTCGCTGATAGACCACTTATTGTCTCCCTCGAGAGGGAGGGTCCAGGATTACTTTAGTATATATACATGTATACCTACACAACAGTTACTGCAATGAGACGTATAAGAATCTATTTGTCCACTTTATTGTTTCCCTCGAGGCCGCGCACTGGCAAGGCATTTAAACGAGACGATATTACATGCTTAATATTCGATGGTGGCATTTCATGGCGATCTTCGCAGTGACATTGAGTTGTCTTGTGATCTGTGTATTGTTAGTGCCACTGGCAATACTCGAGTCTGGAGAAGATTTAATGGCAATTTGTCTGATTTTGCCTCGTCAGTTTGACACCAAGCTCCATGCAGGCACTCTTCATTTAATGGATGTCTCGCAGTCCCATAGAGTCTGCTTGAGATTTTGCAATCGCGAGTGCCACAGATACATTTAATTAATACCTAAAGGTCATTTTATCTATGGTAAATAACTTCTTAAAGATAATAGTGTTCAGCCGGTTCATTTTAACCCATGCCTGGGATCTTTTTTTTCCAAATTTAAAATTAGGGGACGGATATTGTTTATGACGTCATGAGATGTGGTCATGCTTCACTGGGTTATAATACATGTAAATGTATTGCAGCTGTTTTTGTACAACATATTTTCTGTTGTTGAAATACTGACCGAACGATGTCAATGCGAAACAGCACTACAAATGCTGGCTGTCTTTGCGACCGCTCCTGACTAACGTCTAGCATTGAAATGTACCATCCCAGTAAGTAAACAAAGTTTTTTCCTGATGTCGCTTCAACACAAGGCCAGCCTCGTAGATCTCCGCATTGAGATACACAATAATTGCAATAATTGGCCATAGGCAATAATGAGCGTATTTTGTGTGTGACAGCATTGTTAGTTGTGTGATCCGCTCAACTCATAAAAAGTGTATGTTTTCAGTTTGAGTTTTCAAAATAAATTATAATTAGTTTAGGCTATTAAAATGTGTTTTAAATTCGGCGAATAGTTTGTTTACAGTATATCGCTAATCACTGCAGTTTAGTCTGAATCATTACTCACATGGAGAGGGTTGGCTTTACTGTGATATATCAGGGCTCACTCTGCAGCCCTTTTGAGTTTTCTTCACATTTTGGGGTTGCAATACTCGAATCTGAAGAAGATTTGATTGGCAGTCCGGCAACTGTGACGACCAGAGGCTATAGCCACATTGTACAAATATTAGAAGACTATGAAAAAAACATGTTTTCATCCAGATTTGTGTCCACAGCTCGCCATCTATATAGATGATTTTTTGTAATGAAATGAATTTTCATTACACCATGTACAGTAGGCCTAGTTATGCCCAATATGCCCCTGAGAGTGGAGAGGTTGAACAAGCACAGCAGCTGTTGGTTTCTTGGTGCTGTATGTGACACAGCTGTTGGTTTCTTGGTGCTGTATGTGACACGCAGTTGTTGAGATGAGGAGATCCATAGACAATCCCTTCCTCATTGAAATAGAATTAATCCAAGATGAAGGAAGATTCCTTCTTGGCAGGATTTTGTGTAGGTCACTTATAGGCCCAAAGAGCCGGGTGTATATTTTTTCTATTGTATACTGAAAATGTTGTAAAAATATGTACACAGACTGTGTTTCAACTAGCTCTTTCTAGCAGGGCGCAGCGCCATGTTGCCTTTTGTGAGCGCCATGTTGCCCTTCATGAGCGCCATGTTGCCCTTCATGCGCGCCATGTTGCCCTTCATGAGTGTCATGTTGCCCTTCATGAGTGTCATGTTGCCCTTCTTGTGCGCCATGTTGCCCTTCTGATATTCAGACAGTGAAATGCCTCTTTGAATTGTTTTTACGTTAAAATAGGCTCCAGTCCGTAAAAATTAAAGACACTTTTTCAGATAAAGTCTCATATGGAGTTCCACAGGGCTCTGTGCTAGGACTAGTGCTTTTTACTTTATACACTACACCACTCAGCGCTATTATCTCTAGTTTTGACATTAACCACCATCTTTATGCCGATGATACTCAAGTTTACATGTCTCTATCAGTTTCAAACGCTAAGGAATCTCTTGAGAAGTTGCAACATTGTTTAATGGGTGTGTCGGCCTGGATGGTCGGCTGAAGCTTAATCCTAGCAAGACAGACTTTTTTCTTATGGGACCAAACTTCAGCGAGAAAAATTCTTGAATAATTTCCCATGCTTACTTCTAGGTCAAGAAACAAATCCATCAGAATATAAATCAGCTAAAAATCTTGGTGTACTTTTCGACAGTAGCCTGAATTTCCGAAAACACATATCCCAAACATGTAGGGCATGCTTCTATCATATCCGTGACCTGCGTCGAATTCGAAAAAGTCTGTCCTTAGATCTTGCCAAGCAAATTGCAGTGGCACTCGTCAGTAGTAAGTTAGATTAATGTAACTCACTTTTTCACAATAGCTTTCAAGAGCTTTCTCTATATCTGGTCCAGCCTTATGGAACGCCCTGCCTGTGCCAATACGTGATGCCAAAACAATCTTAACATTCCGGAAATTACTCAAATCTCACCTATTTGACCTAGCTTTTCCACCCTAGTCCCCTAGCAGCCCGAACCTGCTTTGGCCTCGATTATGACACATGATCACGCTAAGGACTTGTGCGCCTCTGAGCTCGGTCCTCTGAGGATATAGGCGCTATAGATGTTTTATTTGATTGATTGATTGATTCAACCCACCCAGGCCATTGTGACTGTGAAAAACACCTCAGTCACTGATGTCACACGTTCACACCTATGACGCAATACCTGATAACGGCCTGTGTACATAGTGGTAATAACTGGCGATGTTTACATACTTAACTGGGGAGGGTGGATGTTATAAACGTCTAAATGGGTGCCCGGCGTGCATGATAAGGTGCCCCTAATGATAGGTGGCGCCATGCCCCTTCTGAATCCTAGATGAAACACTGAGTCACATATGACTATAATAAATGATACTACTACTACTACTAGTGTACGACCTTACATGTACTCTCTGTGTAGCATATTAATTATATGTGTGAGCACATAATTACACTACCTTTGAGCCGTGCTCCGCACCGACAAAGATAGTAAGTAGGCATCCCTGGGATGATTAAAACAATGCAGCCTGGACAAAAATAACATAAATATACTCCTGAATCATACCAGAAATGCATAAAATATTGTTTCTTATGCATGTCTGGCCATACATAATTAAAAAGGATAATTAAGTGTATGTATAATTATGACATCGGCTTATAAAAATTGATGTCGGATAAAAAAAACTAATTGCATACGTTTTACAACATTTGACACCTCCACAAAACTTAACTGAAGAAAGGTTGATTTCACCACAATCACACATATTTTTGACCCCATGAAATAGATATTGACAATGTATAAGGAACTGAATCAGTGAGTTATTAATATGTTTTCTATTCGATATCAATATTTGTGCCAGGTCCCAATAGTCATACATCTGTAGAATTAAAAACGTCGATGACTAATTATAATTAAACACTGGCATATAATCCTGTCACAGCGTTGTAGTCACGCGCAACTAGCCAGCATGCTGTACTGCCCAGTGCTGAATGGATGCTGGCCAGCGCCGGAGACAGTGGTCCAGATTTGGACCGGCATTGGGTTGGTATTGTGCTGACTGATAGTAGACACAAACCTTATCTGAAAATTGTGATGACCATTGAATAAAAGCTAAATTACGGCACAAAACATAAGTTCTTATACGTTACACCCAAGATTAAAAGTCGAATGCTGTGTGTGAGGTATATAGCGGGTGGCGGAAAATATATATTTGTTCAGAGCGTACGTTCAACGAAGGACAAAGCCAAAAACTCTTCATTTCATTATAGTATAGATAGATGACACGCAGTGGTGGAGATAAGAGGGCCAGTGCCCCTTAGCCCCTTCACCAGGATTGTTGGATTAATGTCCCAGACAGCGACCCAACATTAATCAAGCATTGGTTCAATGTCTCGTGTTTGTTGGGTAGATCTATAAACAGTACCGATATTATCGGAATGGAAAGTGTTGCTATTTTACCGCCGCCGCTACTTTTGTCAGCTGTGAATCTGATTCTGTGATGTCATTGTTTTCACGCTAAAAATGGTCCCATCTGACTTTAACCCTTTAACCGTCAAATTATTCAATTGGAATTTTCACCCACTTGAAGTTGTGCTCGCTGACGCGATCCACAACTTCAAGTGAGTGAAAATTATTTAGATTTGACAAAATGGAGGTCAACTCTTTTCAAATCTTGTTCGTTGATGTCACATTTTATCTTTAACATATTTAAAATGTGGTACTTAATGTGCTAATAGAAAATGAAAACCCGTATATGTGCGGCACCGGCGGTTATAGGGTTAACATGACGATGGCCAGACGCACTTTCTGTTTCCGTATACTCTCTGTTATCGTGCGAATCATCGCTGTACATGTATCTAGGGAGCAGTCAGCTGTTTTGTTTGCAATGATTATTTTAACATGTCTAATTTCGAGGTGATTCAGGAGTTTAGTGACATCAGAAATAGATGTCATAAAATCCTTTATCTTTTTTTTTTGTTATACTCACAGTGTTGCCAAAAACCCAACACATTTTTGTGTAAGATCCTGTTAAGTGTTTGGCACATGTCATTATATTACGCTGCACATTGAGCAAATCGTATTCAGCTGGCAAATTTACTGACTTAGGTTTGCCAAGTGCTATGTCTTGTTGTCCACTACTCAGGTGGAGCCTGTCCCAAAATGAATCTGCATTTTGTCCGGCTGTCGCTCGAAACTCAAGCTCTAGGTACTTGGCCCGAATCCCGGCCGAGTCGGATGTTTGTCATCGAGGTTGTCCATATACACAAAATACAGTGATCCAAACTGCTCGAAACTCCGGAGTGTGCAGTACTGTCAATATTCACTCACTATACGCAGGAGGGCATGAAGAAATACAATCCGCCCCAGCGGCCCCTGTAGGCTTAATTTTTCAACACAATAAATTATGTAATAGTGATTGATTGATAAGGTAGGAGAACATCGATATGCCTACTACATGTATCAATGTGTATGATTGAATAGATGATGTATATCATATATATTTTATAGTTAAGGTAGCCTAACGTGCTTGCTGCAGGGTCTTTCGTTTCTGAAGTAATCAGGTAATGAAATAAAGGTCTATCCATATTTATTCACCGTATCGCTCATGATTTCATCAAGCTCTATTATAATGTACATGTACCAGACACGGAATTCAATGGCAATGATGTATTGTCATGTATTATTCTTCACATCACATGGTGTTCATTACAAGAATGAGCATGCAGCAAATCTGGGATAGTTTTGCCTGTATAATTATTAAAAAGAAATCACAATTACATATATATATATTGTTCTGCTTTCCTTTCAATTAATAGGAGCTATTAACTTTTACGTATTAATTACACCTGAGTTTGACTAATTAAGCCTACATCTACTGTATCAGATCTAGGAGTATGTGTTTTACCTAGCCGTCCAAGTTTAGAGTGACACATACGACACTGTGACTAATTCCAGGGTCCATTTATTATTTCCCCACAAGCTTCTAACCCAGTAATCGCAAAAACATTTGTATAACATTTGTACAATGTTGAACCAACGTCGAAGACGTTGGGCCGACGTTGTACAGATGTTATACGTTGTACACTGGTTATACAAATATTCTTTGTTTGCTGAAAGGATATACCTATTCGAGCTAAAAGTAAAAAATTAAATGTAGTCCAAAAGATACGCATTTTTGTCACTCGCCTTTAAATGCGTCACTGCTTTTCCGAGAGACCGACTGACTACATCTGGGAAAAAAACTGCTATTACCTGATTACCTGATTACTTTCAAGCATGTCTGTATTTCAGCCAAATATATTTACTAGTGTGGAGCCAGCTTCTATTGTACCACTGCTCCAGCTTTGCCAAGATAGTGAACAGTTTTTTGCCAAGGAAAGTATATCTTAAACAATCGGTGGATTGAACAACAGTTTACTGTGATCGTATCAGACTGTTTTTGTTTGTTTCACTAATTGAGAACAAAGGTGAAGATGGACCTCAGCCAATATGTGCTTTATTATCATTCAGCTCAGACGTGAATAGAAAAATTGACATGTCCCGTACTCATGGTAAACTTAGAACAATTACATACATAGCTGAATAAATACTTCTGCACGTATATATGTACCGTACGCGGGTATGTATGTTGGGTAGGCCTGTAATACCAGTATAAACACAGTTGGTTTGTTGTTGACTAAGCTGCTGAATTGCAGTAAAAGATGGTACATGTATGTACAGACCAGTTTAACAGACTGATCAATATAAAGTGTCAACGACTAGAGCACCTTACTTGTGTTGGCGATGCCCCATATGGCGCGGCATCAAAATTAATGTGGCATCCCAGTATTCGATTTAGCAATAAAAATCATCTTCCAAATGTACACTTCAGTACAAAGGAAATGTCATTTGATGCCAGTTGCTATTATTTATTATGGTGTGTGTATCCATACATCATTGTATCCGATCCTATTATTATCTTGATGTTCACCTCTGTAAATTACTCTGGGGACTATCCGACTTGCGGATATAGAAGCTGTGTTTGTATAGCACCGTCTGGGCATGTCTGGGGGTAAATCCCCTGGACAGGCCCAGAACCCCTTGTCGGGTAAGTGAAGGAAAACCATCCATGCCCTTTCACACCACCCTCACTTCATTTATGTGGTTTAAAATATCAGACTCCTGGAGGGGGGGGGGGTTGTCCCGATTTTCTACGTTTAGTTCGATATATGACATGAAGTGCCACTAGTTTTAGTGGTAAATATGACTGTCATTGCGATGTACCGGTTAGTCCCTCATTTCCAAATAAATGGGGGCGAAAACGATGCCATTTCAATGACTACATCCGATAACAAGAGCGGTCAACATTATTTTTTCCTTTGCCAAGTGCTTCAATAAGGTTCAGAGTGTTAATACTGCTGGTGTATTCTGTTGCAATATAAATTGTTTTAATTGTCCTTATGTTATATATCTAATAATGGTGTGAGTGATGGCTGTGACATGTATCATGATATCAGCATTAAAGTTATTGACTTTTTTTTAATACTGGTTAATCGACCTATTTGTATACAGTTTAATGGTGACAATACCACATCTAAACATGCATGCAGGCACCGCCATATTATAGCAGAATGTGCGGCACTGCACACAATAACACATTTAGGAAATGATGGCACGATGGCGGCCCATCTTTTCATGTGTTGGCTCATAAATGAACGAACGTTTGTTTGATGTGTCGTACTTGTCTGAATACAAACTGTATGTGACGCTTTTTATCCCTCGCCCAACGAAGTTGAGGCGGGGGTTTATGACTTCGCCACGGATGTCCGGACGTCCGTCTGTCCGGTTTGAGGTAGGGATATGCCCTGAAAAAGAAGGATAACCCATGACAAATTTCGCAGAAATAAAATCCAAAATGGCGACTGGCGGCTATTTTCTATTGTTTTTTCTCATTATCTCGGAAATATTGCATAGTACATGTATCCAAAAGGGTAGTATAAAATAAAATATTCGGTGTTCCACAAGGACAACACGTGACATTTTTTTGTAAATATAAAATTCAAAATGGCCGATTGCCAGCCATTTTGTGTTAATTTTGCTCATTATCTCGCAGACCTTGCATGATAGCTAGAGCGTTAAACTTAAATAAAGTGTCCGGTGTTATACATCGACAGCACATGACAAAGTTTGCAGAAATAACATTCAAAATGGCTGACTGGTAGTCATTTTGTTTCAATTTTGCTCATTATCTTGGAATCCATGCATGATAAACTGTTCTATGTCACCCTTGACAACGTTTGCTGATCTATATCAAATTTAAAATGGCCGACTGGCGGTAATGGAGGGCTGCTTTTGTGTTCGTTTTCGAACAACTCTGTCTAGTTTATTTAATACCATCGTATCGCATGATACCACATGACGTGTGTCCAAGCTAGCAATATCCAACTATTCGCCCAGTTCAGGCATTGCACACAATCATTGCTGTGGTGATGTGCATAAAATTGGCTAGTTTTATCCACGGTTCGGAAACTTTTTACCACGATAAATAATATAAATAATTATTAAAATTGACTAAGCAGGATTATCTGTGTCTTCGCCGTGTTCCAATCAGCTATTATTTTCACGTCTGTGCTACTCATTCAAGTGGCAGATACGTCCGTTTTAAATCCGGGGGTGGGGGTGGGGGGCAGAAGGGTGCAGTGTCTCCTGCGCATGGAACACATCTGAGACTGTGACAGTATAATACTTATTGACAGAGTCTGGACGCTGCCTCAAAGCAGAGGAGACGGATGCTGCTCCATCTCCTGTCCACCTCATCCCTACACTGCCTGGCATGGACAACTAGGCGATGGATCATTGTCTGCCCAATGTCTACAGCGCTGGTCCAGCCTTGTGTCATCATTATACCGGTGTCTTGTGTGCCATCCAGGGATGGCGACACTGCCTCATTGATATGCATAGCGGTCGCGCCTGTGTCCGTCCACGCGATATCATTGTCCAACCCTTTGCCCAAATGCTGGCCCAACGTCAGTGACGTTGGGCCAACATTTGACAAAGTGTTAGCCAGCGTGTTGTGTGTTGAACGGAAGGTTATTGCATCTATCCCCCTGGTCTGCGATACGTCCAGGCAGTCGCCTGCAACAGTGTTAACCTTGTGTTCTCCGGATCCACGAGGTCTAAATCACTCCATCCACTTATTACATTCCGGTAGTCGGTCCCACGAATACCAATTTGTCAACTTAATGTGATACCCGTTCCGCCCCGCAGCGCCACGGACGGCGTAGTGATTACAGCAGTAGCTTACATCCTGCTGTAATTACCTGTAAAAGTAATTAAAGTAGGCATGCTGACTGGAAGCAGTACATCTCTGTAAAAAGCTCTAGCTTTAACTGGATCTCGTCGAGCGAGTGCACTCGAGCGGCCACAGCGGGACGCTAACACTTGACCGACCCAACTCAATTGACCCATTTCTATCAGCAGTACTTTATGGATGTTTTCCATTCAGGAAATCAATAGAGTACCCCCGTAAATAGGAAATGTTGGTTTAGTGTTGGGTCGGCGTCTGTGATACCAGCTCAGCACGTCTGTAGCATCAGCTCTTTTCTAGTGGGTTTCTTTCAGATACTTCATTTGCTCTGCGGCCTGAGCGTATTTGTCTTGTCTACGGGATTCTGTCTCGGTGTCTCGTTTTGTCATTCGCTCCTCACGTACGCCTGCTAAGACGCCATCATCACTGTATCGTCCCCTTTGGATACGAAAGGGTGTACTGCCACTTGACAAAGTGGCAGATACACCCTTTCATATCCAAGGGGACGGTAATTCTCACTTCTCCTTCAGACAACCTGTTTTTAATTCTCTTGAGATAAATCATGCAATGAATAATTCCTTTTTTTCCCAGAACGATCCATACATATAATACGCTGGTATGAGCATGGAGATACTAAAATCTTTACTATCTCAATGGTATCCTCTCCAGACTTATAGTAATTACCAGTCATGTCGTATACTTACGTAGATGTAATTTCTTGCCATTTAATGATTCTTATGTCACATAGCAATAGAAAGTAGACTCATTAAGCATCCCTGATGAATATCGGGATGCTTATGGTGTTTAGCATTTTTTTGTCTCCGCCGCCGGCGTCTCCGCCGCCGCGGGCGTATCCTCAATTTAGCTCTCACTAAAAAGTTAATTGATGAATTTTTGATGGATGACCTATGTGACGGCAATTCTTCCCATATATATTTTTGGGCACTGAGCCAAAAACAGCCATTTTCCAAGATGTCCGCGAAAAAAGTTTGTGGGCACAATGAACCGTTGGTTGGATTGCAGTCATATTTGATAAGATGGTTCTCTATGTATTTCGGATGATCTGATTAACTTGTTGTTATGGATCCATTAAAAACAAAATGCCTGCCGTAGCCGTTGAGTACACAATTGACATGACTGGGGCACAGTTAACTATTTCCGATGCTATGTATTATATAATTTTTTTTTAGAATCTCACATAAATTTTGGACAGTGAGGTGTACGGAACTCTGCCATCCTGGAGTTCGGTACAGTCAGCTTGAGATTCCAAGCTTGTCTATATCTATCATATCAACAGAAATTAGATTATACTGGAGTGGGCTCTCTATTTTATACCTGATTTTTTTTATGCAGCTGTATTTTTTTTTTACATATGCCCCATGTGCCTGGGAGGAATACATGTACTGACAACAGCCAGCGTATTTTTTCATGGACTGACCTGGAAATATCTAACGAGAATGTTTTTAATGTTTTTCGTGCCGAGAACAATCATATCTAGTTTGAACAGTTGTGGGCATATTCAGGGGCGGATCCAAGATTTGAAAAAGGAGGGGGCGCAGGTGGCTCAGAGGCGAATTTTTAGGCATATTTAGGCCAATTTAGGAGACTTTTTAAAGAATTTGGCGCAAAAACGGGTGGGCGTGCGCCCCTTGCGCCCCCCCCCCTCTGGATCCGCGCCTAATATTTAGACAAAGACCGATATCTCTGCCAGTAAGGATGGTAAGAAATTATTACAATAAAACATTTGAAAATATTTGAAAATATTTGAAATATATTACGAAATATACGTTTTCATTAAATCCCGTTCGTGTTAAATTTTTCGTGTTAGTTTAGTCGTTCGCAAGGCGGTTTTATTATTTTTTTCCCAGGTTATGCTCAATGTTGTCACTTTTGCTGCAAAGTATCAGACACTGCTTCAACGTTTAGCTAATGTTTTGGATTTACATGTAGGCTACGTAGCGTGTTAACTTGACGTTACCGGAAATATATTCTCAGCCAGTACTATACGTTTACCCGATGCTGTTTTAATGTTAGACCAGCGCCTGCGTCTAGGATGTGTTGTCACAGAAAATATAAGATGATGAACCAATATTGATGTAATGTTGGTCCATCGTCTGCGACGTGGGCCAGCATCAAACCAATTACTATGGTTTAAGTTGAACGCCTCGTGTTCGTTGGGGTGGTCTTCCTAATCAGGTTTCCTGGAGCATTGCAATACACCACAATAGGTTAGTATATCACGTGTATTAGCCCGTTAGCGTTGACAACAGCGATCAATCGCGTAATTGAGGTTATTATTGTGAGCAGAGATAAGTGTAGGGTTACACCATTAGTGTGACTAGTGCTGATTAGTAGTTGAGCTTATCCTGATAATGACTACTAATTGGCCTGCATCACAGCAGTGTCTCATCACACCTAATTTTAGAGCATTTATGCTGTACGAGCCACGCCATGTCGTCTTCTCAAACACATTCTCGTCGCCACTGGGTCGCACTATTCCACGTCGTGTTCATGCACCTCACCTCAAACAAATTTGCTCTACCATTACACTATTATACGTGTGCGACGTCATCTCAGCATAATGTATATACGCTATTAAATAGAGTGCACTATTCTATACATCATATTAACATGATTAACAACATTTTCTGTATGGCATTGTAAAACGCGAAACACACCAACGCGATTGCCCGCGCGCGCGACGTCTGGGACAATGTTGTTTGAATATTGTGGGCCAGCGTCGGGCTCACAATTTAAACAATCGCGGGCAATCGCGTTGGTGTATTTCGCGCTTAACGCACTGTTCTAGCTCTTTTACATTCGCACAAAACATTTAATTTATCAATGAAGTGTAAGTGTTCTACATGTTTTCCAGCCTGTGTCATCTCAAATTATACATATTTTTTTTAATTCAACCATTTTACTGCGCTATTATCATGATTATACAGCTCTCATGGTCTCCGCAATCTCAAGCACATGCTGACGCATTATTGTATATGTTCTACCTGATCTCAAATACATGCTGAACGCACTATGCAACCTGGATTGTGAGCCTACCTTGAAGGAGGATTCGGCAGGGTCCATCTCGTCGCCTCGGAGCTAAAGGATCCTATCTGCCACTCTAACGAGTGTCAGATAGGATCCTTTAGCTCCGAGGCGACGATCTATCAAGCCACTGTATCACACCGTTGAGAGTTTTGAGGCATCGTTTTCCTGATCTGCAGAGGTCACATTGGCCACAGTGGGCTGACAAAGATGTCATGAATGCCTGCTTCACCTTTTAGTATATGACCAGCTAACAAGAAAATACAATATGCAGTGGACTGGTCAATGCGTGTACTTCAGTGCAATGATGGGATAGACAGATAGGACAAGAGTCTCATCGTTTACCATGCCCAGAATTTGTCAGATGTTGCCGTTACAGCGTTTTCTATTGTTGTGGCAGCGTTTTCTTTTTCCTTCAAAATAAATACACTAGCGTAAACTGGTAAAACGGTGTAACATTACACTGTCATTTTTACTCAAATATCATACGGGTATGCTTCATAGAACATGATTGTGTAAAATCTGTATGAGAACTACTCGAGTAAGATAATAATCACATTTATAACCTTGTGTATATATAGGGTACAGCTGCCTGGTCATGAGAAACATGAAAAGTCATAATTTTTCAGGACCAACATGAATTGTCATGAAAAAGTCATGATTTTATATAATTTCACTGGAAGTCATGAAAACGTTAGGATTTTCATTTCCTTTGATCATCATGCCAACAATAATTGTCACATGTGCCATTTGTTTTCCATCACACATGCTAGATTTTCTCATTTACTGTCATAATAATTTATTCGTTTTTTTTTCAATTTTAAAAATATTCCTAGTATTAGTTCATGGTTCAATCAATAAGAATATCCTGAATAAGACGGGACGGTTCGGAAGTTGAATGGGATGGCGGAGGCCGTATTATAAAATCATTGTTTGTTGTTATTTCGTCATTTCGCAGTCATGATAAATGGAAAATTTGGTCAAGAACAGTCATGAAAAAGTCATGATTTTTCAAGTTCAGTGGCAACCCTGAGCTACCACTATTACACATCGCAAACGCAACGTTGGTTCTAAGTTGTGCCATCGTCTCAGACGATGGCAACTGCAGATGTTTTCCTGTATGACCACTTTGTAGATGGCCGGCTGAACCGTTGGTGTGCATCTTATCTGGACAGCCTTTTACGTGGATCTGACCAGCAGTGATATATGGAGCTGGTGAGCACTTCCCTGATCCTGCTGGCTTACTCTGGCCGCAGTGCTGGTAGGGACTCACTGGATCGCTTCATCCCTGTAAACACAAAACATTTGTGTAACATTTTTACAATGCTGGCCAACGTCGAAGACGCTGGGCCGACGTTGTACAAATGTTATACAAATGTTTTGTGTTTGCTGGGCTGCAGTGATGCAGTAGTCCCACCAAACTTCACATATTCATTCCGTGTTGTTTTTAAATTTGGTATTGCTGGATTGTTTTCATACTGCACACACACATCCCTCAGGGGGTGTAGATGTGCCTTTTGGGGTTATGACCTTTGATTATTGACTTCAATTGATTGCGGATGATAAGTTTAGTTTCCGGCAGTAATAATATAGCAATGTAATGATTTTCAATCATAATTATGAGAACGAAAAAGTAGGCACTTGTTTAATTTTGTACCCCGTGTTAAACCATTTTTGGCGTTCCTTGCGCATCATTTGCACGGTGTCTTCTGTTCTGTTGATGTCGTGTGCGGAATTTGTCTATCGGAGAGTATGATACAATCTGTCAGTCCAACAAAAACAATATGAAACATTGTTTCCATGCTGAACCAGCTTCTGTGACGTCGGGCAGCATCGAACCAACTTTCAGTGTATGTCTCTTTTTGTAAATCCCGCTTGTTTTTCTTGGCGGTATCAAGTGTGAGTGATTCTATCTGGTTCCCTGCTGACTTGACTTGTTGGTCCGCTATAATCTGGGTCACCAAATGATTCTCACGCCTGTGGTGCGCACAGTTACATGACTCGTTATCTGTGGGTGTAACCGAAATATCGTGTGAAAAATGTGATGTATCAGGCATACCATGCCAATTTGATACGTATGCCCAGCATGTTGAAGTTATGTCAGGGAATGTTGTCTTTAAAATCCTGCTTATAAGACAAGGATTTAACGGCGTTTTACAGCATGTCTGTATCTTTAAAACCATGCAAAATCGCTGGCCACACAAGAGAATAACTGTCATCTACATGTATTCTCAATTTTGCTGAATTAACCTCTGAAACCTTGCATGTATCATTGATATCCTGTAAAATAAAATAATAGTATCCAGTATTACACAAACATGGCTCATGTTAAGTTTTACAGCTCTATATAACTTCCCAAATTGCGGTTCGGGGGTGAGAAAGACTTTCACTCCAAATCCTCAATCGCAGTTTCGATTTTACTTGCTGGTGGTGTATTGCCACATATTTCTGCATATAGAGGGTTAATTGCATCATTGGGTGACCACTGGGAAATCTGATCTCGTGTATTATTCATTGCTGTTACATAACTATGATAACTGAGTTAACTGGAGCAGTCTTATCTGGACGTCCAACAGTACATTGTTAGCTCCCGCCGTCACCGTAGGTGAGACGAAGGGAGCTATGGATTCTACCTCCGTTTTTTTTGGCCTCTTCTTTTGCCTATAACTTTGTAAGAAAATAAGCTAGGATAACAATTTTTGGTATGAGGGTTACTTCCAGGTGGCTAATGGACAGGTTAAAATATTTTTAATCTGAATTCAATACGCAAGGTTGCAGAGGAGAAAATGATGATGTGACGGCGTTGGGCCGTTGGGCCGTTGGGCCGTTGGGCCGTCCGTAAACAATTCGTTTCCGGAGCATATCTCTGAAAGTACTTGTCCGATTGTCTTCAAATTTTACACACAACACCCCTAGGGGGTCTAGTTGTGCCTTTTGGGGTATTTGAACTTTGACCTACTTCTGGTTCAGAACTATGACCTATTTAGACGTTTTGACGCGCACTTCGTTTCCGGAGCAGATCTCGAAAAGTACTGGGCCGATGACAGTCATATTGCACATACATGTTCTCTAAGGTCCCTAGTTGTGCCTTTTCAGGTTTTTGGACCTTGACCTTGAAGTTGACCCAGCACTTTGACCTAATTTATAACATCAGTAAATCCGACTGAAAGATTTTGCGGAATATCATGAAAACCGCTCAAGATAGCTACACCATTACTATAAAACAAATTGTGAGGTTTCAGGAGAGGATGCATCTTGAAAAATTTCAAGTCGATAAAATTAAAAATGGCCGCCTATCGGCCATTATTCACCTCGACAGGCCTGATATTGCGGAATATCATGAAAACCGCTCAAGATAGCTACACCATTAATATCAAATAAATTGTAAGGTTTCAGGAGAGGATGCATCTTGAAAAATTTGAAGTTGATAAAATTCAAAATGGCCGCCTATCAGCCATTATTCACCTCGACAGGCCTGATATTGTGGAATATCATGAAAACCGCTCAAGATATCTACACCATTACTATAAAACAAATTGTAAGGCTTCAGGGGAGGATGCATTTTGAAAAAATTCAACTCGTCCAAGTTCAAAATGGCCGCCAATCGGCCATTATTCACTTTCACATGGCCGTTATTTGGTAAACCGTGCTAGATGGCTAGACCATTACTATAAAACAAAATGTGTGATTTCAGGAAAGGATGCATCTTGAAAAAATTTGACTCGATAAAATTCAAAATGGCCGCTTATCGGCCATTATTCACTTTCACATGGCCGTTATTTGGTCAACCGTGCTAGATGGCTAGACCATTACTGTAAAACAAAATGTGAGATTTCAGATGAGGATGCATATTGAAAAAAATTGACTTGATCAAATTTAAAATGGCCGCCTTTTAGGCCATTATTCATTTTCACATGGCTGATATTTGGTAAACCGTGCTAGATGGCTAGACCATTACCTGATTACTATAAAACAAAGTGTGAGTTTTCGGGGGAGGATGCACCCTGAAATTTTTTAACTTACGATTTCAAAATGGCCGACAATCAGCATTATTTACCTCGATAGGCCTGATATCCGGTAAACCGTGCTAGATAGCTAGACCATTACTATAAAACAAAATGTGAGGTTTAGAGAGAGGATGCCTTTTAAAAACTTTCGACTCAATCGAATTCAAAATGGCCGCCTATCGGCCACTATTTACTTTCACATTGCTGATTTGGTAAACCGTGTTAGATAGCTGGACCATTACTATAAAACAAAATGTGAGATTACAAAAGAGGATGCATCTTGAAAAAAATTGACTCGATCAAATTCAAAATGGCCGCCTATCGGCAAATTATTCACTTTCACATAGCCGGTTTTTGGTAACCGTACTAGATGGCTAGACCATTACTATAAAACAAAATGTGAGATTTCAGGAGAGAATGCATCTTGAAAATTTTTGACTTGATCAAATTCAAAATGGCCTCCTATCGGCCATTATTCACTTTCACATGGGCGATATTTGGTAAACCGTGCTCGATGGCTAGACCATTACTATAGAATGAAATGTGAGATCTCAGCTGAGGATGCATCTTGGAAAATTTTGACTTGATCAAATTCAAAATGGCCGCCTTTAGGCCATTATTCACTTTCACATGGCCGATATTTGGTAAACCGTGCTAGATAGCTAGAAGATTACTATAGAATGAAATGTGAGATTTCAGCTGAGGATGCATCTTGAAAAATTCTGACTCGATCAAATTTAAAATGGCCCCCTATCGGCCATTATTTATTTTCACATGCCGAATATTTTGCAAACTGTTAGATGTTAGTCCATTACTATAAAACAAAATTTGAGGTTTCGGGGGAGAATGCACCCTAAGTTTTCAACTAATTTATATCGAATTCAAAATGACCGTAAATCAGCTATTAGTTAACTCGATTGGCCTGATATCGGGTAAACCGTGCCAGATAGGTAGACCATTACTGGGATACTGATTAGGATCATTAATTTCAATGGAGGTTTGCAATCTCTGACAGACTGTCTAGTTCTTATCTTACTCTTAGACTGGGCTTCTTAGACCTAGTTGTCTTGCGTCTTGATTTTTGACCTAGACCAGGACTACATTAATAACCCTATACAAAATTGCTTAAATCAAATTCTAATTCGGAGCGGGAGCTCCTGGACTTATGTAGTCTTGTTACATTGGTATACATGCAGCGTCATGCTATATGTACCAATGCATGTACTGCATTGATTTTAAGAGCATTTCACTGTCCATGTTGTCAGTGCATGGGATAATTCTCGATGGAATGTGATTGTCCAAATTGTAATGGACAGCACATGCAATGAAACGTTTCTAACTTGACCACGTTTTTTTGAATTATTTTAATGTCAGCGACGCATTAACCCTTAGAGTGCTAAAATATTTTTTTATAAACCATCGGGATCACAGTTTTTTTTAAATTTGAATACCTCAGTTATGGGTCTACTGCCATTATAAATATTTTACTCTTTCAGTGTGGGGATCGACTTTTAACGTCAGGATCTGACGTCTATTGACGTCAAATCCTGGCGTTTAAAGTCGATCTCCGCACTGAAAGGTTTAATGGTAAAACTATATTATGTAAGGGCATATTACATAATTACATTGGCCGGAAAAATCTGACAAGTGCCAGTTTCTTATAAAAGTACGTAGTGCAACACTTGACAACCATGTACTTAGGAATTAAATTGACATGATTAATGGGGGACCATGATTGAAACATAATTACAAAACACATATTTTTCATAATGATATTATATGAATTAGCTGCGCACAATGTAAACAATCGTGAATATTATAAAGAGTGAATATGCTCATGTATATGTTTCTGAATTATGGGGGATATAATCAACATATTTATCAACGACGTTTCAAGTGTTGTTTCCCACAGAGAAGGTGTGAACATACCTTACGTATAAGATGCATGTGCATAGCAGCGCACCTAATACCATCACACTCTCGTTGTCTTTTTGTTGTCACTGATATTTATCTGTGCCTCCTTTCCCGAATCGTTGCTTGTTTCTCAGTGTGTTATGATCAGGGCAGGACATGGGGCGATAAACGCAGTGTTTTATCGTACTCTGCTATTGCAAAGGCAGCAGGCTATTATCCACGTGTGAGAATAATAGGCGGTGATTTACAAAATCACGTCTCTTTTCTGACTCTTGTTGTGTATCGACCCACCAAAACACGATACGTTGCCCCAATGATGGTTCAATGTTGGTCCACCGTCTACGACGCTGGCCCAACATTGACCCATCATTGGGGCAGCTTATCGTATTTGCTGGAGAGTGGCAGGCCAGCCTCCCGTAACTGGCCCATTCATTTCCACCTACCTCACAGCACACAGACAATAACCATGATAACCAGAAAACCAAATCATGCCCATCACAGCAACCAGGGAGTGCTCATTACACCTCCATGCAACAACCAATGAATGTAATGGAATAATAACAACCTGAAGCGATATATTTAAATAAAAGGAAATTTTACACATGTTGAATTTCTGTTTCGCTACCATGATCCGTCATCCTCAAGATGGCGACAATTATTATCCTTTTCTTTAAACGTCAATTCCATAATTCAGTTGATACACGAACTTTTAATCACATTGAAACAATGTTAGCAATTGCCCTTACAATACTATTTTTAGACTGACAGATATTTAGAAAAAAGGTTGTTTAACCCTTTAACCGCCAAATTTTTCAATCTGAATTTTCACCCACTTGAAGATGTGTCTCGCTGACGCGATCCACACCTTCAAGTGAGTGGAAATTATTCAGATTTGACAAAATGGAGGTCAACTGTTTTCAAATGTTTCTGATTGATGTCACATTTTATCTTTAACATGTTGAAAAGGTGGTACTTAATTATGTTTGGACCTTATGGTCCAAACATGTTGGAGTCGCAAAGCAACTTTCTTCATCTTATTATTATTATTATCTTTCTTAGTCCGCGATTACAGAGACAGTTTACAAGTAATCTACTTCAAACCTCCGCACAATGGTCCTTAGGTATACATCTTCCAGACGAGACCTTTTTTTCATTTATCGCGATAGTGGGTCTGGATTTGATCCAGATTTCATAAATCCACTATATGGATTACCATTGACCATTTTTGCAAGGGCTATTTCTCCTTCAGTTTAGGAGTAATCGACGTCAAACTTTGGCACAATGATCCTTAGGTATTCAGGTACCAGGCTATAGCTTTTTTCAGTGATCCCGCTAGTGGATCCAGAATTGTTCTGGATTTTGTAAATCCACTATGTGTACTAATGTTGGTAGAGTGATTTACATGTCGGTTGATCAATTCAATAGGAGAGTCGGTCAACACAAAGCGTCTTTGTTATGTGGACGCCGCGGTATGGTGGTGGCTTGTACCGGGCTTCCCGACCGTCTTGACCCTCTAATTACCAGGGGGTAATAATTAAAATACATATGTATATCCAATAATGTTTCAGTGATGGGCCAGCGTCGCGAACAGTGGCCCAGCATTGAACCAACATTGGGTGTTTAATATCAATAGTAGCAACATTTTAAATGCTAGATTTAAATATCAAAATAACAGTTGCAATTGCAGAGAATTGTTCTAAATGTCTCAAATGCCCGAAATGTAAAAATGTTTCAAATGTTCCAAATGGTCTAAATGCTCCAAAATTTCCAAATGTGCCACATGTGCCATATGTGCCAAATGTGCCAATTGTGCCAAATGTGCAAAATGTGCCAATTGTGCCAAATGTGCCAATTGTGCCAAATGTGCCAATTGTGCCAATTGTGTCAAATGTGCCAAATGCGCCAATTGTGCCAAATGTGCCAATTATGCCACATGTGCCAAATGTGCCAATTGTGCCAAATGCGCCAATTGTGCCAAATGTGCCAATTGTGCCAAATGTGCCAAATGTGCCAATTGTGCCAAATGTGCCAATTGTGCCAAATGTGCCAAATGTGCCAATTGTGCCAAATGTGCCAATTGTGCCAAATGTGCCAAATGTGCCAATTGTGCCAAATGCGCCAATTGTGCCAAATGTGCCAATTGTGCCAAATGTGCCAAATGCGCCAATTGTGCCAAATGCGCCAATTGTGCCAAATGTGCCAATTGTGCCAAATGTGCCAAATGTGCCAATTGTGCCAAATGCGCCAATTGTGCCAAATGTGCCAATTGTGCCAAATGTGCCAATTGTGCCAATTGTGCCAATTGTGCCAAATGTGCGAATAGTGCCAATTGTGCCAAATGTGCCAAATGTGCCAATTGTGCCAAATGTGCCAAATATGGCAAATGTTCTGATTGTGCCAATTGTGCCAAATGTGCCAATGGTGCTATTTGTGCCAAATATGCCAACTGTGCCAAATGTGCTAATTGTGCCAATTGTGCCAAATATGGCAAATGTTCTGATTGTGGCAATTGTGCCAATTGTGCCAAATGTGTCAATTGTGCCAAATGTGCCACATGTGCCATATGTGCCAAATTTGCCAATTGTGCCAAATGTGCAAAATGTGCTAATTGTGCCAAATGTGCCAATTGTGTCAAATGTGCCAATTGTGCCAAATGTGCCAATTGTGCCAAATGTGCTAAATGTGCCAATTGTGCCTAATGTGCCAATTGTGCCAATTGTGCCGAATATGGCAAATGTTCTGATTGTGCCAATTGTGCCAAATGGGCCAATTGTGCCACATGTGCCATATGTGCCAAATGTGCCAATTGTGCAAAATGTGCCAATTGTGCCAAATGTGCCAATTGTGCCAATCGTGCCAAATGTGCCAATTGTGTCAAATGTGCCAAATGCGCCAAATGTGCCAAATGTGCCAATTGTGCCAAATGTGCCAAATGTGCCAATTGTGCCAAATGTCCCAATTGTGCTAATTGTGCCAAATATGCCAACTGTGCCAATTGTGCCAAATGTGCCAATTGTGCCAAATGTGGCAATTGTGCCAAATGTGGCAATTGTGCCAAATGTGCCAATTGTGCCAAATGTGCCAAATGTGCCAAATGTGCCAATTGTTCCAAATATGCCAACTGTGCCAATTGTGCCAAATGTGCCGATTGTGCCAAATGTGTGAATAGTGCCAATTGTGCTAATTGTGTCAAATGAGCCAAATTTGCCAAAAAAGTCACAAAAAGTAAAAAAAAGTCACAAAAAGTCGACAGTAAAAAAAAAGTAAAAAAGTCACAAAAAGTCAAAAAACTCAAAAAACTCACAAAAAGTCAAAAATATCACAAAAAGGCAAAAAAAGTCACAAAAGTCACAAAAGTCACAAAAGTCAAAAAAATCAAAAAGAAATCAAAAAAGTAAAAAAAAAGTATAAAAAAAGTAAAAAAAAAATCAAAAAGTAACAAAAAGTCAAAAAGTCACGAGAAGTCAAAAATCTTGAAAAAGTCAAAAAAATTAAAAAAGGCGCAAAAAGTCAAAAATCGAAGTCCAAACATTACTGTTACTTGAAAAGTAAAAGTCGTTTCTAGTTTGCTGATAAAAATGAAAACCCGAATATATGCGGCACCGGGGGTTATAGGGGTGATCACAATTGAAGCTCCGCGTTATCGGTGTTACATTCATTTCTCGTGGGATAATAGTATTACGTACACCCCAAATCCATTTTGCTATTGTGTTCTCTATTTTCAGGGTTGTGGTGCTGGCTGTGATACTGCGCGTGGTGAACTTTGACCTGAGTCCAGAATGTACGGACACACTACAGGAGCACGTGCTGGGCTACCTTGTGATCCTGTCGTGCTGCGCCCTGCTGGAGGGCGTCATCGTGGGCGTCAGCATGAGAGGCTCGATCCTCAACACAGAGCCCAGGAACAGCATGCAGTACCTCCTATATGCCCGTCTAGGTCAGTATACAGGCTAATTACTCGTTTGGAATATCTCATCTGGAGACTAAAGGGTGTTAAATGCCTTGTATAACAGAACAATATATTATCAACCTTTAATCCCCAGTTGACCTAATTCACTCGTCTCGTGTGTTCTATTTTTTTCACCTGTATTGTGAAATATGCTATTATTTTCGTAAAAGCAAAATCGATAGGCACATTTCGTTTTCTCAATCTTTTTTGACAACATAACTATATTTCGCATCGGTTGCCAAAATTTGACATGATGTCCTGCAAATTATATCAAAGATATAACTCACTAAAATACTTGAACGCGTTGAACATGTATATTTCATCATAATCACCAGAGTTACTGATACAATTTTTAAATTAATTTATTTTGTTGAGCACACATTTTGCGACGTTACGTATGGCCATCCATATTATCGTCATTAGAGCTCTGTGATTAATCCATTTTGGCATAGACCTGTATTAAGCACGTAATAAGTTGTAATATTCGGTGGAGATCACATATTTATCACATTATTGCCGTACTAAACATTGTTTAGCTCTTCATGGCCATGATGCAATGAAAAAATAACGTTACCAACAAGGTCAGGAAGCATGACAAAGCGCGTATAATACAGTTAAATTAGAAGATGGAGTTGGTGGCATTTATTTGACCTCCAGTGATTCATTTAGGTATTGCTAAAGTGAAGTAAATTGTTCCGCAAACTCGATTACTGGTAATCACTCATCCCGTTGGACGTCAGTTATTGGATGGCGCCAGTTAAGTTGAAATGCCACCATGCATGTGTGGCCATGTTGTCATGTCCAATGGCAAAATTAACACTCAGAGTGCTGATTCTCATAACGCATACATCGTCGCCTCGGAGCTAAAGGATCCTATCTGTCACTCGTTAGAGTGGCAGATAGGATCATTTAGCTCCGAGGCGACGACATGTACAGGTGATGTGCAAATGCTGTTCATTTGCTGATAGCATGCTATATCGCAATGGACAATTTCATATGGTAACTAATTCTTGGATCCGAAATTCGAATGAAGGCATATTATATTGTGTGAATATTTCATACTATCTGATATTCTTCTTTCGGGATACCATAATACTTAGTTGAAATGTGATTTCACGGTCGATTTATTTTCTACAAGAAACTGGATTTGGTGTTAAGTGCATCCACATGTTAAATGTACCAGCAGAGACCCGCGGGAAGAACACATTGCGATATTAGTGTCACAGCCGCAAGTAAAGGATGTTTACAATCGGCAGCAGGACTTTGCAGATTAACCCGTGTAATTTGGCTGGACCACGCCTAACAGCAAACCTGATTTGGCAGCACAATGGAATCTTATGAGCCAGGGATCAAGGACGACCTGTTGAGGTGGTCCTCTTGGTGGTGTGGACCTTGGCTGCTGAGCAGGTGTTTAGCGCGGTCCAGGACTGGTGCTCCACCAATTTGGGGGTATCATTACCATTGCTAATCAGGACATTACGCTCCCGGCGACATCCGCGACGTGAAAGACTGGGGACGTGTTCTGTACCCAGCAAATATGATGCGTTGCGCCAATGATGGTTCAATGTTGGGCCAGCGTCGCAGACGGTGGACCAGCAGTGACCCATCATTGGGGCAACGTGTAGTGTTTGCTGGGTGGCTGGGTCCGTTATTGGCTCTGGCGAGCCGCAGGAGGTGGTGGAAAAGAGCGGATCCAGCGTTGGGCCAACGTCTGCGACGTTGCCCCTACGCTGAATCCGCTCTTTTTTGAGTTTCTGCTTGGTCTCCGTTGTGATTAGAGAGTACATTGATCACAGACTCTGGCGCCCTCCGGTGCCCAAACCCCAGGGAGACGTCCCCACAGCGTCTTCACCGTCCGCGCTGCTGCGTGTCCAGCGGAAATCCTCTGGGCACGTACATGTACACGTCCTCACAGATTTAATACCTAGGTCTCACCTAATTCTTTCTGATTAAGGACGTATGTTTTTGCTAGATCAAGGACATAATATTTTTGAAATATTCAAATACCACTAACGTTAATTTCCGAAATGTATATAGGTCTATTGTCAGTCCGCAACGTCATTTTAGATCAAAAATCTCACAGATTACAATTGTGCTATCACATATTTATTATTATATGCCCGATATTTGGCAAACATTGCAATATGGCTGAACCATTATTATGAGACTCTGATTTGATGCGCGAGATAGAAATATAAGAGTTTAAAAAAATGATTATGGTATTAACATTATGGTATTAGATTTTGCTTCTAAATCACTGTTAGGTGGTTACTTCGAAATGCAGCTTTTAAGATTATTTCGAACAATAATATGTATGTTCATTCTTCCTATTTAACCTATAGCACCGTTCTATATAATTATTGCTCGTTACAACTCTTTTTCATAGTGGAACGTCACATTTTAATATGGGAGATTTAGGGAGGGATACAATTCGAAAATAAATCAAATCGACTGGTACCAGACACCTGGAAAAATGTGCATATATTGCAATATTGCTAGATGAACCTATATCATTTCATTATTATTACTAAATTAAATATTAGAAGGATCGTAACAAAAATGCCCGACTGGAAGCCATCGTTTAATTTATTATACCCGATATCTGAAATACCGTGCAGGAAACCTAGTAATCCTATGAAGATAGTGCGATGATTATACTATGAGTATACTGTAATCCTATGAAGGTCATACTGCTCGTACTGAGGATATGTTTAATAGGTGCTAATACATGTTATGTATAATCATTATAATGCGACGATTGCATCGTTATGTGCCGTCTCCTTTAAAACAAATTATTATTTTTTTTTTCTGGGGGGGGGGGCAATATGAATGTTACACACTACACAGTTACAATATACATGATATATGGATTCATTGGGACATTTTTAAAATATCACAAATAGCACATGTCATCAACATGATCATCGATTGGTTGGGCATCCTTCTTTATGCTCTTCTACTTAAAAAGTTAAAGTCAATCACATCTCTGTCGTGCACAGATCATTTTTGCTCCTTTAAAAGATATCCTTGCCGCCTATCTGTCTGTCTGTCTGACAGGCAGATCCCGATCGGATTTGAGGGATAACATGCGGCTTATTGGGTTTGTGTGATGAGCCAGATGATAAAAACGAGGCACTGAACGTATTTCTAAAGATTAAATACAGTGATTTAGCATTGTGTATGGACTGTAACTATTCGTCACCTTGGTATTAAATAATCTTGCCTTTGTAAGGACGGTGATAAAATCCTTTAATTAACCCATTCAAGCCTGAGTTTACCATGGTCATCCACTACAAGCCGCGGATTGCTGTCGCAATTCTCGCCTTGTAGTGGATGAAGATGACTTGAAGTGGGTGGAAAATTAAAAAAATGCTATGTATTGGTGAACCAGTTTCATGGAAATTTTCGTTCTAAAACCCTTAGTTGTTGGATAATTAAATATGTTCACAGGGATTTAAAATGATGCTTTTATGTATCGTGAGGGCTTAAAGGGTTAATACCATGGTTACCACTTAGTATTGATAGTACGTCATGTACATACATATGTATTTTTACAGATACAGTAGACTCCCGCCAATGCGGTCAAGTACGGGCCAGAATATTTTTACCGTAATGGCGGTCCGACCGCATTAGAGATTGGGCAATAAATTACAACGTGGCGTCCTGCTATTTGACATCAAATCAATTATGTACATATGCTCCAAATAATGAATGAATAATACCAATAGTAAATATGTTCAAAGTTTATTGCAGCTGTTTAGAACAGCAGTGTATTTATTTAATGCAAAGTTAAAATTGATTATATAGTTGTGCACAATTAAATAAAAAAAAAGTATTTCAATAAAAACATATTTTTTCAATCTGTATGTCACAGAACCTCTTACTGCAGTTGTAAAAATGAATTGATGGAGGATTGTTGACCGGTGTATTTTCTTTTTACATGAGAGTCTTGTAATTTATCTCCAATATTGAACATGGAATGTAGAATGCCATCTAGACAACGGTCTGCTGTAAGGTCTTTGAGGACAGAAACCGCAGCTATAGAAATGAGTATTTTGTGCAGCATAAAAGTTAATGATTGAATGATTTTTCACTTTGAAAAGCGTTTTCTTATATCGCCCGTGAGCCTTGTTCATGGCTTCCCAATGTTTATTTGTCACCGTGATTGAGTAGCTACTCCATTGTTGAGATGTCATGCTCGTGGTGTTAAAATTTACGCCAGGTTATGGAGCTAATCATGAACGGTAAATGGGAATGCAAGTTCAAAGAAGTGTTCATGTGTACATGTGTGGAAAACATAGGTGACAGTTTTTCAATATAAAAATCTCCTCTCAAAATGATCATAACGATATATTGAAAATACCCATTTGACCGCAATGACGAGAGTGAATTTGCCGTTTTGCCACAAAAATTTGACCGTAGTCCGGAATGGTGGTCTGACCGCATTGGTGATCGCCTTTGATATGGCTTTGACGGAGAACGAATTCGGGCCGAAAAAAATCTGAAAAAAATGACGATCTGACCGCATTGGTGATCTGACCGGAAGTCAAGGAGATCCACCAGAATATTATCAGATTTTCTGCTCATTACGCTTCACATATTCTTTCTCAATAGACGTCATGAACGTTGTTGTTGGTATTTAAATAGAAGTACCGTACATGTATAATCTGATAATACCATACCTGGATAATTTACTGTCTGCCAGATGGCACAATAAGCATTATGTGATGAGGAATCACGTCGCGGTAGAAGTTATCTGCAGGCAGGCAGCCGTGCCGTACCATGCGGTGACTTGATGCCATCTAGTTAACCCAGAAAGCATGAAAAATGGGGGCATCGCAAGGAGAAGCCTTGGCGCCTGACCCGGTTTGTCGCCGCTCTCTGGTATCTGTGCAGTGCCTGCCGCCAGTCATAGTAGCCCAGTGAGGCACCCGCGGGGATGCCTATTGCAAAGTGACACTGTCAGTGATGGAGAACTGTCTCTGTACTCAGTCTAACTGTGTGATGTCATATCACCTGCCTGATAAACGACCACATACAATATTCATCCCTACACCGAGCAAGCCATCTCACGACGCGGGGTATTGGAAAAAGACTGATTCTATGTATTAGGCCTTGTCACATGGTAGAGCCTGGACCTTCTCCTAATCCGGGCCCTGTGCATTCTTCACAACACGTTAAACTTGTTTTATTTTTGCGGCGGACGACTCAAATGTTTTTTCAATTACACGAATTTATCACATTTGAACTAGTGTTTTCTGGCATAGACGTATGCATACACGTCCTCCAACATAAATATTACCTATTTCTGATATTACTAACGTTTTGTGGTTTTCACACTTATTTATATGAATTTGAATATATGTATAAAGTAATTGACCAACCATCTCAGCCAGTTGATGGGGTTCTTGTCGTGTTATGTCACGTCAAGATGTATCAGTCTGTAAGGTGATGGTGTTGTTATGATGTTATTCACGTCTTGTATCAGTCTGTGAGGTGATGGTGTTATTGTCGTGTTATTTCACGTCTTGTATCAGTCTGTGAGGTGATGGTGTTCTTGTTGTGTTATTTCACGTCTTGTATCAGTCTGTGAGGTGATGGTGTTATTTTTGTGTTATATCACGTCTTGTATCAGTCTGTGAGGTGATTGTGTTCTTGTAGTGTTATTTCACGTCTTGTATCAGTCTGTGAGGTGATGGTGTTATTGTCGTGTTATTTCACGTCTTGTATCAGTCTGTGAGGTGATTGTGTTCTTGTAGTGTTATTTCACGTCTTGTATCAGTCTGTGAGGTGATGGTGTTATTGTTGTGGTATATCACGTCTTGTATCAGTCTGTGAGGTGATTGTGTTCTTGTCGTGTTATTTCACGTCTTGTATCAGTCTGTGAGGTGATGGTGTTATTGTTGTGGTATATCACGTCTTGTATCAGTCTGCGAAGTGATTGTGTTATTGTTGTGTTATTTCACGTCTTGTGTCAGTCTGTGAGGTGCTGGTGTTATTGTTGTGTTAATCACGTCTTGTATCAGTCCGTGAGGTGCTGGTGTTATTGTTGTGGTATATCACGTCTTGTATCAGTTTGTGAGGTGATGGTGTTCTTGTTGTGTTATTCGCGTCTTGTATCAGTCTGTGAGGTGATGGTAATATTGTTGTGTTATTCACGTCTTGTATCAGTCTATGAGGTGATGGTGTTATTGTTGTGTTATTTCACGTCTTGTATCAGTCTGTGAGGTGGTGGTGTTATTGTTGTGTTATTCCATGTCTTGTCTTGTATCAGTCTGTGAGGTGATGGTGTTATTGCTGTGTTTTTTCATGTCTTGTCTTGTATCAGTCTGTGAGGTGATGGTGTTATTGTTGTGTTATATCACGTTTTGTATGAGTCTGTGAGGTGATGGTGTTATTGTTGTGACATATCACGTCTTGTATCAGTCTGTGAGGTGATGGTGTTATTGTTGTGTTATTTCACGTCTTGTGTCAGTCTGTGAGGTGATGGTGTTATTGTGTTATTTCACGTCTTGTGTCAGTCTGTGAGGTGATGGTGTTATTGTGTTATTTCACGTCTTGTATCAGTCTGTGAGGTGATGGTGTTATTGTGTTATTTCACGTCTTGTATCAGTCTGTGAGGTGATGGTGTTATTGTGTTATATCACGTCTTGTATCAGTCTGTAAGGTGATAGTGTTATTGTTGTGGTATTTCACGTCTTGTGTCAGTCTGTGAGTTGATGGTGTTATTGTGTTATTTCACGTCTTGTATCAGTCTGTGAGGTGATGGTGTTCTTGTTGTGTTATTTTGCGTCTTGTATCAGTCTGTGGGGTGATGGTGTTATTGCTGTGTTATTTCACGTCTTGTATCAGTCTGTGAGGTGATGGTGTTCTTTTTGTGTTATTTCGCGTGTTGTATCAGTCTGTGAGGTGATTGTGTTCTTGTTGTGTTATTTCACGTCTTGTCTTGTATCAGTTTATGAGGTAATGGTGTTCCTGTCGTGTTATTTCGCGTCTTGTATCAGTCTTTGAGGTGATGGTGTTCTTGTCGTGTTATTTCACGTCTTGTATCAGTCTGTGAGGCAATGGTGTTATTGTTGTGTTATATCACGTCTTGTATCAGTCTGTAAGGTGATGGTGTTATTCACGTCTTGTATCAGGCTGTGAGGTGATGGTATTATTGTGTTATTTCACGTCTTGTATCAGTCTGTGAGGTGATGGTGTTATTGTTTTGTTATATCCAGTCTTGTATCAGTCTGTGAGGTGATGGTGTTTTTGTTGTGTTATTGCACGTCTTGTGTCAGTCTGTGAGGTGATGGTGTTATTGTGTTATTTCACGTCTTGTATCAGTCTGTGAGGTGATGGTGTTATTGTGTTATTTCACGTCTTGTATCAGTCTGTGAGGTGCTGGTGTTATTGTTGTGGTATATCACGTCTTGTATCAGTCTGTGAGGTGATGGTGTTCTTGTTGTGTTATTCGCGTCTTGTTTCAGTCTGTGAGGTGAGTGTGTTATTGTTGTGTTATTCACGTCTTGTATCAGTCTGTGAGGTGCTGGTGTTCTTGTGTTATTTTGCGTCTTGTATCAGTCTGTGAGGTGATGGTGTTATTGCTGTGTTATTTCACGTCTTGTATCAGTCTGTGAGGTGATTGTGTTCTTGTTGTGTTATTCGCGTCTTGTATCAGTCTGTGAGGTGATGGTGTTATTGTTGTGTTATTCACGTCTTGTATCAGTCTGTAAGGTGATGGTGTTTTTGTTGTGTTATATCACGTCAATTGTCTTGTATCAGTCTATGAGGTGATGGTGTTATTGTTGTGTTATTTCATGTCTTGTCTTGTATCAGTCTGTGAGGTGATGGTGTTATTTTTGTGTTTTTTTCATGTCTTGTCTTGTATCAGTCTGTGAGGTGATGGTGTTATTGTCGTGTTATTTCACGTCTTGTATCAGTCTGTGAGGCAATGGTGTTATTGTTGTGTTATATCACGTCTTGTATCAGTCTGTAAGGTGATGGTGTTATTGTTGTGTTATTTCACGTCTTGTATCAGTCTGTGAGGTGATGGTGTTATTGTGTTATTTCACGTCTTGTATCAGTCTGTGAGGTGATGGTGTTATTGTTTTGTTATATCCAGTCTTGTATCAGTCTGTGAGATGATGGTGTTTTTGTTGTGTTATTGCACGTCTTGTGTCAGTCTGTGAGGTGATGGTGTTATTGTGTTATTTCACGTCTTGTATCAGTCTGTGAGGTGATGGTGTTATTTTGTTATTTCACGTCTTGTATCAGTCTGTGAGGTGCTGGTGTTATTGCTGTGGTATATCACGTCTTGTATCAGTCTGTGAGGTGATGGTGTTCTTGTTGTGTTATTCGCGTCTTGTTTCAGTCTGTGAGGTGAGTGTGTTATTGTTGTGTTATTCACGTCTTGTATCAGTCTGTGAGGTGCTGGTGTTCTTGTTGTGTTATTTTGCGTCTTGTATCAGTCTGTGAGGTGATGGTGTTATTGCTGTGTTATTTCACGTCTTGTATCAGTCTGTGAGGTGATTGTGTTCTTGTTGTGTTATTCGCGTCTTGTATCAGTCTGTGAGGTGATGGTGTTATTGTTGTGTTATTCACGTCTTGTATCAGTCTGTAAGGTGATGGTGTTTTTGTTGTGTTATATCACGTCAATTGTCTTGTATCAGTCTATGAGGTGATGGTGTTATTGTTGTGTTATTTCCTGTCTTGTCTTGTATCAGTCTGTGAGGTGATGGTGTTATTTTTGTGTTTTTTTTCATGTCTTGTCTTGTATCAGTCTGTGAGGTGATAGTGTTATTGTTGTGTTATATCACGTTTTGTATGAGTCTGTGAGGTGATGGTGTTATTGTTTTGTTATATCACGTCTTGTATCAGTCTGTGAGGGGATGGTGTTATTGTTGTGTTATTTCACGTCTCGTGTCAGTCTGTGAGGTGATGATGTTATTGTGTTATTTCACGTCTTGTATCAGTCTGTGAGGTGATGGTGTTATTGTTGTGTTATTTCACGTTTTGTGTCAGTCTGTGAGGTGATAGTGGTTTTGTGTTATTTCACGTCTTGTATCAGTCTGTGAGGTGATGGTGTGATTGTGTTATTTCACGTCTTGTATAAGTATGTGAGGTGATGGTGTTATTGTGTTATTTCACTCTTGTATCAGTCTGTTAGGTGATTGTGTTCTTGTTGTGTTATTTCACGTCTTGTATCCGTATATGAGGTGGTGGTGTTCTTGTCGTGTTATTTCACTCTTGTATCAGTCTGTGAGGTGATTGTGTTCTTGTTGTGTTATTTTCGTATTGTATCAGTCTGTGAGGTGATGGTGTTATTGCTGTGTTATTTCACGTCTTGTATCAGTCTGTGAGGTGATGGTGTTTTTTTTGTGTTATTTCGCGTCTTGTATCAGTCTGTGAGGTGATGGTGTTCTTGTTGTGTTATTGCACGTCTTGTCTTGTATCAGTTTATGAGGTAATGGTGTTCTTGTCTTGTTATTTCACGTCTTGTATCAGTCTGTGAGGTGATGGTGTTATTGTGTTATTTCACGTCTTGTATCAGTCTTTGAGGTGATGGTGTTCTTGTCGGGTTATTTCACGTCTTGTATCAGTCTGTGAGGTGATGGTGTTATTGTGTTATTTCACGTCTTGTATAAGTCTGTGAGGTGATGGTGTTCTTGTTGTGTTATATCACGTCTTGTCTTGTATCAGTCTATGAGGTGATGGTGTTATTGTGTTATTTCACATCTTGTATCAGTCTGTGAGGTGATGGTGTTATTGTGTTATTTCACGTCTTGTATCAGTCTGTGAGGTGATGGTGTTATTGTTGTGTTATTTCACGTCTTGTATCCGTCTGTGAGGTGATGGTGTTCTTGTTGTGTTATTTCACGTCTTGTATCAGTCTATGAGGTGATGGTGTTATTGTTGTGTTATTTCACGTCTTGTATCAGTCTGTGAGGTGCTGGTGTTATTGTTGTGTTATTTAATGTCTTGTCTTGTATCAGTCTGTGAGGTGATGGTGTTATTGTTGTGTTTTTTCATGTCTTGTCTTGTATCAGTCTGTGAGGTGATGGTGTTATTGTGTTATTTCACGTCTTGTATCAGTCTGTGAGGTGATGGTGTTCTTGTTGTTTTATTTTCACGTCTTGTATCAGTCTGTGTGGTGATGGTGTTCTTGTTGTGTTATTTCACGTCTTGTATCAGTCTGTGAGGTGATGGTGTTCTTGTTGTGTTATTTCACGTCTTGTATCAGTCTGTGAAGTGGTGGTGTTCTTGTTGTTTTATTTTACGTCTTGTATCAGTCTGTGAGGTGGTGGTGTTATTGTTGTGTTATATCACGTTTTGTATGAGTCTGTGAGGTGATGATGTTATTGTTGTGTTATTTCACGTCTTTTATCAGTCTGTGAGGTGATGGTGTTATTTTGTTATTTCACGTCTTGTATCAGTCTGTGAGGTGATGGTGTTATTGTGTTATTTCACGTCTTGTATCAGTCTGTGAGGTGATGGTGTTATTGTGTTATTTCACGTCTTGTATCAGTATATGAGGTGATTGTTTTCTTGTTGTGTTATTTAGCGTCTTGTATCAGTCTGTGAGGTGATTGTGTTCTTGTTGTGTTATTTCATGTCTTGTCTTGTATCAATTTGTGAGGTAATGATGTTTGTGTTGTGTTATTTCACGTTTCGTCTTGTAAGTACATAGTTACTTCTTGACATGAAAGATTTAACGTATATATCATCAAAAAGACATGTTCACCTGATTACTAGTCATTAGTTGTCGTATTTGTTTTACGCTTAAATGATCATATGTCTGGCTACGGACTGCTTTATTTGGAAGTGTTCATAAGGATGATAAGCTGATAAAATTATTATGAAGTGCTGTGGTCAAGAGACCCATATCTGGGTATGAAACAGAAACAAGCCACCTACTAATAATGGATCTTTTTATAGACTTATACTATAAATTATCCAACGCATTGTATTTGGGGCAATTTTTTTCTACAGTACTCCCACGTACACTCTATATAACACTATTTATATTATCAAAACAACTTTGCAAAAAACGTCCAGAGAATGTTTAGAAGATCTAAATTTATTTGTATCGGGTAGTAGCAGACATGTGTTCCATCTGCATAATGATTGATTTAACATGGTCTACAACGTGTAACAAACTCGGGGTCGTCGACCGAGCCTGGGCTTGGTGCATCACAACACGTTTTCTTCCTCTCAGATTTCCTCTTATTCCGTCAAACAGGAGACGTTGACTCAATGTTGGTTTAATATTGGTCCATCGTCTACGACGCTGGCCCAACATCAACCCAACTTTGCTTGTTTTCTGTGATGTGCCGCCTTATCCATGTTATCCCGCTGACAGTCCAGTTTCTGAGACTGTGGCCCAATTCCTGAGAACACTCTCTCAGACTCTGGCAGTAGGCCCGTGTTCAGCCTCTTGGGTTGAACCATATCCCCATCCACAGATCGATAATGGGGGATTCAATTTGTGCAACGTCCAGCAAAGCCACCGTGAATAAAATAAGGGGGCAACGTATGCAACGGCGGCCCACAGTTGACCCATCGCTTGGTTTGTTTCTTCTTTCATGCTCTTCTCTTGGACCACCAGCTGCCAGTCGTGATTGCTGTGGATTGGGGGCAGTGTTTAACTGCGTTGTGTATTTTTCATAATATTTGCTTAGGGCATATCCCGTCGACCGAGGATAATCTTCTGTAGACATAAGCTTTATCAAAGGATCACGTCCCCTCAAGTATTGTGCTCGGCACTGGCGTCACAGGGTTATTATGAGGGATTCTGTCCAAGAAACACGAGGCGTACACTCAGTGTTTCTTTATTGTCGGGCCAGCGTCGCAGACGCTGGCACAACATTAAAAAAACACTGGGCTAACGTGTGGTGTGTTTTCTGGGTGGGCCCGTTTTGTGGCTGTACCTCACAATCTGTATTACACCACACCACGCGTCTCACCCACGCAGGTCAAACCTCTTCTGCCCTCAGACAAAATGAATTTACTGGTGCAGCAATACATGGAAAACCACTGTCTGAAACAAATTTCCTGTTCAGATTCACTCTCATTCGTTTATATATTTATTTAACAGGTCACCCACGTGGTATGATACAGCTCTACACACTTGTGCTGCATTTGAACTCTTCGTTCTCTGATGTGTGTTTACATCGACTGACATATTTCTTATTTTTCAAATCTTTGTTTGAATTGGACTTTCCAATCAATCAGTAAATATAAGAGCCATTGGTAATTAACTATTTCATGACTGTACTTTTTTATCACTGTCGCTGCGATAACTGTACATAGTATATCCAGTTGATGACGTTTTTTTCTTCAATTATCTTTACTTGCTTACAATAGCAGCAGAAATTTCTTTGCAACCTCACAAAATACAGTAATTCATCAATGACCCAATGTTAGGCAACCATGTGGGACGTTGGTCCAGCACTGATCCGTGGTTGGTTTAAAGTAAAGTAGCTTTGTGGAGATCTGTAATAGATGAAGATGGATCTCTAACGGTGCCAGCAACTTGCCATGTGTGACCTCCAGACCCTACATAATTGCATAACAACCGCCTCCTCGTGTTGTTTCTCTGCCCTTGCATAACTGCGTAATGGGCGTAATTCGCTCTGCCCAATTCAGCTGCATTTTAGGCCAATGTCGGCAGACATTGGCCTAAAATGCAGCCGATATTGGGGCCCCGATTCTAATCTTGGACGGGCGGAGCACCTCCTAACTCAGCAGACATGAGACGTTAACAATTCTGCCTTAAAATTGAGCCACCATCTGCGATACTAGCCCTACATTAAGTCAGCTATGGTTCAACAGATCGCAGTGCCAACTGTTGTCTGGCGGCTGTTGCGTAGAGTTGCGTCACACCGCCTCTCTTCATTATCCCACACTGTGGTGTGTTTACACAGATGCTCTATGGCATGCACGTCATGTCTGTAGGCGCATTCCGCACCCAGCTCTCATGTCAACATTTGCCACAAAATCTGAGCGGATGTAATACCATACTAGAATAGGCCAATACTGTTGAACAGGTTATCTGACAGGATATTTAGTTACATTTATGTTGTTGATTTTATCTTTATATACGTCGTATACAAAAAACACTTAATTGTGAAATGTAGGCCTGCAGCCTCGCTTTTTCTTGTGCCAGTTTTCAGCCCTCATTGTCTCCCACATGACGTCTCTCTGTCTGTCTGTCTGTCGGTCCGTCCGTTGCCTTGTGAGCGCGATTATTTAAAAGTTAACCCATGTGTGTTCACCATACAAAGCCACCGGACGAGTTCGAAATCGGTACCGATCACATTCAAAATGGACGCCGCTCGAATATAAACGGCTTTTCTTTGTGATGTTTTTGAGACTGTATAATTCCAATGATTATTTGTAGTGTGTGGTTGTGCTAAAGTGATTGGCCACTGCCGTGCTTATACATGTTATAGGCTGTGTGTATAAATCTAGCCATAAAGAGATGACATGATATGCCGCATGAGATATGCGTGAATCTGATCCCTTATTCTCCATTTTTGTCTGGGAGGCACGCATTGTGCTCATTGTCAGAGAACACTATGCACGTGTAGTTTTCCGGAGAAGGCTCATTAGTCTGTACGAACCAGTCATAAGGGTAATAGGACACTGGTCTGCGCCTGATCATAAACATACTCTGGACTATGTCTGAGTCATACACTGTTTAATAGATAGACTATACCAACTCGCCTGAATTTGGAACTTGTGTATAAAACATAAATTTTATACATAATATACATGTATATACTAGTGAAATTAGACGAAGTTTCGGGCTGGTAGCGCAACAAATGCGTACGTTTAGGTCTGTCATTATTTTTCTTCACTCAAAATTATTTTACAATATTAATAATATTTTTTTTTATCATATTAATTACATGTTTCGTATGCTTACGTATATTGTGCCGCAGCTCAATCTGACTTAATATACTCAGATTATTAATTAATATTACATTTTTAAGTAGCAGTACACATGAATTATAATAATCATGACCTAATGTGTGAAGGGTGCATGTAACATGCACCAGTCTTTGTCCTGGGGCTTTTGTGGAAAGAAGACGACATAAATATGAGTATTGCATATTTGATGCTAAGCTTCCGTGATGCATTGCTCTTACGTATTATCTACCATAAATAATGCTGATGACCAATGTCTATGATAATGTCTCTGCTGATGTACTACTTAAGAAAAATGATATAATTCAAATCTAAAATTTTACATCCATGTGCAAGATATATTGTATAGTTTATTTGCATGTGGTCTTATTATTAATAAATGCTGTGAGATCGCAGTCCTTTGCCATGATTATCCTCAATATTACCGTTTCTAAGTGTATAAAACGCAAAAACAGACCACGCGCGTTGGTTATCAAACCCACCATTTGATCATTGCCTAAACATACCAGCGCCAAGGCGAAAACGAGCGCGAAGGGCAAACTGAAAAATTGTCAAAGCTCATTTTTTCGCGCGTCGCGCCGGTTTTTGCGTCACTACCTCTATCTGACTTTTCTACAGAGAAAAACGCCTCACATTTCGCGTCGGTTTTTGTTAATTTACACTTCCAGTCAATCAATGACTCACCAATCTATGGAGACACTGTCCACGTACATGTGTACAATTTGTGTACGCCCACGCTTAAATGCAAAAAAATAACAATTTTTGGCTCTAACAATACTTAGACAAAACTGAATATTTTTTATTTTAACTGTTAAAATATAAATATAATTTTTAAACAGAGTTTGCTAATATCGTCTTAACGTTTCCAACAGTATTACGCGAAGCGTTTACATCACAGTCCTGAGTCAATTTTATCAATCTTATTTGAAAGGCGGTATCCTGCCAAGCTTTACCGAGCTGGCGCATAATGGTGATATAATGCAAATATTGCACCATTTATCATGTTTATGGCTAGCCTATTATATAATATGCACATGGACTTCTTCTTTGGATTCACCGTTACCGACACGTGACAAGAATAGCTGATGTTGTAAGAGTTTACAAAGTATCTACCCAGAAAAGACATCAGACTCCGGAACAAGGGCTTTTATGTCATGGGTGTTGATGAAATCGTGCTCAGACTTATTTGTGTTTGTGTAACATCTCGTATTTCGGAGTAATATAGTTAGGCATATATAGTTAATTCTGTCTTAACCTCATCTTTCCGAATAACATAACTAATACATTGATGAATTGAGGCTTTTCGACGATTGTCTTTGCACCTAACAATATCGATCTTAAACTCTGTGTTTTGCTATTTGTACTGACCATGTTTTTTCTGCTATAATTATTGTGATTATTTTGCTGTCAGATATGTCATATATCTTTATTTCATATCATACGCTAGCGTGCCCCCCCGATCGTGATAACAAATATTGATACGCTTTTTTAAAATAAAATTGTTAATTTGTTTAGCCCGCCTTTTAATTTTTAATTAAAAAGTTGGGCTATTGTAATTGAATTTAGGCATCATCGGCATCGGCGTCGGCGTTAACATCTACTTTTTTGGCACGAGTTCATTATCCTGCTCAAATTTGTTCTGCATTTTGCTAGTAGCCAGTTCTTGGACAAGTGCAATATTAATGGCGGTGGGCTATTGTCGAGTGTCCTCTTATTAGCCCGCCTTTTAATATTAATTAAAAAACTTCAATAAAGGCTGAAAATAAATGGCCGATTTATTGCGATTTTTCGCATTTTACGTCAATAATTTGACCTTGTGGGCGGGATGACTTGAAAAGTTTTTCATGTATCCTGTTCAAATTTGTTATGCATGTTACTAATTAACAGTTCTCTGAGAAGTTCGATAATGGCTGAAAAAAAATCAAAATGGCCGATTTATTGCATTTTACGTCAATAATTTGCCCTTGTTCGCGCGATAACTTGAAAAGTTTTTCATGTATCCTTCCCAAATTGGTTTGCATGTTACTAATGACCAGTTTTCAATAATGGCTGAAAAAATTTAAAATGGCCGATTTATTGCGATTTTTTGCATTTTACATCTATAATTTGACTTTGTGGGCGCGATAACTTGAAAAAGTTATCATGTGTCCTGTTCGAATTTGTTATGCATGTTACCAATAAGCAGTTCTCGCACTAATTCGATAATGGCTGCAAAATATCAAAATGGCCGATTTATTGCGATTTGTTGCATTTTACGTCAATAATTTGACCTTGTGAAAAGTTTTTCGTGTATCCTTCCCAAATTTGTTATGCATGTAAAAATTGTTACTAATGACCAGTTCTCTGACAATTACAATAATGGCTGAAAATAATTCCAAATGGCCGATTTATTGTGATTTTTTGCATTTTACATCTATAATTTGACTTTGTGGGCGCTATAACTTGAAAAAGTTATCATGTATCCTGTTCGAATTTGTTATGCATGTTACTAATAAGCGGTTCTCGAACTAATTCGATAATGGCTGCAAAACATCAAAATGGCCGATTTATTGCGATTTGTTACATTTTACGTCAATAATTTGACCTTGTGAAAAGTTTTTCGTGTATCCTTCCCAAATTTGTTATGCATGTAAAAATTGTTTCTAATGACCAGTTCTCTGACAATTACAATAATGGCTGAAAATAATTCCAAATGGCCGATTTATTGTGATTTTTTGCAGTTTAGGTCAATAATTTCACCATGTGGCGCAATAACTTTAAGTTCAATAATGGCGGCGGGCTATTTTCGAGTGTGCTCTTGTCTTATGCTCAAATTGTGTAAGTACTACGAGCAAAAGGCAGATTTTAACGCAATGGTTGAAGTTACATTGAATAAATTAGCCAACGTTTTCAGTTTAGTTATTCTATCCTGTGATTTACATGTGGGTCCAGGAGATTCAGACGATGGCTCATCTGAATTCAATCAATATATAACTAGATTAGGCACTTTACTAAAGAGTCTCATCTGATAGCCCTGACAAGGAGGAAGTCTCCCCTGGCAGGCCATGACTGATGCTGCACCATTTCAATTTGTCACAGTTCATCACCGGCTGTCACTTTATCCAGACCCGGTGTCACATTTGCTGAGTCCCTGTCACATGAGAATGGGCAGCATCCCCACCAGGGTCAGGGTATCAGCCCAATGTCGACTGCACTACGAGGTCTACTACTTATATACGTTGTCCTACATTGTGTGCATTCTTATAACCATAGAGTTAGAACAGACTTTTACCTCTATGTTATAACTACCTAGTATCCTGAAGCACATACACCAACATCCAGCAGACACGAGGCATTGACCCAATGTTGGCCTAATGTTGGGCCAGCGTCGCAGACGCTGGCTCAACATTAGGCCAACATTGGGTGAATGCCTCGTGTCTGCTGGACATTGTCATTCCCCGGACGGGCCCCTAATATTCACAAACACTGCCTTCTGAATCTAGGAATGAATGAATAATGTTTTAGGCCCCCTCCTAAATTTGGCCACGAAAACAACCTGAAGATGGCGAGATGAATTAGATGACACTTCCCTCAGGACACAGGATTCGAAATTCGTGACCTGACGGTCTGAGGTCGAGCACACTACCTCTCGGTCACGGAAGCTGTCCACAATACTGAGTCTTCATGACTGAGCGCCTGCACGGAAAAAAACATTTGTTTCTTTGAGACCTGAATGCCAGAGCTGGGGACGAGCCCGCGATCTCCGACTTCACTATAGAGACAGGCAGCTTTAGCCACTACAGCAGCACCCCCGTGTCCTGTGTATCTAGGAGTACACGTATAGCCAGCAAACACACAGTGTGAAATAAAGGATATTACCTTTTGCGTACCAATTTTAATGTTATCCATCCATCCATGTTATTTATTTTTTACAGACAAGACCTATGTGCCTGGGCAATTCATGCCATATATTTTTTTTGGCACCAAGCGGCCATTTTCCAAAATGGCCGCCTAAAAAGCTCGTTGGCACCATAACTTATGAACCGTTAGTTGGATTGCATTCAAATTTGGTATGGTTGTTCTCTAGGTATTTCTGATGATCTGATTAACTTTTGGGATAAATCCATTAAAAACAAAATGGCTGCCGCATCCATTTAAAAAAAGATGGACGCCTAAAAAGCTTGTGGGCACGATAACTTATGAACCGTTGATTGGATTGCATTCAAATTTAGTATGGTTGTTCTATAGGTATTTCTGATGATCTGATTAACTTTTGGGATGAATCCATTAAAAACAAAATCGCTGCCGCAGCCATTGAAAAAAAGATGGCCGCCTAAAAAATTTGTGGGCACGATAACTTATGAACCGTTGGTTGGATTGCATTTCAAATTTGTATGGTTGTTCTCTAGGTATTTCTGATGATCTGAATAACTTTTGGGATGAAACCATTAAAAACAAAATGGCTGCCGCAGCCATTTAAAAAAAGATGGCCTCCTAAAAAGCTTGTGAGCACGTCAACTTATGAACTGTTGCTTGGATTGCATTCAAATTTGGTATGATTGTTCTCTAGGTATTTCTGATGATCTGATTAACTTTTTGGATGAATCCATTAAAAACAAAATGCCTGCCACAGCCATTTTTTAAATTCACACTATTAACTTTACATTGAAATAAATGCTAGTGGATCTGACGTACAGTTTTAGGCCTGTGGCCTCTAGCGTGTGGGCGATAATACATGTAAGTCTATGGGACTGTAAAAACTTGTGTGATACCATATATTTTTTTGGCACCAAGATGGCCGCCTAAAAAGCTTGTGGGCACCATAACTTATGAACCGTCAGTTGGATTGCATTCAAATTTGGTATGGTTGTTCTCTAGGTATTTCTGATGATCTGATTAGCTTTTGGGATGAATCCATTAAAACAAAATGGGTGCCGCAGCCATTTAAAAAAGATGGCCGCCTAACAAGCTTGTGTGCACGATAACTTATGAACCGTTGCTTGGATTGCATTCAAATTTGGTATGGTTGTTCTCTAGGTATTTCTGATGATCTGATTACCTTTTGGGATGAATCCATTAAAAACAAAATGATGGCTATTTTATTAAACTTTATCAAGTGGGAATAGAGCTACCTACAAATACCACACACGGTCCATAAAAACGACATAAAAAATGTGTTGGCGCTGGATCTATTATCTATTTAATTTTGCCTGTGAACGTTTTTTGGATTCGCACGGATACTCGCTATAGTATCCCGACCAGGAGCTGACCCATCCGGCGTGTGGATGCCACTGATCAGTGCACATTGATCAGTGTGATATGCATCGTCAAAGGGTGTGATGTGATTGACTGATTTTCCTGAGCTAATCCCCAAACTAATCAGCGTGGTATCACAAGATTGCATACCGCCATGTGAGTCACCCCCCCCCCCCCTGGTATTAATCCTGACTCGGATCAATTGCTCGGCAGAACCATCTCTGTTAACTCTATGGTGAAACTATCAAGCGATCCCCTACCGCCGGTGGGATACTTAAATAGTTTTGTTCGGCTCCCCCCCTTTCTTTATCGACCGCACTCTTGTTGTTAGAACAATTTTGCTTATATTTACATGGGGTATTGGGGGGGGGGGGCAGAGTTTTCGGATTTTTTTTCGCAACGTTTTTGAGCGTTTTCGAAGTGCTTTCACAACAAAAAACGACGGAGTTCAAGGTGTATAACAGCACAAGTGTTTTAAAACAGGTTTAGCAGTTGAAAATGTTCCTGAAACAGTTTTGTATAGTACAAACGGTAAACCTGAGAATAATTTCGTGTGAGATACATGGATATTTCTGTAAATGTAGGTTATTTATGGTGAAAGGTTTAAATTTATTGGTGGGTCATTTATAAGGTGAACCAATTTACCTCAATGTCTGATGGTAATCTGGAAGCAGTGCAGCTGACTGTGAAATTCCACTTGCTTGGGACGCCAGTTCAGTCGAATACAAATGAAGGAGGCCGAGAAATTAGCATCGACACATTGTGTGTCGTTCCAGCTACAAGTAACGTTCGTCTCTTATTTTAGCCACTGCTGCTATAACCGTTTAACTGCTGGTGTTTTGTAGTTTCAAATGTTTTTTTTACTCCGCGCACTCGCAAAGATTCAGTATTGTGAAGTGCCTCTGTGATTGAGAGGTAGCGTCCTCGGCCTCAGACAGCCACGGGTCTAATTTCGAATCCTGTTTCTGGATTGCATAAGTTGCCATTCATTCATTCATTCATTCATTCATTCATTCATTCATTCATTCATTCATTCATTCATTCATTCATTCATTCATTCTCTCATTCCCTCATTCATTCATTCATTCATTCATTCATTCATTCATTCATTCATTCATTCATTCATTCATTCATTCATTCATTCATTCCATTGACTTTGCTGGGTCCAGAATGCACATCTCAGAATACACGTCATTGACATTCACAGATATTAGCCACTTATAACATGTACAAGGTGATGACATGATCTTGCTATGTATCCATCTCGCAGACACTGTATCTGTACATAAAGTAGAAAAAGCGATATGACAATATGTATGAGTGTATAATAAACAGGTGTGTGCGTGCGCGTTATTGCGATGATTGAAGATTCTGTAGAATTTATGAATATATATATACTTGTTTTTTTGAGCAATTTGATCCTGTTGGTTATGTGTTCTTTATAGTAATAGCAACCATACCATTCTGGCACGAATTGCAATGGATACAATTCTGAATTGTATTCGTTTTGATTAATGTCTTCGTTGCGATCACTGACCTATCTATGGATCTGATATTTATTATGTACTGTTTCAACTTTGCCTAACGTCATACGTCATGCCAGCATTGAACTAACGTATCGTATGCCAGCATCATGCAATGAAGGTTACCCAGCCAACACGAGGCACTGACTGAATGTTGGTTTAACGCTGGTCCACTGTCTGGCACAACGTTAATTGGTTCAATGCCTCGCGTTGTCTGCGCAAGGCCTGTTATACGGACCGGGATGGGCATGGCATATAAGTCTTTGTGACATGACACTGGCGCTGTCTGGAATGTGCTCAATCATTGGTGACTACTATTTCACTGCACTTTGCAATCTATCTAGATTTATATTCGTGCTTGAGACCATTTATCTGGATGCGCATCCTAAGGACAATGACCGGAACATGCTGCTATAATCGAGATACTCACAACCAGATTGCCTAGTCGACTAGCAGATCCTAGCCATGACACATTTTACTTCAACTTAATTTTAAATCTCGTTCATATGGCTGCATCCAATTCAGACTAGATGCAATTTAATTTGTTTATGTAGATAAAACAAAGACATAATGATTTATATACATTCCGGTTGCATTTAAACGTTTGAGAAATACAAAATGTGTTATTATGCGCTGCGTAACAATGTCCAGAAAACATTGATCAGATAGCATTGTTTAGTATTTGTGACTATTATAATGAGTACATTTTTAGTTTAACATGTTTTCTTGGTGGCAAATCAAAACACAATAATTTATTTTATTTAAAAAAAAAACAGATATAAATTAGCCATGTACGAATCACAAATCAATAAATTAATTTGCTTTTCGCCCGTCACGCTTTTTTTCCAGATACTTAGGTCTGATTGCTGTACTTTAATGAATAATATCTCGAAATACACGCTTGTTCTTTTGCTCATAAGGCGATGATATATGATTACTCGGAAAAAGTTGTGAAGTATGGAATCAATACTTGTGCACCTTCATCTCTGAGGACATTGGCCTTATTTGGTGTTCCCCAGCCTGGCTGCACTGCGTGTCAATGCGTTCAAGGTTAAGGCCATTATTTACACTTTGTATGGACTGCAGTTTTGTGCAGGTCATGTGTCAAGAATTAGTTTGCGAAGTAGGTCGTTGTTTCTCTCTTAGGAATTTGTCGGAAGACATGCTTATATAATAGGCAGCTTTCACAAGGTGGGGCATAAGGAGCTGACTCAACGTTGAATGTGATTTAACCTTTGTTCAATTTTTCAATCACTTGAGGTTATGTCTCGCTACCGCGATCCACAACCTCAAGTGGTTGAAAATTACTCATATTTGTTTAATTTGAGACCAAACATTTACAAATCTGATGTTTAAACAGTCATTTCATTTCGAATAACAGTGATTTGGTCGACTAATATTTAAAACAGATACAAAACGGCAGTAGTCGTGATCAGCAGGATAAGGTTTGGGTCAGCGTATGCCCCAGCCCTATCTTGTCATGCTGCTAGTGCTGCAGGCAGACGAGTTATGAGTGTACACTGTGTAATAATCATACAATATGTATATAATTGTTATATATATTACACAGTTTTGACTTTCTTCCCATCCCGCCGGGCATTCATCAGTCTTAGCGCGGCAGGAGATTTCCCTGGACGGGTACAAACTTGGTAATCAATATTGCATTGTAGCATCGCAGGGATAAACTGTTCCTCCAAGACGACACTTGTCTATTGATTTTGTGGCTGACGCCCATCCAGCCCGGTTTATCAGAGGCTTGTAGACTCTCGCTTGGACTCGCCACTTGGCTTTTGCCGAGGGGTTCTACCAGGTATAAATAAGGCTAATTTCTCACTTTACTCTCGTTCAGGCAAAAAATCACGACCGAAATGGATTCCCTTATAAAGCGATGATGAATCTCTTTTTAGCCCTACTTTGTAGGATGTACGTGACGTCACCTTGAATATGAAAGAATTATCTGCCACTTTGTGAAGTGGCAGATATAATCTTTCATATCCAAGGGGACGAATTAAAGTCCGGAATAAACAACCAATATGGTTCTGAGATATGAAGTCGGCAAATCTTTAGCTGAGTGGGACTTGTGTGTAGTATATTATATAGCATTTAATCCGTTATCATATTTTTACATATATAAAATAACGCTTATTACAAAGTAAATATCTTTATAAGTTAATAATATATTTCCGTATGTCTGACCTTCAGGCAAATTATCTGTTAATTATAACCCATCACAGGAAAAAGTCAAGTAATATAATTAATATATTTTTCATGGTCCATTAAATATACATCTTTCATTATTATATATATATAGTTATGTTTTCATATCGGAACGGTTTTAATATATATAATATATAATTTAAAATACTATACAGTAATTGGTTGTTTTGTTAGAAACATGATAGTTAGTCAAATTTCTTACATGAAGTTTATTGTATATCTTCAAAAAACGTGTTCACTCCTAGCGCAGTGCCGCTCGCTCTCTCACAGAAACCTGTCCCCCCCCCCCCGCAGGCATGTACAGATGAATCAGTGGAGGGCCTAGTTTTCAAGGTGAAACGCTTACGTTGGTATAGAAATTAAAATTTGCCGACACAACTGACTCTTTTATGAACTGTAATCCATTCAACTGCGTATCTGTATGTTAAATGTATATAATATTTCACAAAAGTTTGACTCTTTCAGCACAAATCGTGTCATCTTTCGCTTTTCTCGCTAATACTATGTCTGATTGTTTTAATTGTTTTAAATATATTTCTACGTGTACATAACCCATTTTTGTGATTAATGTCACAACTGAAAGAAGGAGTATTTAATAGTTATTTTTATTCGAGTGGAGTGGATTTCAACTACAACTATTACATGTATGTGCGACAATAATCAGCTTATCCAGCACAATGCAGGCTAAGCAGGTTGTTCAGGGATGAGCACAACAATCACGCGACGTCCACCCAATGTCGATTTAATGTTGGCCCGCCGTCTGCGACGTCGGTTCAACATTAAACCTACACTGAGTAAATTGCTGGACACTCCCCCGTGTAACACCAAGGGCGTCATCAGCTGAGATACAACTAAACCAAGCAAACACGATCAGTCAACAAATGCCGTTTTAATGTTGGGCCGACGTCGGAGACGGCGGGCCAACCTTAAAACGGCATTGGTTAAATGTATCGTGATGGCTGGGAAGCATCTACATAACAGGCGCAGTGATGACTCATCCGGATGATCACTTGTGGAAGAAATGGCACCCCCCCCCCCCCATAAGGACGATCACTGGTGATCACTGGCTTTTACAAATCTGTATGGAGGTTATCCAAACACATATCTGTCCAGCGTTATTTCATTGATCCGACGCAAGTCTAATGCTCGAATCCGATTAGACAGATGCCAGTATTTGTGAGTTAGTATCAACATATATATTGATGACATTAGTTTTATTGGTACATTGTCTCGATGAATAGCCATTACCAGTGATTGCCATGCATATGTGGTCGATTACTGCCAATTGCCCTTGACATCTTTATTACGCACAGAGTGCGATTGGCGATGCCGATGTCGCGAAGAAGCGCGGGCACGGTGTTACTCACCTTGCCGTATCAGGTCTGACCGTCAGACTACCAGTCTGACCTTGACAACAGGTGTGTGTGAAGCGGGTACGAAAATGAGGGGTGCGAGCAACATGAATATTCATTATGACGTCACCGGTTTACTGACTGCAGCGTGGAGGTCACACTCAGGTCGGATTGTTTGGGCCGCCTGAATCAACTGTGCATTGGCCAGGGAGGAGGAGGGAGGTGGGGGGTTCTGAACTCATAGCACATATACGGGTTATCCAGGTTCTGCCGGTGGCAGACAACTGGATAGATGAAGATGGGTGTTACTATTTAAAGCCAGAATGATGTACCAGTAGAGAAAATAAAGATGAATACAAATTATATGCTCCTGAGAATTAAGCCTACATACATAGGCTATGTGCTATGTAAATGTATTTATATATATACACTTGTATTATCAGCCATCATTATTTTAACATCATATATCCATAGCATGACTAGACTTATGGTGCATATAGATGTTACTTATACATGTATGTACAATGTACATCAATTCACGACTCTCAGAATTTCGTAGTTTCGATTTTTAAATGCCATCTCACTAACACCACCCACTGCACACATTTATCTTATAGTCATGATCTTTTTACCAATAGTTAACTAGTCTGCACACCTCCGCCGCGCAACATTGGAGCCAGTACACAATCACAATGTGGATTGGATATGGATCCGGATACGGACCCATCCCAAAAGTTTATTGTATTGTTCCTTGGCCCGAGATACAAATCTTTCAAACAAATCTGGATCCGGATAATGTCCCGGTTCCTTGGCCTGATATACACCTCTCGTCAACGTTTCATACAAATCAGTTCATTAATTTGTAAGTAATCCTTCTGAAAGACATACAAACAGACAAACAAACCAACGCGACCAAAAACTTAACCTCAAATTGCGGCGGTAATAGCTTCTAACATTAATGTTTTTTTGCATTTGTTAAGCATGATAAGTATGTTAAACATGATCAACAATATTTGGCATACTTACATCATTTTTACATGTATGTATGCATTGATGCATTGCGGCTCTAGGGGTTGAAAGTAGGTGATAGTTAGCGGATCTGGCTACATGGCCTACAGTTATCTATTTAGATCTAATGTGATTATTTTTTGTTGTTGCAGTGGTTCTTGTAGGAGAGCTGGTATGGCTGTGTTTGGGTGTGGTCTGGGCAGCTCAACACTACAAGTCCTGCTCTGCCTCGCCAGCCAAAAGAGCCGTGTTAGGTGAGTCCATAGACAAGATGCTTTCCAACGAGATGTTATGTCTGTAATAGCGGAATTATATAATAGTTTAGAAATGCAGAATTCTGTTTTAACAGATGTTCACCCTTTTTTCACTCTTTGCCCAGGCTATATTTTACCATCGTTTGCTTGGTATACACCCTTACAGCTCCTGAGCTATTAAAAGTGAATTTGAGTTAAATAAATTTGTGTCTTGCTAACGCCATCCACAACTTCCAGTGACAGAAAATGATTTGTAATCATGAAATACTACTATAATGATCGACTTACCAACAAACGAGAGCCGTGCTGGTGTGACTAACTATGGGTTGTTAACGCCTTGTGTTGGCTGGGATGAGTGCTTTAACCCTTTAAGCCCCCACGATGCATTAAGGCATCGTTTTACATCCCTGAAAACAGATTTAATTTTCCAACAACCAAGGGTTTTGAAATGAATATTTCCATAAAACTGGTTTGCAATACATGGCAATTTTCTTCAATTTTCAAACCACATCAAGTCATCTTCATCCACTACACGTCGAGAATTGCGACAGCAATTCGCGGCTTGTAGTGGATGAAGATGACAATGGTAAATTCAGGCCTGAAAGGGTTAAAGCGCTGAAATATTGTTGTATAAACCATGGAGACCAAAGGGTTTTTTTTTCAATTTGAAATCAACACAAATGTCTTAGTTAGCTCTTTCCGCTTCATTTGAATACCTATGCTATGGGTCTACGACCAGTATAAATACTGTTATTCATACAGTGCGAGGACCGACTTTAGACGTCAGAATATGACGTCTACAGACGTCATATTCTGACGTCTAAAGTCGGTCCGCGGGTCACGATGATTAAACCGGATATATGGACATTGTACATTTGAGTGATTTTCTGTTCTAGGTATCATCGTGTGTAACTGGGTGATCATGTTAAGCGTGCTCATCTCGGTCTGGTGTACCTTTGACACGGCGGGCAGAAGCTGGGTGAAGATGAAACGCTACCAGGAGTCTGTAAAAGAGCGCCAACAGCGGGCAGGACAAAAACGACGCTCAGGTAGCAGGCGCAGAAACTGGCGCCACAGGTGAGCAGCGTGCGGGCTTTGGCAAAAAAACGGGAAACTATTAAATAAATATTGTTTAATTGTAAAATATGATTTGGCGTTGTCTGTACGCTCATACGGTCCAAGTTTGTCATCGCGAAAACTTGTTCAATCCCACCTGAGCATCTAGTGAGCATCCACTAGTTTACTTTTGTTCCCATCGGCACCAAGTTTACACCAGTGATACATACCTTTTTTAAATTATTGGATCAACAAAGCGTCTATTAAAAACTATTTTATCAAAATTAAGTGAGATTTTTATTTATCTAAAACATCCTTAACCCCGTATATATCCGGGCATAGCAGGACAAGGGTTAAGGGATTGACATGTATTCTGGAAAACTACACAGCTGTCTTATAAACCTCCCACACGCAGTGTCTGATCGAACCTGATAGCGGCCGGTCAAATGTGGAAAGATGTAAGATACTCACTTGTAAAACCACCTTTTATCTACTTCAAATGACCTGGCTTTGTGATTTGTAGCTACATTAATCACCTATGATCCTTATACCCTTTGACTACTGGAGTAATTGTGATATAAAGGGATACTGTGTAGTTTTTTTTATGTTAGTTGAGAGTATAATTTTGAAGATTTGTTTTACTAGTTTGACAACCCAGCAAACACGAAACACATGTTTATTCACTGTTGCTTCACTGTCTGCGACGCTGGACCAACATTAAGTAAACAACAGTGAATCAGCTTTGAACCACCACATAAAGGCAGCGTCTCTCGTTTTAGCTGCGGAAACAGCTAGACGGTCTAGCTGTTTCCGCAGCTAAAACGAGAGACCTCGGCCCCATTGAAATCCACTTGTGTTGAGAAATGCTATTCCGTGCTGTTCTTTAATTACATTTGAGCTGCTGAAAGGTCAAGCGAATTCAAGTAATCAAAATAAAAATTGATGGTCTGCAAGGTTTTATTAATTGCCTTACAGTTAGATTAATTTACAGCTAGAATAAAGCGAAACATTAATCATTTATCAATTTCACAATAATTCTTATTGCCATAATTAAATTTTTTTATCATGTACCCTCTCGGAAAATGGGAGATTTTGATTCGCTGTTAGCTCAATACTGGCTCACCGTCTGTAACGGTGGCCCAGCAATAAAACAACGGGGGTCAGTGTATCGTGTTTGCTGGGTTTCTTCTTCGTAAATAGCAAGCGAAATTCTAAACATGGTTGTTAATTTTAACCTGGCTTTTTTCATTGAACAAAAACCTAAGTGCAACAATTTGCATTTGTCTTATTGGGTTGTATATTTCTGCTCATAATTCTATCTCAGGGTGACTAGAAATTAATTGATTTTATTAAAATAATATTCTAGTGTGATAAATAATGAAAAATGAAACCTGAGAACACCTTTTTTGGGTGGATTATGCCATATTGGCTCCAATGATTTATGATAATATATGCAGCATGGGTGGTTATAGGACGGTATATTAAATCTCTGGTCGTCTGTGTCATTTCACCTGATCACTGGTAAACATATAGTTGTGGGTCGCGGTAGTGAGACACAACTTCCTATGGGTGAAAATTTAGATAATTTAGCGTGTAAAGGGTTAGTATATTACTATTGGCGTAATTATGAAATCCGCTAATTTTCATTCATATTGAGAGGAGAATTGCGACAGTAGTCTACACCTGGCAAAGGAACTGAATAAAAATGACTAAATCTATTTAATTAGGGTTTTCAGGTGGTTGTGCAATTTGTAAACTGTCTTGATGGATTTGGTTTATATTTCCTAGCATTTCTGATGTTTTAAACGTGTAAGGCAAATGCATTATTTCAAATGTATAATTAAGTTTGTAATTGATTCTAATCCATGTTTTATCGACAAAAATATATTTTGTAATTATAAATGTATTGAATAATAGTACTATACACATGCACATTTATTATTATGTTCATAATGCGCTTTGCTGTATGGTACATACACTAATGAACATAATTTCTTACCAAATATAACCTGTCTTCATTATACCATGCATACAAGTACATTCTCTTTACCATATACCATACTGCAAATAACCTATCAGCACGATACCATACACCACAAAATAAACTTCCTTCACTGTACCATACAACAAATAACCTTTCGTCAATTTTCACTATGCCATAAATCAAAGAACCTTTCTTCAGTATTCCATACAACGAATAATCTATCTCTACCATGCAGAAAATAATATGTATCTGTTTTATTATCAACTATGCCATGCACAAAAGAACCTTTCGATGCCATACCGTGCCACAATATAACCTGTCTCTACTTTACCATGCAGCAAAGAACCTTTGTCTACTTTACCATACACCAAATGGCCGGCCAGAATGACTGTGTGTATACAGTGCTCTAAACCTTTCAAAGACATGGAGTGTGCAGTGCTGTACATTGTACTGTATATAATAGAGAACGTTTAAATAATATTCTCTCACTCACTCACTCACTCACTACACACAAGTAACTTGTGTCTACTATACCGTGCACCAAAGAGCCTTTATCCATGCCATGGAGTTAGACATACATCTATGACCATGCCATTCAGAATTAACCTTCCTCTACTGTATTATAAATACAGCAATGAGCCTCCGAGGGGAAGCGTTGTTTTACTGATATAAATGTAGGCCTATTGATATAGTTTATTCACTACATTTAGTATTTTAGTGTAGTACATTTAACAATTGTCACCACCCGCACTTGTTATATAACTTAATCTAGGTGTATGGAGTGTATGATTACTATTAATTAGTTATAATCAATCCACACTAACATTATTTCAATGTGCCATAATTAACATTATTTCAGTGTGACATTACTGTATACACAACATATGTGAATAACACTATCTATCAGAGTGATTGTAATGAGATACATACAGAACCAAGTGTTAGTATCACTCTAGGTTGAAGTAACGTAACAAATTCTACACGTGTGTCTACGACTCTGAGAAAGCTCAGGGAGTGATGCAGCTTTGTATGAATACCGTATCATGGTGCCTAATGGGTGGATTGATTAAGCTGTGCCCAGTTTTTCACTACTTTCAAATTAATTACGACCTCCACAGCTGAGCCGGGACTATTGGCTACATGTCTATTTAATTGGTTGTTTGCTAATTAAATGTATGATTTCCAACAGTCCAAGGTGAGATCAAGTTCACTGTTCTCTTCTATTTGATTACCAGTCGGCGGTTATCTGGTGGATCATCTGCCATGCCGTATATGTATATATCGTCCTCTAAGTATTAAACAGTTGTATCTGCCACTTGTTAAAGTGGCAGATACAACTGTTTAATACTTAGATGGCGATATATTGAAAACGAGCGTCTGTAATAAAAACCTGTAACCACTATTATATAGATGTTATTTAATATTTCAGCTATTTACAATTCAATTCAATTAATCCTATTTGTACAATTTGAGTCCGATAATTTCGAAATTTTGATGTTCAAACAAAAATCTCATTCTCAATAGCAGTGATTTGTCCGATTAATGATTATAGTCGTGATTAGCGGTGGAGGGGTCAACCTTTTACCTGCTAGCGACGCATATATATCCGTCGTGGGGCATATTTTCACAGTGTTTTTAACCCTTTAAGTACCGGTCCCAAATATGTTCGGTTTTTTTTACCACATTATGTACCACATTTTAAACATGAGATAAAATGTAACATTAAATCAGCAAGATTTGAAAAAAGTTGACTTCCATTTTGTCGATTCTGAATAATTTTCACTCACTTGAAGTTGTGGATCGCGTCAGCGAGACACAACTTTAAGTGGGTGAAAATTAAAATTGAATACTTTGGCGGTACAAGGGTTAAGGATACAGCTTATCGAAATGAGGAGGCCATCAACCCTTTCAACACTTGAGATATTTTGTATAAACCATGGTCGATAATGGAGGCCAATTTGAAATCGTCATAAATGTCTTAGCTAGCTCTTTCCGCTTTATTTGAACACATACGTTATGGGTTTACTGCCGTTATAAATATTTTAATCTTTCAGCGCCGGGATCGACTTTAGTCGTCAGATTCTGACGTCAGATTTTGACGCCTAACGTCGCTCCCCGCGTTGAAAGGGCTACGCTCTTTTTTCGATGTATTACACGTGTATGTTCTATAAAAACTGATACTTCTTATTCTCTCCGTGAAGCGATTCACAGCTCACAGTGAATGAAAACATGAAGAAATTTCCGAGTAGGCAAAGAGTTACACTGGCAAAAATTCAAATTAGTTTTCACAATGGAATTGATAGATCCATTCCTCGTTAAAGGCCCATGCCCAGGCTAAAATCATCAAAAATTTGGTGATTTTATTCTGGCTTCTTAATATGACCATATGATGTAAACATGTCCATAGACTAGAACTGCAAAAGTTTTTAAAATTTTGTGTTGCGCATTTACCAGTTAGGCTAGATATAGAGACAAAATTCCTGATTTCTTATTTTGGACAACCATGTCAAAAATAAGTAATACGGGAATTTCATCTTTATATCTAGCCTAACTTCATTTGAAGCTGGAAATTGCGTTAGCAATTCCAGCTTCAAATGACGAAAAATACAATTGAAACAATTCAACAGGACAAGGGCAATACATCACATTTATTATCTGACGTCGTCTTGCTGCGGACGTTTTACATTGTTTCTGTCTTGCCTACATCTCACAGTGTATTTTAATTTGGCTAATAATAATGTATCGTATGAAGAAATATTAACTTTGGGGTTTGCGTTTATGAACTTGTTCGGACAGATTGTATTTGTTAGAAAGATAGTTCATGAACTATACTAGTGAGACCTATAATATCAAAAAGTAAAACGGCTGTGATACAAATTTTTTGGCAGATCACTGGCAATAATAATATGTGTTAAAGTATCAGATGTGTTAAAGTAACACAATAATTACTAATTATCCTATCTCTGGTAGACCTGCTAAAGATTTATTTCTTCACATTGATACTAAAGGTCATGTCTGCCACCTTGTAAAATTGTAGATATGCCTCACCATTTACTACCAAAGACGGCGTATTTTATTGTTAATCTAGATTTGCTCCCATATATATCGCATTATAGATACATGTATGTTAAAGCGACACAATCAGGCTAAAATCATCAAAAAATCATTATTTTTATTTTGGCTTCTTAATATGACCTTAGACCATATGATGTAAACATGTCCATAGACTAGAGCTGCGTAGGTTTTTATAACGTTTGTGTTGCGCATTTATCAGTTAAGCGAGATATAAAGACGAAATTCCGGATTTCCTATTTTGGACATGCATGTCCAAAATAAGAAGTAAGGGAATTTCGTCTTTATATCTTGTTTAACTGGTAAATGTGCGACCCAATTTTTTTTTTAAATTTGCAGTTTTAGTCTATGGACATGTTTACATCATATGGTCATATTAAGAAGCCAAAATAAAAATACTGATGTTTTGATGATTTTAGCCTGATTGTGTCGCTTTAAGAGCCTCAGAGTGATTGATGTAAGCTTCCATAAAGGTTTTGTTAGATATATTAACTGCATCAATATTCACGCCCTTAATTAGTGAAAACCTTATTTTAATTGATGCTCCGGTGATTTCGTTATGCGCACGCCACTGGGCACCTGCTAACTGAATGCAGCTTCAATGTATTTTTTTTCAAAAATCACATTAGACTGTCAAAACCGATGGGCTACATCTATTGTTATGATTATGCTAAAGCTATTATGCTGTATATTGGAGTGACAATTGTAAGGCAGTATTTTTATTATAAATTTGAAATAATTTTGTATCTCAGTAATTATTAGGTGGCTCAATTAGTAATGCATTTTTGGTCAAGTTATTTGCCTCGTCGTAAGCACACTTCAATATATGGGACAATATATCCTGGCCACATAATGACACAACTCCTAAATCAAGGCTATGGCGTCACCGTCTCAATGTGGGAGGAATATAAATGACTGGCAGTGAGTGGGCTGGTCAACAAAGGAATACCTCTGTAGAAATGCCAGTTAAATGCCACGAAACACCCGGTGTCTGAGTCCACCCTGTGGCTGTATCACTGTGCTATACAGTGTTATGTGATCCTATTACCATTCTAAACTGAATTCTTAATATCTGCCATCCATTCAAAGGTCGAATTGCCTTCAAAATCATGGAAAATGCTATATTATAAATTATGCTAGAGACGATTCAAAAGGTATGACATTATTAACGTTCCTCCATAAACTGTGCGAGATGCCCTGATTGACAACAATAATATCTGTTCCATTATGAATTTTGATGATTTTTGACCTGATATCCTTTCTGAATGGAGGGTAGACTAGTCATTTATCCCAAAACGTATACAACTTTTCGTTCAACATCGATCCTTAGGTCTGGCTTTTTATAAACAATGCTAACAGATGGATCAATGCTTGGCCAATATTGTATACGGTAGGCCAACTGCAATATAGCATCAGGAGATTGTGAGTGTTTGTTTTGTTTTTTGTGCGTATTTGCTGGGAATTTACTTTGCCAGACAAGTGTTTGAAAACTATTGTCTGACTGGCATTTGGCATGTCAGATTTGACATACATCAGGCTTGGGTCACCTTAATGTTGTTGTAAGTATCCTATGGCGACCAGGATATCTACACAGTTTTTGGTATGTAGTCAACCATGCAACCATGTATCCAGTACTCTACATTGTTATCTCCAATGTGTTGCGGGGATTAACCTTTTCAAGCCTGAATTTCACCATTGCCATCTTCATCCACTACAAGCCGCGAATTGCTGTCGCAATTCTCGTCTTGTAGTGGATGAAGATGATTTAGAATTGGGAGAAAATAAAGAAAATTGTCATGTATTGCTAAACCAGTTTCATGGGAATTCTCATTAAAAAAAATCTTAGTTGTAGGAAAATTAAGTCTGTTTTCAGGGATGTAAAATTCTGCTTTAACCCTTTAACCGCCAAATTATTCAATTTGAATTTTCACCCACTTGAAGTTGTGTCTCGCTGACGCGATCCACAACTTCAAGTGATAGAAAATTATTCAGATTTGACAAAATGGAGGTCAACTCTTTTCAAATCCTGCCGGTTTATGTCACATTTTATCTTTAATATATTCAAAATGTGTTAAAAATATCTTTAAAATGTGGTACTTAATGTGCTAATAAAAAATAAAAAAAACACAATATATGCGGCACCGGCGGTTAAAGGGTTAATGCATCGTGAGGGCTTAACGGGTTAATCAGCGACATAGACCAGTAACGTACACTAGTAATCGTCATGTTTTACCAATACATAAGGACATGCGTGTATTTAAATTTCTCCCCATGATTTATTTGCGAAAAATATCGCCAAACAACACGCGACATTCGGAAACATTCGGTTACGTGAATCAAGACCTAAATAGGTCCACATATCCACATAGGCGATGCCTCTGCCATTCGGGTGTACACACCAGCGATGTGTACCCGATTTGATGAAACGGAAAATGCATCGGCATTGGAAGGATGAACTAACGCCTACGCCGGCGATATTTAAATTAAACTTCTATGTTTCAAACAAATGTCATGGCTGATAAACACATTATAAAGAAGGAAAATACGGGGTTTAAAACATCGTCATGTTAAAATTGATATATTGTTTGTTTGTTTTAGCAAATACAAAGTAGGTTTAATCAAATTATCGTCAAGACTCGATAACATCGGTACGACTTCACCAAGAAATCTCCGTGACATCGTTAAAACAACACCAATCCCTGAATACCTATCACCAAACATTCGGCGACCTGAATATTACTCAAAGTTCGTCAACATATACATCGCCTGTTGTGTTTTGCGATCGTGGGTTTTATCGTTTTGTCTTATCAGTAATATAAATTCAGATTTAAAAAAAATATTTTAAAAATGTAGGCCTACTCAAGAATCCGGTTGCAGGTAAATCTTTCCCGCGTTCGTTTAAATAACGATTGACATAATCCAGTGTGAGCCAACTTTAAGCGTCATTACTCTCGACGAGAATTGTGCCCACAGCAGCGGCAGGTAGGCCTACACATTTCCCTTGGAAAAAAAGCCACCTACAGAACAATGTTTGAAATGTTTGACGGGTCTTGTTGGCAGTGATTCCGTTCTATTCTGCATGCTGGGCTTCACCTTTCCCAACATGAAGCACGAGGCGTTGACCCAATGTTGATTTAATGCTGGCCCAGCGTCTGCGACGCTGGTCCAACATTAAATCAACATAGTGTCACCCTCTGGTATTAGCTGGGCTGTGTCCGGCGGGGATGGATGGTCAGTCTAGGTGAGTCTCGTCACCATGCCGCCATGCACTCCCCACCCAACTGTGAATATCTGCTCTACAGATTGCTGGTGACAAGTCCCTTATACATACCATATATAATGACACAGCGAGACCCCACAGACAGAGAGCTGCTGATTCATCAGGTTTCAACAGAACACCATGCATATTACCATGCATATATTTTCTGTTCTCTTGAACTCCTAATTGTAATAGGCAGCTCTAAATACAGCTACAGGCACTAAAAGACTTGACTATTTTTGTGGACTCTTGCACGACAGCTCCCTCAAGGTCGTTTGTGCGAAATCCTATTAAATGGTGCTTGTTTCTGGTGACTGTTGGCCTTGGAGCAAATGACCTGGCTGATTTACTATGGTTACCTGACAATCATTTGATTTGTCAAGAAAATGGTCTCTACAAATGTAAAATTGTCCCTACAAGAGAAGAAAAATATCCTTACAAGTGCAAATATTGGCGAAATAGAAACCGAACATTGAGAAAAAGGATGCGTTAAATAAGATTAGCTAAATAAGACCATTTTCTGATGGAATCATAATCGATATTATTGCATTTATTACATCGTAATTACATCTAACCAAACAAAGACATGGATGTTGACTTAAATGTTGAGCCACCGTCTGCGATGCTGGCCCCACATTAACCCAACATCGGGTCAACATTTTCACTCAGATTTATATTTCTAATTACAGATTTGACTGGTGGTTGTTCATTTCACGAGATTTTAACGCTCACGTTTAGTCTGGCTTGGTGTGCTGTGTGTTTTTTATTGCACTAACTTACTTCCAGCTGACAACTTTACCTTGTAAAACTAGGAGCACTTTATTTTCCTCATCCATCATGTTTATCACCATGGTAATACTTAACGCCATTTGTGTTTGGGCCTCAGCCAAAACACAAATAGCGTTAAGCATTTGGCTTAGAGCCTGTTTGTTAAATTATTGTCTTCCTAACCGAGTACCACATCGTTATCTTGGTATTAAAGGGTATACCGCTATATTAAAGGGCATATACGACCCTTTACTACCAAAGTGACGATATTGACGCGCTCTAACCCACTCGCTTTTAAGCACTGCATGACTTTTGTTTTTTTATTTCATTTACTTTTTGTTTATTTTTTGAGCATGGTTTTCACAGGTACACGTACCAATCCGTCCCCAATGAAGCAGATTCGGACAGGTAATTTAATTGGATTTTATCATTTTACTTTTTTTTCTGTTAACCCCCTCTATCTGGCAGGGAAAATGCATGTGCTCTTATATCGTTCCTACAAGCAGCATTTCGAGAGAGCCACCTTTTAAATGTCTTCTAATGTGTCAATTTTAGTTGCCTCAATAAATTTTTGTGTGTTGCTACCGAGAATTTACACTTGACTGATGATGTTTTCGTATCAACCCTCTACCCGCTTGTGGCGAATATACGTGCACACAAATGACATTAATAAGTATTTCAAATGTTATATTGATTTTATTTTTCCTAAGTCTATTTTGTACATTTAACCCTTACAGCGCTGAAATATTTTAATATAATCTGACGTTTATTAATGTCAGATGTCAATCCCAGCCCTGAAAGGGTGGGACATTTGAATCATAAATAATTATTTTAACACTTGTCCTGCTGAATTGCTTTAATTGTATTTTTCGTCATTTGAAGCTGGAATTGCTAACGCAATTTCCAGCTTCAAATGACGAAAAATATGACTATTTATGAAAAATAAACATCTGTGAAAATTAGCATTTTGGTTAACTGAGCATCTATCACAAACTATGTTATGGATTTCAGTGACATTCTTTGTGCTCTGAAACTTGATCGAAACCGGATATATACGGCTCAAGCAGCACAGCGGTTAATGTCAGCGGATATCAAATAAACTATTGTGCAATATTAAAAACACATTTAAACGATCATAGTGTGCGTAGTATCGGGTTAAGCAGTGTGGCATTTGAACGGTCCTATTCACTGTTATAACCCTGTTTATTTTATTTTTATATAATGATATTACAGAACGTGATTGCTCATGCGCAATTTGTATCAAAACGATGTCTTGGACAGGTGTATGTCAGCAGTATATCAACGCCATTTTGTTCTTAACATTTAAAATTAGCTTTGCTTTCCCCAAGTTTGGTTCGAAAGTGATCGTTCCGAACTTTTAGAATGCAGCCTAGAAAGGTTTTTTCATCTAATTTGCCTGATATAAATACCATTTGGAAACATACATTTTATCTGAAGGACACGCTCTGTTTAATGAAACCATTATTATTAAATATTGACGACGCCAATTTAACCTTTTAACTGCTAACTTATAAATGTTCTACTTGAAATTGATGAAATTGGTGAAAAAATAGAAGTACAGTGGATAAATATAGTGGGTCTGATACACCGATGTTCTTTAAGACATCAATATTCCCTAAAGCACCATCCGCCTGCATATTGCAGGATTTTATGTGGCGCTTGCGTTTATACTTTTATGTTGTTTTTTTTTGTTCGATCTGATGAGTTCGGCGCTATTAGTGCCAAGCAGCCCAGCAAACATAAGAGGATGGGCCGACATATAAAGTAATATTGTGTCATCATTTTGTGTTTGCTGGCAGGTTTTACCCTCAGCGTGCTATTCGGAAAAAATAAAATACATTAATTTTTTATTATTTGTAAACGTAAAAAATGATTTATTTAACATTTTAGTTTATATATAACTACAAATCATGATTACAATAATAGGACAACCATACATAATGCCATTCAGCTTTTTAACATAAAACGATCTGGTCAGATGGCTGCAGATATTTGAATTACTTAAAATGAGTTAAGAGGAATCTTAATTTTACAAGATTTATGCAGAATATTACATACTTATCCTCTTATCATATGACGTGAATGTATATTTTCTGGGTGGGTGTATATTTTCTTCTTCTTTTCTGTTTCTCATTATACGTGAAACTCTGCACAGCTTTCATCTTTTGATAGCCACCGTCGTGTTTCTAGACAGTAATAAACTTATCTTCGGCGGCGTGTCCTGTGGTTTCCTATTCGTCATCTTTGTATCACAGGTTGAATAGAAACTGGAACGTTCAGTTACCTTCCATAGCGTGAAGTACGATGTCTCAATCAAATGCACATTACCAGGTTAAGTATTTCTGATAATTGTCATTGTTGGAGTTGTTTTTTGCTATTCTATGATTACGCACCCACCCTTCTCCAGCGATTTTTTTTGTAATACGCTGTATAGTAAAAATGTGCCTTCTGGTGATTGTCATGGGGACTGCAAAAGAGAGCCAATGTAATTTCCTGTCTACAAATAGAAAATGAAAAAGAAGTGATGAATTGTGCTTAATGCACCTTTAAAATAAGCAACATGCCCGTGAGAAATATACGGAAATGTGTATGAGCATTGAAGCCTTGTAAGTGTTTGTCCTGTGCCTTGATGCGATATAAGCTACATAAATTATGTGTCGGCAAAAGGTAATTTTGTCTGGTCTATCTATTGCTATTGAAAAGTTCAAGTGTGTTCAGTGAAATTCTTCGAATACAATTAGCAAATGTAGTGACTGTCTGTTCCCATGCCCATCCTAGTCTGCACATAGCTCTAATGAGCAATCATCGAAACCTTCTTACAGGCTGTGGTATTTGTCCTATCATCAAGCTGTTCTATTGAAACTGCGTACACATAATTATGTTCAACATTTTGGGTGGTATATCGATTATCCCAACTTTTTCTAACGCCTTTGACCATAGAAATCATTCATTTTAAACATTGCATTATCTCAATTTCGGAGAAATTCCCGATGCTACTGTACATAATTATGTGCAGATTGGTCTGGTATAGTCTGGCTTACCAGAAAAAGGTCCTGAAACCACTGCAGAGCCCACCCGCTATATTTCAGTTTACCGATACCTCACATTTTACGTTTTTTTCATGTATTTGTAAGGGCAGTAGCACAATATGGCCTACTAACCATATCGTGAATGGCTGTAGCACACACTGATTATTGGCATTCACTTTGGAAGGTGTTTCGTCTACTACTTGCTCTAGTTTTACAGAATTGAACAAAATCGACCTTACTGCAACGGTCTCCCAAGTTAAGCTGTTCCAGCTGCAGGTTCCTGTTGTCGCACAATGGGCATCAACCAGCGTACTTCGCTCAGCAGCGGTGCTAATGCTGTCCTCGCATGATCACTTACTAGCATGTGTTATCATTTCTTGTGGGATTTTACGATTTATTTTTCACACTAAATGTATTGCTTGAAAATGCATGCACAGATCTCAAATAAAGAACTACTTGTAACTTGAAAAATGTCTAGCTTTTCAACTAGTTGTCTATTTCATTTATTAAAAACTTACCGTTATATGTTCATCAAAGCTATTCACAGTTGATAGAAACGAGCCCGACACCACATTAATGGAAAACGAACTTTGGGAATTGAAATATAGAGCTGTCTATTTTCTCTGGCAGAACTGAGGCTGAGGGTCTTTATGCTCCCTAATGTTTTCATCATACAGTACGCCGTATTGGAAATAGTCTATGAGAAAGACAGTAAACTCTTGGCCCATGCCTTCCCCTGCCCCCTACAGCAGATCAATAGAGGCTCCCCCCGGGGCCGAGCTCTTACTGTATCCTTCAGGATTGCTTCAGATCCCGGCCTAGTAATGTGCCAACATCTGCCGCGCTGGCCCAGAATTCAACAGGGATGTAGCCTAGTCGACCTGCCGTCCGGGGTTGTTTGGGGCTGCATGCACACAAGCCAGTGAACCCACAGTGATTTGACCCGACATGTCCCCGGTCCCAGGGAAATGTCGTCAATACCACCATGCCATCCCAATAAACACAAAACAGTTGTATAACATTTATACAATGTTGGTCCAACGTCGAAGTCGTTGGGCCGACTTTATTTTAAATGTTATACAAATGGTTTGTGTTTGCTGGGATTCGAATAGGTTGCGCCGGATGGCGTAGCCTGATTAGTGACAAAATGAACAATCTGGGTGGCAAAATTGTTTTATAATCAGAGAGAGTGTCCCTTGGTATTGTCTCTGGCCATAAAGTTGCCTACGAGGTAATGGCTGACAGAGTTAAATAAGACCCGAGATGGTAATAGGGAATGTGCGCTGCACGTAATAATACAGAACAGATGCCGCCATGAAAAATCACAGGAGCATTGCACCATACTAACTTTGCTACAGCCTGCATGGTGCATCTTCTTAGGGAACAAACCAATCCAACCAATCCAACCTTGTCCTTGTCCTATGATATAAGAGTGCCCTGTTGCAAGACAGTAGCATCATGAACCATTTCTCCATGACACGATTATTGTCGTTTGACGACGCTCCCCCCATCTGTCATGGAGTTTTAGATGGTTCCATACACAGCGAACCCCTTCCAGGAATCAGGCCCATCAAACTTAATCGACCCATGCGCTAGTTCAATGACCGGCTACTTTTGCAGACGTTGGCCTAATAGCACACAATGTTGGTTAAATGGTGGTCTTCTGGCCCAACATTGGTCTTGCATATGGTTGATGTCTCGTGTATTCTGAGAAAGGTAACTCTGCTCTCCAAAGCCAAAAGGCAGTAACTGCTTACTTGTAAAGCACTTCCCACTGCACTGTTGTATACATACGGCTGCGTAGACCCAACTGCGAATGGATGTTGCGGGCAAAAAACGGACGCATATTTTTTATCATCTTGTGTATTTACTCTGAAATATATTCTCATTTTTACTATTTTATTCCTTATATTACACGATACTCACAAATGTATATAAACACAGTTTATCCTAGCAGAAATTTTCTATCGTACATGATTATCTTATTCATCAATGTTCAAATGTAAGTCCGTAAATTAAAATTGTACGCCCTCTATTCGGATGTTTTTTTATATTTATTAAATTCTAAATTCAACTTGCGTGTGAATTTTTCCTTACCAGAAGTTGTTCGTTAGGTTTAGCCTACCTCGTATTACGTCATCAGCATGGAAACAATGTTGATTATAACACTTGGTATTGCATTTCTATTTGTTATCCCCATCCAGCTGTTACATTCTACTGCTGGGCTCACACCTACAGAGCTAATAGCCGAGCAGATATGTGTCTCGCGTTTGCCAAAATAATGTTATGCGGCATCGGCGTGGGCATTGATTTATTCATCCCGTCTCATGCTATCTCTAGTTGTACAGTTCAGCGTGAGAAAAATGACGGTGCGACGTTGGCCCAATGTAGAATCGACATTTTGCCAATGTAGGCCTATAACTTCAGCTTGGATATTCCTTCATTAAAAAACCCTTCTGACATCGTACTGATATCGCGTTAGATATAACTAATGTTCATCGTTTATCTATTTTGACAATTACCCAATGTAGATACTTCTCTGCCGATAAAAAGTCTTAATGCAGCTATTGTAATCGTGCTCCTGCTCGGGTAAAAAATAGACCCGATTAAAACAATCTGATTAACATACTATGAACACGGAATGGAGTCGTTGAACTATTTCCAAATGCAATAGTTTTGATATTCCTTCTAGTTTACCTGAACTGAAGGACGACGATTGTCCGAGTTGCCAACAATTTCAATTATATTTATACCCAGATAAGTGACAAATTGGTCAACATCGGTGGGTTGAACAAAGTAATCTATGAATGTGCATTTCTTGGTTGTACTGGATCTTTTTGGTACAGCAGCCTACGGTTTCTAGAGCTGAGAAATTTGCACTAACATTTACCAACGACATAGTGCTTTGGTGAACCATGGTTTTGTCTCGTTATCATCGTGTATGACTGCATTGTGATCATAATTTTGAGGACTATATGTGAAGAAATGAAATGAAATGAATCGGGCTTTAGGCCACCTTTGTGCACATATAGGCTAAACTGGGCCAGGAGAACCTCCTGAGGATGGTGAGATGATTGAGATGACACTGTCCTCCAGACACAGGATTCGAAATTCGAGCCCTGGCGGTCTGAGGCCGAGCACGCTACCTCTCGGTCACGGAGGCTCCCCACAATACTGACTTTCACACGTGGATGGGGAAGAAACATTTTTGTTTCTTTGAAACCGCCGAGACCGGGAACCGAACCCCGAACTCTGGCGTGAAAGGCAGCGGTGCTAACCACTACCCTAGGAGTTCATTGCCGCCCGGCACAGACACTGAGAGATTCAGAGCGGGGCCAAGTGGTTGAGTGCGTTTGCCTACTTGTGTCCGTTGTGCAGCCCATCTCTTATGTTGCTCCTGCACCCTCCAAACACAGTATCCAGACCGCTGATGTGGTTAACCAATGAAAATAGAATCTGATTCTATTTTTCTTGGATTAACCAACGTTGACAGATTCCACACCGATGTTCTCAGACAACGGCGGCATAATTGTGGCTCAGTCTGCGACGTTGAGCCACGATTATACCGTCGTTGGGCCATGACTCAGCACTTCTCACTTGTTGCTCACAGAGAGACTGTTGGTTCCTGGTGGCGCACCTCCATCTCCTATTGATCACACTTGGTGCACGTGATTGGTGGCCCCGTACAGATGAGGCCGTCTGCCACAGGTCCCGCGCCAGAATTGATAGCAGATGCAGATCCCGCGTTTCCGTGGCTGATCTCTGGATCAGCCATTATGCAAACACTCCCACTCAATAACTCTGTTTGGGCCATATATCGTGCGCTGGGTTTTCTCACGTGAGAATCACATGACATTACACAACGCGAAATCCCACTGGAATTTATTACGTAATTCGACGTTAGTCCAACATTGTATAAATGGTATACAAATGTTTTGCGGTTACATACTGGGTCTGCATTAAATAGTAGTACAGACTCAACTTTGAAAATCACTGAGTATCCTGGAAATATTCATCATTTCTAAAGATGTATACCCCTTATACTGACAGTCTGTGCATCAAGATAAAATACACTCCTGGAAGCTAACGTTCCCCATCTAGCATTCATATAGGTCCTCTAGTTTTGTTTCTAATGGACAAAATGTTCATTCTTTGTTACTGATATGTGTATACTCCGTGAATAATGAGGTTAAGAAATTAATCCTTTCTCCCCAGGACAAGTCCTGTGATCTGGACCCATTGCCTACCAAATTATTGAAATTTTGTCTAGATGTATTGCTAACTCCCAGCACGAACATTGTCAATTTGTCTTTGGAATCCGGCTCTTTCCCAGACGTTTTGAAAGTATCACACATCACACCCTTATTAAAGAAGCCATCGCTGTCTAAGGATGACATGAAAAACTATAGACCAGTTTCGAACCTAAATTTATTTTCTGAAATAATTAAAAAAATAATTTCAAATCGTATCCGGTCCCATCTAGACAACAACAACAACCTATCAAACCCCTATCAACCAGCATATAAATCTCTTCATTCTACAGAAACAGCCTTGCTAAAAATTCAAAACGACCTTTCCGCAGCCTTTAACACCTTGGACCATAGCAGCATTATTGAGCTCTTGTCCGGCTTGTATGGTTTTTCTGGAACAACTCTTAATTTGGTCCGATCCTACCTATCAAATTGAGTGCAAAGGGTTAAACTTCTGGATAAACTTGGGGAACCGTTCAAGACGGATTATGGTGTCCCCCAGGGCTCTCTCCTGGGACCACTCTTATTCACTCTATGTACAACGCCCCTAAGTAGTGTGATCAGTAACAACTGCCACCATCTGTACGTTGATGACACACAGATTTATCTTTCACTCTCCAAGACAGTCCCTGAGATGTCACTGTCGCTGGTCCAGCAGTGCTTGCAAGACGTCTCCGACTGGATGATAGCAAGCAAACTCAAATTAAATCCTGACAAGACAGAATTTATACTAATCGGCACTAAATCACAAGACAAAGTTAAAAAATATTTCCCTACAAAATTACTTGATCAGGATGTAACACCAACTGATTCGGCACGAAATCTAGGGGTAGAATTTGACAAGGATTTCAATTTTAAGAAACATATATCAAAAGTCTTGTCGATCATGCTACTATCATATACGTGATTTGCGTCGCTTGCGCAGATGTTTAACAGCGGCAGTGACTAAGACAATAGCAACTTCACTTGTGTCGAGCAAGCTAGACTATTGTAATTTTATCCTCTATACCATCCCAAATCGCGAACTAAACAAGCTTCAGAGCGTTCAGAATGATTAATTAATTAATTGATTGATTGATTGATTGATTGATTGATTCATTCATTCATTCATTCATTCATTCATCCTTTACTTGTACGTCAGGTAGAAGATAACATTTTCCTGGATAAGACGACTGTTTTATTAAACCACATTCTAGTATTCAAATGTAGGTTGTATGTGGTTTGTTTGTAGGAAAGCCATGCGTGCCTATGAGCAGAGCTGGGATAGAAGATGCCAATTCCTTTTCTGTTGTGTAAAAGAGGATCGCCATAGAGTGAGTTTAATTCCTCATAATAAGATGTTAAAATTAAAAATTATCATTTTTATCACATTCCTTCATATTGGAGTGGGAAATTATAGTCATGCAGATGTCTTTCTGTCATGCGTCCATCTGAATTTTTGTGTGCGCTGAAACTCTCTTTTCAAACCATATGAAGATGTGTAAATGATTTCAAATGATAACGAAATTAAAAATGGTCGCCAAATTGAAAATTTTCTCGACGCAAAAAACTCTTCATTTATTACTGTCATTGTAAAAAAAATACTAATTTTATTTTGGCTTTTTAAAAGTCATTCATCAGCGGTTCAGCAACATTAGAAAAACAGTCAACATTAGGTATGAAAGCTGGGTAACCAATATTTCTTTCTATTTGTGTATTTTCTTTTATTCCAGAACTCCTTTGCTGAAGTTGCCAAACTATTCACAGAATTTTTCCGAGATCTTGATGTTGTGCCAACTGACATTGTTGCAGGCTTAGTGCTGTTACGAACCCATCAGAAATTACGCAGAAAGGTCATCGTTTCTCAGGTAGAAACCCAAAATAGAATTGATTTAGTTGGGACATTGTTAACCCTTGTTCTGCTCGGACAGTATATATACGGTTTCAAGCAAGTTTCAATCTGAATATAATACCACTGAAATTTATAAAATAGTTCTCTATTTTTCATTAATAGACACATTTTTCGTCATTTGAAGCTGGAAATTGCTTTAGCAATTCCAGCTTCGAATGAATGAAAAATAGAAACAAAAAATTCAGCAGCACAAGGGTTAACCCTTGTCCTGCTATGACCATATATAATTATATTGTTTTAAGCTATTTCCAAACCAAATGAAATGCCACTGAAATGAATGAGCTCATGTAGTCGAATTGGGTCAAATCTACAGATGTCTATTTTTCACAAATAGAAATAATTTTTGCCATTTGAAGCTGAACATTGCATTGGCAGATTCAGTTTTGAATGAATGAAAAATAGAAACAAAAAAATACCAGCACAAGTGTTAAGATGCTGTGTCACCTGAAGGTAATAATATTTGGTTGTTGCTTTACAGGGTAGTAATGATGTATATCAGTTCCTGTCCGGTGTTCCTGTAATGCCCTCCACCAAGTTCCTGAGTATGAAGCAGCCAGAGACGCTGAGTGAGTACAAGAGGGTGATACACTATATGAGATACGCCCTGGCGGCGTATGGCTGGCCCATGTACATGATGATGAATGCTGGGACTGGCCTCTGCAAAATAATGCCCCATCTCAGGTAGGCAGTTTTCTTCTCAAGAAATGTATTTACAGTGGCAAGCCATCTTTCATATTTGTCGTATATGTGGGAATTTTCACCTTGTGAATAGTTTTCAACTTGGTTCAAATTTCAAGCTACATGGTAATTGAAGACTGAACATGTTTTACCAATTATCAAACAATTATTATTATTTCTTAGTTGCAAGCATTTTGTACATTCTATATACAGTAGTCACCAAGTGCAACCCTGCACAAAGAAAATGAAGAAAAGTGAAGAAAACTTTTATTGGGAGAAAAAAAAAAGTTTTCTTACCAAGAAAACTTTTTTTCTTCCCAAGAAAACTTTTTCTTCCTCATTTGTGATAGATGCCACTGATTGTCAGTTGATTAAGACAATAAAATTAAATTATATTTTTAGACTTTTTGTAGTTTTTTAACTTTCAAAACATTTTATTTTTAAACATATTTAACATATCATACAATAAAACAGCGCTTTGGATGACATTAACATCTAGTAAAAACTATCACAAATGAGGGAGAAAAAGTTTTCTTGGGAAGAAAAAAAGTTTTTCTTGGGAAGAAAACTGTATTTTTTCTCGCAATAAAAGTTTTCTTCACTTTTCTTCATTTTCTTTGAGCAGGGTTGCACTTGGTGACTACTGTATATTTGTCATAGACAGTAGAATTCTGTTATAACGCGAATCATTACACCGCGATATCGGTTATAATGCGGTCCGCGCATGGACCCCGTTATTTCAGGTTAAATTTGACCTAATAACTGAAATTGCCTGTATATATATGTTACGTGTTTTCCTTAGTTTCGTAGGACTTTACAAATCTAATCACGATTAGCTAGTGTTACATCACAGGAGAATATGATTAGTATTGGAATTTTGTATTGCTATCATTTACTGAAAAGAAAATAATAATAAATCATGAGCAGCAAAATACTGGAATATACTGTACAGCTCTTCTTTTTATATATAGCAAATAAACATTGCAACTATACACTTAGAAGAGAGTACATCTTTTGGGGGTTTTAGGTGTTGTGCCTGCTGCTGTCCTCCTAAAAACGCCTCCCTGACTGTGCAAGATGACTGCTGCCAGTGTAACTATGGTGCCATGAAGAAACTATCAGGACTTAAAGAAGTGGACATGGTGCATGTGACATACCACGTAGATGTAAGTCTACACATGATTTGTACAAAAAAAATTACCCTTTAAATTAACAGAGACAATTTCATAGAGCTCAAATTCCGGGCTTAGCGTTGTGTTTTGCTTCTGCCCACTTGAAAGTGTTATTATATAATTATAAAGTTGACATTTTTTCCTCAACCGTTGTACAAGTGTGTTGAATCAGTTGAATCAGTGATCAATTATGTCCCAATTCAATCTTACTAATTGAAGGCTAGAAAGGAGAGACAAGGCTGGAACTAAGATTACTTTAAATGCATATTTTCAGATTGGAGAAACACCATTTTATGTAGCTGTAGACCATGGACAGAAGACTGTGGTCATCTCTATAAGAGGCACTCTATCACTGCAGGTATGTTTCAATCGACCCCCATGTGATAATTATATTAACCCTTAGAGCACTGAGCTAAGAAATTTAAATTTTCAGCCACAACTTCAAGTGACTAAAAATTAGTTTAATTTGCAAAATCTAGGTTGAAATTATATGATTGTCACAGATTTGAGACATTTTTAAAACCTGTTTATACAAGACAATTAAAACATGAGAGAACAATACTATAGTCAACTGTAGTCGACATCAGTGTGCTAAGGGTTAAAAACTATTTTATATTCAAACCATCAGACATTTTTCACAATCAATAAATATATTGCATTTTTTGCACAGAAAGGACAAAATAAACTGAAAACTTCATATCAAAGTAGTTATACTGCCCCGTCCTTAATACAATGGGCATAACATAATGAAACTTGTTTGTTTCATAAACAATATAATATTTTTTCATGTTTATGACCATTTTTTATGCTATATAACTAGTGGTCATTTGATAAACAAAAAAAAGCGGAAAAACCTGTGATGTTCATAATGCAAGAAAATGAGCATTTTTATATTTCACTCATTTATCATAATTTACACTCAGTCCGATCAGCCAATTATAACACTGATATGGACTTTTTGTCATTATATGGTTAAGTGTCTTCATATTTGGACTTTTCTACATAGCAAAACTTTTTTTCAGTTTTGCATAACAATATAACCTTCTAGTTTCCCAAGTACATTTTATTTCTATTGCAGGATGTTCTGACAGATCTGAAGGCAGAAGCTGAGCCGTTACCGGTGGATCCTCCTAGAGAAGACTGGATGGCGCATAAGGTACACAAACCTGGTTTATTAGAATCAACAAACTAATAAAAAACAGTGTCATCTACAATGTACAGTTAACCATTACAGCGCTGAAATATTTTTGTATGAACCATGGAGACCGAAGGATTTTTTTAATTTGAAATTATCATAAATGTCTTAGTTAGCTCTTTCCGCTTCATTTGAATACCTATGTAATGGGTCTACGACCATTAGAAATATTTTAATTCTTTCAGTGCGGGGACTGTATTTTGATGTCTGTAGACGTCAGATTCTGACGTATAAGGACGGTCCCCGTGCTGAGATGGTTAATCAGGGCCTCGCCTGATCCATGACTAAATGTTCTGTTGAAATTGGTTTTATTTCAGCATGTAAATTATTAACCCTTTACTTTCTATTGATGTACATGTGCATCATAGAGTAATTCTAGGTCCCTTGTCTTTCTTCGGAAGGACAGGGAACCTAGAATTACTCTTCATCTGTGTGTCCATCCATCTGTGCATCAGTGTGCCTTATGTGGTGTAAGCGTGATATGCTTACGAATCTTACGATTAAAAAAAACCCATATTGGTATAACCCCTGTAGCTCTGTCAAGTTTGAAGATGAGGGCTGCTCAATTATAATTGGGCTCACCAAAGCTGTTTTTTCAACATAAAATTTTTTTGTAAGAACTATTCTACACTCCTTAGTAAACCTTTCAAAGATGAGGTCACCACTATTTTTAGCGCTAAGAAGACAGAGTGGGTGTGTAGTTTTAATTGTGTTTTAATACATCACAAAAATCTATATATTATTAGGACATACCAATACCACACAAAGAGTCATTTGTAGTCTTTCTGTTTGTCTTTCAAAAAGAAAAAAAATGTGTGAGAAATGTACATTAAACTAAAACAATGAGATATTTTGATTCAAATTGTGCACATATGAATAATTTTTTCAAGTGGGTGAAAATTTAAGTTGTAAGATGTAGCGCTTTGATATAGCTAAATACATCAATTATATATATAAGAAAGTGAATAAGTTGGATTGATTGAAGGATTTTAATTTTAAAAGTAAATAAATACTATATGCATTGTACAAATTATTTACTCTTGTGAAAGCCCATTATAAATTAGATTGCAGATCAATTTTGAATTTGTCTTTTTTTCCTAACAGGGGATGGTACAAGCTGCTGTGTACATCAAGAAGAAAATTAAAGAAGAGATGCTTTTGTCAAAGGCATTCTCTAAAGATCTGGTGAGTGAAGTGTGGCGAAATTTAATTTTTATAGCTAGACTTTCACATTAACATATTGAAATTTGAAATTGTGTCTTGATACGACACCCCACAACTTTAAGTGGGTTAAAAATTAGTTAGTTATGAGTTCTTATAGACCAACCTTTTTGATCAAAGATAAATTTTGCATTACAATTATTTATTGGTCTAATATCGTGATTAAGAGCTTGAAGTATTAAACTGCAGTGGAATTTTTCATAATACATCTAAATACTAGATACATATTTAAAATGACTGGTATAAAAGCTACATCTTGGCATTATTGAATTGTTGTGATAATACTATCAGTCATATTTTTCTTCAGTTGACAAAAAAAAACTAATAACATTTTGTTGACTTTTTATTTATTTTGTAGGATAAGGGGACACTGAACTATGAGCTTGTTGTTGTTGGTCATTCTCTGGGTGCGGGAACTGCCGCTATCCTGTCTATTATGTTACGACAGGAGTTCCCCACCATTCAGTGTTATGCCTACTCTCCTCCTGGTGGCCTACTCAGGTAATAAAATGAATTTTTTTTTTGTTGTATATGTTTTTAAATGAAATAGGACTTAAAATCATTAGTTATTTAATCTTCCTGGGGAATGCATCATTTAACCTCACTTGAAATTGTGATTGGAGCACTCTAGCCATAGCACTCTAATCAGATAATTAAAAATGATGTGATGCCTCACAATTGTTTAAAAATATTGTTTTATGAGCTCCAAACTATTATCTACACCAAAGGATCAGATCAATGATCACCAAAAAATAATCTACACCAAATGCAGAATAACAATGGAAAATCATTCATCGATACAAATTGTAATATTATCACTAGTCAAACATAAACAAACTCTAACTCTTAAGCAATTTTAATTTTTTTTTTATTACCTATTTTGTAGATACAGATCTTTAATCCTAGGTCTGTTGATTTAGTTCTGCTGAAATAACTTTAGTAGAGATGTTTATCTCCACAATTTCAAATGGGTGAAAATTACCCATATTTTTTTAATTTGAGACCAAACATTTGCAAACCTTGATGTTTAAATACTTGTTTTGTTCCCTATAACAGTGATTTCATAAGCTAATAAAATAAATTTAAAACAACTATAGTCACTCTTAGCGGGTTGAGTATGGTGTGCTTAATTATGTGATAAAATAGGTTAAAATGAAATGGTGTTTGAAATGATATTGTGTAAATTAACAGTAAACCTTAACCCCTGACCCTTTCACCACTGAAGCCCGTTTTTATGTGCTGAATGCCATAGCATTCAGCACATAAAACGGGCTTCAGTGGTGAAAGGGTTAAAGCGCTGACAATTTTTGTATAAACCATGGAGAACAAAGGGATTTTCTCAATTTGAATTCATCATAAATGTCTTAGTTGGCTCTTCCCGATTCATTTGAATACCTATGTTATGGGTATGCGGACATTAGAAATATGTTTACTCTTACAGTGCCGGGATCGACTTTTAAGACTACAGCCTAACGTCGATCCCCACGCTGTAAGGATTATTACATGTAGTACTCTTAATATTATTCGTTGATGTACATGATGTATTGATAGTTTTGTCATTCAAACTATTGAGAATCTCTGTTATAGTGCAACATGTGTTGAAGATACCAAGTCTTTTATAACATCAGTTGTGGTTGGAAAAGATGTTGTCCCCAGGTAGGCCTGAAATTATATGCTGTATATGTTTAGCTGTAGTGAAATAAATTGATGTTGTCTTTTCTGACAGAAAAGTAGATAATTTCAAATACAGGTTAAGTATTTTCAGACTTAGAAATCATTTGTATTTGAGATATGTTTGAATGTATTTAGAATATCTTAAAACATAGTTTTATAATATTGATAATTTGCTCCACATTCAATTGACAATAATTGATATACAATTTTTTTTTAGAATTGGTCTTCATCAGCTTGAGATCTTAAGACAAGATCTGATCACAGTCATTAAAAAAAGTGAAATGCCCAAGGTAGGAACAAACGCTATGCATTTTGAAAATATAGAAGTAATAACTTAATGATCTATAACCACTGATAACCAAGTTATCATTAGAAATAATACTTGAAAATAATTCGACTTGCAAAATATATATCTCTCCAGGTAATGTAATATAATTTACTAAATGATAAACATTGTTATTGGATGGACCCGAGAAAGATTTAATGTATTTAATTTTTCAGTTGAAGTAGGGGCATTTGCTTGATACACTGATATGTTTCCTTTCGAATGCTTAATTTAATTTTCATGAAAATTATGCAACTTCTAATAATTCCATGAAATTGAACAGTTTGCTGTTAATATATTAAAAGTGAGCATTGCAATTACTGTACTGTACTACGATAACATGCATGATTGCACTTCAGACAAATTTGACAAAAATAATTGGAGTGTTTTAAAACTAATGAACTATGTTCTATTCACCAAAAAGTTGACTGTTGGTACATTGTAATTATTTAATATTCCATTCAGTGTGATTGACTCCTTTTACCATTGAAACTTCTCTTTCACCATACAAAATTGTGAAATATTTTCTGACATTGTGCACCAATTGCACACTCTTACAAGTCTAGTTTGATTCCTTGAATTTTTTCATTCGTCAACAATGCCTTTTTCAAATGAATGCAAAAATGTTACGGTTAAATGTATTACTGGAAAAGTGAAGTGGTAAACAGGTAAAAAAAGAAATGTATTTGACTGACCAATGATTTGAAATTGTTACAGTGGCGTACTATCGGTGGTAGCATGCTGTGCTGCTGTAAAGATGACGGGGAGTCCCTGTCTGAACACCTGATGGAGACCAACGCCTTGATGAAGCACGAGAAGGACTCTAATTATTTCCCCCATCCTAGTGATTCACAGATTGCCCTGACCTCACACACAGCCCTCTTCCCTCCCGGCAAGATCATTCACGTAGTGAGAAACCATCCCAAAAACAGCAGGTACTCTTTATGTACAGTTAAAATGTATGAGAAATATTTCAATGATTTGAATGACCTGATCAAGTGTAGTGCAAGTTACTTCTGATTATATATTGGTTAAATATGCTGAAACACAATATGTACATGTTGTTGCTCTATATCAAAGGATAAAAATGATTTTGCATGTATTTATCCTGTTAAATACAACATGAAAAAATGTATTTTATCGTTCAATTTGTTTGGAGATGTGAGTTATAATGCATGGCAGCAGCTGGGATACAAACATTTTTTCCTTTAAAGCGAGAATGACTTGTCATTTTTTTTATATTCCAATGTCCTGAATCTTGGAGCACATGTTAACCCCCACAAACTCACCTGAAGAAGTCGAACACAAATCAAATTCAAACTGGGACTGTTCCAACATTTTTTTTAATTCTTGTAAGCGAGATTGAGTCTCTTGGTTATTTCTCTAATTTTTAATTAATAAACTAGTTTGTTGACACTGACAGCTATTTCCATCTGTGATGGCCTGAGGTACCAGTATTAACTGTTTTTGAGATCATAATGAGACTGTTCTAATGCCAGAGAGAATGTTTCTTTCTCCCTATGTAATATGAAAACACATTTGAATTTTCTAAAATTGATCTGTGAAAGTTGAAGCATTACTTTTAAGTATCAGCTCTCAGGCTTGTAATATTCTACATAATATGGACCAATTTGCCATATCAATGCATATTTGAAACAGAGCTGTATTTTTATTTATTTCAAGCTACATTAGCTCTTCTTTCTTCATATGGAAGAAATATTTTAAAGAATATTCTTGTACTTTTTTCCAGTAAGCTGTGTGGCAGTCCTAAGCCTGTCTATCAGGCTATTTGGGCAGAAAATACAGATTTTGATGAGGTGCTCATATCACCTACCATGGTGAATGATCATATGCCTGACAACGTACTTGATGCCTTAGAAAAGGTCAGTTTTATCTCAAAGAGTATTGTACTTTTTATCCTTTGTTGACTGTAATATAATAAGGTAGATGTTTAACAAAATTGCTAAGGCAATTTTATAGATATTCCTGTACCCAGTAGATATTTATCTTAGATGTAACATACATTTTATGCTTATGTGGACATGAAGAATATCACCATTCACAATTGTAGATATATCTGGAACGTCTACTATTATTATTCTATTCCCCATTAGCACATGCATTTCATGATGAGATTGTAGATAATATATATACATGTAATTGAATATTCAATGTTATGTTATTGCAGGTGCTTACTAACACCAGTCCTGCCAAACCCACCAGAAAGCTACCAGAGTGCGAGAGGCGAGCTTTACTGACTGCCAACGAGAACAACGAGCTGACACCGCCACCCCACCGGGTGTGCCTGGAGACCAGCTTCACCAACCTCAGTCCTCCTGAACTAGAGGACCTTAATCGCTCCAGTGGTGCCTACAGCCTGGGATCCGATGACAATAGTCTCAGCTGGGATTATGCTGCTGCCAATGCTGCAGGTAACGCAGCTCAATTTCAAAGGCAGTCCAGTGCAGATCCCAGCAGTAGTCCTCGCGTTCACAGCTTCCCTCCATCAACACACATGTCTAAGGCCCGTCCTCCTAATCTGAAGCTGGACTTCTCTCACGATGACTGGCTGGGTATGGCTCCTCTGGCCACACCCGAGACTATGTCAGATACATCTAGTCTAGAATCAGCCGAGGCCAGGATTAATAAAAGGCTTAGTAATGGTTACCATAAGTTAAAAACTGGTGTAGGAACCATGGAGCCCATACAGCAATCCCCTCTGAGACAAGCCCATTCAGAAGGTTATTGTTACTTTGTAGAGCCTCCTAGTCCTGTGGACTATGTGGACACTCCTGAGAGAGATTTCAATGCACTGAGTAGTGTTGGTCCAATTGAACCACTAGCACAGTCCACTCCTATGAAAGACATACAGGTGGCTGTGAATAATGGCAGACATAAAGCGGGAATATCTGACGAAAGCATGGACTCGTCATTGCCACTCACATCCAGTACACAAGATGATGGGTGTACACCCTTACTACATAATGACACCACAGACAGTACTGCCAGTGTCAGTAGTGACAATAGTCATCCCCTCCAGGTATCTGAACAAGAGAGTGCAATTCTGCCCCCAAATCTCACTGATGACAGCACCTTCAATTTAACAGCCACAGAACAGAAAATTCAGAATAAGCTTGAGCAGATTGAGGCTAGTGAGCCTTACCGCCTAGCTTATGAAAATGAAACACTTAGCAGCTTGAGTAGAAGCAGTAGTGGAGAATTTCGGCGTCATTCACCAGATTCTAGCTGTAATCAGCTGGTATATGATGACTGTCTAGGGCACTATTCACCGGCTGGCCGGGGCTATCCTCATGGTGGCTACATGCAACCTTATATGTCGGCAGATCCACAGACTGTCATGGCAAGTGAGATTACTAGTGACGACAATCCATCAGGTCAAGATGACCAGCATGGTATGGATGGAGTCGTGTTAGTGGATGTGGTTACAGAGTGTTCTGCTAATGGAGGACTTCCTAGACAAACTGACAGTCTGGTGAACTATACACATGAGGCAAAGGAACAGCCAATGAGAGATAACAACAGTCACCCGACAGAGCAGAATGACATGCCTCACGCTGTCATTACACATCAAACATCTCTACAATCTGACTGCTACTCTCAGACTGTCAACGGCTTATCCAGTCCATCATCATCTGTGAACACTGTTATACGCTAAATATCACGTCGCGTGATTGAGTTATCTGTCCAGCTCATAAGTATACGCTGGTTGTGGAGGTATTTTCACACAAGGAAACAGTGAATGCAGTGGATTAACCCTTTGCTTGGTTTAGATGCTACTTCTAAATGATATCACATCACAAAATTGTGACAGTACAACATTTTCTTTAAATTGTACAGTACATTTGCACACTCCTGAATTGTGTCACCATCCATTTGTAATCAAAGGTGCTTCTGGTATGTAGATATTTGTAATGGAAGTTTTGTTCATGTGATGTGCCAATTTCAGTCATTCTCAAAATTTGAACATTCATTCACAAACAATCAGTAATCAAAGTGATTTATCACTTTATGTGAATGAAAATTTCAGTGCATTAGCACAGCACCAGGCGGGGAGGGGCAATGTCCATTATGTTACGCTTCAAAATGCTAGTCACACACAAACGTACATGTTAGTATTTTTTTAAGATTGCCCATCCCATACTTTATTGCTTTCACCTACGAATCTCTTTAGTCTACATCTCAAAATGTAAATATTAGCAGGCATGTGTATTCAACATAATGAACTAAAAGGTTGTGCGTTTAGTGTACAGATTGAGGATAATTATGTATGAACCTACTCCTTGTAGACAATGTGTTCTATATTCCATAAGTGGCATGTAAAACACTTAACTGCATGCAGTTGAATAAGTACTTGTAGTGCACAATGAGTGCTATTGCTAACACTGTACATAGCTGTTGGTTGGTTGTCTGGTACTATTAATGTTGGTATATTGTTAATATTATACATTGAGTTGAGAATACGGGCGGGTTCCCAGTCTGTAGAAAGTTATCATTTCTACTGCATACGTGGGTTGTTTTGTTGTTTATTATTTTGTTTTTTATGATTCCGTACATAGTAGTTTGACAAACTTTTTTAATCATGATAGTTTTTTTTTAACACTTGAAAAATGTATGTTGGTGATTTTTATCACTGACAATAGCTAGTTTGCTATTGGGTGTAGATTTTATTTTTACATCATATTTTAAATGGTGTATTCCAGATATATCTTAAGCGGTTCTTCATATATGACTATATGAGTGTTTAGTATTGGATCAAATCAAAAACCTAAGTGTGTTGTTGTAATGGTGGTAAGGCATTTCTAGTTATTTCAATCTACTTACATGTACTTTTTATTTTATCTGATGTGTACCTATATAGCTATGTAGCTATATACCCTGTTGTTTTTATTCTCAGTTAAAATATTTCTGTTATTTCTATCTTTTCTGGTTCAAAATAGTACACTAGGAGGGTGAGTTGATATTTTTTGTAAATTTTTAATCAGTGCTTGATTGTGAAATTCCTAACTTTGTATAGATATTTATCAAACTACATCATGTGTGTACAAAAGTCACAAATTAAATACAATTATAATTATTTTAAATTTGATGACCAGTTGTAGTGATATCATAGTACAGTATTTATTTTAAGATCGTGCTTATTATGTGAGATACATTCTCTTTTTAAGTTATGGTTTGATGCAAAAGTAATGTAAATCCCAATACATTGTTGGGGCAGTGTCTTAGATATTGCCTCATATTTGAGACCAGATTGGGTAAATGTGTCCTGTTTGGACAGATTATGTAAATGTGTTTACATTAACATTTTTTTTGTTATGAAAAAAAGTTGAGTCTTCAGTGCATATTGCATTACTAGTTCCAGTTTATAACATGAAAATGAAGCAGTTCAATCCTGAATGTGGTAACCTACTCAGTGCTAGAAGAGGTGGTATTTTGCAGCTTTTGCAGTTGAATATTGTGTCAAACAATGTAAAATGTGAAATTACCATGAAATTAAAAATGTGTGCTCTTAGATCCAATGTTTCATCTAGGATTCAGAAGGGCCATGACACCACCTATTATTGGGGGTACCTAATAATGCATGCCGGGGACCTGGTTTAGGCATTTCCAATACCCTGCTCTTTCCAAAATAAGATCATATATTGAATCTAGAAGTACCAGTTCACCCTTACACTGGGATCAACTTTAAACTTCAGAATCTGACGTCTGTAGACGACAGATTCTGACATATACCCGCTGAAAGAATTAATGTATTTCTAATGGCAGTAGACCCACACCATAGGTATTCAAATGAATTTTAAAGAGCTAACTTAATACATTTATGTTGCTTTCAAATAATTCATGATGATTTCAAATAATGCTGTGTTGTAAGGGCTAGGTATGTAAATATCGCTAGTAATCACCAGTATGTACAAGCCTTTGGCAGGCACTACATCATAGGTGTGAACGCACAATACCAGTGAATGGGTTTTATCAAAGTCTTTTACACAGGTTTACGCAGCCACAATGCCCTGGGTGTGGCAGGATTGTTCAAAGGGGCATGGTACCTTCTGAGTATTAGAAGGGCCACATCCCAGTAAACACAAAACATTTGTATAACATTTGTACAATGTTGGACCAACGTCGGAGCCGTCGGGCCGACATTGTACAAATGTTATACAAGTGTTGTGTGTTTGCTGGGATTTCGCAGGGCAGCATGGCATGGCGCTACGTTAGAAATGGCTAGATGACACACTGCTTAAAAGATCAAACTACCAATTCAATTTTAATGACTGTAAGGTGAATGTTCCAAGATTGTAGAAAATTAAACAATTGAGACAACATTTCAGGAAGATTGAAGTAGAAAACTATTTACTACCAGAATTTTTTCCAATTAATTTAAAGTAAAATATTCCTTATATTTGTATATTGCTTCACCTTTAGTTCATATTAACCCTTTGACTTCCAGGCCGGAGTGCATGCCAGGATCCAGATATACTGGTGTAGGAGTTCTATTTTTCGTCATTTAAAGCTGGAATTGCTGACGCAATTTCCAGCTTCAAATGACGAAAAATATATAAATGTAGTATATATTTGACGAAAATTTGTGTCATTTTATGGTTACGTTCATTGACGAATGACGACGGAAATTTCCGTCATGTATGGTAGTGAAAAGGTTAAAACTTCTTGGGATGCAAGGGTCACATCAGTGACCTCATCGTGCATCATGTGCTGCAAAGTATATTATTTATTTCAAATGCAATTTATTATTACTATCAATAGTACTATTGTCAAGATAATCATTGCCGCTTTTACTCGCTCTCTGTCAATATTTATATGACATTATTTTCCGCTAGTCACTAGTCATATCATTTGTCTATATATTGCCTTGTATAGTGTATTTATGTTTCTAGTAAAATCAAAGCTGGTTTTAAAAGCCTATTGCTACTTTCTGCGAAAATCAATTGTTTACTAAGTCAAAGTGTCAACTGGATCCCAAGTCAAACAAAGAGTATATTCGTTTTCTCATTTTTAAAGTACGTTCATCTACACATACTGCAAATGCTTTAGATCTCTTGTTGTTGTTAAGCAGTATGATTTAACATGTTTAACTTTTTAAATGCTGGTTTGATCCACACTACCTGTATTTTGCGTTTATTATGAAGGTATTGGTGATGTAATGTTAATCTTCAAATAAATGAAAAATACGCCAAAGATCTAACCCTTAAAGTACTAAATTACTCACATCACTGGAGCTTTTCTTGAGATGTAAAAGGGGTAAAGTTCTGCTTACTTTTCTAGTAAGCAGTTACTGACTTTGCAGGGCAGTGCACCTGAAGATTTGATAAATTCCTTGTAATGCAGTGGCATATCCAGGATATGCAAGAGGAGGGGGCGTAAGCCAAATTTTGGCTGAGAAAATTGGGTGTTAATTTTAAATATGCACAAAAAGAAATATTTAACAAAAAAGCGGGGCATACGCCGTCTCCGCCCTATGCTGTATACGACACTGTAATACTAAAATCAGTTATTTGTAACTCTTTTTTGTGTGATCAAATATAAACACGCATGACTTTTTTACACTTTTTAGTTGATTTTGCAATGTCCCCAAAATAAATGATTCAATGATCAGTTTCATGCAATTTTTTTAGCGCTACCAAATAAATAGGGATGGTATTTTTATATTTTCAGCAGATTTTCTAATGTCTCGAAAAATTATCTAAATTTTTTTAACGCGATACAAATGATGTAATAACCATATTTAGTTTCTATGCCAATCACATAAATAAAAACGTCCTAAGTGTAAAAGTATATATCTAAGTACAAATTTTACACTAATCACTGATTTCTGACAATTTCGTTCTTTAATTTGAAAGAAATGGAGCAAAAATTGAAAATACTCTGGTGTGATATATATGTCAGTATTTTTTTGATTATAGAGTTCATCATGTTTATACTAGAGTCAAATTGAATGATCTCAGTGAGAAGTACACTTAAAAAAGGCCTTTTTACATGTTTTATTATAAATTTAATTTCTAGTTACATTTGACATGTATTTATCATGTATACATTAGAATGGATTTTATTTTATTATTGCATAATACTAATCCCAAATCTGACGTACAATAGAAGATTTCCATAGCTAAAAATTCTTTAGCTTCACTAAAGCGCATGATTGTTTGAAGGTTTAATATTATAGAAGTAATGTATATTTCACAGAAAGTTATGTGATATAAAGTCATTTACATGTATGTTATAGTCAGCTATACATTCATACCATGAAGAGCAATGCTAACTACTATTATGTGCATATTTTTATTATGTCCCCACACAGTGTGTCACATTGTACTGGGGTATTAGATACAGCATGTAGTTAGCATGGTGAACATGCTGATATCCTCTCCTGTTATGACAAAATGTGTTTTATCAAGTTGTTATTATGCAACTATCATGATCATTTACGACATCCAATTATTATGAAAATCTGCTATTTTTAATTGCACCTCAGATCGCATGAATCGACAGCGAAAACGTTTGAGTGCATGTCTACTTAAATGTCATGTGTGCATGTTTGTGATTATTTAACACAGTAAAACTTAATGAATTTATTGATTATTTTATGATTCTTCCAACATGAGGCCATTTCTGCTGATAGATATTTTGTGAGAATATAATGTTGCTGTTAATTTGATATAGTGAACCTTCAACTAGGCTGGTCGGTATAAATCATGTATTGTGTCTCTTTTGTCAGTGATATATTTGGAAGAAATGACTGTTCTAGTTTTACAAACATTTCAATTGCATTGTGTTAGGCCGTTCTAGTTAAATAGAAAATCAGTTTTTTTTCAGTCGCCTGTTCAACTATGCAAGTTCAGTTGATGAAATATATGGTCTTGCCCTTACCTGCTATTATTGCCACATGGAATATGTATTTGCTGTTGCATGTACATGTATATGAGTACATAATTATATTATATCTATAGCCTATATATAACACACCATGCAGTATCTGATATAGTGTGTGACTATGAGACGGTTGTTAACTTCACTTTCACACATGGCCACATGACACTGGCAGTTAGTCAGACCAACGTCAAAATCTGCGCCAATGTTATGCCATACCAGTTTTTTTCATACAGTTAGTTCCTAGCATGATTGTGTTGTATCTAATATGTGTATGATATCCCAATCCATTATTATTTACCACAAATCTCCACCTAAAATGACCAAATCATTGCAAGCATTATGATCCACGGGCCAAACAGATATGTTAGTGAATAGTGCCTTGCATCTTAACCTCTCCATACAACATGGTCTTTCTGATCTGGCAAGCAGGTATTGCCACAGGTTTCATTGTAGACCATGTAACTGAACCCTCTTGAATAGCCATGTAACAATATTAATTTATTTCTGTATAATTATCTCAATCTTTTATTGTCCCTCAACGATGAAAAAGACATCTGTGACGCTTTAATTCCAAGGTGTCTATAATTCCATTGGTGGAACAGATTTGTAGAAAATCAGTATTGTCATCCCATGTGTATGTTAATAATATTTAATGGATAGTTGGTTCTAACTAATTTAAAACAATAATATTACTGTACTTTTCAGGTCATGGAGATATGTAAAAAAAACATTGTCATTGACAGTTTAACGTGTGGACGTTTAGAAATGTACTTAAGTTATTTTACAGAATTGAAAGTGGAAACAATACCTATTCTTTTTATGCTATAATCTCTCTCTACCAGCAAAACTGCAACCAAAACATTATTTCTGAATTGCCTACATCAGAAGAATACAGCTCTTGTCTTTGATATTTTGTGGGGAATAATATCCTTGTGCAACAATGCCAACCTGCTTTCGCCTCTGCTTCTATTTCAACACCATTTCAACCGAGCAAGAGCGCACATGACTAATCATATAATGACAATGCTAAATAAGTCACCATTCCCTACTTACTTTCTGTATATAGCTTATACAGCATCCTTTCCTAAATCAAATTGTGGATGTTGTACTTTTATCATGTTTATATAATTGCATTGTTTTTAGTCCCAAGATCATCTGGCAGATTGATTCTAATCAAGATGATTAATTATATTTTAGTGAGAAATGCTTACTATTAGAATCCGCGACTAAACACTAATTAATTATAATAGCTTATATATCTCAATAATATAATTTTATCTCTACCAAATCAACTAGTTTACGAGTCAGCACGAAGCGTTGGCATGACTTTACGCCATCTATCGCGCCACTGTCATGACAACGCATCATTCCATCTTGGCCTGCATATTATGCTCACTGGAGAAACTCTCTTGTATTTTGAAGGAGTGTACAGTTTATTAAATACATATTACACCCTGCCTGTCTTCTTGTGTACATGGTTATTGTTATATCGATGTAGATCCAATTGAAGAGTGATGTGTACATATTGCTGTTTCTTATTACTGCCTCGACCTCTACTGAATTGTTTTAGTGTTATCTGTGCAGACTAAGTTTGGTTTTTTTGTCAAACCGTTCAATCTACATTTACATTAAAATATCTGCCAACAACCTCTTGTTGTTTTTGTTCTCATTTCAAGAACGCTGTATTAACTATCCATTGTCTAATTTTCAGCAGACACTATTTGTTGTTTTAGTCTTTTCTTGTAGGTTTTCAATTCTCAGCCTGAATCTGACGATGACATTGATGACAGCAATTACCAGTCAGTGGGCCGTCGAACATAGTAACCTGTGTTTCAGCACACCGGGTGTATATGACTGAATGAGATGCCGCTATGCTAATACAGATGCACATATAGCTTCCAAAGCTCAAAATGCCTCCATGTTTTACGTTGCACCCACTCGACTTGGCTTGTGGGAGCTGAGGGACTATCTGACTGTAGGAGCAGGAGGAGGAAGGAGAGAAGGAAGCGAAGAGAGGAGGACGATAAAGAGGAGGGAAGATGGAGGAGGAGGAAGTGGAGGAGAAAAGAAGAAGGATGAAAAATAGTAGTAAAATAAGCAGTCGAAGGAGAAGATGAGAAAGATGAGTAATAGGAGGAAGGGAAAGATGCGGTGGGCGTCCTCCTCTTCCGAAGATAGAGGAGGAGATGGAGGAAGAAAAGAGGCAGAAGAGTCCCCCGCCACCCCCTCTTCGTCTTTCTCCTCCTTCCCTCCTATTGTTCCTCCTTATCCTCCTCTACTTTCGCCCCCCTTTCTCCTCCAGCTACTCCTTTTCGTCTGCCTTCTGTCTCCTTCCTCCCTCTTCTTCACATCAATCTCCTCCGTCCCTCCTCCTTCTCTTCCTCCCCAACAAAGGGCCTGCGCATCGGACAAACAAGGCAGAGCCCGTTGAATTTAAACCAACTTTCAAACGGGATCATGAAACCCATTAGCCTCAATCCGACAGCATAAAACACATTTTAGAATTGTTCAACAATCAAATGACTAATGATCAGATATTACACAAACAATAGAGATTTTCACGAGCTCCACACATTTTCTACGTATTTCAGTACACATTTCGTTCCGGTTGCCATCATAAAACGACATTTCTCAGTTTTGTCCAGATTAGAAGAAAATATTAGAAAGTAATTTCAAACTAAAAAATATCTGAAATATTTTATCTTTTATTTGCAAATGAACATGTTGCAAGTGACGGAGGGATATCATTACCAGTAATGTGTCTATCGGGGCGAGGGATCTAGCTCCTATTCGAAATAAAAAAAAATACAGAAACTATATTTACAAATTGTGCGATAAGTGTGCGTTTTAGCAATGTACGTCACAGTTGGGACTAGTGTTGCCAAACAAACATAATCAATCATAGTATTGTGTGAGATTGTGGTCCATCCCATCCACACAATTTTGTTCTTTAAAATCCCTCAATTATGCACAAGAAAAATTAAAAGGGGGCTTTTACCTCCTCACAATCTATGGGAGATATCCAAGTATATCAGGAAAATATGTTTAAATCTAAATTGCATAATAAGTGTGAAAGAATTTAAAAGAAAAGTGGAAAACATGGTAATTTTTTACAAATTGACAACAACATTTTGAGGAGACAAAATACTTGTTTGAATTTGAGATTTTTCGTAACAAAAAATGACCGACCATTCTTTAAAAATATCTACTAGACATACATATCTCTGATTAGATTCCTCATACCCAAAAACATGGGCATAGACATCTAAACCTTGATTCTAGCTATATGTTAGAGCCCAAGTTATGGCCAAATACACGATTTCGTATATTTCGATGTACATGTATATATAGGGGTGGCCATGTTGGAATGGTGTCGTAAAACGAGGTTGAGGGGCGGGGAAAATTGAACCCCAGTATTTCTGGCTTATTGGACCACTGAAAAAGCCATAAAACAATAAAATCAATTTGGGCAACATACATGGCCAAAATGCCATGCCGCACTCGATTAATTTGGCATTCACAAACAATGTTTTAAAGCAAATACATATTTTTAATAACAGTGTTAAAATGACGTGAAATTTTAGACATCACATGGAAATAACTTTGTTGCAGCTCATGTTGGGCTTCATGTAGATGGTTAGCCCTAATCCTTTGAAAAAGGGATGGTGTACTGGAGTAGGCCTATACGAGCAATACTTTCTATTTGCCAACTATTATCTTCTTGAAGATAAGCAGATGGTAAGAACATAGTTATAGTAAATATATATTCCATATAACATATAATATAAAATGTTTTGCGAATATGTTGCAAAACGTAAAGCAGCTGAACCTAAATTATTTTCTTGGCAGTAAGTTTTTTTTAGTCATTGCAACGTAAATAACATTAGAAATTAGAATTTAGAATGGTGCATTTAAAGATAAACTAGAAAGGAATTGTGACTTTTCAAGCAACAATAATTTCTGGACTTGGTTTGATGATTTTTTTGGCAGCCATTTTGAATTTAGTTGGGCTATTTTTATTTGACAGATTGATTAAGATCTTGCTTATGGGTTTTTTTGGCAGCCATTTTGAATTGGACTTTAGAATTCGGACTTCAGACTTCAAATACAAATTCGGAAGTAGGAATAAAAATTAAAGTAGGAAATACAAATTAGGAAGTGTAAATTCGGAAGTAGTGAGTACAAATTTGAAAGTAGGAAGTACAAATTCCGAAGTAGAAACTACAAATTCGGAAGTATGAAGTGTGATGAGGAATGTTACTAAAACAGAATTGTAAAATATTGAACATGCGAGGAGATACAGGCTGGTGGAAATGGTTTTAAAAAAATGAAAAATGCCTCACAAATCCTTAATTGTCTAAATTTACACAGATCACCAATGACGATCGCTACAAGATTTGGCACAGTTTTTAACATAGATATGAAGCCACGCTGTGTCATTTTAAAAGTCAATCGGAATAAAAATGACTGCACCAGGGCGATTTACTTGTGGCGCTAATGTATTATTGGAAATGCGACCCCTCCGACTTTTAAAAAGCCGCCATGAACAAACTATGAATGTTAAAATGGTTTTTAAAAAAAGTGACTGTAAAATCCTTAATTGTCTAAATTTATACAAATTACCAACCACGATCGCTACAATATTTGGTACAGTTTTTCACTGTGATATGATACCACACAGTGTCATATTTTAAGTGAATCAAAATAAAATGACTGAGTTAGGGCGATTTACGGCGGCTCTAATGCATTATGAGAAATGCGACCCCTCCGACATTCCCAAAGCTGTCGTGAACATACCAATAACTAGTTGGTACAAGCGAACATGTTACCAAAAACAGATTTGTAAAATATTGAACATGCGAGGAGATACAAGCTGGTGAAAATCTTTAATTGTCTAAATTTGTACAGATCACCAATCATGATCGTTACAAGATTTGGTACAGCTATTCACAGTGATATGATGTCACACTGTGTCATTTTATGGGTGAATCGGAATAAAAATGACTGAGCTACCGCGATTTACTACAGACGACGATGATGTATTATGACTGAAGCATTAGCAAAATATACTTTATATGAGATGTAGCACATAAAAGGTTCCAGCTGCTCATAGCAAACACCCAACATATGCTAGGGCACTCTCTGTAGCACTGGCCCACCATTCAAACAGCAGTATATAAATGAATTTCAATAATTAAATGTTGCTTTCAAAAAAAGTTAAGGCTTAGTGTTATATCACTGTCCGTGACACAGGCCAATCATTCAAACATCATCCAGTCAACGTTTTGTGTTTAAATGGAATTGCAACTGTTTTTCAATTGTCAAATGTATCATTTAAATTGTTTCTACAGAATATATCAAAAACGCAATATTTGGTTCAATACTGGGCCACTGTCTGAGACGATGGACCAGCATAGAAATATTACTGAATACATGTATTTTAATTATTATATGTAGAGGTGTTCAAAGGGTGTTGGTATGGAGTCGCCCATAAAAAAAGGTCCCTATATTGACTGGTCAATAATCCAATGAATGGGGCTTCACCCGACATGTACATCATTAAACCGACATCGATCCACATAGTGATCCAGAAAATCCTGATTAAATCCGGACGAACAGCTGTGAATTCTTAAACAAAAAGTCTAGTATAAAACTTCAATACCTAAGGATCATCGGGCCAAGGTTTGAAGTCGATTGGATAAAAACTCAAGGAGAAATAGCCCATCAAAATTTGCCATTGATCCACTAAGTGATCCAGAAAATCTTGCATAAATCCGGAAGAACAACTGGGAATTCTTAAAAAAGATATAGCACACCTCCCCAATATCTAAGGATCCAAGTGCCAAAGCTCGAAGTTGCTTGGATGAAAACTCAGGGAGAAATAACACTCCAATTTTTGGACATACAGGAATAAAAACGAGAAAGAACTAATAAAAGCTGAAAATAAAAATATGCTTTCATCTCGCGGACTATAGTCGTAATATTTCTAATGATCGATTCCTGTTACTCCAGATAAAGATATTCTTTTTACTAGGTAGCGTCACCTGGTGAGTGATTTACCAACGTGGTCTATACACCAGATGTCTCTTGATGTATGATTATATTTATTTCATTGTGGATATATATATGCCATCACATTGGCTTGCCCATTCTGTTGATTTCTCCGTTTTCTGTAGATTTATTTCATGTTTTAAAATTTTCGGAGGGTTTTATTTTTCGTCATTTTTAATTTTTTTTGTGTGTTTAATCTAGCATTCAGAAGGGGGCACCTATCATCGTGGCATCATTCACTTTTGGCACCCCGTTAGTCATTTCCAGTATCCCGCCCTCCCCCAATTGGGATCATGAATTTTATCATAATAATCAAAAAGTTTTCAACGTCGTCAGTGCTGACCACTATGTAGGCTACCCGCCTTCACCATGCATTATGCATTAGGTAAGTAGTGGCCTGGTTGGGTTTAATTAGCATGGCAATTATGAAGAACAGCATGGCACTCATGAAGGTCAGCATGACGCGGCGCCACGTTAGAAAAGGATAGATGAAACACTGACATAATATTTATTTGAAAACATATATATTTTGAGTTAAGCCATTTTTAACAGAATAATAATTTGGTATTTTTTTTCTGGTGCAGATTGAAAGTAAAACATGCTAACACTATCATTTTAAACTATTGAACACATCTTTAGGGTTCTGTTCTATTTAAAGGGACTGGCCCAGGCTAAAATCATTAAAAAGTCGGTGATTTTATTTTGGCTTCTTAATATGACCATATGATGTAAACATGTCCATAGACTAGAACTGCAAATTTTTATAATTTTTGTGCTGCGCATTCACCAGTTAGGCTAGATATAGAGACGAAATTCCTGATTTCTAATTATTGACAACCATGTCAAAAATAGGAAATGCGGGAATTGCGTCTCTATATCTAGTCTAGCTGATGAATGCGCAGCACAAAAATTATAAAAATTTGCAGTTCTAGTCTATGTACATGTTTACATCATATGGTTATATTAAGAACCCGAAATAAAATCACCGATTTTTTTATGATTTTAGCCTGGGCCAGTCCCTTTAAACCTAATATACGTGAAATAAATGCAAACCAAACGATTGCAGATCAGTATTGAGTGACAATGGCGGCAAAGGCAGATGTTAACGAACGGTTTCCTTGCATTTTTTGATGATTTCTTACCTTTTGACCTTGAACTACCAAGATGATTTATGAAGGTCATTAGGGGTCCACCATTCAATTACTTGGGCGGGGGGAGGAGTTTTTTTAACTGGTCAAATGATTTATTTCACCTCCTGTCTGCAATATTTATTTTATTTATTTCACACTCTGCCTCATGCAAAATATTTATTTCACTTTCTTGTAATTTATTTTTTTGTCTACAAAGTTGAATCCCAAGCTAGGCTTGGTATTGATGTGGGCGTTAAGGAGACGAGCGAAGCGAGGCTTTACAAATTGAAGTGTCAATTAATGAGGGACATGAAATATTTGTTCTTCAGACAATTATTTATTTCATGAAAAAAATAAATATTAAAATATTTAAAAGTTTACATGTTGTCTATGATTTGTCTGGTTGTCATGGCAACCAATAATTATGTCCAGGAGGTGATAATTAGGGTTATCAACCAAACACGTCTCCAAATGTCACATCCAGATCAGTGGATAATTCATGTCAACAATATTATATCTAAAACAAATCGTGTTAGTGGCCTAATTGAGCGCACCCTTGGGGGGGGGGGGGGCATGCTCCTCAGCATACAAAATTTATCTTATACTTGTAAGACCAATACTTGAATATTGTCCGCCACTCTGGGAAGGCTTAAACTCAAAATATACGAAATCAATAGAAAAGGTGCAGAGAACGATGACGCGCTACATAATTATATGGTTATTCAAAAGCTGTTCATAACGAACGCCTACTCCATTTTAGCTCCACTGTCCTTACGATGTTATATTATTTTGGAAATGAATTTATTATTTTATCTCTCTACATTTATAAGCTTTAGTCACAATAACCCCAGATAGCTCCCTGGAATAACCCCGTAGCTCCCTGGAAAGTTTTTAATCCGCATATGAAAGAGGTATTTAGACGATTTTTTTTATTCGGAAAGACATTCATTCATTTACTTGTGGAACAAATCCCCAAGCGGGATGTGAGACGTATCACAAAAACGTCTAGTTTAATAAATAATATTAAAACAATACTGTTTTTTAATTTTTCACAAAATGCTTCTAACAATTCAACAAGCTCTTGGCATTTTTAATGCATATTGCGCTAAATGCGAACACACGTAAGGATGTGACTGCGGTTTAGTTATTATTGTTTTACAAAATTATTATATATATGTTCTCCAGCGACAGCTTTTACTGGCGGGGCTGACAAAAGGATGTACAACAACTGTCCAGCCTCAGACCAAGTGTACTATTATTTTATACAATAGTACTGTATTTTCGTCAATTAATGATATATTTTTACATTTTTTGTGCGTTAGAAAGCTCAACCCTAGCTCTTTAATTACCACATACTAGCTCATTTTTTATATCTTGAGATATAATGCCGGTTTGATATGGCATGTCTCATATCATTAAAACTTAAAAGAAGACATTTTAATATCGAGTAAAATTTCTCGAGCGCACGCTTCATCTTGTCGCAAATGTTGATTTCACCAGCTATTCAAATTTCGCGAATTTTAATTTCACGCGCTATCAAAGTTGAAAAAAATCTTAGATTTGTCCATTGGGCACCTCTGCCATATGTATCATATGGCGCTAATCGTTTAACTTAATTAGCTTTACAGACACAACCATATATATTTAATATGTGCTAGTCTCAAATGTCATTATTTGCCATTTAGCGCTCCCTTTGTTAGAAATGGTACAGAATACAACTGTACACAAAGATATAGGTCACTTTTTTTTTAGATCAACATTGGTTTTTATTCAGCTTTGGAAAAGGGTAATTATATTTATCAATTATCATTTCAGTTATAAAAGTTTGCAGTTCAAATTTATTTCCAAAATGTAATTACCATGGGGATTATTTTGGTCTCAATAACAATATTTACAATTCCAAAATATAATTTATATACTTCTGGCAGGCAAGGATACAGGTAGGCAGGCAGGCGTGTCATTTTATAAATTACGCGAACATCATTGCCGCAGCCAGCTTGGAAATGCTCAGAGTGCATGATTTCACCATTTTCAATAGGCGTGACCTCGTAATCCTTAGAAAGACATGACATCATCATTAACCTAGATTACCCCATCAGTTTACTTTCTGAATTTAGTAATTTTATTATATAACACGGCACCCATTTACTACTAACAAACATAATATACGACAATCAGAATATACTACATAACGAGTCAAAACACATTTCAAACGTAATTTACAACGTAATTATTAAATAATTTGCGAAAATAAAAATTCTTGAACTAAAATTGATGGCAGGACCCCTCAGCCGTGGGCTCTGTCCATCAACATCAAGAAATATAAATTTATGCACATGTGGCCTTAAGGTAAAAAAATAAAGTTATCACACTTACAAGCCATTTTGGTTCCCGTGACCATGAAATCAGGTCAAGTTCACTGAATGTTGAACTTGACCTTCAAATTAGTGTCATGTATATGAGATGAAAAAATGAAGGTTCTAAGTCAAGACGTTATGAAGTTATCGTGCTTGCAAGCCATTTTGGTTTCCATAAACTTGTAATTAGGTCAAGGTCACTGAATGTCGAACTGGACCTTCAGATTAGGGTCATCCATATGAGTTAAAAAAAATGAAGGCCCCAAGTCAAGGTGTTATGAAGTTATCGCATTTACAAGCTATTTTGGTTTCTGTGACCTGGTGACCTTGAAATCAGGTCAAGTGTCATGCACATGAGGTAAAAGAATTAAGGTTCTAAGTCAAGGCGTTATGAAGTTATGGCGCTTACAAGCCATTTTGGTTCCCGTGACTTGGTGACGTTGAAATTAGGTCAAGGTCACTGAATGTCAAACTTGACTTTCAGATTAGTGTCATGCACATGAGGTACCGGTAACAAAATGAAGGCTCTAAGTCAATGCGTTATAAAGTTATAACACTTACAAACCATTTTGGTTCCCATGACCTTGAAATTAGGTCAAGGTCACTGAGTGTCGAGCTTGACCTGCTGATTAGTGTCATGTACATGAGGTGAAAAATTGAGGTTCTAAGTCAAGGCGTTATGAAGTTATGGCGCTTACAAGCTACTATGGTTTCCGTGACTTGGTGACCTTGAAATTAGGTCAAGGTCACTGAATGTCGAACTCGACCTTCATGAGGTAAAAAAATGAAGGTCCGTCCGCCCGCCCGCCTCTGGTGATCACTATACCCCACAGCCTTAAGTAATGGCTGAGGGGTAATGAGTCAAAACACATTTCTTAATTTACTTTATTATATGACATTTTTAGTATAACGTAATTATGCAAAAAACTGATAGTTTCTTGTTGGTTGGAGCAAACATTTAAAATATGGAAAATCAGTCAATATTGGAGGTTATATGAAAGGCAGACTTATAAAATAATGTGTGGGTGTAACTAATATGTTGCGTATTCAGGTAATGTGCTAAACATATTATCCAATATAATTTGTTTTTTAATTTAATTGGTATCATCTCCATCTGACAAAGATTATTTTATTGACGTGCTAAATAATTTTTAATGAATTTAATCAGAAAATGAATTAATAACACTAGGGGATTTTAATTTCAATTACGGTAATGGTGAAACTATTGTCTCGATACCAGCTCACTACATTGACCAGGATATAGGTACAATCCAGTACTTTAAATTAACGAAGAACTTGACGTGTGATTATTTTTGCATGTCCGTCACAGCAAACACGATACAACCAATTTCGATTTGGGGTTGGCCCATCGTCTCCGACTCCGGGCCGGCATTAAATCAGCATTGGTTCAGCGTCTGGTGTTTGCTGGGGTTCACTGGTGTATATGTTGGACGCTTGGTGTTTTACGCAGCATCACGACATAGGCCAATGTTTACCCAGCAAACATGACACATTGACCCAATGGTGGGTTAATGTTGGGCCGACATCGGAGACGGCGGGCCAACATTAATCCATCATTGGGTTAATGTAGGCCTATCGTGTTTGCTGGGTAGACAACGTCCAAACTCTTCTTGTGTGTTGAGCCAGTGTTTCCATTTTGCCAGTGAATTCTAATGGGGAGGAAGGAGGCTGTTCAGACAGCCGGAAGCCAAATTGCTAGAGGGGATACACAAAACTTGATATACTTGTGAGGGAGACCGGAGTTAGTCGAAACATTTTTACAAAATCCAACCGGCCGATCAGTATATTTTATTTAAAGATTCCACACTGGGATTGGCATGGAAAAAGAGACTGTTATTTGCCAAAAATATTCACAAGCCATCAAATAAAAAAATCGATAAGCCTTGCAAAAATATTAAACAATCAATGACCATAGCCTCACTGTTTCAACACAACCCACCTAGGGGCTTGTATGGTTGTAACAGGGATTGAGGTTATAGTTGGAACACCTAAAGCAGACGATTAATGTCAGTCTGTAGGGCCTGCTTAGCATTGTTGAAACAATGCTGGGGTAAATTACACCGGTCATTGCTACACAGTGTCCACTCCCGAATGATAAAGTGGCTCGGGGTTGGCTGGAACACAACGGGGTTAGAATGTACATGCAGTTAGCTGTAGTTGGAGCGTAGTGGCTACAGTGTTGCACCTAACCCCATCAATGATGTTTTAATCAGCCCCTTTGCTAGAGCTATGTGCCACCAGCATGCTGACCACACGCCACTTATTCAACACACACCCTCTCAAAAGTTATCAATTTATGGCTGAATGGTAGGTCTATAAACTTAGATAACACAGCCAAATTCATCAGTAAATTACTACCCAGAAGTTGATATATTCACTACACTGCAAAATTTACTCAGACTGAATTCAAGTTCAATGAAGCAGCTCCCAGGAGTGCCCGGCCCAAAAAGACACCCGAAATGCAGGGTTCAGCGAAGTGAACAAACCCTGCCTGTTGATGTTTTCAATTTCGCGGATCAAAATGGCGGGAATGCTTGACGCAAAACCATTCACTAGGTGGCAACCCACAAGACAGAACTACTGTTGGCACAAAGGAATGAGCCATGTTTTAACATATAATACCCCGTGTTCCAACTAACTCCATCAACCCTATTTACACGAGATGTTGACCCAATGTTGGTTAATGTAGGGTCGCCGTTTAATGGACACGGATAGAGAACGGTACACCTCTTTTTTTCAAATATTGCTATTCACTTAATTTACCATCATTGTGTCTCTAACGTTAGTCTACTTTGATAGGCCTACATAAACTACATAATTATAGCGGAATGATTTGATGTTTGTAAAAAATGAAATGAATCCGGCATTAGGCCACTTTAGTGCTCATACAGGTAGTCCATGCGTGGGCCAGAATTGGTCACAGTGCACATGAAAATTTAATTTGGACAAAATCTCCAGTTCTAATTGACATGCATAGAATCATAATTTTGTTGCCTACACCTATATTTTCAGGGTTTTAATCGAATGAAACCACTTATAAAAATATTGGGTCATTCCTATGTGGCGAATTCGAAAAAATCCAAGATGGCCGCCAGCAAAAATCATTTTATGACAAAATTACAATGTCTATAAAATAATATTAAAAACATTGTATAAAAATAAAAAATATATATAGTAATAAGGTTGAGCATGGTTATAAAAGGTAGCTTCATATCTCTGATCTTGTATATTATGCAGTTATTGTCCAGAGATACGTATTGATATCCCAAGTTGGAAATTGAATTAGCCGGGCCTATATAACGAGTTCTAGTTGACATAAAATCACAATTCTAGTGTATCATACACTTATGTTTTCTGAATCAACGAATCAAGTGAAATCACTTAAAGCAAACAGGAACAATATCATAAGACAAATTAGTTTTAATTTTATTTGGGTTTTTCTATTTGTCGAATTCAAAAAAAATATTATATATTTGCCATTGCAGCGGGACCCCACTCATGTGGACTTTGACCCTGGTGCGCATGCGTGTCACTGCAGTGTGCACCCACAATGTTTACCCAGCGACGACCCATCTACTTTAAGGTATGGATGTATACTGTACCTAACTGTACATGTTTTTATTTGTTGTAGGTTTTGTGTTTTACGTTTTTTAGGTAATTCATATAAAAAACAAGCAATCGAAGCAATGCAAATAGTTATAATTTATCCGTGCCATTTACAAAATCTTGGTGCCTAATATAAGCACTTTCGTAATAAGATTGACAATGACGGAGTTATGGCATAAGCTATATTAAACATTTTAGTGAAGGGGGGGGGGATTTATGGCATTAAAGCTGTTTACTATAACCAGACTGTCAACGTTCGTACTTTTTGTATGGCGCCTGTCACACTAGCTTCTGGTTTAGTCACGTAAACAGCCGATGATACCCGAACAGTGTTTTACCATTTATTTCGGCAGATTGCCGGTCGTCTTTAAACAACACAATCAGCACTTATCAGGCTAAAATAATAAAAACAAACTAAAAGCAAACTTCGACGATCAAACGTTTTTTATTTTTTTTGTGCTGCGCATTCACCAGTTAAGCGATATATAAAGACAAAATTCCCGATTTCACATTTCGGAATACAGCTTTCGCTCAACGGCTTATGCTCGATCACTGAAGTTAAGCAACATCGCACCCGGTTAATAATCGGATGGGTGACCGCCTAGCTGGGACTGCCAGATGCTGTATACACACTCGTGTGGCTCAGAGAACCACGTAAATCAGATGGCTCGTCTGACTGAGTTTGAGTTGGACGTGAAAGAACCTCCATGGACGTAGGCGCAGTTTTCATCCGGCGAGACCCCAAAAAATCCACAACATGGAGTACTTGGCAAATATATAAGGCCATGAATGATAACAGGCCTTGCTAAGTTACTCCCGTGGCGCGATAGAACAATAGTGCGTACTGCCACGTAATATACAGATACAGATTCTAAGACATGCATGTCCAAATTAAGGAATACGCAGATCAGTCATTTTAGAGCTAGATCGACTAGCCTATAATTATGTCATCAGCCTTCATGTATTTACCACACGGCCTTGTGTTAAATACATGTAATATAGGTGGCTCGCTGCGCTCGCCCAGAGCCGTTGTGTGCTCGTCCACTCGGGGACAAAAGCGTGGATACAGACACATTTGCTAGGGTACATAGCAATGCTCGGACTGTAGAGGGGATGTACAGTCCGAGCATTGCTATGTACCCTAGCAAATGTGTCTGCATTCACGCTTCTGTCCCCCAGTTTGCTCGTCTATATTGCAATGAGAATGCGGCAGTTTGGTGGACGTTGTCCCAGTGTTGAGCGAACGTTCTGTACTTATTACAGGATAGCCGTGGACGTGGTCACTCTATGTGTGTCTAAAGTGGTCCAAGTGCAGATGGTTGCACATTGGGCCAACGTATTACCTGTATGATTAGCTGCATGGCTCGACGCCCACCCATCAAGGGCGTCGCACCAACGTGTGTTCCAATAATAATGTTATGCCGATCGCTGAGGGGATGAAAGACGGTATGCAGCCATTTCGTTTCGGCGAGATGTCTGGGCAGAAATTCCAATTACTAAGCCCATTTTATTGTCGAAATCATTTTTTAATAGAGAATTGCAAACAGGCTTATCTTAATAATTTTTTAGTGCCAAATCCGAATCAGCTCTCTGCCAAGCTTAAATATACGTTTTAGTTGACGTAAAATCAATCAATAAAATGGCCGCGCAATTGACTATGTTATCCTCTTTTTCATGCTCCATTTTCACTTGACGGATATCTCGAAAACCCCCTCGACCCCCTCGACCCACGACCCTTGACTCACGACCCTCGACTTTAATTTTTTTTATTGTTTTTTTTTAGGATATTCTATTTATAAAATTCGGGAAACAATAATTATCAGGTCAATGTTGGCTCACCGTCCGCGACGCTGGCCTAACATTGCTGAAAGCTTCATGTATATTTTGGGGAGAGCCAAGACAGGCAATATATGCGGGCACTTGATTAGGCGTATAATAGACTGCCATCTGAGTCCCGCCACTGTCTTACTGTCGACATGCTGTCGTCTAAAACATTTATTGATCACATGACTGTTTTCCTCCACGAAATACAAGATTGTAATCCTACTGCAGCGTTCTGGTGACAGTACATGGAAATGATGGGTATTCTCTCATGTACACCAGACTACAGCGAGATGGATTATGGGACCTGCATCTCTATGCCTGGCTGTGATGCACTTGAAGTTTATAGTCTTCTGTTAATTTAAGTAAGCGAATAAGAAAAATGTAGAGTTAAACCAACACACGACATTAACATTATCTATTCATGGAAAATATATACCCACATCTTCGGATACCTCCAGTTTCGAGCCTGACTGCCTCATATAAACTGTGGTCCAGTTGTGCATAAATAAGAATGATCATTTTGATGTATGCACAACTGGACTAACTCACATGTATTGTAAATTAAACAGATACAAATATCTGTGGACAATTTACAATAATAGGCACATTACAGACTCTCTACATATTTTGTAGATATATTCTGAAGTTTATATAATAAAAATACGTGTACCTTTTTATAATCACAGGGACTGCAAAGATGATGGGGAAAACAAAGGTGTGGGTTGGTCCAGTTGTGCATAAAGCAATTTTAAGACTTCGATTTATGCACACAAGTGGACCAAACCACATTAATTGTCAATATAACAAATGTTTAGGAAAAATACAGTAATGAACATATTATATATTCTCTAAATCTTCTGTGGATTTAGCTGTGGGACGACTTTAGTAAAATACGGGTACTTTTTATAGCTTAGGTGAAATCACAAGAACTGTGGTGTCGATGGAAGATATAGATGTGTGGGTTGGTCAAGTTGTGTATAAATATATCCTACGATTTTGCATGTGCAGCTCCTTCCGCGCCACTAGGTGACGTGCTGGGTGTAATTTGGATTTCCGGTTATTTTAAAAATAGGCTATGCATATAATGTCTCATTTTTTGGGGATTGGCTCAGTTGTGCATAAAGAAGTCCAGGGAAATGTTGTAGTGAAATGCACAAACAACTATTCAACTAGGTCTCACCTGACCACAACCAAGAATGGCTCAGCAATGTTGGTAAGGCAGGAGGGGGGTAGTTGGCATTACAAAAAAACACGTGCGCTTTATCGTACAACCTAAGGTCTATTATTTCTTCTCAAACCAAGGAAATGCTCCACCTAGATCATTACGATGACTATTTACCTACAGAATCCACCTTGGTAAGGCAGAAACGTGACACTGAGGATGAGGATAAAGTTATTAGCATGTTTAAGCGATTGAATGTGTTCACTGAAGACAATTCCTAAAAACAAACTTCAGAACATAGCAACAAATGACTGTGCAACAGATGTCATCCAAACTTCGTTTTGACTCTGAGACAAAAACAGGTTAATGATTTTGTCGAACATCGCTTGTTGTTAACATAGGGTGAATCACAATATACCGAGCTAGGATCACCTCTTGATAAAAACAAAGTCCACACATTCTCCTCACTCTACTATATACAAAAGAAAAACAAAGGCAAACCAAAAACCATAAAGGTAGAGAGGAACATACAGCAAAGACTTCTCACCGCCTACGGGGCTGGCCGGCAAGTTAACCTGGGTAATGTCTTGAAACACGAACTTATGCCAGTGCCAGTATCACTTGCCGAGATGGATGGCAGTCTCTGTGTCGGAAACAAGTCATCTTTAATAGATGTGCTCATACAAAGTGTATCAACCCCGCCAGAAATTGAAACAAAAGCACCGTCTACTTTGATAATTGATGGTCAAGCCATAGTTATGACCCTCTGAAAAAGGGCCAAACACATTTGGTGACCTAGCTGATGAATTTTCAAGGACTTAGTTGAGCATGTTGAGCACGATCTGATAGAGCTGATGTAACTTTTGACAAGTACCAAGAACATCACATCAAAGATAATACCAGCTAGATCACAACGTGTTCAGGGTTGTCACCCAATTAGGAAACCTGTTATCGATGGCTCGGTTCCACTTCCAAATAGCTGGTCCAACTTCATGGCACTGGCTCAAAATAAAGATGACTGGCCGAGATGCTATCTGAACAGCCATTGCTACATGCACCTGTTGGGAAGACAATAATGTCGTGTCAGGAGGTTTCAAGGAGAGCACAACAGTGAAATCATCAAACAAAGCCTTAAGGATGACACTACTGGCGACACACAAGGAAGCGGATAGTAGGATTGTGTTGCACTGTGTACATACTAACACTGATCAGGTTGTGGTGTCTTCTAAAGACACAGATGTGCTTATTCTGTTAATGGCACATTTTGCATATATGCAGTGAAATAGACTGTGGATGAATTCGATGAAATCAGGAGCAGCAAAGAAGCAAAAGTACCTATTCCTATTCACGATATGCATGAACAGTTTCAGCACTGTTGGACGCACTTATTGCATTTCATGCAATTACAGGCTGTGACAGTGTTTCGCATCTCGCCGGATTTGGCAAAAAAAGCTTGGGAAACATATCAGTCCCATCATACACTTCTACAAAATGTTGGTGTTGGAGAATTTAATGATAATATAACCAGATCTGCAGAAAGGTTCCTGTGCTTGTTGTTCAAGGTGACCACAGTCACCACTTGTGATGAAGTCCGGGTTGTGTTATTCGGCAAAGGCTGTTCGCAAGAGTCATTGCCACCAACCTCTAATGCAGCACACTTTCATATCAGACGCGCACATTACGAGACTTTGCTTTGGAAACAAGCTACATCTACAAATCCTGAACTCCCACAGATCACAACTACGGGTTGGGTGCTCAATGAAGAAAACCGGATGGTCTCAAAGCTGATGAGCCTTCATCCAATACCAGATGCGTGTACTGCGATTATTTCATATGGGTGTACTAAGGGGTGTAATAGTCAAAGATGCGGTTGTAGAAAGTGTGATTTGGGTTGTACTACAGTCTGCAAGTGTGCATAGGGTCCAGTGTTGACTGTAGAAACACTACAGATTAATAGTTTGTTCCAGTTACTACTCTACCAATAAAATATTGACTATTTGACCAGCGTTAAAAATAAAGAATTTTGGTCCAATATTTGCAGTAATTATTCCTAGAGATTCTGATATAATCATTTCACTAAAACAAAAAGAGAAAAAACTGTACATCTCTCTTAATGCAATGTCGTTAAGAAAATAATTTTGGTTTACTTTGACATTTTAAAGCATAAAATATGATCACTGATGTTATTGTTGTGCATTTTCGTTCTTCATTTTTTTTATTTGGCGGCCATTTTGTTTTGTGATTTTTGTGTCCAAACACCCGTATTAGACCTTGAATAGGAAACGTGACAGTAATTGACAGCTTTAAGTGAATACAAATCAACAGAATAATTGGGTGTTAAAAGATAAATTCAAACAAGCATTATGTGTAAATCAGTATTAAAAGGGTAAATTACATTATTTTCTGATATCGCTGTTGTTTGTAAAGTTGATGATCATTGCAGGTGAGAATACAACCCGCGGGATGGATCATCTGAGAATTACTAAGCCTTCGTGTCTCTCTGGATCGCTTTCACTTTGGTGACATTTCTGCTGAAATCCGCAAAGTGCCAAATCATGTCAGCCGGGATAAGAAGAGAAACGCTGACATGTAATGTAACCATGTATGTGACCAATTAACAGTTATGCGCAAACGCAAAGATAGCTTAAATATAATCTACTTCAGTACGTTCAAGGAACGTTTTAAACCTTGAAGCGCCTATTTTTTTACATAAACCATGGAGACGAAAGGGTTTTTCCACTTTGAAATAAATATCTTAGTTAGGTCTTTCTGATTCATTTGAATACCTATGTTATGGGTCTGCGGCCAATATAAATATGTGTACTCTTACAGTGCGGGGATCGACTTTAGACTTCAGAATCTGACGTCCACAGACGTCAGATTCTGACGACTAAAGGCGATCCCCGCGCTGTAAGGGTTAACCCTTTCACCGCTATCATCATATACATGCTGGACATTTCCAGTGTCTCATCATGGCAATGTCTGTAAACGCTTTTTTATTTATGTCAATAACATATGTCTGTCTGTCTGTCTCTTTGTCTGTCTGTCTGTCTGTCTGTCTGTCTGTCTGTCTGTCTGTCTGTCTGTTTACAAAGAGAGAGAGAGAGAGATGTGGTGTGAAAAGGGGTGCCTAATATATAATACGATTCAAAGGAACATGTTGGAGCACTGTATTTGGCGGGAAAACGAAAAAACGGAAGACTCATTTTACAGGTGTCTTTTTTGGCACAAATATTTTTCAATACGAGGTATGAATGAATGAATGAATGAATGAATGAATGAATGAATGAATGAATGAATGAATAAATGAATGAATGAATGAATGTATCAGTGAATGAATGTATGAATGAATGAATGAATGGGCCTTTGTGCCACTTTCAAGATGAACTAAATATTGGTATTACATAATAATAGCTAATACATGTATATTTAAATCAATGCACTTTCATTTCAACTTTCAAATTTAAATGTTAATATAATAGTTACCACTAATATCGGCAAATATAATAGCTCATTGAACTTTTAATGACAGTCTACACTAGAAAGACGACTCCCGACTGATCCCGGCGAGCCACTTTCATTCTCATCAGGAGTCATCGTCGCGTCGTAATAGGCCTGTATTCTGAAAGCTTTCTAAAATGACGATTTCGCTGCATCCTCCCCCCCCCCCTGCAGCATAGTTTTTTTCTTTTTTTTTGCTATTGCAAATTATGTCAACTTTTATATTACAAACAATAACCGAAAAAAAAGTGTCCAAAAAACGTCATTTTGACCCTATAAAAAAAAAATACTCTAATAGATATCTACAAATCTACAAGGGGGGAGAAACGTTCAAGTGAAAACATGTTTTATTTAAAATTATTATTTGGTAGAATTTTAATAATAGATATATATTTTCAACAGAACTAATCACAACTATTTTTACATGTATATGTATTAGGCTTATCAGACACATTTTGTTATTTACCGTCGTCGGCAATTAAATAAACGGTAATATTCCAAAAAATATTCTCATATAAAAATGTACAATAACGGAAACCCTAGCTATTCGAGTTTTTTCAATAATTACAAAACATTTACAATTCAACTTTGCACCTCGAAAACCCCCGTCATAGGTTTCAAAACACTAAAATGTATACTAGTATATAGAAGTCACTGGGATATGGATGTTGGGTGTTTTAGAACAATAACCTTGATAAAAACACATGACCTTGACCTTAAATTATTCTAAAACGTTCTCTATTAAATTCAGAAACTAGAAAAAATAGGTATCAAAAACATTAAAATCCATCAAGTAGTCGCTGACAATTCTTGATTTTGACGGCGTCCAATTGAAATTACCTTTAAATCACCTTCCCAGAGGAAAACAAAATTCCGGTCGTGCATGTCCTAAATTTACCAAATCCGTCACTAAGGGGGCCGCCAATCAATCTCCAGGAGGGCGGAGGGGGAGGGGATAATTTTTTTGGGGGTTGCTCTGGCAACGTAGCAAGTGTACCGAAAGCCTCATTTTTCAGTTATTCCCGTATTTCTTATTTTAGACATGCATGTCCGAAATTAAATTTTGTCCTTATTTCTCGCTTAACTGGTGAATGCGCAACACAAAATTCTAAAAACCCTCGCAATTCTAGTCCATGGACATGTTCACATCTTATGGCCATATGAAGAAGCCAAAATAAAAATACTGATTTTTTTATGATTTCAGCCTTATTGTGTCGCTTTAATTTACACATACAATGGACAATCTGCATTGACAGTGACGACCTGTGGCCTCGGTCATCCCATCAAAGTCTTCCTCGGGAGAATTATTAATTTCCGCACCAATAGACGGTACAGCGCTGCGCTGCTGCCACTGTGGTTAAAAGATAACGTGCTTGGCATCAAAATGTTAACGTGGTGTGTCCCAGTAAACACAAAACATTTGTATGACATTTGTACAATGTCGGTCCAACGTCGAAGACGTTTAACCGACATTGTACAAATGTTATACAATTGTTTTTTGTTTACTGGGGCCGCTTGGAGTGTCGTGTCTGCATATAATTATAACACTATGCGCCTATTCCCGATCCACCAACACGTCTTGCTAATGCAAATGTGATTTTTCGCATGACTTGCTCTTTAATGCAACTCTGCCATATATAATTAAAATTTACATATAGATTGAAATGAAGTAAATTAACTAGTTGTTGATGTGATGGGTGATGGAAGCGATAAAATTGTAATAGCAAACCTTTAGCAGCTCAATACGATATGTTTTCTCAATTCGAACCCCCTTAGAAATAAGAGCCTAGTTATTAAAACAACAGTAAGTACCATGATCCCTCATAATCAACAGCTCGATCACACCTGACTGATTATAGCAACATAGGCCTACCATGATAATTGATCTGTACTTGATAAACAACAACTCTCCATTCCCGCCTTATAATGTAGTGGTCGGACAAAGCAAATAATATAGTGGTGTGTTTTAATTCGTACGAACACCTTTCTATTGCCTCACCACCACCTTACTCATACCTGGATGTACGAAAAGCTGTTCTTATGGAGTTCTGACGAACGCGGTGGAAATGTTCGATTCTAAACATTTTTGGAGTGCAAAATTCGTACGAATAAAATCACATAGTATTCTCAATTGTTTCTGAAGCTGCTCGTGTGAATTAAACAAATTAAACTTATCAAGACAAGACAAGACAAGACAAGACAAGACAAGACAAGACAAGACAAGACAAGACAAGACAAGACAAGACAAGACAAGACAAGACAAGACAAGACAAGACAAGACAAGACAAGACAAGACAAGACAAGACAAGACAAGACAAGATAACGTTTAAAGTGTACAAATGTTAGAACTTATACGTATATTATTCAAATAAATGGGGTCAAAATGAATATTTCTTTAATATATTTAATTTTAATCCAATTGTGTGTTCTTTTCAAAAAGTTTACAAATTCCTTTTTTGAACTTGAAGGTCCATTTTCTAAAAGTGGCGCAATTTCACACTTTATATTTCTGTGAGCTGGTCGAGTCATGTTTTCAGAGCTAACCGTGCTAGAGAGTTGTGTGATATACCATTTTAAAGGGAGCTGTATGTAGATTCAGAATCTAGTAATATCTCCGATATTTCAATATGCGACTTCCGACTCATTTTGCCAGATCGGGTCACAAATGTTAGCGTGCTAAAGTCTTAACATAGCCGAAACAAGAACCACCCTCAGGTGTATCTGCCACATTAACATGAAGGACGAGTTGATTTATACAATTTCGAGATGTACTGGTACAAGGTCGAGTTGCGGTGAATGAATGCAGATGCCATTTCCGCCCAACGGAATCATCCACCAGCCAGCAAGAGAGCCTGTCACATGCAACACAGCAACCTGAGTTTTAGCTGCTTTTACTAACCCAGCAAACACGAAACATTTGTGTAACATTTTGTACAATGTCGGCCCAACGTCTTCGGCGTTGGGCCGACATTGTACAAATGCTACACAAATGTTTCGTGTGTGCTGGGTTTCCATGGACATCCGCATGCAGCCGGATGTGGAGCGACCCGGCAAACACGAGACGTTCACCTCATGTTACTGCAATGTTGGGCAAGCATCGCAGACGGTGGGCCAATATTACAGTGACATTGGATCAATTTCGTGTTTGCTTGGAGTGCATCCGAAACCCGCTTATTATGGCTCATCACTTTATTTGTTGAACCGATGCTACGCGGATCGTGAAAAAATAATAGTATGCGATTCTCTACTTACACTCAGCTATCAGTGAGTGTCACAGTCTGAAGTAGAGAGAGACACTGGTGACACGAGTGAATTCCCTACTGTGAACATATTTTCAAATTCTCGTCATTTGGCTCTTTAGCTTGAAATTTAGTTTGTATTAAATAGCGAAGGTGAAAACACACCTTTCATGTGATGTTAGAATTAAAATAATTTTTAATATAGGGTCTGCTAATCCGGGATACCCTTAAACAAGTTCCCAAGTTCCGAAGTTCCCAAGTTCCGAAGTTCCGAAGTTCCCAAGTTCCGGGAACTTCAAGCTCCCAATTTTCAAGTTCCGGGAACTTCAAGTTCCGAAATTCCAAAATAAGTGGAAAAATATATTAACACTTTTTGCAAAAATCGTTTTTGTCGGAAAAACAGTTTGGTAGCCAATATTAATTTTAAGTGCTGTAGGTCTAGACTAAAGTTAGTTTTTCACATATTTATATTTTGTTTATAGGCGATCCTGGTAAACATTTCACGATGTGAAATTAAATATATAGGGGCCTAGCCCTAGGCCCTGGCCTACAGGTATGAAATAAAATTTACAGTAGAACCGCAAATTTATTATACAAAATCTAAAATGAAGAGTATTACAATATGATATTTTCCCAGATATAGTATATTCGAGTTCGAGTGGTGGTGGCCGACGATAGAACAACATTATTAAACAATCACTAGTATTGGGTCTTTGTCGTGATTGATGGCATATATTATTTAATATCCTGTAGAGCTTATGAGGTATTTCCTCCACGCGCGACGAAAACTTGAAAACTTGAAAATTGGGAACTTGTGTTCAACTTGAAGTTCCTGGAACTTGGGAACTTTGGAACTTGGGAGCTTGGGAACTTGTTTAAGGGTATCCCTGCTAATCCAGTCGCAGATATAGTTCATCGAACCTATTTGAGTTTCGGCACACATAGAGGGTAAATACAGGTGTTTTAGTTTGTCATTACCTTGCCCACACTTGATATCCGCATCTCGTTACTGTATTCATGTGAGCCCCTGTTATCCAATACGGCTGATTATTCCGCACAGTTTATCCTACTGGCACGAGACACGCTCTCCGTCCCAGCAAACACAAAACATTTGTATGGCATCTATACAATGTTGGACCAGCGTTGAAGACATTGGCCGACGTTGTATTTATAAATTATTGAGAAGGGTGAGAAGGGTGAAACAACAAGGATATTTCTCTGAAAAACCCACGCTGTGTCAGCGGGGCTCGAGCCGGACGCATGCATGACTGGCGAGGCAGTCAGGCAATCTACTAAAGCGCCACGTCCTATTCTCTAGCATATAGTTGTTGTCTAGCTTGCAGAGGCTTTTATAAGCTTGTTCTAGCGCATCACGACCGATCTACTATGTTGTTTATAATACATGTATTATACTGATGTAATGTTTATGTCTTCAGTCCCAAACACCTATTTAAAAAACAATTTATTCAAACTATGTTATTAATTGTTAAGTATTTACAGCACAGGTCAAGTATTTACGTACTATATGCTTATATATGTGTGATCATCACCAAGATATACTTTACTAAAATCAAAGTAAAGCAGTGGTCTTTTCTTAATCGCGTTCGTTGAATAATCGATATCGTCATCTTGAAACAAACCATAAAAAAACGGGTTTGGTGGATAGCATAGATCATAGCAAGATAATTACCATCGTACATCTTTATTTAACAACGAAACGACGGGCTCTAATTAGCTTCAGTCGTCATGCGACATACTGTGCCGCTGTGTCTCTCTATCGGTCAGAGTAGGGTATATCAACAACTGTCGACTATCAACCAGACGACTACGAAACTTCATCATTCAAACAAAGATAATTTTCGAAATATCTTTCCCCAGAGCAAGAGATGGTGTTGTTAGTTACTATAATGCAATCAGTGAAACGTTTTTAGTCTAATCGATTTATCTAGTTGGTAGGTATAGGCCTAAGCTCTGGGTTTCGAATGGAAATTTCGGAACATAGAACCTTTGGAACATAGAACCTTCGGAACATAGAACCTTTGGAATATAAAACTTCCGGAATATAGAACCTTCGGAACATAGAACCTTCGGAACATAGAGCAGCCCCCGTATTGATGTTATACACATGCTTTGTGTTTGCTGGGTAACCGTTTGGGGAAAAATCCATGCCAGTACTGCCATGCATTGGGACATTATTTGAATCTGCTCTTAATAACAGACTGTCTTTTAAAAATGATGCATGCAATGATAATGATCCCTTTCAAGCCGGCTTTAGAAGTAACTCCCGGACAACTGATAATCTATTTATATTATGTGCCATTATAGATAAACAGAGGTGTCTTTCAAAGCCACTGTATACATGCTTTGTTGATTTTACGAAAGCATTTGACTACATTGACAGATCAGCACTATACTATAAGTTACTGAGCAGAGGAATAGACGGCAATTTTCTAAATGTGATAAAGAGCATGTTTTCTAAAGCTGAGTGCCGTGTAAAAGCGAATTTGGTGTCTCGCAAGGTGGTATGCTCAGCTCCAAATTATTTACAGATTTTCCACAGGATATATCCAAATTCTCTTTGGCATAAGCTAGTTGGCATTCCCAAAACAAAAGTTCTCATATTTAACAAACCCATACGTTAGAATGTGACAACTTATACCATGGTGATAAAGTAATAGAAAAAGCTGAAAAAAATACATTGGGGTTGTACATAACACTAAATATCCAAAGAATGTATTGAAAGAAACGTTCCATCATCTCGCTTCCCAAGCTGGTAAAGCAGTTTTTTTCTCTATACAAGCAATCTCGACCTGTAGTCGGTAAATTTTCACCTGCTATTGCGTTCAAGGTTTTTGATTGTCAAATCCTGTCCATATTAGAGTATGCAAGTGATATATGGTATATCGGTGATAATGTTTATGATTTGGAAAAAATACGTCTAAAATTTAATAAATCAACTCTGGGAGTTAGAAAAGAAACACCTACTCCTGCAATATATGGTGACACAGGACGTTTTCCATTGATTATCCTACAGCATATTAAAGCTATAAAATACTGGTGTAGAATTCTAGACCTATCACAGAGCCACCCTGTCAGAAATGCGTACAATATGCTACTACAGTTATAGTCGAGGAGCTTATTAAGTCTAAGGGTGTGTTTAAAAAATCAAAACTTTACATATGTTTCGTATATTGAATGTTTTCAATGACAAAATATGGGAAGAGTTGTATCGACGCTGTTTATAACTATAAAAAAAAAGATTCTGTTATTACACAGGGTCAAAAAATTGTTACTTGTGAGAGTACCTCGACCGTTCTTCATGCAACAAGGTAGGATTTTTCTAACTGGATATGGTAGAACCAGATGACCGATATATATACCAAATGAAGTCAACAGACATTAGCATGCTCATAATCATACACTTTGTGATTTTATTGGAAATATTGATTTTCAGCGTTCTAAGGGTAGGTTCATGTTTTCTGAAAAGAATGATGAATTCACCTATGTTACGTCCTGAATATATTCAATTACAAAATGTGGCATTACTGTTGCAAAAATGTGTAAAAATATCTTCTGAGTATTTTGTAATGCTCTATCCCAAAGTCAGCCAAGTAAAATGGTTTAATTTTCTTTATATACCTCACCACCCCTCCACATATCTCAGACTGCCAACATGTTTTTTTTGTTATTTAGGATGTTCTTGAGACATTTGGATGGGTGGCTTAGCATCATACAAAAATTCGCACAGGACCTTATTTTGGTGGATATTGTCCCTGACTATTAGATGATAGTGGATTCACAAACTGGTGCTCGCGTATTCGTTCTGTCCTTGAACTAACCGAGCTAGAAACGCAGCATATTGGTAATACAAATAAATTTATGCTTTCCTTTAAAGATTTAATTGTTATTTTATTTACACAACCGTGGCGACAAGATATCGAGAGTTCAAGTTTTTAAAACTGCGCACATATTTATTGGTAAAAACATCTCTTTATGTGTTGAACCGTATATCTTAAACATAAAAGGGAACCACCTCATAACAGCAATGACGAGATATCGCATGAGCTCACATGATTTAAAAATAGAAAGAGGACGATACAATAATCCAATAACTACAACGAATATGCACAAGGTGTGAATCAAACAAAATTTGCGACGAAATACAGCTTCTGCACTGTAGCGTAGCGCTATAAATAATGAACTTGTTTAATCCTGTAGCTGCAATTATCAATATGTAGCCGACAAATTATATGCTCATACGAATGATGACATCTAGAGACATAGCAGTGATTGAGTCACTAGCGCAATTTATATATGGTTGTTTAAACAGGAGTAAAATAAATGTAAATTCATTCAAGCTGAAATATTTTGTTTTTAAAGCAGCTCCTTAGGATGACATCAATTTTCACTTTTAATTTTGTAATGGAGTAGTGCATTCCACAGATCATGATTTTATTTTTTTCAAAGTTTTTAGATTTAATTGAAAAATATTTTTTATTCACATTTTTATGTATCCGACTGTAACCCAGACAAAATTTCTGTATACCTAAACACCTGCTAAAGGACGTTTGAATGTTCCTACAGCATTGGGTCTCATGCTGATGCTGTCGGCCCAGCATTGAGCAGATATTCGGTGCTGCGGGGAAACCCCCCTGATCAACCGGTTCCCACAGCAATTAAGGGCGGCAGCTATTGATGTAACTGGTTACTTTGATCATGCCGTCTGAGATGGTCAGTATTTGCGTTCTATATTGTGGTATGCTGTAAACAACCTTGTTTATATGACAGTATACATCTTGGAAATAGAGCTTGTTTTGTCTTTTTCAGTGTTTTAACATGTTTAACATTTTTTTTTTTTATGTATTTTTTTTAAATTCAGTGGGTTATATAGCTTCATATAAATTAAACTTTCAAAAGGAACAAAATTGAAAATTATCATCCCAAGGAGCAGCTTTAAGTGTTGTGTCTTGCCATAGTGGTAGCGACATTTTTTTCCTGACTATGGTCTCCTGACTATTATTCTGTATATTGTGGCCATATATTGTATATTATCTGTTTGGTCAAATAAACTCTTCTTGCGTGACTGGCATAAATACAGAGTTTTTGTAAAATGAAAGCGCTATTTATCGGACACAAAATAGTTTATTAATCTTAGGCGAATCCTAAGCTATGTAATTCGTGGTTTGTTCGGATCTCGATTTGTTTGTAACAGTCTCTTTTAGCAATGAAATCTGCGAGGCTGGTCCAAACCAAAAATCAACCCGAAAGAAATATAAATTTATATACCAGATTCTATGTCTATCAAGAAAATCTTGTATTTCAAATACGTTTCAATAGTTCTTTTATATGTTAGATATAGTTTCGCATTGTTTTTGAATATGTTCAACCATGTGTCACTGTTTTTTTAGATTGACTTCGATTGATCATCGACATCAGACCGGACACATGGTGACGGTCCACTTCAAATTATTATATTATCGCTCACGCTGAATTCGTGTTTTTATTATCCGTACGCGCTGTTAATTAAATGTCAAAGTTACAGGAGTCTAGATATATTCTAGACTCGGCTCTAACTGTTACTCTAACTGTTAGTATACTGGGTCCTGGCCTAGGCCAGGGCTAGGTCCTAGGACTAGACTTTGGTCTAATTAATTTTAAATCTACCGTTAATAGTCTATTTCTAGACATTGCACATTAAAAAATTGTAGCTGTCTACAAAAACGTATATCAGGCCTAGTCTAATTACTTTTTGTTGTATTTCATGAAATCAAAAATTTTGCGCTGCTCAATCTCATTTTCATGGAATAAAAATTAAAATATACGATGTAGACTAGTCTATCATTAGACTGGTTGAATCGTCATTATTAGTGTAATAGTCGGCAGCACTTCCAATTACTGACAGTGACATATTTTTGAAGTGACAAATTCATAATACAAAATTCATCTGGAATAAATTTGGTTTGGACTGTTCTTTCATGATTTTGATCAAATGTAGACTAAAAAATATACAATCTTAAGAATTTAAGCACCGGTGTTAACTTTAAATTAATTTAAAAGCACAATGACCATATAATTTTGATTTAATTTAAATCAATAAGAGTGGTGATAGTTGTTTCTAAAATTTGATTTAAAATAGCAAGAATTGATTAACTTATTGAGGCAATAACCAATTGCACATTTAAAAATTGTAGCTGTATATACTTTATTTTTATATGACTATATAGATCTATAAAGAAAATTTATGTTACAAATATTTTTAATAGTTTGTGTATATATTTATAACAGCTTTGCGTGGTTATTATTGAATCTGTCTGACCAATTATTTGGATTATCATCCTTATCTTTGTCACATTGACATTGTTGGCTTTTCGTGTGGTCTAGTCAGTCTCAAAACCTTACATTATCGTTCACTCATTCTTCGTTTCAATCAAAAATGTCCGTTGTTATTAAATTATCAAATTTAACGAATTGAGCATAAAACAAGAATTCTCATAAATGCAGAGTAACACTGGTCGGTTCCTCATTTATCAAACATTTGCGGAATGACATAACGAAAAAATCATTTGCATTTTTGCATCAAAATTTGGGTTTGGATGATGCTTCCATAACTTTTAATATGTCAAGGGGGATGGAAAATGTTTCATCTTTGTCATATAAAATTTTTGGTTTCATTCAGGTGAAAAAGTACTATGTTAACTTCTTGTGATTCGCTGAGTAAATATTTGAGACGGCGTTCACTTTAATGCAATAGACGATATTAATTTTATAAATCAACGATAATTGTGTCAGAGAATTTGTTTAACAAAGATTGATTAACTCTTGAGGCGATAACCACTTTGGCTGCTTTTATGCATTTATGCTAGTTTGTGGTTGGCTCACTGATTCCTTTCAGGAACTGTTTTTCCTGTGGGCCATTCTCTGGCATTGCTACTGCGGCCTTATGGGGTCTCAGATAGGTCTTGTTGTCAGGAACATTATGTTTTTGGCCTTTTTCCTCGTGGTTGGGAGTTTCATCTTTGTTACTTAAATTTTTTTTTTGGTACATTTTATCGTGTGATTTGCTTGGTCAACTTTATAAATTATCTTGATAAGAAGATTGATTCTTGTTGTGATTCGCTGAGTAAACATTTGAGATGGCGCTCACTTTAATGCAATACACAATAATAATTTTATAAATCAATGATAATTGTCTCAGAGATTTTGTTTAACAAAGATTGATTAACTCTGGAGGCGATAACCACTTTGGCTGCTTTTATGCATTTATGCCAATTTGTGGTTGACTCACTGATTCCTTTCAGGAACTGTTTTTCCTGTGGGCCATTCTTTGGCATTGCCACTGCGGCCTTATGGGGTTTCAAATAGGTCTTGTTGTCAGGAACATATGTTTTTGGCCTTTTTTCTCGTTGTTGGGAGTTTCATCTTTGTTACTTAAAAAATTTTGGGTACATTTTATCGTGTGATTTGCAGGGCAAAAATTTACAAATAATATAACTAAATAAGAGGAGCGATTGTTGTTTCTAGGATTTGATTTAGCAAGAATTGATAAACTCTGGAGGTGATAATCACATTGGCTGATGCCAATTTGTGGGTGACCCTCAGATTCCTGTCAGGATTTGTTTCCTGTGGGCTATTTTCTGGCCTCGCCAGTACAGCTTTCGGTTTCAGATAGGTCTTTGTCAAAACTATGTTTTTGGCACCTTTCCTCTTTGATTGGAGTTTTCTTTTTTTTTTGTTACTTTTGGTCAATGAAGCATAGATACCAGCTACTCTTAATCCCAAAAAATATACAATATTAGTGCTCATAAAGGTATTTAAAAATAATTCATGTTAGGAAGTTAAGATTTAACGTTCTCATTAGTAATAATTTAAATTAATGAGAAATGATATAGTTGATAATCTCTTGGTTTCATGTTATATAATTAATGCAATTATGCCAATTTGTAATGACTCTGGAATAATCCCAGGGGCTGGTTTTCCTGTAGGCCATTCTCTGGCTTTGCCAAAGTGACCTTAGGTTTCAAGTGGATCCTATCAAATTATGTTTTGGGTCACCCTTTTCTTTCTAAGTTTTCTTCTTTGTTTGTTGTTTTGTAAAGCTTAGTGATTCAGCTGCTTTGAAATTAAATAATAATAATAAAAATGGCCACAAGAATTAAATCTTTCATCATTCATACTTATATATATATATATATATATAATAAATAATTTGTAAATTAAAATAATTCGGGAGAGTATCCAAACGTAGAAGTGTAAGGTAAAAGCAATATAATTTTTCAATTAAACTACCGCAAGAACATATTATTTTTCTTGCATAAAAAATAATAATAAAAAAAAAGTCAATAAATACAAGGTCAGTTACAACAGGACTTGGCCAGTTGTTACAGGCCGCAGTAATTATTGCATGCTTTATACGCCAACTACATGATGCTCTATGTCTAGCTTGATTAATCTAGCATCAGGACTTGCGCCAGCTGCTGAAATCAGTGCTAGTAATGATGGGCAGGATGCATCCGGACTTGCGCCAGATGCAATAAACTTTGTGAAGAACCAAACATAGGATTATTCATTTGTTAGCTCGGCAGGACTTGCGCCAGCCGTTCTAACTATAGCAAACATGATGGGGAGTGATTTGCCAACTGGATTTGGGCCAGTTCGTTTTTGATACAATATCCACAAGCTCATTCTTACAGGTGGAATTAGTTTAATCTAGCATTATGATTTGCGCCAGCTGCTGAAATCAGTGCTAGTAATGATGGGCAGGATGCATCCGGACTTGCGCCAGATGCAATAAACTTTGTGAAAAACCAAACATATGATTATTCATTTGTTAGTTCGGCAGGACATGCGCCAGCTGTTCTAACTATAGAAAACATGATGGGGAGTGATTTGCCAACCCGATTTGGGCCAGTCGGTTTCTGATACAATATCCACAAGCTCATTCTTACAGGTGGAATTAGTTTGAATGTGAATGATTTATGTCCTTTTTCTTCTCCGGTAGAAGAGAAGAAAAAGCTAAAATTTAGCTTTTTCGTCAATAACCGAGTGAGTAAGAAATTATTATAATTTTTTTTTTTTTTTGAATTCTTTAGATCTTGCTCTTGAATATGTAAACAACATTTTTAGTGAATACAGCAATACTCAAGATGTGGACCATTTCCTCATGTTCCTAATTTGCTTCAAATCCTTCTAAATCTATGTTTTGTGGTCTTATGTTTTCAAAGTGTGTCTGCAATACCTAGGTCAGCTCAAAATGAGGTCTGTATACTTTTGTGGTCAGATTTTACACTTACAGAAAATAAAATTCCACTGACATTTAAATCCAGCCAGTCAAAACACTACTCAGACTTGCTTCATGAATTATAAATACAACAGATGTTATGATAATGTGTCCCTTATTATCTACATTTGGAAATTTTAATTATTTGGTTATCTATTCATTACATGTAAATTTTAAGTTTCACTTCTGTAGACATCCTTATTTCAATTAAAAAACTAAATTTCAGACTCTATAGCACTTCACCATTTAGAATTAGTGTTGTTTCTGATGCGCAAGTAATGGTGGATTAGACAGATGAGAGGTTGGAATTCATATGTGCTCTTACGATGCATTAGTAAGTTTGTGTTGTGGGGGTCAGACACTTTGTGTCTGTGTGCCGTTTTCATACCCTCCTCAACAACAGATAATCTTGTTTAATAATGTTATTGATAGATTTTGTCAATATTATGTAATTTGTATGTAATGATACAAGAGTCAATGTTCAATAATATAATAATGTGAACAATTAGTAGATTGTTATTGATAGGTTTGGTTTTGTGTGAACAATTACTAAATTGTTATTGATAGTTTGGTTGATATTATGTAATTTGTTTGTAATGATACAAGAGTCAAAGTTCACATTTAAATAGTAGATTAGATCAATCAGAGACATGTATAAATATTCATAGTAGATTAGATAAATCAGAGACATGTATAAATAGTAATAGTAGATTTGATCAATTAGAGACATGTATAAATATTCATAGTAGATTAGATCAATTAGAGACTTGTATAAATATTCACCGGTTAATCCTGTTAACTGACTGTCAAGTAAAGTTACCTATTTTGGTCTTAGGGCTTCACTCTGTTACAACCACGTTTACATTAACAACATTTGAAGTGAAGCCCTTTTTATTTGTAGTCGTTTAATTTGATGTTTATTTTTAATAAACAAATTTTCTCCATTTTATGTGTCTGTTTTTTGTACGATAAATATTTATTATCATGATTATGTGTCGTCATTATTATTGTTATAACGTTATATTTTTATCTATAACAATCACATGTCACATGTCGCTATGTTATCCATACTATCATGCTTTCATGATCTGACTTGGGTATTACCACATAATTTATCAGGACGGCTGTTGCTCTCGGATTTTATTACTTGGCTTTTTAGAGCCGGTTGGGGAAGTTTCCGTCGCCTTTGTTATCAGACGAGGTGCAGTCTAATGGAGAATTTCAGAGTTGCTAAGTAAAATGACTTTCTCTATAAGGTCGGATATGTTTTTCTTCGATTGTAGCTCTGAGTATGTAGTACTAACTAGGTCGTGATTGAAATGGTATGAATTGAACAATATAATGAATTAAAATAAGCTGTAATTTGTTTGTTCGAGGGCCATGTCCTGTGTGAATGGCACAGATAACTATTATCCATCATTATTACTGTTATTACGTTGTTAAGCTTGCACCACTAGTCAATATCAGGGAATCTCCGAGCTCATAGTGACTGTGCTTGCATGGTCACATGGCTCGGAGCTACCTGTTTCGCGGATTGCCACATAACATTGATTGTACTTGCATGATATAATATTTCATTTTTAAAATACCATATAATTTAATACATACTCCAGTTACTTTAGCATAATTATGCACTTGTTTATATTTTAGGATTCTACGCTTTCCAGAGTGTTTTTTTTTGCTACTATACTAGTACTATTATATAATTAGCATTTATACATAGTTATACATAGTTGCTATTTTATCTCTGGTTTTGGTGCGGGAAACATTATGATAGACCCCCTATGTTATCTTGACAATGCCTTTTAATTTTATTTTAAGTGGTAATTTGTCATTTGTATTATCGAAATATCCAGTGTTTATCATGACAATGCCACCTAACACTATTTTAGTTATGTATGTCATACCATGTATATTGTCATGATTATTTACCAAGGTAACAGTCTTGTATAGGCCTATACACATTATATCTCTCTCATTTCTATGACAAATAAAGCTGTAATGACTTTCTTTCTGTCAATCAAATATCTGTCTGTCTGTTTGATATACAAATGTTTTGTGTTTGCTGGGTAACCGTTTGGGGACAAATACATGCAATCCAAAGAGAGTGCAGAAAGCTGCTTTCAATTTTGAAAGATTTGTGAAAGCGGATCATAGTTTGATGGCAATTTGAAAGCAAGCAATAAAGAGTGGAGTTGTCGGTGGTAGATACCCGGATAAATTAATGTAATCTTATTTAACAAGATATGTTGGATATTGTCGCCAATAAATAGGTTATAGATTCATTAGTCAGGGCGTCAAACTGCTGTAGGCCTACCTAGATAAAACATTCGCTAAACATTTTTAGTAAAAGTTGGAGACCAGTGCCAGGACATTATCTAACATCTAACAACCGAAATCAGTTGTCTCCAATCTTAAATACGACTTTTGGGGGGTAATATGTCAATTTTTGAAATTAACACCCATTTTTTACACTAATTATTCGGCTTATCTCGGGTGGAGTGTAAAACACACCGTAGACCTCTAGCCATGGACTACTAGCTTAAAATCTCACGACACTGATTCATGTGTGGGAGCTCCCGTCTGCGAGATTTGGCAAGAGAAGGGATAGTTTACTTTCGCTGTAAACAGTCAACCATGTGCTTTTTGATCATTATCCTTGGGTATGTTAACATTTTAACATTGTGTTGATCACAATTTCACTCACAGTCAACTTAATGATTACCATCAATATATTTCAAATCGTAACAAATGTATTCGATAAATGAATAAATTATAATAGTTCCTTCTGCTTCATTATCAGAAGTATTTAAATATTACAACAAGAATAAAACATCCAAGCATATCAAATATCCTTTTCCCGTGAAAATGTGCTATCGTTGAGTGCACATGTGGGGTCTATACATGTATTCAATTCAATATTACAATTGTCCGAATTAAGGTATACTGACATGCTGGCTTAGTTATACACTACAGTCAAGTTTGAAACAGCTTCACTTTCAATTGTCATTGTTTTTATTGTATATATTTAGCATGAGCATAAAAAATTACATTATTTTGAACAATTAATTGGTTCAGTAATTAAATTATAGTGACAAAATAGCCCAAATTACTCGCCTATAGAGCTGATGAAAAACAAAAATTGACAGCAGGAAAGGTAGACGCGAAATCAGTTATCCCTTTTCCTAGCCGCGCATGCACGCCGTATGTTCACGACGATCACGCGCCAGTTGATAGTCCATATCTAAAAGTCTATGAACACACCAACGCAAACACGAGAGCGATTATGTACGCGACGAGAGACGCGTGAGAGGCGCGTCGAGAGATGCCTGACTGTCTGCACACCAGTGGGAAAACCAACGCGAAATGTGAGACGTTTCTACTGTCACAGTATGTACATGCAGCTTCAAACAACTGCACACAACATTGATCACGTGACTCTATGCTACCCGGTAGAAACACTAAGCTTTGTTTATCCGATAACTACCTAACCGGGGGGTGTTTTCAGTCAAAAACTTCAAAAAATGTTGTATTTTAACCCTCAGAACGTAATATGTGAAGCCCCTTTAATTTAGTTGAATTATAATGCAATTAGCTTATAATTATCCCCAAAGATGGCGCAATTCCAGCAAAGCTAAAAATACTTTAAATGTGCATGTGAAAACAAACCAAGGATTTTATTTTTAAGAAAATCTCGGTCCCCTGCATGAATGATGGTGCCATCAGCAGACAGCCATGACTAGAAGCAGTGACAAAGGAGCTTGGTGGGTTCAGGCAATCCTCTTAGAAGGCGCCTCAACTCTGCAGTAGCCAGGAGACGCTGGGCCACTGGTAGGCAAACGTCTTAGACGTTGTCCTGACATAGACCCAGCGTTGCACTCCCCGTATTTGTGCATATTGACATGTCTCGTCGACTCAGACTAAAAGAGATATTTGTAGACATTCCGCGGATTATTTTATTGCAAACAAATCAGTCTGACGTTGATAAGACATAGGGCCTACACTGTACCACATATGTATCATGGGATGGCATCCCAGCAAACGCGAGCCAGTGAACCAATGTTGGTTCAATGTTGAGCTGGCGTCGTAGACGGCGGGCTAACATTGAACTAACATTGGTTCAATGTTTCGTGTTTGATGGGATAGCGCAATATCAGGAAATGACGACCCGACTTTCTGTAAAATTAATGATATTGAAGGCTGGTTTTCTTGTTTTCATATACGGCAGCAAAATAAAATAATACATGTAATTATATTCACTTCTGAAACTAAATATTTATCATTTTATGATTCTATTGAAGTCGGTCGTAACTCATAAACTCAATATTATTTGCTTAGGTTGTTTTCCCTTGACATGAGAAGGTGTATCTGCCGCTTTGCAAAGTGACAAATACACCTTTTCATATCGATGGGGACGAAATATGGCTAGGGTAATTTCAAATGACATTTAATCATCATTATGGCCACGAATACTCTAAGAATATATATTAGAATACAATCCTTTTTTAGCGCAGACACTGTCCCAACGTTAACATGAATCCATAGCATTGGAAAACCGATCGTGATCAGCCTACAAATGTGTATATATATCAAGCGTGTGGGTGAGTCAATGTGCTAATAGGGCGAGTGTCATTTGTGGCGAACAAGGCATACATTTTGTTGGAATGACTTTAAAGTACATATTTATGTGTGGTTACACACTTCCTGTCTTAATTAAACAGTTTTGTACACTGTATAAGCACAACCACAATGACCAACATCAGATCCAGCCGGGATTCTGGCCACGTAACCATGGAGCGATCTACAGGTCAAGCACGTTACCATATCGATAAGGATGCTATCGAACATAGCCGTAGTGATTTTGTGGTACTATTTTTTTGTAATGTAGGCTTAGATACATGATCCAAATACTCAAACTTTCAATTAGATACTAAAATAATTTGTCCGCGATTTGACATCTACCACTTGGCACAAATAAAAAATTCCTCTGAGACTAATCTGTATCAAAAGCTGATTTTGGTCATGTAAAAAATACGTTTCGTTATGAAATTTTAGTCCAAATAATATCGAAGTCCGCATTATCAGGGTGAACGTTCAGGAAAGATTCACTTTACAAAAATAATGAAAATGCTAGGTTCGATGTTGTCTACCGTTGTTACGAAATTGTCGGGTTGAAGTCATTATAGAAAATAAATGCCATATTTGGTGCATTGACCTCAAGGGAAAGTGACCTTCTTCAACTTGTGAGCATGCACAATGGTAAATATGATCTCGTCCATACATGGAGCTGTGCAGATAAATGTATCAAATCATGGAATCATTATATGCATTAATAGTAGATAAATAAATCATTACTCTCTGCTTCGAGATTGAAACGAGATCTGAGAACCTTTGCAACGATAGGGCACGTTTGTGGTTTGCTTGCATCAAGTTACAGCTTTATCCTACACATGTGACATAATCATGACAACATGCGATTGCTTCTCTTATTCAAGGACAGAAAATACACTGCTTCTGTGTTGATTTGATATTGGGCAAACATGACAGATGAAATTCTAATTCGCATGACATTTAGTAATTTCCAATGAATTCTGTAAATGTCACAACAAGTGAACTTCTTACCATATGGGTTGCAGCTCAAATGATCACGCTAGCAACAAATCCTAGGAAGGCAGGCGGCGGGCAGGCAGGCAGGCAGGCGGCAGGCAGGCAGGCAGGCAGGCAGGCAGGCAGGCAGGCAGGCAGGCAGGCAGGCAGGCAGGCAGGCAGGCAGGCAGGCAGGCAGGCAGGCAGGCAGGCAGGCAGGCAGGCAGGCAGGCAGGAATGGTATAAAAAGTTACCATAGTATAGTATACCAAGTCAGAATATCATATCAGGATATTAATTTCATTTCAGTTCTCAGAAAAAATAAAAGATTCTTACTAGGCCTACACACATGTGACCTGTCTTTAATGATAAGAGACAACATTTTACTGATGCACTTTGATTCATCATAAACGTTGAAATAAAATATAAACTATCCAAAATTTAGCTATAGCCCTATTTATATAATGCATGAGCTCAATTTAAAGAAAACGTCATGGTTAAACGACACCAAACTTCCGCAGCATGCGTCTTTAGGCGAGGGGGGGGGAGGGGTCTCTTCATACAGGTATGTACACAAAAATGGATGCTCATTACCTGTAAATCCATTGTCTGTAGCAAATTATCAGTCCTACTGCGGGCGCTCGGGGTGGTGTGTGTCTATTACCTTTAAGCTGTCACCTGACAGCTTTTGAGGCATCGCATAAGAAATGACAACAGAAAGCAATGCCGTACATCTCCCCGCAAACGCAAGATATATAACCATTGTTGACTCAATGAAGGTCCAGCGTCTGCGACGCTGGCCCGGCATCGAGCCAGCAATGAGTGAATGTTCAGTGTTTGCTGGAGAAGCTAAGGATCACGACATGGCTCGGGAATCCTCTTAGAGGGCGTGTCAACCGTTCCTAATTGAGCAGGCGTAAAATGATCCACTGGATCCGCCATAACACACGCCATGTGTCTCTACCTATACTCAACAACCACGACACACACGTCTATGTTAGGCATCGCAAACGTTGGTCTAATATAGATTCAACATCACGCTCATCTCATCTTTGCATATATATTGACATTTCTCGTCACCGGAGCTTAAAAAAGGGAATACGTCGACACTGCGCAACTTTCTAAATTGTGAACCAACCCCCTTCGTCACCAATGGCACATAAAAGGAGGTTCACTTTAAGGCGCTGTCACACTGTCACGATCTGTCAGGTAGATCCCCACACGTTTTCCCCGTTTCCATAAATTTATCGAAACGTGAGAAGGACGGGATATCTAGCCTCGAAACACATTTCTACATAGTCTATGCCACGTTCATCCCGACCTCAGTGCGCTCTGAACTTGATGAACGTAGTGCACACGTGGCTGGTAGTGGCGTTCTCACCCCGTCCTCACAACGACTATGTGGTTTGCTACACGTCTGCTACACGTCCACCACGTTCCTCACAAGCTCTTAGCCCGTCCATGGCGTTGTTAACACGTTGCTTGTACGTTTGCCAGGCGTGCTAGCAGTTCGAAAGAAGACCATCCTGGAAATGATGCAACAACACCACAATCTATAAATAGGGGACAAATAAGGCCTGTTTCACTTCATCCCTGGCAGTCAACATGTTAAAGGAAGGTCCAAGTCTGGTTTCAAACAGGAAAAGTCAAAGGAAAAGCCAGTATCTCATCTTCCTTCGTCTTCTCTTTTTCCTATTTATAACGAAATGGGCCAACGCAAGATCATTCTCTGCATCATCTAAATAAAGGTGGGCTAAATTATTTAACACTGTCAATATCTCAGCAGTAACTGTGTTAGCTATTAAAATGGCTGGGACTGAATGGGCCTGGATAGAGCTCGGCAGGTACTTATACCCTTTAGTACGTGATTGTGAGCAGTACCTCGCTACAACTATCAAGATTAGAGTGGAGACTAGGTGAACGTGCAACAAGCGTGAAGCAGACAACTATATCCGTGTGGGCATTTCAGCATGGACGTGACAGACTCGGGAAGGAATTGGTCAGGACGTCTGAGGACGGTACATTACAGCAGACAGTCTTGGTGGCAACGTGTTAAGGTCGTGATAGGAACTACTTACACGTGCGATAGCCGTGGGAGACTCTTGTTCGAGCTACAGTCCCAATACCAATACGTGTATCACGTTCTCGAACCGATCCTGCCGACTACAGCCACGTCCTCCACACGACAAGGTAGTTGTCGTCACGCTCGTGCGTCGACCACTCTGCGTCCCCACCCCGTTCAGGGCTGACAGCACAACCTCGCCGATTGTTTTGAACATGTCCAAAACAATCGGCGACGTCTGCCGTTCTGTCAGGATCTTCCCGAGCCCCTCCCCCCCCCCCAGTTCTATAACGTTCCCCACACGTCTCTTCCACGATGTACACGTGCATAGTAGATTGCCTGCGTCAAGACCTCGTCCCGTTTTGACCAATATTCTGGGTCGCGAGAGGATCTACCTGACAGATCGTGACAGTGTGACACCCACTTTAGTTTATTAAAGTAGGTGGGTCGTCATGATTGTGGGCGCACAATGCAATGACAAGCATGTGCAGCATGGTGTATTGTGGGATCCGCTACAATGTAAATATTAAGCGTAAAACACACCAACGCGATTGCCCGCGCGACGTCGCATCGGTTTTTCAAACACACTATTTTATTATTGGCACAACATACCAGCGAGGGCGATAGGCAACGCGATCTTTTCCAAAACTGTTACATTGTCGTCGCGCGTCACCCCGGCCGTCGCGCCTTATATGTTGCGTTGGATGTTCCGTCGGTCGTCGCGTTGGTGTGTGGACGGACAGTCACGCGATTGTCGCGTCTGTCGTCGCGTGTCTTATCGCGCTCGCGCTCGCGTTGGTGTGTTTTGCACTTTATGGTTTAGTGAAGCACCAGGTCTATGTTAGGCCTAATATAGATTCAACATTACGCTCATCTCATCTTTGCATATATATTGACATTTCTCGTCACCGGATCTTAAAAAAGAGAATACGTCGACACTGCACAACTTTCTAAATTGTGAACCAACCCCTCCGTCACCGATGACGCATAAAAGGAGGTTCACTTAGTTTCACTTAGTTTATTAAAGTAGGTGGGTCGTCATGGGTGTGGGCGCATAATGCAATGACACGCATGTGCAGCATGGTCTAGATTGGGATCCGCTACAATGTACATACATGTATAAAGGTTTAGTGAAGCATAATGACCTAGCCACTTTGAACTCAATTGCTTCGAAATTACACAATAATTCCACTCACCTCCATGATTAAAAATCCGTCGTGAACAATAAAGGTGAATAATTTAAGCGACTTTTATTACTGAATAACATTACAGGATCTGTCAAATAAAAATACCCGTGTTTTAGAAAATTAAGGGGACTCAAGCCCAACACCTTTTTTTAGTCATAATTGTCCAGACGGCAAAATCACCTCGTTCATTAAAAGTTGATTAATTGATTTTCCATTGCTAAATTATCATTAGACTCAAGTATTTTAACAATTAAAGTTAAAATTGAGTGACTATTAATGCACCTGCTAAGGTTTGAATTTTGGCTAAAACTAGGCGTTGGGCCAACCCCTTTAAGCAAGCTTTACTCATACATGATGGGTGATTTTTGTGACGATGAAATAATCCCCTGTACGGCAATTTTATACCATCATGTTGGAAGATTGGATCTCTAAGATGTTTATCCCTCGTCCAGCACTTAGAGTAGGCTAACATCACACCGGAGCGGTGCCAAAAGGCAATGCGATAAGGCTGAGCTTATTAACCCTTTAACCGCCAAATTATTCAACCTGAATTTTCACCCACTTGAAGTTGTGTCTCGCTGACGCCATCCACAACTTCAAGTGAGTGAAAATTATTCAGATTTGACAAAATAGAGGTCAACTGTTATCAAATATTACTGATTGATGTCACATTTTATCTTCAGCATGTTTAAAAGGTGGTACTCATTGTGCGAATAAAAATGAAAACTCGAAGATATGCGGCACCGGCGGTTAAAGGGTTAAGAACATGAATGATCCCCATAACCTGTGGCCTGCTGTTTACGTCACCGCGGTCTGCGGGTGTTCCCAGTAAACACAAAACATTTGTATAACATTTGTACAATGGTGGACCAACGTCGAATACGTTGGGCCGACGTTGTACAAATGCTATACAAAAAAAGTGTTTTGTGTTTTCTGGGTTTAGAGTTGCTGACAAAGTTGTTTGGCGACTGCTCCCATTTCTGTTCTTAGAACTTACAAATATAAAAAAAATGTTGAATTTTTTTTCTTATTAATATTTACAATCAAGTTTTTTTTATTGTCCTTATTGATATATATATATATATTATATATAATTATGTATGTGCATATTTATCAGAATATATACATACAAACCAAATTCAAGGTACATATTAGTCTTCTTAAGCTCCCTTTTTTTAAATTTGTCTTTTATTTTTGTATGTCTACACTTGTTTGAACTAGGGATATGACGTTATAACATAATCCTATAGTTACCCTATCTATCTTGTTTCATTTTCCCTGTGGTTTCAGAGAGGAGTTGAGAGCTTCCCAAAAACGTTTTTCTTTGTTTCCACCTTCTGTCCATGGAAGATACGTTCTTGTTGTCAAAAGCTGCCGTAAAGTTGGGCTGAGGTTTCTTGGTTCAATGTCTTCCATTAGCACCACTAACAACAGATTTCTCTGTTCATCCACCACACGACTAAACGCAAGTTCTGTTTCTTCTCTGCACCAAGCACTGCGAGCAAACTGGTTTGTCACCAGAAGCAACGTCTTCCTGCTGTGCTCTATGCTATTTACTATAGTATCCACAATGGCTTCACCAACAGGCCAATTTCTATCATGTAAACATAATTTGAATCCATGTTTATATTCCATTTCTGGTAATAGTTTATTAATGACCCACTTGAGTGTAGCATTATGGTAGCATACAAACGCGTCGTATTGGTAAATATTCTGATCCTGTTCATCTAGCAGATGTCGACGTTTGGATCTTACTAGATACATGTAGTATTTAAAATACCAACGAAATCTGAAAATTCCTGCAAGAAGAACGCCAAGGAGACTGACCCCTCCGCATATGTACAATGTCAGATAGAAGCCGAATCTTGACACACAGTTACTGTTAGCCATGTAATTCAGAATGTTCCGGTTATATTGACTGACTGGAGAGGCACACACGTAACTACCATTCCTCGTCAAATCTAGAATATTTAGGTCAGTTGATATCATCCATTGACCGAACCAAAACGTATCACAATTGCAACTGAAAGGATTGCCCGTCAAATCGATCTCTTTCAATGACACAAGAGGTTCGAAATCTGATTCATGAATAACTGTTATTTTGTTACCCGATAGACCTACCATTGTCAGAGATCTAAGTGGGATAAATGTTGAAGAATTCATTGACGCAATATGATTATTTGACAGGTATAATGTCTCGAGTGTCTCGAGTTTTTCTAAAATGTGTAACGTGGACGAATACAAGCCAGTACCACTCATATCCAGTAGTGTTAAGCTGGACATATTCCTAAATATATCAGGAGATAAAACTGACGATCCCAGTAGCGGGTTATTCTTCATATGCAGGTTTGTCAACGCCTGATTATATCTAAATGTATCAGAGGGGATTTTGACCAAAGCATTTTCACTAATATCAATTTGTTCCAGAGATATCAATGGGTCCAACAAATTTGTATGCAGTGAAGTAATGTAATTTGTGCGTAAGTTAAGGCTTTTCAAATTGGAAAGTCCGACGAATGCGTTGGTACTTATTCCACGAATGCCATTTTTATTCAAATTTAAATATATTAAATTCAGAATATTTCTAAATGAATATGGTGCAATTTCTTTGATGGCATTATTGTTCAATGTCAAAGAACTGAGATTGCTGCATAATCCAGTGTCGACCATATTGGGAATAGCAAGAAGATTGTTGTAGCTAACATCCAATATTTGTAAAGAAACTAAGCCAGCAAAAGCATCATTCTGTAGCCCATTGTTTGTTATCCAATTATGAGCGAGTTTAAGTTTGGTCAATTTGTACATTTTGGAAAAAGTGTCAGCGCCAATAACTTTAAGATTATTTTCTGAGAGATCCAACACGTCCAACTGATTATCATCTGATAATTTACTGAAAGTAAAGCTACCAAGGGCAAATAAACCTAAACTTATTAGTTCCAGCGAGTTGAGTTTCTTGGACAAACCATCAGAAATATTATGTAATGCTTCGACAGAAAATGATTTCTCACGTATAGTCAAACGAGACAAATTTGAGAACAAAGCAAGCGACCGGGGCAAAACCGATTCTATTGACACTTGACTAAAATAAAGTTTGTCAAGATCACAGTTATTAAGGTTTCCAAAATAAGTTAAATCCATCACTGGAATATGAAGCCCTTCCAAAAGGATATCCGTTAACATATGACTGTCTGTAAAATTATACCCAAATGTCCATGACATGTTGACATTGGCTTTAATATGTAGCATTTTTAATTGTGGTAATAACGCCACCTGTTGTGTAACAAAGTGTAGGTTGGTTCCCCCTACAGAGAGAACTGCTAAATAAGGCACACTTTCAAAGACACCATCAGATATGACAGCTATCTTATTTCTACTTATGTCTAAACTATTTAACATGGGTAAATTTCTGAGAACCCCAGGTTTTATTTCTTCCAGTCCGCATCCTGAGACACTTAATGATTTAACATTAGCGTGCCTCACCACATAAAAATCCTCTTCTTGGATGCCTACCAAAGGATTATCAGAGAATGTTAAATCTGTCATTCTTGTGAATTTATGTCCCACACATTCTTTAAAATACAGGCGTGAGATGTTGTTGTGACTTAAGTTGATCCTTAGAATAGTACCACGGGACAATTCACATAACATGTCAGAAGGTATTTGCTGTAGATTCATGGTCAACCTCAGGGAATCTAGACGTTCAAATGGTGTGAATGTACCGGCTTGGACCGTCACACGATCGTCGGTATAAATAGTGAGAGAATTCAGCCTCTGTAAACCTCTAAATGCTTCACTGGATATCAATTGTAATCTTGATGTTTTTAGAAATATTTGAAGCAAATGTGAAGCTCCATGGAATGCATTGTCTTCCAGCTTGTACATGCCTTGAGTCGTGGTTTGAAACCTGGTAGTATTTGGGTATAGACGTGGAATGGTGCTCATTGTCGGGGAGTTACAATACACAATTAGAGTTGTATTGTATGTTGTACAGCGGCACTGTAGCGGACACAGGCGTGTTGATTTCACTAGTTTGGACCATGAGATTAGAAACAGGAACATGTACAACGCGTATTGGGATTTTATATACATCTTCTATTTTGGATGCTTTTAACGTTTTCCTCTGGTGAAATATCTGTTGTTGGTATACCTTTCTGTAAATGATAAACAAAGCAAAACATTAGCCATAAGCAAATTTACCTAAGAAATTCAAATCATGCATCATGGTTTGGCGACTTAACAAAAAAAAATAATGAAGAGAGAATAATTACGACGCTAATTGTAAAATATCACACGATACCACCATCACATAGTGTACCATAGTACAAGTAAAGGCGTACCTCTCACATTTCAAGTAGGATAATACTACTTTCCCACATTGTCGGATTGAACCCTGGTAGAACGCGGTGCATCCCGGAGGTTTCATACATACGTTCCATTCTCTGAAAGACTCGGATATCATTATGTAATGAAAAAACATGAAGATAACACGGATACGTACTGTATCAAGCGGCATCCACACGAATGATCCGGTAATAATACGGACGATCTCATAATAGCCACGGACGGATGACGCCGAGAGAGATGCGCATGAACTCTGAACAGCTGAACGGGTGGTAGCAACTCGGAACGAATAGGTCTACGTATGTATCTATTCTGTTTTCAATCAAAATGGTATAAAATGTCTTCCAAGATTGGTCTTTCAACCATTTCACTCCACACACCAAAATGTGTGTCTGTCCCTGAGCGGCATTACTTGAAAAAGGTAATGAACGGATTTGAATGGAACTTTTACCAAAGGTGTGTCTGGGACTAGGAACAATCCACTAATGTTCTGGTTTACAGCCCGCACTCAAAGGGTTAAATGTATTATGAGAGAACGGTTATTAACCGTTACTCTGCTATAGGTGTCTATAGGGGCATTGAACTGTATTTTAATAACTGATGTTTACCAGCTCTTGTGATGAGTTATGTTCAAATTGAATAGCCATGTTAAAATGTTACATCGGTGTAACATGATTAAGTTTCTGCATCGCTATTACTATGTCACGCCACGTCACGGTGTTGAAAACAATGCAGATTTAAATAGCCTACTATTATGTTTTGTTAAACAGTGGTGAATAATAATAATAATAATATAATAATAATATACACATATATGGCGCCATATCCAACCTATAAACGTGATGAACTTGGTACATTAAGGTGAAAAATCATAGCATCTCTACAAGTATGCGATATTGAACTAATAAGTGTCGCTTTAATTGATTAGGTTTATTACAGCTTCGTATGTGATATGGTAATTTGTTCCAAAGTAAGGGGGTCGCTTTATTAAATGATCTATCAGCAGATGTTTTTAACTTTGTGGGTGGCACCACCAACGGATGTTTGGTGCGAAGTGGGCAACAAGGAGTATAAGGGATGATACAGTCTTTAAGGTTAACTGATTGCTAGGCCATGTTGCGCTTTGAAGCAAAGAAGGAGAAGTTTATATTCTATCTTTTGTGTGATTGTCAGCCTCTGATTGTTTCAAAAGAGGTGTCACATGATCAAAGTTCTTTCTTCGATATATAATCCTTGCTGCACTATTGTGAACTCGTTGTAGTTTTAAAATACAGCTTTTTGGCAAGCCTTACCACAGATAATTGCAACAGTCAAGTGTAGAAGGCGTAGGCGTGGATGAGATGCTCAGTGGTCACAGTTGATAAACAATTACTTTGTCGCCGATCTTTTTCAAAAGAAATTGTGCTTTTCGGCAAGTTTGATTTACATGCTCACACACGTTAAGATATTTGTCAAACATTACTCCTAAATTCTTCAATGAAAATAAATTCTAGAAGCAGCCTGGTGATTAGCAGGTTAAAATATAAATTGGTAACGGTTATAGATTCATATAATTATCGCAATATGATTTGTGAAAGTGTTTTTATCATTCGTATGTCTCCGATAAGATTATTATCTCCGATTTTAAATGAGTTATACGCGCGATGATTATATAGTGAATATATCTGGTATTTCTATTGTACAATTTACCCTTATTGTATATTTTTGTCCACTTAATGGGATATTTATTTTGCATTTACAACAGCTTTTGGCTTTATAAAATTTGAGCTTTTCCAGGTATGAATTATTATCATAATTTCCATCTTATATACAGTACATAATTTATATTTATTACTAAGTATGAAGATATATTATTTCAACTCATGCATTATAATTATGTCCGGTTTAGACTTGACAAATGTAATATGTAACGGATCTATGGCGATTTCATTACCAGGTGGCCCACGGAGATTACACGGATGCATCGGAGGCAGTATGATGTATTCACGGTGATTCCGAAAGCTTCCCGGATAAACCAGGTCTTAACATGCAAGTAACGTGGAAGCGTTCAGCCGTGGTGCTGTCCGGAATAATACACTCTTTGCACGAGTTTGCGCGTGAACATTAGTCTGAACAAAACAGTTCAGCTTTAGTCACTGTGTGGCGTGTTGTTATTGAAAAGTGTGTAATTTTAGTCTAAACAAAACAGTTCAGCTTTGGTCACTGTGTGGCGTGTTGTTATTAAAAATGGTGTATTGAATAGAAGTATGTGTATGTTACGCAGATCCACGGCGGTTCCCGGTAACTGCCAATAGAGGCCGGAGACGTACACATGGTGTCTACACCGTACATCTCGAAGCACTCTGGATGACATGTCTGGGTTTTAACGGGGTCCAATCCGGGAATTTGAGATATGGATATAATGACATGATCCCACGCTGCCGGATTTGACGCCGGTAGAGCCCGGAGATGCCATCCGGGATGTTCCGAGCTGTACATCTCCGGGCTCTACCGTGTAGATCCGGGCATGTATTCATGTTCTGGCCCAGCTCTATCCGCGAGCTGCCGGCCACAAAATAACATTCCACCTAGGTAGTATATTAGGGCCTAATTATTTGTCAGATTCAGATTAAGTCATTATAGAATGATCGAATGTCACAACAAAATGTGAAAATACCCTTTCTCATGACCAAATAATTATAGGCTTTGTCGTCTATTGATAAAAGATTTGACATACAGCTCGCGTTGCTTTACATACATATGCTAAATATTAGTTGCCGTTTCATCGTAGTTAGCCTACTCTTACTATTCGTAACAGTTTAAAAAAATAATATGTCTGTGAGTCCAGAGAGGGAACACAATTTCATAAACTGATTATTTTATTAGATATATATTAGTTGATGTATTATTATATTGTGATTACAACGATTACGTTTATACACAGTGAACATAATTATATACATAGAAATAAGATATGCCCACCTCTTTTCTGAGTTCGTGTGTCCACTGGTCGCGCTCTGATATCTGGATATGAGCTGGGGGACAATAAGTCATCAGTCGTCACTCTCCTTGTGTCAACAATCACATGATGTCCTCAAATATCAGCTTCTATATTCTCATCTGATGTGGGGCAAGTGTTAAAAATGGTGGACCGACATTATTCCAACATTGTTTAAATATATTGTGTTTACAGGTACATGTAACACAAAACATTTGTATAACATTTATACAATGTTGGGCCAACGTCGAAGACGTTGGGCCGGCGTTGTATTAACGTTATACTTGTAAATGTTTTGTGTTTACTGGCCAGATCCTATTGGGGAGGATGTGGAGAACAGGACATAGTTTTCATATCACCCGGCCAGAAATGGTAATTTGTTTGGTGGACGAATATCTAGCACTGGATACATGTAGGCCTACATGTAGCTATAGTTTCATCGAGTTAAATGAAATGAAATGAATCAGCCTTTAGGCCACCTTTGTGCACATATATGCTAAACTGGGCCAGGAGAACCTTCTGATGATGGTGAAATGAAAGAGATGACACTGTCCTCCAGACACAGGATTCGAAATTCGAGCCCTGACGGTCTAAGGCCGAGCACGCTACCTCTTGGTCATGGAGGCTCCCCACAATACTGAGTTTTACACGTGGATGGGGAAGAAACAATTTTGTTTTTTTCAAACCGCCGAGACCGGAAGCCGAACCCCGGACTCTAACGTGAAAGGCAGCGGTGCTAACCACTACCCTAGGGCCCCCGCCCTTTTATTGAGTTACAGTCACAGTTATAACCACTTAGAAATCTCGAAGCAACTAATTTGATAAAATAATCGTGTCGCGTACGCAGGTATTGAACGTGACATTTTGACATTTGACGTAGGGCAACCTACAGGTTTAATTATTCCACATTAACGGACTTGAAAAAACCCCAGTTGTTCTGAACGTGAAATCAATTCGTACTTGTAGTAATAAATCTGCAAAGACATGGATTATGTACCGGAACTTGTCCGCAAAGTTAACTACGTTGTGTGACAACTGGCGTGACCAGAACGGGAATATACATGTATATTAGTCAACCAACTATTTTGCTGATTTGCTGATCATATTGCTAAACATATATCAATGTCTAATATATTCATCAATTAATTAATATTTTATTACATTAGAGTGGTGTGTGGCATAGGTCACTATCATAGCTTTCTCGATATGTTCAAACTCCTAGTGAAATGCCTCGATTATGATGACACATGATCACGCTAAGGATTTGTGCGTCTCTGAAGTCGGCCCGTTGAGGATATAGGCGGTATAGAAGTTTTATTGATTGATTGAGGTTATATGCCTATAGCAGATCTGTTTACATTATTTACTGTTGGATATTCTGACTTCTCAATACTTACAAAAATTTTGCCTTTCTATGATGGTAATAAGGGACGCACCATTTGATATCTGGAGGGGGGGGGGCTAGAGTTTCTGTTGCTTGCAAACTTTTTTTTACCTCCGGTGAAAAACAAACTTTTTTTTGGCGATCAACGTCCGACAATTTTTTTTTATGTTATGTCGAAGAATTTTTTTATCGTATGCTTTCCCTATTATGTACGTTACCATTTGGTGTTTTTTCTGGTCAACATATTTTTCATCAATTTTGACAACAACCTTTTTTTCTCTGCTCACATTTTCAACAAACTTTTTTTCTGACTTTTGTGGCGACAAACTTTTTTTTCAATTTTAATCTAGCCCCCCCCCCCCAGATATCAAATGGTGCGTCCCTAAGAGGCCTAACGTTACAGCTGTCCTTTATCTCTATAATTTAGAAATGATTTAGTGGATCAGTAATCGGCAAAATCCTGAAGACATCACGGCAGATTGTTCCTTCTCGGTCATACAGTATTCATACATAATGTAAGAAGTACCATAGACGTGTTCCTGTTTTCAACATTATTATAAACATGATAAAGGTACAAATACAATTTTACAAATTTAAACACGCAAAGGAACCCACACCAGTCTGGTAAATGTACAATAACGTGCCGAAATTGTCTCAGATGTGTTCAGTTGATAAAATTGTGCTATGACTGATTGTTAGACGTTACTGGCTTTCATTTCAGTATCAATGATGACAGAACAAATGGCTAATGTCTTTCGGCGAATGTTCGCCGAACAGTGCCAAAAGACAAAATCTTTTCGGCGAATGCTTGGCGATTGATAATTAAAAAAGTTATTTCTCTGCGAACGCTCAGCCATTAGTCGCCAAAGGTAATTTGTTCAGCGAACACGCGCCTTACATTCGCCTAAAGTTTTCAGAGACTACTCACATTCGCCTCGCATTCACGGATCATTCGCCATGCATTCGCCGAAATCACATTTTTTGATAAGGGTGGTCATACTCAACAGAATGAAAGCTATATCTGAAAGTAACACTATCACATTATGTTTTTTTCCAGACAAACGAACATCCAATTCGATGATGGGAATTTCCTCTGTCGCAGCTCAGATTTCATTGAGGGCATTGAAATGTGTGACCTAGCATGTAGGCTACATGTGTCAAAACATCATAGAACGTGAAATAAATTATTCATTCAGAAGAAATCCACAATCTCGCCTGAACAAAAATTGCAGACAAGCAATGGCATGTTACTTGTATGGAATGTTACCAAATGATCTGATCAACAGAAAGTTTTTACTAGTACGCTATACACACCCTGTAATAGAAGTGGTATGAAGGAAACACAAGGGACATGAAGAGAGCTCTGATTCTGCTCCGTAGTTTCAGAGAGTAAAATATACTGTCAGATGTAGATGGCTACCAGAATCCATAATATGCCATAGTTACACGTACTACTGATCACCAAATAGACACTAGTACATGACCATCAAACTACATGTAGTTGAACATTATGAATTTCCTAAATTGGACCATAATAATGATGTCGGCCATCATAGGTGTTATCTTGAACAAACTAAAAAAACATAATAATTTACCCAAAACTGGGACATTACCATGTTATTGTATTGATACCGATCCATCAACATTTAGTGATGAATAAATTGACATCACAGAGTCCTCTCTACAATATCCTCTTTGGGATAAAATTGTCTATATATTTCTTAAAATTGTCTGGGAGGGGTCTACATGACCAGCATGTTTGTGCCAATGGTATATTGCATAAGAAAATTGAGATAAAAATGTTTAATTTACACAAATTCCTAAGTATGACTATGCATAAGCGGCCATCTTGCATAACTAAAAATGCTGAATTCATATTCTGATTCTACACATCTCGGCGGACGAGAATCTGGTTTGAGGTGTTGCTGTACTATGCGCTTTATTTCTGTAAACACGAAGTACACCTTGCTACTAATGACCCAAAAATGACCGAATTTGACATATTGTCTTAATTTAAATGGTCTACTACACTGTGGGATAAGCATGTATACACAAAAATGATTTCAGGTTCACTTTGTACATGCACTACCTGGTTCATATTACGAAACATAGTGTAAAGAGAGGATAATTTGAATCTGACCTTTAAATGACCTTGAAAAGGTCATGACATGTGTCTGCGCAAATGGCCCCAAATTTTTTCGAACTCAGGGGACCCAGTAGAAATAATTTTTGTTTGTTGCCAGACTTTATCAGATCATTTTTGCTGAACTACACTAGGGACTGTATTATCTCTCTAAACCATTCTGAACATGAGAATCACTGAAAATTGTATATTCCACCATTGGAAATGAAAAATAAACAAGAGCACACTCGACAATAGCACGCCGCCATTTTTGAACTTGCAATACAAATCTGAACATGATGCATGAAAATCTTTAGAAGTTATCGCGCCAACGAGGTCGAATTATCGAACTAAAATACGAAAAAGCGAAATAAATCTGTGATTTTGCATTTTTTTCAGTCATTATTGAACTTGTTTGAGAAATGGTAATTAGCAACATGCACAACAAATTTGAGCAGGATATATAAAACCTGTTATATTATAAAGTTATCGCATCAACAATGTCAAATTATTTACGTAAAATGCGAGAAATCGCAATAAATCGGCCATTTTAAATTTGTTCAGCTATTAATGAACTTGTCCGAGAACTGTTCATTAGAAACATGCATAACTATTTGAGCAGGGTACATGAAAAACTTTTGAAGTTATCGCGCCCACAAGGTTAAATTTTTGACGTAAAATGGCCATTTTTTTTTTTCAGCAAGTATTATGTGAAAAGAAAACAGTAAAAATGCCAATCTTTGCCCAGATTCATGCAATTAACATTTGAAACTCACGAAAGTAATAGCATGTTTATTGCTATCTGCAATTTGACCATGAATTAATAGAGCAAATATTTTAATCTAAATTTATACGTAAAAATAGCGTAGGATATTATCAGTGGCGGATATTTGGCATGAAAATTATCATTTAAAAAATGTTTTATTATATCGGGTCATTTTAAAAATATACTTCCACATACGTCTTATTATAACATTGCATATTCCAGACCATATTATATAGGCCTATGTAGTTTTATCCCGTTTTATAAGCCATACATCTTACTGCCTTGCAATAAACATAAAAAAAACATTAAAAATAATGAAGCACACCGAGTTTTTAGTTAACAGATTGCCCGCTAAGTTTCTCAATTTAATTTTTCACTCACTTGCTATTCCACGACCCACAACCCAGCTAATATTATGGTGGCAGTCCGCTAGCTGCCGTCTGCGGTGGGCCGCTGTTGGTTGTCTGGCGACCTATTGCCGTGAATGGGCCATCAGCGGTCCGCCAACCTGTCTGGTGGCCCACTGGCGGCTCGCCAGCTGATTTATATGGCAGTGGATGATATGTCATTAAGCTGCTAACGGCCCACCTACGTTCGCCCATCGGAGATGTGTCGCCAGTGGCCCGCCCGAAAAACCACCAGCGATCCACTGTAGGCGTCACTAGTGGACCGCTACTGACTGCTATCTTCAAGAGGGTGAAATTAGTCATAATAATTTGTCTAATTTGACACCGAACATTTACAAATCTTAATATTTATTCACACATTTTGTTCCCAATCACAATGATTTAATTGGCTAATGAAACGGTTTAACCTTTTAGCCGCCAAATTATTCAATTGAAATTATTACCCACTTGAAGCTGTGGATCGCGTCAGCGAGAGTGAAAATTATTCAGATTTGACAAAATGGAGGTCAACAAATTACAAATTTTGCTGATTATTGTCACTTTTTATCTTTAAAAAGTTTAAAAGCTGATATGTAATGTGCTAATAAAAAATGTAAAAAAACGAATATGGACGGTACCAGGGGTTAAAGGGTTGAAAACACCTATAGTCGCGCATAGCGGGTAAATGGTTCATGTATTTATTATTTCCTTTCAACCGAGACATGTGTGGTCTAACTATCATTTTCCCCAATATGGATCAGAACTGCTGTTTTTTATGTCTAATGCGCATCGACTGGTTGTCAGCATCACGAACATTTATTCAACGCTCGGACAACGTCAGGTGTCCGGTGTAACACAATCACACGTGTGAGATACATGCTAATTAACACGAGACGTTTGCCCAATGTTGGATTCGTGTTTAGCCAGCATGTGGATGCAGATGAATGCTTTTTTTTCATATGTTTTACTCGTGCCTCCATTAACAAAACTGCAAATCCATTAGTTTTTTGCTGGATATCACAAGGTTCATATCTCCTTTAATTACATAATATTACGAAGAAAATCACGACATATTATTTCGTGAACGTTATTTTCACTTTGTTGTGCGCCCGCGTGTAGCATAAGTGTGGGTAATGGGGGAGGGGGAGAGAGATGGTGCTTTTGATCACTCAATATATATATATATTGTTAGTTATTACAATGTTGGCGTTCGTAAACATCCCTGCGAGGATGGTATGGTTGACGTTGAATTGTAGTATTTGTTTGGAAAACCTATTGCTTCACGACCCCTTTACCTACACTTGGAGGTCGTACCCGCGAAAGAAAAAAACTGTTGTATCCCGTTCTTAAGTTTGCAGCCAGGTCTTTGACATGTATAAGACCTCTACGAACGCCCCAAGAACATCCCCATCTTAGGGTGGACGTACTACTTTAGAGACACTTTAAAGACCTACATATGAATTGTTAATTGGAGTTATTATAGCGTGTGTACGAACGCCTTGCGAATGTTCAGTAAACACCATTTTCGGCCGTTCATGCGAGCAACGTACATGTAGAAGTTCTGCAGACATCGTACGAAAAAAACCAAATAATTTTCTCAAGATCCACTTGCGAATCGAATAGCAGTCTTTGTAATAAAGTTATAAGAAAATAAAACTATATGAAAAATTCTACCAAAGTCGTGCTTAGGTCGGTGTTCCTTAGGTGATCGTACGTCAACCCTACGATGAGGTCCGATATGAAACAATATATACAGAAAAAAAGGTCGTGTTTAATCTGGCTTGACCTGTTATGTGCGACCAGGTGCTATGAAGCATTTGAATTTGTCAGACTATAATGCCTGAACAGAAAAAACCCTCGATCTGCTAAGCGATGTGGTTCTTCTTCTGAAAGCAAATAAGAAAAAATCTTTCATGTTTGTATCTAGTCCTAGTTGTAACGAGGGGAGTAGTTTTGTGATTAAATTCTATTTTTTTCTTTTACACACCACATGTGTAATTTCTTGGCCTGATCAGGACGATTAGCAAATGTCAGGATTTGATTACTTGGAAACGTGCGTGTCGTGAGAGAGAATCAAGCACCTCCTGTTCCATGACTTATTGAGTGTCGAGTGCTACACAATTGTGCCCACTAGCAAAGGGGTTGGATAGCTGTACAGTAGTTTTAATAAAATTAATAACATTTACGTCTCCCCTTTTGCCCGACTACCATCTTCTGTGCTTCTTCCTGGTTAGGCCGGGAGCCAGATCTAGCGCTCGTACTCACAAAAGCTAAGAAATTTTCACTGCGATTTTCATTTAGCTTGCCCATTTTTTAGAAAGACACCAAAATTAAATTAACAGCAATTCGAAAAATTGTTCAAAATAGTAGTAGTTTTACCTATTTTCACTATTGTTTTATTCATAGCCCTCTGCCATATACAGATGTAGGTCACTGAAAAATATTAGTGCCCAGATTTCATTTTGAATATTTTTTTCAACCCTTTTATCAATACGGGCGCCTAAAAAATCTAAACATTATAAAATATGTGTCAAGCTTGGCGATCTGTTATTTTTGTTGAGTGATACTTAGAAGCAAGCTAATTTGCAAAAAGTGTCCCTATTATGTCTCCAGGGGACTGGAAGTTAAAAAGTTAAAAAATCTAGGGCCAATTTTTTTTTATAACTACATATTTAGGATACGCGCGTCATTATCGCTAACTCTAATTTACGGTGAAATTCAAATGTGCTGATATATCTCTGCGTCAAATATGCTATTATAATAAAGTTAACTCATGCTGTGGATATTTATCATTATATTTATTCTAATTATTTATACGAATCTCATATTGATGTTTATGTGTACATATTTATGAAGAAAAAATATATAAAATGACACTTTGAATGCTAAGACCATTATTTTGCTTACAGTGTATATATGCTGTGGATATTTAATATTGTATGTAATATAAATATATTTACCATTAGTCTCATATTGATGCATATGTTTAAATGTATGATGGAAAACCAAATAATAATTATAATGACACTTTAAATGCCAAGGCTGAGTTTTTTAAAATAAATCTAAAGTAATATATAATAAAGCACAAGGCTTAAGACTTGTATGTTGACCAATGTGGCGTTATCCAGATATCCATAGAGATTATAACAATAAGCACAGGATATATTATATTTAATAACTGACTGAAAGAACAAGGTAAAATTCAATTGTTTTATACAGTTTGAATGCTAGGGCAGATTTGTTTGTAAAATACTATAAATAATCTGGCTATTATTATGATTAGTATACATATTTTATGTTAGTCGCTTATTGATGTTTAATTTTTTATGGAGAACAACAGTAATATATATAAATAGACTTTAAATGCTGCAGCTATTTAGTTTTATTTTAATATAAGGGAACAATGCTTGAGATTTAATATGTTGGAGGCCTACATTGAATATTATGGGCGGGCGCCTTGGTGCCGTGGTATAAAGCTGCCTGCTTGGAAAGTCGGAGATCGCGGGTTCGAACCCCACTCAGACCTCCGAGTTTCAAAAAAACAAAATGTTTCTTCCCCACTCACTCATAATGATTCAATATTGTGGAGAGCCTCCGTGACCGAGAGGTAGCGTGCTCGGCCTCAGACCACCAGGGCTCGAAGTCTAGAGGGCAGTGTCATTTCATTTATTGGCCTATATGTACACAAAACCTCATTCATTTCATTTCATATTGAGCATTTTGTCATCAATCCGAGTATCCCTACAGATTATAACAAAAAACACAAGATAAATATATTATATTTAATAAGTGACTAAAAGAACGAGGTGTGGTTAACATTTAATGGTATGCGCCGAAGCAAACAAACATGGGTGTATCGATGATGTTACGGTTCAGTTTATTAGATTATTATTATATTTGTGTAATATGCGTATAGTTAAAATAGTTATAATTTGTTAGAAGCATTGTGTCCAGCAGCAGTGTAGCTAGGTCCGTTAGGTGTATTATGCACAGCAGTGTAATTGTATGCATTCGTGGCTCTGTGGTGATAACGTATTTTCTTTGGTATAACGTGCCCACATTAAATTAACTTCATGTACAAGTTTCCAATATGTTAATCATTGTCTCTGCTATCTGACCGATGTCCTGTGCCATGTGTACGCTCATCAAGTGACCACTGATCCAGCCAGGCGCATCCAAGACAGACTGACCATGATGTGCAGCCCTTTCTCGTGCGGAATATAATAATTATTGCCAGTTCCAGTTTGGACTCGTCGTGTTAAGACGTGTTTGACGTTTTAAATTTATTATTGATTAAGTGTCTCTGCTGAAGTTATAAATAGACTTTGGTTAAACTGCTATGCACCTGCCCAACATTGGCGCAACGTTGGCGTGAGCCTCGCACTACAAGCCGCTACTGGACCTGACGGCATGCTGCTCTCCTAGCTGATTCATGGGCATTCTTCACTTCTTCACCAAGCCTGCACTCGCTCACTGCACTTCATCGTCATCCTGCACAGGTATCCAGCCAAGAACACTGAACTCTAAATACTGTTTAATATATTGGAAACGCTAAATTGTCATTATCATTATCTTCTCGTTTAAATTTCTGAATTACCTGATTATACTCCTAGACCATTAATTATATCATTATAAAAAAATGTACTGTGTTGTTTTTAATTGCATCCGCTCATTTTTTCTCGTTCTTTGATTGAATCATTTTTATTTTTACCATTTTCATTCATAATCATATTACGATTCGGTCTGTGAGACAGACCCGGTGGTAATAATACAAATCACAAGGACAGATGCAAAAATGGTGCTAATAAATGTCAAAACCATTCTACCAACTTTACAAAGCGTCGGTCTGTACCCAAAAGTTATAGGCCTACGTGTACCTAGCGGCATATGAGAAAATTAAAATTATTGTAAAAACAAAAGTAACGGAAACTGACAGTGGAGTGGGCATATCCACTAAGGAGGGGGTGTTTTATGTCCATATAATTAATCTTTCCTCACATGGTATTAGTGTGTATGTACGTTATGTATGTTGGTGCGGGAAACCTCAAAATATCATGCCAATGCTGTTTAACTGTAGGTTATTTTAAATAGTTCTCATGCATATTTTATTTAACCTGTGCTTGTTTTAGTATATAATGTCGTTTGATTTTAACATGTTTAAGTTAACTTAGCATGCACATTTTACCGAACTAATCCTGTTGTATATAGTCTTGTACATATGTTCATTTTAATGACGCATAAATCTGCATAGACTTACCGTCGTCAATAAATATCTATCTATGTCCATATTGTCCAGACATAATTCAGGTAAGATTTAATTATTAATAGATGTGCATCTAAAATATATGTAGATTTGCTTTGATTATACAAACATGATATGAGAAAACTATGTCGCCAACAAGTTAATTGAGCAAATAATCACCAACCATAATCTTCGTCAGCTGTTTTGTCAACAAGCAAGCAAGCAAGCAAGCAAGCAAGCAAGCAAGCAAACAAGCAAGCAAGCAAGCAAGCAAGCAAGCAAGCAAGCAAGCAAGCAAGCAAGCAAGCTTCATGGCACTGGCTCACAATAAAGAAGATCTGGCCGAGCTGCTATCTGAACAGCTATTACAACATGCACCTGTTAGGAAGACAATTGTCGTGTCAGGAGGTTTCAAGGAGAGCACAACAGTAAAATCACCAAACAAAGCCTTAGGGATGACACTACTGCAGGCGACACACGAGAAAGCCGATACTCGGATTGTGTTGCACTGTGTACATACTAACACTGATCAGGTTGTGGTGTCTTCTAGAGGCACAGATGTGCTTATTCTGTTAGTGGCACATTTCGCATATATGCAGTGCAATAGACTGTTGATGAAATCAGGAACAACAAAGAAGCAAAAGTACCTTCCTTTTCACGATATACATAAACAGTATCAGCAAAGTCAATTGGACGCACTGATTGCATTTCTTGCAAGTTGGTGTTGGAAAATTTAATGATAATATAACCAGATCTGCAGAAACGTTCCTGTGCTTGTTGTACAAGGTGACCACAGTCACCACTTGTGATGAAGCCCGGGTTGTGTTTTTCAGCAAAGGCTGTTCGCAAGAGTCATTGCCACCCACCTCTAATGCAGCCCACTTTCATATCAGACGCGCACATTAATTTATCCGACTTTGGTTTGGAAACAAGCTACATCTACAAATCCTGATCTCCCACATATCACAACTATGGGTTGGGTGCTCAATGAAGAAAACCTGATGGTTCCAAAGCTGATGAGCCTTCCCCTCCAATACCAGATGCGTGTACTGAAATTATTTCATGTGGGTATACTAAGGGGTGTAACAGTCAGAGCTGCGGTTGTAGAAAGTGTAATTTGCCTTGTACTGCAGCCTGCAAGTGTGCAGAGGGTGAAGTTGACTGTAGAAACACTACAGATTAATAGTTTGTTTCAGTTATTACTCTACCAATAAAATATTGACTATTTGACCAGCGTTAAAAATAAACAATTTTGGACCAATATTTGCAGTAATTATTTCTAGACATTCTGAGATAATCATTTCACTTGTTTTTAAAAAAGAACTGTTTTTTCTCTCTTAATGCAAAATCGTTAAGCAACAAATTTTGGTTTACTTTGACATTATTAAAGCATAAAATATGATCACTGATGTTATTGTTGTGCATTTTCTTTCTTCATTTTTTTGGCGGCCATTTTGTTTTGTGATTATCGTGTCCAAACACCCGGATTTGAGCTTGGCAGACAATTTATTTGAAATCAGCAGATACAAATTATGTAAATAATCATATTAGCTGAGCTCTACTCAAAAATGCCTTCAGCAATACGTTTTTTTTAAATTTGGCCAAGACTATATTGTCCTGTCATGATTTCATGAAATTGAGAATCGTGCAGCATCAATTGCATCCTTTCTGAGAAGTGTGTCAGCTCCATGGTGTGTTTGCTGTTGAGGCACTTGACATTAGCCACCAACAGTTTTGGTGGGTTAATTTTTGAATGCGAGGTCAAAAATAAATACATTAGCGTTTTTTTTTATGAACCCTAATTTATTTTTAAGCCCGTTTTTTTTGCATAGCGTTGGTGCGGCAGCTGGTTATGATACATGTCAATTCACGAAGCATTATATGCTATACATCGTGATGTTTGAAGTAAATATGCTGAATGAAACAACATGAACACAATTCCATAAGCAACCTTTTTGGAGTTTAACAATATTCTAAATTTAGGAATTAAGAGGTCATTTATTTGTTTGCTTGTTGTATGGTATATCTATATTTTCGCTACAATTAATGTTGAATATAGTTATTCTATATTTACGAATAAATATATATATTCTTTACTAAAAGTGTTTATGTGATGAGGTGGATAAATTAAACTTATATTATCATTTGAATGAAATTATGTTACATGACTAATTTCTTTAAATATCTGATCAGAAAATATCACTAAGTTGAAATTAATTTTATACATCTAGTTGTATAAAAAGAAGGAACATTAATTTCACCTTGTATCATTTATTAGCATAGATATAAAATATTTAACTTTTGTTTATTGTTATTATCTTTAGGGATATCTGGATTATAAAATAATGCTCGAGATACGAGTCGACATCTAATGTCTCAAACATTATTCCTTAGCATTCAAAGTGTCATTATATATAGACATATTAGTGTGTTCTCCATAAAACATGTAGACAGAAATTTCCGTTCATTGTTATAATCTTCAGGTACATTAGGATAATGCCATAATGATCAAGATACAACCTACTAAGTCCCAAACATTGTACCTTCTTTTACATTATTCTACATTTATTTTTACAACCCAGCCTTGGCATTCAAAGTGTCATTATGTAAATATTACTCCATACAACATGGAAACATAAACATCAATATTAGATTAACATGAAATAATCATGTTAATTCTAATAATAAATAGCCATAGCAGATATAGTATTTTAGAAACACAAAATCAGCTTTAGCATTCAAAGTGTCACTTTATATATTATTTAGTTCTCCGTAAAAATGTAAACAAACACCAATATGAGATTCATGTATAATAAATATAATTATAAATAACCATAGCATCATTAGCATGTCGAGTTAACATAATTATAATATCCTACTTGAGGCAGAAATATCAACACATTTGAATTTTACTGCAAATTAGAGTTAGCGATAAAGACGCGCGTATCCTAAATATGTAGATATAGAAAGAAATTGGCAACAATTTTTTTTCTAACTTTAACTCTCAGTCACCTAGGGACATAATGAGGCCACTTTTTGCGAATCTGCTCGCTTCTAGATAGCATTCAACAAAAATGACAGATTTCCAAACTTAACACATATTGTATATTGTTTGGTTTTTTTAGGCGCCCGTATTGATAAAAGGGTTGAAAAAAATATTCAAAATGAAATCTGGGCACAAATATTTTGCAGGGACCTAGATGTGTATATGGCCGAGGGCTATGATTAAAACAATAGTGAAAATAAATAAAACTACTACTATTTTGAACAATTTTACGAATTGTTGTCAATTTTATTTCAGTGTCCTTCTAAAAAAACGGTAAAATAGGCCCTAGGGCTTAAAGCGTCCTGTTTGGCAAAAATGTCCCAATGGTCAAGCTAAATAAAAATCACAGTGAAAAGTTCTTAGCTTTTGTGAGTACCAGGGCTAGATCTGGCTCCCGGCCTAGGTGAGCTGTACGTGTCTGGAACAGCTCAATTACAATCCTTGGCCTGAAAATATAGAGAATAAACGTTCATTCACAATTTTATGCTATTTTGTTTGTATTTTACTTTTATTTTGTTATTGATAAATCAGAAACTGACGGATGGCCATTTTGGATTTCACCAATAGTTATTAAATTTTACGGTGCAGATGTGTCAGAAAAGGCTGTATCTATGTCATACTGGAGCTCATACCCTGGCTAATGCACATTTACCTGCAAATTATGACCAAAAATCTGGGTTAATATGTTTCTCAAGTAACATTTTTCTGAAGGAGCCTAAAAATTTGACCCCGGGACCTACCCCCCCCCCCTCCCCACCCTATTTGTGCGGTAAGGGTCAATAAACTTTTATTTGCCATATCATTTTTTTGTATTTTGGAACAAAGCTAGAGGGGATTTTGGGGTTTTAAACATCAAGGAATCGAATGGGCGTAGTTAAAAAAGCAAATGTATCATAGGTCACGTGATATGGTTGCCTTGGCATTATTTCACGGGTGCGGAAATGTATTTTCACGTATCTCGGCCTTTAACAGCTATTTTGTGAAAAAAAAATTGATTCAACTAGTAAAGTGTTCAGAGAGCACGAGTCCTACCTACTTTGAAAGTGACATAAAGTATGCAATAAAACTTGCAATATGTTAAACTATTAATATTGTGGTGCGTTAAGCGCCCTAGGTCTTTACGTCTGGCTTGCGCAGAAACTGACAGAAATGTGGGCGCACAGCCAGACAGAGGCACAGTAATTTGTAGGCACACAACACAACCATCAGCAATCCAGCTACAAATGAGGCCATGTGAGCTGGCATATATGTCAAGAGGCCATTTCAAATTTCAGTGTGCAAAGGTTACTATGAGGTAGGCGTTGCGCACAATGGTGGTCTTGATGGCATTGCAGACACCGACCTGTTGTGATGACCCCCCCTCTCACCAACTATACAGATAGCTGTAGCAGTCACTAAATGTGGTAGACATAACTTATTCTCACTTTCAAACCGAAAACAGTTTTTAGAACGCAAGCTGAAGCCTGGTCTATATTGAGGGTGCGGAGGGTCTTGGGAATTTCTTTAGAACTAAAAGCGTTTCCTAATCTGACATCGTCGACACTGCTCGGACGCTTAAAAGCATGTTTCTTGTCATCATTACTAAATGAATCATTACTAAATAAATTCATGCTCAGTCACCGGACATTAAAATGACATTAAAATGTAATTTGTATGTCTACAAGACAAGACAAGACAAGACAATATAAATGTATTACGTTGGTTCAAAAAGAACATACGTAATTGCCAGGAATAGTCCCGACGATAAATTATTGCAACAGTTTTTAATTTATTATACATAAATTATATTATACATATTGCAACCGTTTTTAACACTGTAATAATATCATAAATACACTATGAAATCATACACAGATTTATTGAACATGCTGAACATTTATTGAACGTTTAAACACCTATAAATTTGCCAAGTGGGAGTAGACAATTATGTGTAAAGTAAGCATTGATGGATTTATAAATAAGCGGCATTTCAGATATAAAACTGCTAGAGTAACTAACCACTTCGTCGAATAGTTCGAGTTGAACGTGAAAGGTGAAGCTTTCTAGATTTTGTTATGAGGGCAAACATTGACGTCAGTGGCGGATCCAGGAATTGACAGACGGGGGGCGCCAATTTTTCAAAAATGTACACACTCCAGAGCTGGCACTTATATCCTCTAGAGGGGTCCGGGGGCCACAAACGACTCATTCTAGACCATATTTCGGCCATATTTGGTCATTTTTTTGTTTTTGGAACCCTGAACGGGGGGGGGGGGAGGCGCACCGGCTGCGCCCCCCTCTGGATCCGCCACTGGACGTTTTTCTTCTCAAAAAAAGTTCCTGTTTGGCTACTTTAAATTTACCGTTGTAATTGAATATAATTCCCAGATATTTATAAATGTCGGTATTGACTAGTTCTGTTTCTTAAAAATATTAAAATATTTATTTTTATTTTATTGTCATGTATTGGTCAATCAATTTCATGGAAATATTTATTATAAAAGCCCTACTTATAGGAAAATTAAGGCTGTTTTCAGGGATTTAAAATGATGCTTTAATGCATCGTGAGGGCTTAAAGGGTTAATATGGCTTACACTCACAATCTCAAGCTCAACATACAATGTTCTCGCCATTGGCACCAAAAGCTTGCCAAACAATTACAGCAACCCCCTCCGCATAATAAACTAGGTACGGTATGGAAAAAAGTACAAAAAGATTTGTTGGATGCGATTCACAAATATCTTCTTTTCATTTGTTTAATGCAGCAGCGCAAATGTTGAACCATGCAAAGGAATATAATGGGATGTACTTTCAGGTTATATCACCACCACACTTCAACCTATCACAGTACTTTCAAGGGAGGGTATCATTGATTGGCATACCTTAGAACAAAATACTCGGAATTGACTATGAAACGTGGTAAGAGAAGTTAAAAACGGAAAACGTCACAAGAAGGCAAGCCTTGTATAATTGTAAAATGACTATAGATATGTACACGAATTTAGAGAAAAATGGCCACGGAATGAGGTAAACCCAAAATTCTGGTTTCAATAGATCTTGCCATAAACCTTGCCATATGTATTTTACAATGCGTGTAGAGATCTTGTATTGAAGGAAAATCTTGCCAACTATGTTTTTAATCTCCTAAAATTTGTTGCAATTGCTGCTTTGAAGCAGTGTTTTGAATTGCTTCCCACCAGAGCAGCATGTTCTATCCTGAAAAGATGCACAAGCAAATCTTTCTTCATCACCTGTAAAAACTTTAAACAGCTGATATTGGACTGAACATTAATCATACAGGCTAAACTGGGCCATGAGAAACTGGTGAGATGGTGAGATGAATAAGATGAAACCGCCCACAAACACACAAGATCTAAAATTCGGACCCTTGAGGTCTGAGGCAGAGCACGCACGCTACCTCACAGTTGACTTAAACATATTTATTTACCGATGATTACAAGATTGTGTTACACTAATGAATATGTTGTCCTCAAGACCTCTACTTCTCAGTTACAGAAGTTCCCTGCAATACTGAAACTTCCAGAGTGAGCGGAGAATAACCATTATGTTTCTTTTAAATCTAAATACAGAGCCGGGGATGAGCCAATTACATGCCCCAAGTTAACAATGCTCTCCACTCTTCTCTGTCTGTCTGTGGAAACCAGATGTAGGCAATGCCAATAAATGCCATAATTTGTATTGTCAACACAAGTTATGAAATCACGTCGTTTGAGCAACGCTGAAATTGTGGAGCAACATTCCAACCACAAAGGGTGTCACATCAACTGTTACATGACTTTAAAACTGTACTCTAATGTGCAGTCTAAGATCATCATATAATAGAATTTGACATTTGTTATTGAATTTTCACAGGTTGTGTATGATCTCTTGGTAAGAGCAGTTCTCATATCGATCATAAAACACATTTGATGGTACAGCGATGTCGGTGGTAGGCTACGGCTACATATTGCAGCTGTTAGCCAGGACTGAAATTTGATCATTCAATTGGATCATGCCATCGGTTTTATGGGCAGAATACCAGACAAGTCTATATCTCGATTTCATCAATCGAGAGGACAAATAATATATGTGTACCCTTTAACTCTGTCTGCAATATTTATCTGATATTGTAGCAGACCAGTATAGCTCATTAAACATTCAAATCCCAACCCTCTTAGAAAGAAAGTACCAAGATCCTCGGGCACACTCGATATAGATCGAGCTTTGGCAGGCTTTCTGAAAATAGAGCTTCTCTCAACGTCTGTTCACTCATTGTAAGCTTTATTAGATATATCATGGCAGTGTCAAAGCTCTCAGAACACTTAACTAATTGAATCGGTTTTTTTTTATAAAATAGCGGTTAAAGGCTCTAGGTCTACGCTTGCGCAGAAACTGACAACAATGTGGGTGCTCAGTCATCTGTACACAACACAACCAGCAGTAAGCCAGACATACATGAGGATATGTAAGCTGGCATGTCAAGGAACAGTACACATTTCAGACTGTGAAAGGATTACTCTGAGGTAGGCGTTGCGCACAATGGTGGTCTTACTGGCATTGCAGAAAACGAACTGTTGTGATGAACCCCACCCCCCCCCCCCCACCGCGGGGTCATTGACTATGGCAGACATAAATTCCAGTTTCAAAACATTGATAAACAAAGCCATGCGTATTGGCAAAGAAACAAGTCCTATAAAGAATGAGATAATAAGCGAAATAGGTGCGGAACTGTGTTTGCACCTGCGAAACAAAGCCAGGGCAATGATATCACATAACATATGACAAATTTACATTTCAAACTACTTCCAATCCATTCCTTGGTATCTAGAACCCTAAAATTCAGTCTAATTCTGTTCAAATTTACAAAAAATTGACAAAGATATGGACGATTACAGTTTATTGACCGTTTTCGCGGAAACAGGGTGGGGGGTGGGGGGGGGGGGGTGGGGTTCCCGGGGTCAAATGTTCAGGCTCCTTAAAAAAAATGTTTCTTGAGAAACATATTAACCCAGATTTTATACTAAAAAATGTTGGTCATAATTTGCAGATATGGTCTCTTTTGCGTGCATAAGTCTCCTGACTACTTGGGGTCGGAAGTCTATGGAAAGACCATTTAATCAGGACTTTTAATCTTAATTTTACAAATACCGCCACCGTAATGAAAATCGTCCCTGGCGCTCTGGAAAGTGAACTTAGTATTTTATTGCCTACATCTGTGTCATGCGTGTAGACCAATTTGCAAAAAGCCTTAATATATCCGTTAGTTGGCCTGGAGTGGACTGTTTGATCTCGATGAGCTGGGACTTTGAGCCCGCAGCAGCCCAACTCCTCGAGCTCTATTGGTTGCAGCACATGTTTTGTAATCACACTATCTTTACTTTGATGTCTTATATTGTGCAGTAAAATAAACCCAGTTTTGACTTAATCAAATGATAGATAGTATCTAGATAACTTCAGTGAAGACGTACAGTCAAATGTTGGCCATGGTATGAATGACGATCTTGGGGTGTATAACATAGAATTATCTAAAACACAGAATATTGAGTTACACAATTGGCGATAAATTTGTCAGCATTCATTCAAATGTAAATATACCACTACAGAAACGTACATAGCTGTAGATATACGGAGAAAAAACAACAAAACCTACTGGGTTATATAATTATAGATCAATAAAGGTCAAAACAGCATAGGGCATGTTATTTGTTAGTTTTTCTACTCATCGCGCTGGATATTATTTGTTCAGCAACACAATTTACGATGTTTGACTTGATGATATGAAGAAATAGTGCCTCTAGACAAAAACAAAACGTGTCTAAAGTTGAATTATTGTATAACTATTGTTTTGAAGCAAATTTTTTACACTCGGGGTTATATCAGATAACATAGTCTACAGCAAATTGCAGCATAAACACTTAGCCGGAAAAATGAGTGTATCAGATCATTATACAGTCTGAAACACAGAGTTGAAATAATATACGTTGTCATATATATTTACTCTACCAAATTACATACGAACATACGAATCCATATACTTATTACACTAACGATTTGCATTTATTTCACTAACGATTTGCATAGCGATTGTTGAAGATTTTAGTGCATATTGCGGCCTTCTTGAATTTCGTTATTCTACGAAAAAGGAAACAAGTAAATTATTGTCAGCCATCCAGGTATTGTTCATTGACAATTACTGAACCTATTTCTGTTAATTTGCTTGTAACAAAGATTTGCCCTCACCCCATTTTTTATCACATTATGTACCCCTGACTGGCTGACTATCACGAATTATAGATCATAGGAACACCCGAGCCTGTCTCACGTTCAACATGTCCGAAGTGGAAAAAATTAGAGGCACGGATGACTTTGATTTGAGAGTTTGGCCTGAGGTCTTGATCCCGTTTGCGCAATATGCCCACTGAGTGCAAACCTGAAGAAAAACTCCGTGCTTCCAGCTAGACCAGCGTCACAGACGTTTGTTGAGGCAGCTAGACAATATATCCAACTATATAATATTACGGAATGTCGGCTCTATCCTGGTATATTATCATGATCCTAAAGTGAGGATGGAAACTTAAAGGGTTAAACGCAGTGTGCACTCTATCTCGGTATATTATCATGATTCTGAAGTGACGAGTGAACTTAAAGGGTTAAAGAGAGTGTGTACTCTATCCTGGTATATTATCATGGTTTTGAAGTAACGAGTGAACTTAACGGGTTAAACGGAGTGTGCACTCTATCCTGGTATATTATCATGGTTTTGAAGTAACGAGTGAACTTAACGGATTAAACGGAGTGTGCACTCTATCCTGGTATATTATCATAGTCCTAAAGTGACGAGGGAACTTAAAAGGTTAAACGGAGTGTCCACTCTATCCTGGTATATTGTTAAAGTGACGAGGTTAAACGCAGTGTACACTTTATCTCGGTATATTATCATGATCGTGAAGGGACGAGGTAACTTAAAGGCTTAAAGAGAGTGTGTACTCTTTCCTGCAGTATATTATCATGATCCTAAAGTGACGAGGGAACTTAAAAGGTTAAACGGAGTGTCCACTCTATCCTGGTATATTGTTAAAGTGACGAGGTTAAACGCAGTGTACACTTTATCTCGGTATATTATCATGATCGTGAAGGGACGAGGTAACTTAAAGGTTTAAAGAGAGTGTGTACTCTTTCCTGCAGTATATTATCATGATCCTAAAGTGACGAGGGAACTTAAAAGGTTAAACGGAGTGTCCACTCTATCCTGGTATATTATCATGGTTTTGAAGTAACGAGTGAACTTAACGGATTAAACGGAGTGTGTACTCTATCCTGGTATATTATCATGGTTTTAAAGTAACTAGTGAACTTAACGGATTAAACGGAGTGTGCACTCTATCCTGGTATATTATCATGATCCTAAAGTGACGAGAGAACCTAAAGGTTTAAACGGAGTGTGCACTCTATCCTGGTATATTATCATGGTTTTGAAGTAACGAGTGAACTTCACGGGTTAAACGGAGTGTGCACTCTATCCTGGTATATTATCATGGTTTTGAAGTAACGAGTGAACTTAACGGATTAAACGGAGTGTGCACTCTATCCTGGTATATTATCATGATCCTAAAGTGACGAGAGAACCTAAAGGTTTAAACGGAGTGTGCGCTCTATCCTGGTATATTATCATGATCCTAAAGTGACGAGAGAACCTAAAGGTTTAAACGGAGTGTGCGCTCTATCCTGGTATATTATCATGATCCTAAAGTGACGAGAGAACCTAAAGGTTTAAACGGAGTGTGCGCTCTATCCTGGTATATTATCATGATCCTAAAGTGACGAGAGAACCTAAAGGTTTAAACGGAGTGTGCGCTCTATCCTGGTATATTATCATGATCCTAAAGTGACGAGAGAACCTAAAGGTTTAAACGGAGTGTGCACTCTATCCTGGTATATTATCATGGTTTTGAAGTAACGAGTGAACTTCACGGGTTAAACGGAGTGTGCGCTCTATCCTGGTATATTATCATGATCCTAAAGTGACGAGAGAACCTAAAGGTTTAAACGGAGTGTGCGCTCTATCCTGGTATATTATCATGATCCTAAAGTGACGAGAGAACCTAAAGGTTTAAACGGAGTGTGCGCTCTATCCTGGTATATTATCATGATCCTAAAGTGACGAGAGAACCTAAAGGTTTAAACGGAGTGTGCGCTCTATCCTGGTATATTATCATGATCCTAAAGTGACGAGAGAACCTAAAGGTTTAAACGGAGTGTGCGCTCTATCCTGGTATATTATCATGATCCTAAAGTGACGAGAGAACCTAAAGGTTTAAACGGAGTGTGCGCTCTATCCTGGTATATTATCATGATCCTAAAGTGACGAGAGAACCTAAAGGTTTAAACGGAGTGTGCGCTCTATCCTGGTATATTATCATGATCCTAAAGTGACGAGAGAACCTAAAGGTTTAAACGGAGTGTGCACTCTATCCTGGTATATTATCATGGTTTTGAAGTAACGAGTGAACTTCACGGGTTAAACGGAGTGTGCGCTCTATCCTGGTATATTATCATGATCCTAAAGTGACGAGAGAACCTAAAGGTTTAAACGGAGTGTGCGCTCTATCCTGGTATATTATCATGATCCTAAAGTGACGAGAGAACCTAAAGGTTTAAACGGAGTGTGCGCTCTATCCTGGTATATTATCATGATCCTAAAGTGACGAGAGAACCTAAAGGTTTAAACGGAGTGTGCGCTCTATCCTGGTATATTATCATGATCCTAAAGTGACGAGAGAATCTAAAGGTTTAAACGGAGTGTGCGCTCTATCCTGGTATATTATCATGATCCTAAAGTGACGAGAGAACCTAAAGGTTTAAACGGAGTGTGCGCTCTATCCTGGTATATTATCATGATCCTAAAGTGACGAGAGAACCTAAAGGTTTAAACGGAGTGTGCGCTCTATCCTGGTATATTATCATGATCCTAAAGTGACGAGAGAACCTAAAGGTTTAAACGGAGTGTGCGCTCTATCCTGGTATATTATCATGATCCTAAAGTGACGAGAGAACCTAAAGGTTTAAACGGAGTGTGCGCTCTATCCTGGTATATTATCATGATCCTAAAGTGACGATAGAACCTAAAGGTTTAAACGGAGTGTGCGCTCTATCCTGGTATATTATCATGATCCTAAAGTGACGAGAGAACCTAAAGGTTTAAACGGAGTGTGCACTCTATCCTGGTATATGTGCTAATAAAAAATGAAAACCAGAATATATGCGACACCGGCGGTTAAAGGGTTAAATGGAGTGTCCACTCTATCCTGGTATATTAACATGATCCTCAGGAACCATCATTATCTTTATTTCATTATCTTTATTGCTCTGAGATTGTATGGCTGTTTATTATATATCTAATTATCACTGATTATAGGTTACAACTGTTATTGTTCTCTTTGTTTTTTAGTGCTGTAGGCCTATGCTCATAATTATGTATTATATTATTACTGCCATTAAGGAGTGTTCTCTTTATATTGTTGTCAAAGCAAAAGAACAGTATTGTAGCGGATAAAATATTAACAGAAACATATTGCAGGTTTAAAAAAAAATGCGAATTTGTTCACACTCTCTAACAAAACTATTCATAAATAGATGCCGCTCATTGATATTTGACAAGATGACGTGTGATCTTCTAAGTACAATATGATAAAAGTTATTCCCTGTGGCGTTGCGGCGTTGCAGGGAACAAGAAATCGGTCTCGCATCAAATTGATCCGTGGTGACATTTTTCGCGGGAAGTAATTTCCATCATTTTTGATGTCTGGCCTGAACACAGTAATTATTCTTCTGTGGATATTTCCAGTGTGCTTTCATGTCAGAACAGGCAATAAGATCGTGGATTCTCATATCTGTCCGACGTTATAGGATGGTTCAAAATTAAAGTTAGCTTTTCGGCTATTACTCAGTCAATTCTCAAACGATTTTTTACGAAATTTTTCAACCATTATTATCTAGTTAGTATTTCAGAAGTTAAATCATTTGATATGTAACACAATTCTGATAATAAACCGGAATACAGTTTTATAGAGGGGCGTCATATTAAATTTGTTACTGCCTGTCAAATGGTCTAATTTTTTAACTTTGTGATTTTTTCAGGACAAATGCCAAATGACTGGAAAATAATATCTACAAAATTTCATGAAAAACGCTTGAGAATCGACTGAGTGATCAACGAAAAACCAACTTTCATTTTGACAGACTATTAGCATAAAACAAATTTGAATTGGTAGCGGGTATACCCAGGGAGCCAAACCACCATTTTCAGGACATCAAAATGGCCTGATGTAAAAGGTTGGCCGACAGAAGTCATCTCTACTTATATACACAACTTAGGTAGGAAACATTTTGCAGGAACTGTACAAAATCCGAAAATTCAAGATGGCCGCCATAAATATGCCGTATATATAGCTGTTGAGGTGTTTCTTCGAATTTAATATGTGACATTGGCTTCTAATGGTTTTCTGTACGCAAAGTCCATTTCTAGCACTATTTCATTGGTTGTGGGTATATTTAAGTTGTTGGAGGTAAAGATCAAGGTCAAAGTGAATTTAAAACAGACGTTTTGATCATTTCCGCATTCATATGATTACGACTAAGTGGTAAGTCAATCATATTTTTACCAGTATGATTATATGACATATATCTTTAAATTGTATTGATGTAAATTCCACAACAATGTGATTTATTGAATATTACAATACTTTATATTACAATACTTTGTAAATTCTAAAATTAAAACGTCTTTTTCAAAGACACAAACATAATCATAATTATATCAGTGTTCATCTTATGAAACTAATTAGAAATCGACTTGATTATATCATATTTCTTAAGAAACAATGAATATAGTTAAGTAAAGTTATAATTAAGTCTCGTTAATTATCATGATGATAAATTATGAGATTGATATAAATTGTGTTTATCATCCGAAACTTTATAATAAAATATTATTTTGGATTGACCAAATTGGGTTTTTTGAATATTCAAACAAATTTGTGAATGTTGAATAAACTTCATACTTTCTCAATCTGAATGTTGAAACAACTTTTAAAAAGTCGCAGAACTGACAATCTTCATTTCTAATAGATCTATAAGGGAAATAAATGATGAGAGAGGGATGAGAGGAAAGATTATTGTGTATTACTACTGTTAAAAATAGCATTGTCTGCTACCGTATTCAAACGAGTGAACTCTCAGTCTGCAAGCTCAACACTCTTAAAAGACAGTTAGATCCATTTGGCAGCAGCGGTAGACGTTCTGCGGTGTCTATAAACCACGTAGATCTAGTGTTAAGAAGTATTGGCTAACAAGAGGAAGGGTTATACCTGTTTGGGCAACCCTGTGCCTACGGAAGGGGGGTATTACTTTTTAAGTGGTCTACCGGCGGGGGGGGGGTATGTTTTTCCCTTCACTTATTATTTTCATTCCGTGAGATTTTGACCTGTTAAATACCTGATTATTACTTCAGTCCATTTCAGTTCGGTTTTTGTACTAGCTTTTTTAAATCAGTATTAAAATATGTGTGGTGAAAATGTGATGTACTTTCATGACTAAATGCCGATGTATATATTATATTTATACATACACATTTTCTATAAACTTGTTTTTTTCGGAGACCGTCTTAAAATTCAAGTGAATAATGAATACAATCAAGTATGGGGGAGCTTACACCCCTTGTATCCACCAAATACACTCCCACAGTTAAACATGGCGTATAGTAATACAGTTTCTCAGAACAATCTGTATTATATGTTGAGAAAAGCTAGGCGGAACAAAAACACAGATACGTTGACTACAAACATCTACATGTTTAATATTATCTGTTGTCTTCCTAGAGGTTTAGAAGTGAAATGCACGACCCTTGCATACAAATTAAAGTTACCATTTCGTCGCCTCGGAGCTAAAGGATCCTATCTGACACTCGTAAGAGTGGCAGATAGGATCCTTTAGCCCCGAGGCGACGATTTCTTCGCATGACGACTCTATAAGATGCTACACCACTAATGGCCCTAATAAAAACATTTGGAAATCATGGAAACGTTATGATTTATTGAAGTACCACAGAAAACAGTAATCATATAATTGAAGCTCCTTATGCAGCACCTTTTACATCAACAATAAAAGTACAATATAGTTTTCAGATCAGGCTTAATTGAAAACTACTTGCTCGCAAAATGCTAGCATCAAAACAGGTATTATTTTAATAGTACCAGACATGTATTTATAGATTTAAATAACAGACATTACAGCTACTGACGATCAAACTACAGGCATTTTGTAGGCAACCTTTCCGCAGGCACCTTAGGCATCACAGGCGTGCTGTATTATGGCCGACGATAATCAACAGTGTCGATAATACACAGGCTGGTACGACGAATCACATTGGCTTCCTATCAAGTTTCGGATTAATTTTAAAATATGCACAGTAATTTTCCGACCCCCAAAAGACAACTAACCGGCATATCTGGCTGACTTACTTGTTCGGTCGAAATGCTCAAGATATCCACGATCCACACATTCAAATAGATGTGTTGTTCCCTGTATATAAAAACAAACACTGGGTCAAGAGCTTTCTCTATATCTGGCCCAGCCTTATGGAACGCCCTGCCTGTGCCCATGCGTAAGGCCGAAACAATTTTAACATTCGGGAATTTACTTAAATCTCACCTATTTGATCTGGCTTTCCCACCCTAGCTCCTCAGTAGTCTAGCTCCCTGTTGTAGAACCTGTTATAGCCTCGATTGTGGCACATTATGTGTACATTGTAATATTATTGTCTTGGCTAAAAATGCAATTTACACATATATTTTAACAATTGTTTTTAATAAAAATCTAAATGACTACATCTTGTTGTTTAAACACTCATTTCCTTCCCAATAACAGTGATTTAGTCGGTTGATAAAACAGATTAAAAACGATTAAAAACGATTAGGATCGTGCCTAGATTTTCCAAGATAACAGTAACCTGATATAAATGTTATTTCGTAAAATGTGAAAATCATACAAATGACATGTGTTAGCTGATATGTCTTAAATGAAAAACTAACACTAGAAATCTATGCTGACATGACGTTAGGGGTCTTGTCAAGTTGAAAAAAATTAAAAATTCGTAAAAAACTCGGATTGGCCACACACCACCCACCGACCCCTCTATCCAATTTTTTATTATTTTTTTGGAAACATGTACAATAAAAAAAACATAAAAAACACATAAAAAAAAATTCAAAAAAAAAAAGAAACCCGAGTTGAGGCTTGACCCACTCACCCATCTCCGAGTTTTCTCAGATTTTTTGATTTTTTAAACTTGATAAAACCCCTTACAGAAATATTCATAAAGAACTATAGAATGTACTAACAGTCGTATTAGGGCCTACGCCCATGCAAATAATATTTGCATAGGCGTAGGTCCTAATACGTTTGTTAATACCTTTTGCACGTTACATATTATGTGCAATAGATCTATAGCTGAGTCTAATAAATATTGTACTCTCTAGGAACAGCTTGTACATTCTATGGTAAACAGGTAGATAAATAAACATTGCACATGGAGACATATTTTACCTTTCTCTTTTATATCATGCGGTTAAAATCCTTCCAGAAAACAGTCCTGCTAATTTAATATTTCGTTATTAACTTTAAGCTTTTAAGCGCTAACCGATAACCTGTTTTACTAACAGATTAAATCATAGTTATTGGGGATGAAATGTGTGTTTAAACAAAAAGATTTGCAAATGTTTGATCTCAAATTAAACAAATATATTAAGTAATTTCACCCAACTGAAGTTGTGGGTCGCGGTAAACTTCAAATGGGGTAAAATTTAAATGGTGTAACTTAACGAGTAAAGGGTTAAATACACATGCCAGGAAATGTTACATTTTAACCCTTACAGCGCGGGTACCGACTTTAGTCGTCAGAATCTGACGTCTGTAGACGTCAGATTCTGACGACTAAAGTCGATCCCCGCACTGTAAGAGTAAAATATTTCTAATGGTCGTAATCAGAATGAGCTAACTAAGACATTTATGATGATTTCAAATTGATTAAGACCCTTTGCTTTATGCAAAATTGGGCGGGGGCCCTAGGGTAGTGGTTAGCACCGCTGCCTTTCACGCCAGAGTTCGGGGTTCGGTTCCCGGTCTCGGCGGTTTGAAAGAAACAAAAAAATGTTTCTTCCCCATCCACGTGTGAAAGTTAGTATTGTGGGGAGCCTCCGTGACCGAGAGGTAGCGTGCTCGGCCTCAGACCGCCAGGGCTCGAATTTCGAATCCTGTGTCTGGAGGACAGTGTCATCTCAATCATCTCACCATCCTCAGGAGGTTCTCCTGGCCCAGTTTAGCCTATATGTGCACAAAGGTGGCCTAAAGCCCGATTTATTTCATTTTCATTTATGCAAAATTAATTTAGCGTTGTAAGGGTTGAGAGATATGTGAAAGTTGCTTCCAGCGAGCCCGACACCGTCGCTCTTAAACCATGGAGACCAAAGGGTTTTTTCAATTTTAAATCATCATAGATGTATTAGCTAGCTCTTTCCGATTCATTTGAATACTTATGTTATGGGTCTACGGTCATTAGAAATATTTTTACTCTTACAGATTTTAGTTTTACAGACGTCAGATTGTGACAACTAAAATCCCTCCCCGCTCTGTAAGGGTTAATATACATTTGTTGTTTCACGCATTAACCCTTCAGTTCAGGCGCTGCACTAAATCATTTTCACCCACTTGAAGTTGTCCTCGACGCACATATGGGTGAAAATCACCCATATGTGCTTAATTTGGAACCAAACATCTTGATGTTTAAACACTCATTTCGCTCCCGATAACTGTGATTTAAACGACTAATACAACGGATTAAAAACGACAATAGTCGCGCTTAGCGGTGTAAGGATTAGGCTTAATGGGCATTTGAGCCGACAGTGGGGTCAATGCCAGTTTTCTATTTATAATAGGTGACAAACTGGTGATTTAGAGCCACAGGTCTATGTTATGTGAAACAGCGGTGTAATTGGCTAAGCATTTTAAGTTTCATTCATCTAAGACATTCTTAAAACTCTGGAAAATCTTTAGCTTAAAATAATAATAATCCCCGCACTGTAACTATTAAATTAAACAAATAATACATAGGGGGGCTACACAACAGGCTAGTTTTCATCAGTATTGAACTGGACGCCTAATAATATTGCACCCCTTCTGTAAGCAATATCTAATTTTAATGATGACAAATAAAAAAACAAACACAACTCAATAGACTGAAAATGGTACATCTGCAATTCAAGGTAAGAGGTTGATGTCCCCATCAAAATGTTAAAACCATTTCAATAATCAGATAATGCGTGTATTTTGCAGCTCATAGCACTCAATACACCACCACATAAATAAATACATTGCCAGAAGCTAGACGTTTGGTACACAAATTTATTCATTGCCTGACAGTCACTTTCTCAAGTGGGTTTATCACGATATTGATGTGCTCTAATTAGATCTAATCATTATGTTAATCTGTTTATACATTATATCATATGATACATATTGACGATATAACTATTTATTATATATCATGCTTAAATTAGATTTTTTTTTGTCTTTTATGTGAAACAGAACCAAATTACCATATGACATGTGAACCTTCTATAATTGTCCTATGCATGCCTACTTTATTGATAGACTGCAAAATAATATTTAAAATGGCTGTCTGTTTATTTCAAGGTTAGGTGACACCGTAAGGCCACGAACGTAGTTGAGTACAGTTGGTGTCGGACGTGGCTGACATGCAATGATGTAGGGCCTACCTTAGTTACATAAACATGTAATTGTTTAATTGTAATGTATAGTGTTTTGTCTCTTAAACCTTGTTGCAAAATTGTTTGTTCATGTAAACAGATGCCAAAAAATATGTATTCTATTATTGTATTAAACAGTTAGATGTATATAACAGTATTTTCCCTACAGTGCATGGACGATAGTCAAGCATATTTGACCTTAGTTGCGTGCAATTAAAAGTAATTGTCAGCAGTGTAGTGATAGCGGGGTCACCCTTCATCTATTCCTGAAGCTGAACGTTGGTGATTGTATGTGCACGTAATTCACCTTTTTAAACTTTCCGCCATTTTGAACCCAAACTTCTGCACGTCCAACGGGGGGACACCATTAGATGTGGATGATGCACACATTAGTTACCATGGTCACACACCATAAGCAATCGTGATCCTCCACACCACGTTTTGATGTTAACCCTTAAACCGCTAAATTAAATAATCTAATTTTCACTCACTTGGAGTTGTGTCTCGCTACCGCGACACACAACTCCAAGTGAGTAAAAATTACTAATATTTGTTTAATCTGAGACCAAACATTTGCAAATCTTGATGTTTAAACACCCATTTCTTTTCCATTAACTGCAAAATAACCAACCTTTTGCATGAAAATTTAGTACCTGATTATTCCACCATAATATGATTTATTTTATAATATATAATATGACTGATGTATCCTGTTGAAAGAACAAATGTATTGCTATTTAGACTACTATAAGATTTACTATATCCTAATTTTTAAATGTAAAATTATTAAAATTGTTGCTAAATTTGTTAGCTCACGTAATGTTTCATGAGATTGGTGATCAAAAGAATGATAAAACATTTCCCGGTCATTTATGACAGTGATTCTAATGTGGTTAATGGGCTTAGCATGTTTAGATGCATGTATACTAGTATAGCTTTGTTGTCATTGTAGGCCTAACTGCTAATCACTAATCAAACCAGCAGCTCAACATATTGGATATTAATGTGTGTTTAATAAAAACTAATATTAAATCAATTATCAGGTTCTCAAGGATACACTAAGTAATCATAAACATTGGGGGGGGGGGGGATATGAATAATGTACGGAACATTAAGTGGTGCTTCTAAACATACTAGATTTACATTACAACAGTCTGAGTTCTTAAAGTGACTCCGTGGGATGACACAAATTTGTTTTTTTGTTTTGTATCAAGTAGTGTATCCTGTACATCATGATTTCGTTTTCTTGTAAAATTTTCAGATTATAAGAACATTTTTATCAATATTTATAAGAATACATGGAAAGCCAAACATAATATGACAGTGTAACATATTTAAAGTACACTTCTTTTTTTTTTTAACATTTACTACCTTTTGGCTTGACAGATCCCTACCGTTCTTTGCAATGGTTAATATTATTTTGTCTATTGAATGTTTTTTTATTCCTTATCAGAAACCGAAGTCGTCACCAGTGTTCGTGGGGTAAGGCTGATTATATCATTATAAAAGCAAATAATAATTTTATTCGTCCCTGAAACGTTATTGTGGAAGGTCGTTTTCCATGGGTCTTATTATTATGTTCTAAATTGCACAAAATACATTTCATGCACACAATTCACATGCTCGGCTTTTTTGTGAAAATGGCTATTTACTGTTTTTATTCCACCTTAAAATACTTTTCTATCACAAAAAATGCACAATGAAAAAATACATGTTTTGTTTCAAATTCACCACAATGTTATTTTATATCTGCAGTTCTAATATAAAAAATTCACAAGACACAACATTTTATAAGCCTCTTAGCGTTCGATTCTATGTTAGAAGGATAACCTTTGTATAGTATACTAAAGTAAAGTAGCGAAATGTTTTTTTCTAAAAAATAGAATGACATTATACTATCTTTAAAAGTTGTGCAAAGTAAATGAGGTGATCCCTGACATTTCACGCACACCAGCTTATTATTAGCTACCGTACTTGGCTAATTGATGTACACAGGAAAACTAAGCTAGTCCATCACTCTGTCTTGGCCACTCTGTAAAGTGGCAGATACACCCTTTAAGCCAAGGGGGCGAATTTGATAGTTCCTGATCGATGCATCTACCTTAATATAGGCAAAGCAAACATAAACAGGTACAAGGTAGAGTTTTCATACGGATATATTTTTCAGAATGTTGCAAAATGTATATCGAACGTTTACATGTCAGCTTAGACATTATTATTGGTCACTATGCGACGCTAATCAGGTCATTATCTCATGAATTTGAACAGTTTGGATCACTGCCAAGCAAACTCGAGACGTTGAAGTAATGATGTTTTAATGTTGGATCAGCGTCGTAGACGTTGGGCCAACAACAAAACATAATTGTTTGATCGTGTCGTGTTTGCTGATTTTATGTGCGCATCGGTTGCAGCGGAATTTAAACCAGGTATCCCCGTCCACCATGCTACCAATGAGCTATCCTGGTGACACTGCTACAACAATATTGCAACACAATATTATGTCAGTTTACATGCTTTCATGGACAGCATATTGGCTTGCTAGTATTATTATGCTTTCCATTATGGATCTTGTGTACGCTGCCTTATATTCTAATTGGTTTAACCCACAAAAAGTATACATTTAAATAAAATAAACATTGACTGATATATTTGAATAATATCTTAGCTAAAATAACCACTAATTTTGTTTTAATTCGACAAAAAATCCATTATCCAGCCTACAGTTTACTACATGATACGATATACTCTTGGATAATACAGTATTATGGAGAGTGATAGTTTTAGTTTTTTTTAAATATACTATTTTCTTACTTTTTGACAACTGAGAGGTCTTCGCGTAGTGCAGGTTTTGTTGAACTCTGCTGGGTCATGCAGCATATGACTTATCACGATATGTACATATAGCTCAACAATAGGCTACATAAGCACAGAATCAACACTGTGAAGGTAGTGCTGCAATATGTATACTTATTATATTGTTGTGACGTTCGCTTAGCTCAAGAAATAGCTATTTCCTCGTGAACGACAAACACAACGTTTATACAAATCAGCTGTCTCGTGACGTATTGCTTTTCTAAACGTCTTGCTCAGACATATGTAGAGAAAGAAATTGGCTGCAAAGTTTGTGTAGTAAAGTAACTGGCAAAGTTCATGGAGCCAGATTTTCAAATTTTGGTTACTCTCGCTCTGTGGCTCTACAAAGGCAAAGATGCGGAATGCGTGAGACGGTAAATTGAGCACGAGGAAGATGGTTGAGATGAGGAGTAGTACCCTGGTCACTCTGATCTGAGAGCTATGGCGTGGACGTGAGGATACGGAAAACCTCACTGACCTAGGCAGATTGGGAGAGTTTGTACGTGACTTGTACGCTATCGAAGCTGTCTGCGGAGTACTTTTTAGACAGCGGTGATTGTCAGCTTGTGTCTCAGCTTCTAGGCTCTGCTGCTCCTCTGGTTGATTTCTCTTGCAGGATATACATGGCTTCAGGCGCTCACAATGTGACTGGGGACACCATGTACTACACTCATCTTGGACAGGAGGGTTTTGTTCAAGTTTCTTGTGGGTTTGAGTGTCTGTCATCACAACACCACTACCTCTTTCTGTCAGCCTTATACTAATTTGCACAGAGTCTTGTCTTCGTGAGCGTCTTGTCCCTGATGTTGAACCTCTGCGGAAAGATCCGTCAATATCAGTAACGAGGTTCGGATTGAGCGAACCCCCTCGCTTCCTAAATAGCGAAGAGATCTTGAAAAATATACACGAATTGAGTAACACTATAGTGATGGATGGCACAATAAGAGTTATAATAGTGTCGAATGTGGACAGAAGTTCCACAGTCCTCATAAAACGCTGCTTGGGCAGGCATGTAGGTAGACCATTGTTAGCTAAACGTACGCTACTCATCCAAAACACATAGGAGTAGAAGCAAAGAGCAAATAAAGAGAGGCACACTATAACCCAGAGAGCGTGTTTCTGTGTGCAGAGCACATGACGCTTCAGAGGATGGAACACCACGATGTACCTCTCTACGGTGAAGCTAATGATCGTCCAGACAGAGAGGAAGCCAAACACATAGCTAGCATAGGAGACCATCTGACAGATACCTTGACGATCATACACGTCATGTCCTAACCAACCCAGCCAGGCCACCAGCAGAGACAAAAGCATACCTGTGTCTGACAAATTCAGGAAGGCCAAGTAGACACTGGCAGGCTGGAACTTAAGAGGCTTTTTGATGAACATGAAAAAGGAGAGTAGATTGCCCACAGTGCCCAGTATGACAATGATAGGGATGCCGGCTACATTCAGGTAATACTGGATAGTAAAGTGGAGAGGTGTGTCCGCATAGTCCATATCACTTAATTCTGTCTGGTTAGTTGTTAATCCAGACTGACCATATCCAGGCGTCATATCCAGCTGATGGCTTGTGTTAATAGCAGACTTGGCGTCTTGCAGGCTGAAATTGTTTACAGCTATCTCGTTTGATATGCTCACATGAGTATATAATGTATGAGATGCAAATCAATTTGATTATGTACGCGATTATGTTGAAATAAATTTTACTATGGCTTACTCAACAAGATTCAGCTTCTTTGTCATCCTTTGATTTTCAGTATTTAACTGGAACACAATCGTCAAAGCATTGTTGTACCATCAAATGATATATCACGCCTTCCTACGTGACTTGATGTATTTGAAAGTTTACATAAATCTAAAACTATAGGCTTACTACTGAAATTAAAACAGGTTGGTGCGTTATCCGTATTTTCATATCCATACCGAAAAAAAACATTTGCTTTTCATGTTCAATCCATGTCGAATCCATAACACTATATTGATTGACATAATTATTTAGCCAGTTACATGAATCGTAAAGGAAATGTGTCCTTTCGTCGTCAAATGTATTTAATACAACAAGTGCTGCATAAATTACCTTGAATGTGTCCGAAATAGTTTAGCAGCTGTTGAAATAAGCTCATCTGGATTAGACGTAGTCATGCATCCACCTGTAACGCATCAGTTATTTGTCAATGGTCGTGATTATTTTTCAAATCCACGTGTATTGTAGAGTATAAATTAATCGCTGTAGTATTTAACACTGCAGCGTGAAGTATCCCGGCATAACAAACACGTCTAGATCTGGACACAGCCTGATACATCAGACAGTCTGTGACACTGTGTAGCTCCACACAGCGGGATGCTCGTACGTGTCTATGCTGGATCTGTCCCCTCAGCATCTGCATCAGTAGAACTCGTGGCTGCAGCCAATCCCAAACCACCTACCTGACAGCTCCTTCCCCGGCAAGCACTGGGCGTTGTCTTATTAACCACGGGCTAACCTCTTTTACATTTTCTCATCACTGTCATTGCTAATGTTTCTCGGCTGGAACATTTCGCAATTTTATTTGAATTTTTTTGCGGTCTTGCAAGCGTTGACTAGCTGTGTTGAGCTAGCATAGGCTACCGGTCTCTCTCTCTATATGTTGCTCGCCGTGTAAACTTGTCAAGTGTCTCTAATGTGACAACAAACGAATCCCACGGCAGGTAAAATTGCCTCGGTCGCAAAGGTTCGTACGACCAATCTTCTTTTCCTAAATTTGACAGCGTTCGTACGGCGTCACATAATTTCTCAAGACCTTCTTACGAAATTGATATAGTTACCGTTTGATCCGTAGCCTATGTGCACACCCTACTGTCGTCCCACGATCGGTAACTCACATCTGAAGGCGGTGGTACGAGTAACGTGGGATGTCCTAAGTTCGTGAGTGTCCAAAGCTCGTCATGCAATTTTTATTTTGCCATCACGTGCTTGTTATTGACATCATATCTGACATCACATCAAATACTGGATTAATCAGGAGCATCTGCTCTTTAACTATATTTAATTATTCTTCACATATATTGCGTATTTCCTTAATAAAATATCTCCTAAAGTGTTCCTTCATGACTGTAGCTACGACCCCCTGTCATTGTATGTTATATTTATCAAAGACTATACGCGCAATTATCTTTCCTGGGAAGTGTGCTACATTCCCTAAAATAAAATCTGTAGCCATGTATTAAAAAATTAGATAACAACATCCATCTAAAAAATGGTGGGCTTCTAGTTTAGCTGACGAACTTTGGGCACACTAGAAGGGTGTTTTGGTGGGATTAGGTGAGGTACAAAAATCTGATGTTCAGTAGTCTCAGACATGGGTGCCCTATAAATATGTTCGCCAATCATAGTGTTTAGGATCACTTAAAATTTTCTAATAACGCTAGTCACATTTATATTATTGAGAATATTGCAATAATGTAACGTTGATATGTTGATGTTACCTGGGTAAATAAATTTTGAAAGTGGTGATTTGTTATAAATTTTACAGATATAACTTGTTTGAACGAGACAAACTTCTCTTATTGTGTCCTTTGAGACCCCACTTTCACATGATACATTTCATAGGCAGTGGACTCCAACTTATTGTAGCAATACAATGTCACTGGAAGTGTGTTGTGTTGATTCTGGCAATGCATTGTCACTGGAAGTGAAATTCTGGTGACAGATTATTTGAAGAGAACACACAATATATACCTGGATGTAACATCACTGGTGCCAAAACAATTTATTGTTACCAGAAGCTCAACTTATCTGATAATATACATTGTCACTAGTTCACTGGAAGTTCAGCTTCTTGTGATATAATATATTGTTCTGTCAATTGAAGTTCAGGTGTCAAGATGTATTGTCTTGTCACCATGCTAATTTATTTTTTGTTAGCACTGTCTCGTCTGGCTTCACGTCTGTTTTTTGTCACTTTTAGTTTAACCTGATGCGACATGCATCATTGTCTTGTCTCTGGTAGTAACGCTGTACATTCTGAAAACAATAATTGACATGTCACATTACGCATTATAGTGGCGTTTCTGTTCACACAAGTTATTATATTACATTGAAAATTTAACTTAATGTGACAACATGAATTGTTTTGTCATTGGGAGTGTAACTTATGGGGATGGAATCATCATGAGCGTTGTTTTTTAAATTAAAAATTGTTCTTTTTGTCACTTACAATTAAACTTCACTGGAGGTTCAACTCATGGTCACGCAAGACATTGTACTGGTTGGCCTACTGAAATTTCAAATTCAGGCAAGATCATTCGTTGAATAGCCACTGAAACGTTTGCTCACACCATCGATTGTCTTGTCATTTAATATTTCATTGGTAATTATGTCTCCCCTCTACAGAGGTGGAGACATATTGGTTTACCTGTGACCGTTCAGCCTGTCTGTGTGTCTGTGAGTGTCCCATTCATTCGATCCAGCGATTTCTGTAGTGCAGGCGGTCAAGCACACAACGTTGAGACAATGCTGGTCTAATGTTGGTCTACCATCTACGACGCCAACCCAACATTAGCCCAGTATTGAGTTAACGTGGAGGGGGTTGTGTATGGTGTCACACTGAATGTGGGCCACCTTTACAGACGGTGGGCCAAGTGCCAACATTAACCCAGCTTTGGCTCAAAGCATCGTGCTGGTATTGTCAATTCTACACAAACCCACCATTGACCTGGCAATATGTCCAGCACCGGCGATGCTGGCCCAACATTTAACAGACATTGGATCGGTGTCAGCTTGTACTCCGTGAACACACGACCGCTAGCAGAAAGCACTGTCCAGTGTTGAGTGGTTGATGGCCAGAGTCGGCGATGGTGGACCAGCGCTATACCGGCATTGGGTTGACATGTCGTGTTTGCTGGGCATTGTGTTGTAGACCAGTTGGCCGCTGATACGGGACCACTTAGCTATCCAGCAAACACGGGGTATTCACACAATTCTGTTTCAATGTTGGCCCACCGTCTTTGACGCTGGCTCAACATTTAAACAGCATTGGGTGAATGACCCGTGGTTGCTGGGATATTAGCTATCAACCTTTTAGCTGCAGAAGGGGGGACATCTCCAGTTTTTGTTTACAAAAACGGTGAATCTTCTAGTTTATTTTGTCACGAAAGACAACTTTCTGGTAGCATGGATTGCCTTGTCATTAGAAGTGCATTTTTTGTGGAATCTTCTTGTCATTATAATAGTACTTTACAATAATATAATAACATGCATTGTCTTGTCATTGAGAGTGTAACTTCTAGACTGCCTTATAATTGGAAGTATTGCTAATAATTATTAGCAAGTGATTACGGGGAGAGCGGGGTCAGTGAAAATTCCCCAAACATTTGTCTCGTATAGTTTTGAGTGAGGCCTACAGGGGAAAGGCCGCACCTCCCCTCCTGGATCCACCAATGTAGCATTCTCTTGTCATCAGAAGTTTAGCTTTTGGTGGCACTATGGATTGTCTTGTTACTGGAATTGTAACTTTGGCACCACGAAACTCTGATAGTGACATGCATTATTTTGTCATCGGAAGTTTAACTTGGCATTATAAACTTTATCATAGTACCGGTATCAGCAATTTATGGAAAAATGTGAGTGTTCTCTAGACCCCCTTCTTTTTAACCTGGACCCCCATTTTCAAATGCATGGGACCGCCAGATCTAGCTATCAATTCCAATTATTTGTGTGCTTAACTGAGGAAAATTTGAGTCCAAATTCTTGTAGTTATCACATTGTAACATCGGTCAGATTCACACTTACGCGAAATTTTTTTTTAATTGGAGGGCAGCCCACTTTAATCTGATTTCTGAAAAAAACTACCCAGTAGAATTTTGTAAGAAATGGATTACACAAAAAAATTCGACCACCTTTAGAGACACAATACTATATGCGTTTAAGTCAAGAAATCAAAGGTAATTTTTTTAATGAAGGGGGGGGGGGACACAGCACAAATAATTTAATTGAATGAATGGGCATAATAATAATAATAATAATAAGTAAGTAGGATAGGCCTATGCAAATATGATACACGTTTTATGGAATTAAAAATGACATTCAGAAGAAAAGAGGTTCAATTATTGAACGAATGAATAATTGAATGAAGAAATGAATGAATAAATGAAGGAATGAATAAATGAATGAATGAATGAATGAATGAATGAATGAATGAATGGATGAATAAAAAAATGAATGAATGAACAAATGAATGAATGAATGGATGAATGAATGAATACATGAATGAATGAATGAATGAATGAATGAATGAATGAATGAATGAATGAATGAATGAATGAATGAATGAATGAATGAATGAATGAATGAATGAATAATTTAAATGGCATAAACTAAGCTGAGCCTATAAAGGCTTAGTGCAGATACAGCGTTGCCTGAGCATTGTAACAACCTTTGTCCTGTGTCCTTTGGGCGATGCTAGTGATGACACATCTTCGTCTTCTTTGATCATCAGATGATATACGCTCCAATGAAGTTTCCATAAGCTATGGCTGTAATGAGAGCCAGGAACACAGCATTGCTCTATTCCTGTTAATATAATAGGCTTGGTTTGTTTGTGCAAGGCATATGTGTGACACCGGAATACGTGTACAATAATCTCTTTTGAATCCTCGTGTCTGTTTTTCACACAATTTGAGGTTCACTGCGCATGCACCACATCACATCAGAGTACAGGAGTGTGGACACAGCCACTGATTACACCCATTCCACCTTGACCGGACAGTGAGATAAATATTATATACTTGATCCTTCCCGCGCCCCATGATCAGACAGGGAGATTGATGTACTCGCACTTGAAGTTGTATGTCACATTTTGTACACTTTAGCAATAGTGTTTATAGTTAAATAGCGCTCATTCTCTCGTGCGCTGGTCCATCGCCAATCTGTCCTAAATTAATCTGTTGAAAGCCATTTTGTAGAAGTGTGCTTTTAAGTCTTTTTAAACTCTGGTATATCACGCAGCTTAACGGGTAGCATATTCCAAAGTCTAGGGGTACAATGGTAAAATCACGATTTCCGAACCATTTTGTGTGAGTATCTTGGCCCGTCTGGAAGTACACCCAAGTTTGAAGAGCTGAGGTGTCGCACAGGATGATATTGCCACAGGAGCTCATCGATGTATGTGGGAGCTACCATGTGAATGGCTAGGAAGGCCATCAGGATAGTTGTATAGTCTATACGGCGTTTTATTGGACCAGGGTAATATGTACCGTATCCCCGCGCATAAACGTGCATGCACTTATAAGTGAAAATCGCATGTTTTTAGGTAGTTTTCAAATTGTTTTATGTTTGAATATACGTACAGTACATGCACTTCTTTTTTAGAAAACCAACTGCACCCTCTAAATAGGAATTGTGTCGCCAAATCTGACACCATAAACATTATAAGAATCACCCCCGTGACATTTAGCCGATTATTTTTACAAAAATAAAAAAACAAATAAATAAAATCAGCTGAAAATTACTTAAGGATAAAAATGATAGTATTATTTATGTATATGGAATATTAACTATCACTATCGAACAGTGCATATATAATAATGACGATATCCGCTTTGTTATAGGACGATATTAATTGTAAATGTCAAATAATAATACTAATATTAACTAAAATAAAGCGGTGTGCGTTTGTGTGAATGGATAATTTTCTTTTTGTCTTTTCTGCATCATTATAATGCATTTTTCGGTGGTGAAGTGTTTTTCGAAAAATTCTTCGTTGTTAAAAATCGTGTTAATAAAGTCACGTCTCAATTCAGTATAATTTGGACAATCAAAAAGAAAATGTCCTTCATCTTCGACTTTATCTTTACACACAAAATCTTCTGCCAGGGAACAAAATCTCCTGAGAACGTTATGTTTTCATAACAATGATCACGTTTTGAGCCCTGCTGGACAGAGTTCATGCTGTCACCAGCGCCCCACCCGCGAGACCGTAGGTCGACCTTTCGTGCCGACAGGGAGAGACTGCTCTGGTCACAGAATGGACAGAGGTGTGGACGCAAATGTGGCAATGCAAGCATGCCGTATGTGTAATGATGGCTGACTGTTGAAATAGTGACGATTGTGTTGCGCCTGGCAACTAGACTTAATATATTGATAAAATAAATGCAAATATTTTCGAAAGTTGTTTTCTTGAGATAAGGATATATAATGCACATCTCGATACTAAGATGGTGTTTTAATAAGGTTATACGCACTATATGGGTCGTTACAAAACAAGTAAGATAACAAATTTGATTTTTAATACCGACATAATTATCATTTGTTTATCATCAAGGTCATTTCATTTACGAATATAAGTGCATGTCGTTTTCTAGGTGTACGGTACATCACGTCGAATTAGTCTAAGAACCAGACACCAATTTTTTATATTCCGTTTACACTTAAATGTATATACCTTGAGGCTATATGTGACGTGCCACATCGGCACCCGACCTATGTCGGAGCTTTAGATTTTGAGATAGGGCAAGGTTTTGTCTAAATAATATTTTTTGGCTAATTTTTTTTTTTAACGCTGATGAATATACAACTTCAAAGCTATTCAAGTACAAAACATTGAAGATACCCTGGTTTTATTTCTTTTTTTAAAAAATGATTTAATTTGAACTATTTAAACTATTTGTCAGTTAAATTTAAACTTTGAAGGTCATTTTCTCAACATTTTGCGATATTTTCGGCTTAAGTTTCCAAATCGTTTTTTATCGATGATTTCCTAAATAATTGAGGTATATTTATAATTTTTGGTGCATTTGAAACCCGAGCGCTGGCTCTTCAAACGCCACTTACTAACTCATTTTCGATATTTTGCGACATAGAGCTGGTTTTGAAATGGCACGTCACATATAATGTTGTGGAGGGGTTATCTGGGAGTGAGTAATTGCCGGTTGTAACGTTTTTTCGGTGTGCACAGCTGAATTATAAGATATTTCGTTAAGCACCCTTTTACACAGAAATATGCCTTCAGCACATGATCAGGAGTTTGTGAAAACATATATAGTGATATCCAAACTAAATGCGTGCTGAAATAGTTGAACTAGAAATGTAAGTGTGCAACAGCCCTTATTTCACAGAAATGCCACCTCAAGATTAGAGCAAGATGTTATCAAATATCATTTGAAGATCACATGTAACATAACATTTTCAAAAACAATATTTTATTAGCGATGTTCAGCATTTTATTATTTTTATGATCCAGTGAGTGCAAATCAAAAAATTAAACTCTTCTAGCCATTAAGAAATAATTATAACATTGGGTCTGATTCGTGTGTTTGCTGGGCTATCACCACGTTCATCATAGAACAACGCTCGCAACCAAGCTGTGTTCTCACTCAGTCTGGGCTCAATCGTACCACATTGCCGTTTATTTTGAACATACCCTAACTCAATAATAAGTGAATTCCCGTGCTTCGTTCCACATGATTTTCCACACGTCCATAACACGACGTGAACTGCCGCAGTAGACTACGTGAAGATAGATATTTTTCATTGGCATTAACGACCGAAAGTAGACCATCTGTCCTGTGCTGTCTTTCCAATGTTTCACGTTGTGTACACGTGGTGATTTATCTGACAGGTCGTGACAGCTCATTAGTATAGGGGGAGAGACTACAAGAGAGATGTATAAACCATGTAGGCCTACACCATGATAATATTCGGCATTCGACTCAGAAGGAAAATACAAACTCCAGTGCTAGTTTAATTTGTTTTCAAACAGGAAACATTTTCTACCACGTTGTCCAAAAGTAAACCTCTGTGTATGCAAAAAATGTAATGAATCGGGCTTTAGGCCACCTTTGTGCACATATAGGCTAAACTGGGTCTGAAGAACCTCCTGAGGATGGTGAGATGATTGAGATGACACTGTCCTCCAGACACAGGATTTGAAATTCGAGCCCTGGCGGTTTGAGGCCGAGCACGTTGCCTCTCGGTCACGGAGGCTCCCCACAATACTGACTTTCACACGTGGATTGGGTACGTTGATCTTTGAATAATCTCTACGTATTCGACGTAACGGCACTATACGTATTTCAAAAAATACCCTTAGAAATACGTATGTATACTCTTTGTATGCATAAATATGTACGTATTTTAAAATACTCTTTTTAAAATACGTCTTTTTTAAATTGCACCTTTGTATACGTATTTCAAAATTATTTATTTTATACGTATTTTAAAATTACCTTTTAAAATACGTACGTATACTCTACGCATACCCTATGTATACATGGCATGCGGATCTTTGAATAATATCTTACCTTTCAGACATTGAAGGGTGGCGGGTTCACGAAGCTTTGAGAAATCATCGTTTATAAAATAAATGATCTGTTACTAATGTTATATATTATTTTCTTATTGTTTTAAATTATCCACTAAATTATCCACTATAAAATTTATCCGGATGGAAATGCTTACCGTGATGTCATCAAACAAGTGAGAAGAGTATGCCGAATAATTTGTTTGTAATTTTCCCTTTTTGGGTATGGCATTTAAAATGACTTATATCAGGTAAGATTATTACTGCAAAATCAATTAAGTGTTGTTTCATACAAAAATGTGAGCATTGCATGTGTTTTAATCTAATGTATGTATCTATAATCTCATAGTAAACGTGATGTTGAGATATTTTTCTCTTTTAGCTGATGTTGCGTATACCTTTTCTTGCGTGTATGCTGGATCCTATTACTTTTTACTCAAGGGTCTTCGTTTTTTAAATGTAGCATCACATTTATTTATTTAATATTTATTTCATTTACTATGTGTTAATCTATTAGACCCATCTATGTATGAATTATATTTATCTTACATTTTTATTGTTTACACACTGGCAGATGTGTATACTAGATTAAACTTGGCACAGACTGATATTACAAAAATACGGGTAGGTTTCACTTTGCGAGAAAAGCATGAACATGTGTAAACTTATAATTTCATATGTGCTGAATCATATAAGAGGAAACCCCAATCGATTTTGCTCTGTAAAATGTTCTAATTTGCATAAAGCAACAATAGTAATCACTTGTATAGCATTCAATAATGATTCAGAGAAAGCTTGATGACACAATGTCATCAGCTTAAAAGGACAATCCCAAGCTAAAATCATCAAAAAATCGGTGATTTTATTTTGGCTTCCTAATATGGCCATATGATGTAAACATGTCCATAGACTAGAACTGCGAAAGTTTTTTTTAATTTTTGTGCTGCGCATTCACCAGTTAGGCTAGATATAGAGACGAAATTCCTAATTTTTAATTTTGGACAACCATTTAAAAAATAAGAAATACGGGAATTATCAACATCTATCATTCTGTCAGTTTTTAGTGTTTTCCTCACATAGAAAACCCACAACTTCCTTGACGGATCATGCCTTGGGTGCGTTTTTGGTTGTCATTTTAAATTTTCGCTCTTTTGAGCATTTTAAAATAAATAATAAACTGGGGTCTTCCTCTCATACGATTCACCCAACCATTATGCATCATTCTGCCAATCTTTGTGTTTTTTCTCAGAAAACGAACGCCCAAGTGGCTTACTAGCTGCATTAATAGCCATGAACACCACCCATATCGACTAAGATGTATGCAATCAGTTACCCAGTCCTTTCACTATTTTACTTTACAAACTATTAGCATGTAAATGCTTATTTTGCTTAAACAACTTATTCAAAATGTCACATACACCTCTGATCATCAAGATTCTGCTATACATGTATGACAGTGACAGATTATCAACGTAGAATGTGTGAATTTGTCAGCCTAAAGTAGCCCGTTTACTATAGAATGTGAAGGTCCCACAGCTGAGAGATTAAGATCTTCGTCGACATTTTCACGTCGTCACTTACAAACTGTGTTTTCTAATTAATTAGCGGAGGGATTAATCCCCCGGGCATATCTCCCACTGTGATCTCTCTGATCCTGTAGAAAAAACAAGCCCTGCAGCAATCACCTGACTGGCTTACCTTCAGCGTCTGGTGGGCATGTTTGATGATATTGATGGCCAAGCTCTTTATGATACTAGTAATAGACATGAGAGCACGTCTCGGCAGATGTTTAACAACTAATAATTGGATTTTGCTCAAGTTACGTAATACGTGTTTTCATCTGGTGATATTTCTCTTTTGCTTACTTTCAGACATCCTTGCAACAAAAATAGGCCTATTGCAGTATTGAGTAGTATCGCTGCTTAAAAAAATCAAGTTGTTTTTTTTGAGGAAGAGGGTAAAAGGGTACGATGCTAATTGCTTGGCACATGGCGTATTTGTTTGGGAATCTAAACAAATACGTTTCATTTGATTCGCTAGATGACATTATATTTCAAACTATATATGGAGCTATGGAAGCTATTCGTGAAACGCAGTGACGTCACCGGAACCCTTTTGAATGGCTACTCGGTGAAAAGAATGTTATATAAAACCCTCTCCCCCACACTTCATTGCATGGGCGGGGGCCCTAGGGTAGTGGTTAGCACCGCTGCCTTTCACGCCAGAGCTTGGGGTTCGGTTCCCGGTCTCAGCGGTTTGAAAGAAACAAAAATTGTTTCTTCCCCATCCACGTGTGAAAGTCAGTATTGTGGGGAGCCTCCTTGACCGAGAGGTAGCGTGCTCGGCCTCAGACCGCCAGGGCTCGAATTTCGAATCCAGTGTCTGGAGGACAGTGTCATCTCAATCATCTCACCACCCTCAGGAGGTTCTCCTGCCCCAGTTTAGCCTATATGTGCACAAAGGTGGCCTAAAGCCCGATTCATTTCACTTACTTCATTGCATGAGCTAGCTCGTTGGAAATATTGGAGATCAAGGTTATTGATTTTCACAGAATCACACATACACCAGACAGGATATTCTCAGACGGATTCAACCCCAAACAAAATTCAAGACAAAACGAGACGTTCACCCAGCGTTGTCTTACTTTTGGCCCGCCGTCTACCAACATTGACCCGACACTGGGGGAACGTCTCGTGCTTGCTGTGAAATCGGACTGTCCAGCAAACACGAGACGTCGAACCAACGCTGATTTAATGTTGGCGCACTATCTACGACGCTAGCCGGCAGTAAACCAGCATTGGGTCAACGGCTCACGCACAATTAGCGCTTTGTGAAGGCCGGTCCATGGGGTGATAACCTAACAAACACGACACGTTGAAAAAGTAATGTTGGCCCAACGTCTGTGAAGCTGGCCCAGCATTAAAACATCACTGTTTGAACGTGCGCATTCAGACTGCTGGTCAATATGAACCGGAGATCACTAAAATCAGTCAATAATAATCACTTTTGCCACGGGGTATTTCGTGGTCTTGTTTTTGATTCTCTGGGAAATCGAGCAGCATATTTTATGCTATCAGCGGATATTGCTTTACGTTGATGAGAATAATTAATCAGGTCACTTCATGGTCATACTGTTTGATGGACAACATGCCTTTGACAACATCAGATGAAGATACGTTAATACATGCTGACGTTTTTTCGATGCTGGAACAATCGTTAGAGGCATTCCGCAACATTAAAGATACTAATACAACACAGAGCATTGTCTTTTTGTTGAACACGAAATGTGAATTGCGTTGAGCAAATTACACCTTGTGTTGAATTATAATCAGTTAAAGTTAACCTTAATCCTACCGACTGTGGCCTAATATCATGTTTGTCAAATATTTACCAGCTGCATTTTGGTGTCCAGATTATTTGGTCTGTCCTGGTGTTTTTTAGATTAAGTTATACCTTCAGGTTCTATCAGAGTATTATAATTATGATAAGGTTGATTTTTTTCTGCAGGGTGCAGACGGAGGATGGGTTTGGTGTTAATGTTATGGGAAGATGGGCCTACGTCGGGGGCTCCATTATGGGGTCACAATGGCCAACGAGGGAATCTGCCCAATCTCACCATTTAAACTCAAACTTCCTCCTCCTCCGTCGACGGTTCCAAACAAATTAGAAAACTCTCTCTTCTCTTATCATGTTTATTCGTTTAACATATGGCAACAGCAAAGCACAACCTCCTCGCATGGAACGTCCCAACTGACTTAGCGAGAGCGAGCTACGGCACGTCCGTAGTCGCCGAGTGTAACGCCTGAAGTGCGGGAAAAATACCAAGGCCGCACACATTGCAATTTGTGCACCCGTCACCAAGGTACGGAAACGAGGCGGTCATCCACAACCTCTCGCGTCCGGGAGGCTGGGGATAACCGCCACAATAACTGAACGACGTCAGGATCCTACATTACCCCCGGGTGAGTGATAACGTAGGACCCAACTGACGTGTAGGAGACTGCTTCGTGCAAGTAGCGGGGTTGTAAAAATATGTAACCTCTTATAACTAAGCATAGTTTTTTTTTAAAAAAAATATAGCGAGTGTGGTTACAGCGTGGTTGGTTGAAATCGCAGCATTATACATGAATTGTCCCATCCTCTTAACACCAACTGTCCTTTATGTATGATTCATTTGCTGCAAGCTGCGATCAACCCATTCATTTATTTAACATAATTTCTATTATTAATTTAGCAATGAACTTGCTAAAAAAAAATGTCGTCCGACTCTAGTTTTTCGCACTGTTTGGTCGGTCGAATTTTTTTCGCGATTAGCGATATTCACATGTTTGCTTTTTGTCGAGTCGATTACGGCGTCAGCAGTACCCGGGGTTTTACCCCGTAGATGTAAAGGTATGCGGGAATACGTCCGTAAACCACCGCCGTTCCCGTTAGCGCGGGACACGGCAGGGGCTCGCGAATGCGGCGCTACATAAGTATTGTCTCTGTTAGACAAGTTGACGTTAACATCTATTTGCTTTGGGACTGTGGCCGATTTTTGACTGCTTCTGACTGCCGTCGACTTTTTTGTGTTGACTCTCGTCCCGTTGGACGTCGGAGTGTCCGCACTACCAGGTCTAGGTGGACCCTATGGATTCTTACTAGATGTCCTGGTAGCCGTCGATCTCCGTGGTTTGCTTGGCGTTTTACGCCGTATTGTCGTACCTGTCGTAGGCTCGCACTCCATATGTGCGGGCTTAACGCGATCTAAAGAGACCGTCTCAACCTTGCCTTTAACTAGGATTTTCATTACTCTGCCACTCCTCGCGACGACCTTATATGGTCCGTCGTAAGGGGCGGTCAGAGGCGGTGCAATTGCGATTCAGCGCAAGAATACAAGAGTACATGTAGCTATTTCCTTGAATTGGAAAATGTTGTGTTGTTGTGTGTCACGTGGCGGACATAGACGGAGACGCGACATGGCCACGCGTAGCTTGTCTGAATAATTCTCCAAATCAGTGTTGGCGTCGACTGTGTACTGTTTAGAAAACTCTCCTGGGGGTCTAAGGGTTGTCCCGTAAATCATCTCGGCAGCTGACCTCTTTCACGGCTGAACGAGCTCCTAAAAGTACAGCAGGTAACGTGATAGTCTACGGGTTTGGTGACTCGTGCGCCATAATGGCGGCTTTCAATTGACGGTGGAAACGTTCGACCATGCCATTCGACTGAGGGTGATAACTCGTGGTACGATTCCGAATAATCCCGAATAGATTACACAAACTATCCCACAATTTGGACTCGAATTGAGCGCCCTTATCAGTGGTGATAGTGGCTGGGGTACCATAACGTGCTATCCACCCGCTGGAGAAGGCATCGGCGACCGTCTCGGCTCTAATATCTACCATAGGTATAGCTTCGGGCCAACGTGTAAAACGGTCGACGCAAGTCAGTAGATATCTAAAACCATCAGCATAAGGTAAAGGTCCGACTATGTCTACGTGGACATGATCGAATCGCTCGGTAGGTTCAGTGAACTTTCCGAAAACTGGAGTGTTGTGACGTGAAACTTTAGCAGTCTGGCAACCCTTACAGGTACGACCCATCTAGCAATATCTATATTCATGCCGTGCCATACAAATCGGGTATTAATCAAAGGTTTGGTAGCTCTATGCGATGGATGGCCTAAACCGTGCAAGTTTGAAAAAACTTTTCGGCGAAATTTCGCGGTAAGGTACGGCCGGTTGTGTCCCGTGGACACATCACACCAGATCAATTGATTATCGAACGATTTTAATAGTTTGAACTTCATAGTTGATGCAGTCGAGTGTCTCAAACGCGTGAATTCCGCGTCATTAGTTTGGTCGAGACTTAACTCTTTATAGTCTATCGCTGGTCCATCATGTATCGCTGACACTGATGGTCGTGACAGCGCATCAGCGACGAAAATTGTCTCTCCTTTTACATATCTAATATCGGTGCTGAATTCAGCGATGATAGCTAAATGACGTGTTTGTCGTAGGGACGCGCGCTCAGTCACGGATGACATTACGAATGTCAACGGTTTGTGATCTGTATTAACGAAAAAATTTCGTCCTTCTAAATTGTGTCTGAAATGTTTAATTGTAGCGTATACTGCCAAAAGCTCACGATCGAACGCGCTGTAGCGTGTCTCTGCTGGGTTCAGCTTCTTGCTGAAAAACGAAAGCGGCTGCCACATACCGTTTAAAAATTGCTGCAAAACGCCACCGACGGCGACATCACTAGCGTCGCACGTGATGTTAAGCTGGGCCGTAGAATCTGGGTGCACCAGAAGCGTAGCGTTTGCCAATATCTGTTTTGACTCAGAAAATGCTGACTCTGCATTTTTATTCCACTTCAAATCGAAATTTGATTTCGGTGACAGTCGGGTATGTCCTTCGTTGGCAGCTGTCAGTAGATTATTGAGTGGTGTCAACTTCGCGGCGCAATGCGGTATGAAACAGTGGTAATAATTCACCATTCCCAGATATCTACGCAATGCTCGCTGCTTTTCGGGTTTAACGAAATTAACAATCGCGTCAACGGCGCTGGGTAACGGCGAAATGCCTTCGGCGCAAACGTGGTGACCTAGGAAACTGAATTCAGTTGTAACGAACTGACACTTTTCAGGACCAATGATAATTCCGTATTCAGATAGTCGAGCAAAAAGAATTCATAGATGTTTCTTATGCGTTTTATGATCTGGGCTGGTTACCAGTAGGTCATCCAAATAAACAAAAACGAAATCAAGTCTGCGTGTAACGTGGTCTATAAAGCGCTGAAACGTTTGACCGGAATTTCTTAGACCAAATGCTGTTCTAGTGAAATTAAACAAGCCAAAAGGTGTGGTAACAGCAGTCTTGTGTACGTCGGACGGTTCCACCGGAATTTGGTAATAAGCCCTGACCAAGTCGATCTTCGAAATTTTTTTCGATCCGGCTAACTGAAATCTGCGTGAAATCTTGTATATGAGGAATCGGATAACGGTCCGGTACGGTCTGTGCATTCAAACTACGGTAGTCCCCTCATGGTCTCCAATCGCCGTTTTTCTTTGGCACCATGTGAAGCGCTGAGGACCACTCACTGTCGCTGGGTTCAATGACCCCTAATTTTATCATCTCGTCAAACTCGCGTTTTGCGGTAACCAGCTTATCGGGTGCTAAACGTCGTGGTCGTGCAAAAACCGGGTGACCTTTAGTCACAATCTTGTGTGTTATACCGTGTTTAACGGTCTCACCCTTTGTCGTAGGGCGTGTCAGTTCCGGGAACTGGCCGAGGAGTTTTGTGTACTCATTCTGAGCGGTGTCAACTCTGTTCAATGACAGAGGTTTAATCGATGACAGTGAAGCGGCAATAGCTAGACCTGTACGCATGTCTCAGAGACATCTGCTTCTCAAGTCTACGAGCAAATTATGGTGGATTAAAAAATCAGCCCCGATGATGGGTTGCTGCACATCTGCCACTATGAACGTCCGCTTTAAGCCGACATCGACGACGCGTTTACAGTTGCCGTAAGTATGTATAGTACTGTTATTAGCTGCCACCAGGGGGAGACTGCCAGCGTCCGAAATCCCGTTAGCGCAAGATTTCGGCAGAACACTGACAGCTGCGCCCGTGTCGATTAAATATCTGCATTTATGTCCTTTATCTGCGACATATAATAACTCAGAGTGAGATAACTTTGGAGAACTAGCGTCCGCGGAGTCATGTCGCGTCTCATTTATATGCAAGAGTCGCTACCTTGCTCTGGCTTAGCAGTTTAATGAAAAAGCGCAGGGGCTCCTGCATGTGCGTGCCTTATCACCGAAAGTCTGGTGAAAATAGCAGACAGGTGCATTAGCCGAATCTAATGTCTTAGCGGCGTCATTTCTCTGTGGGTTCTGCGGCGGAACGAAAGGTCGAGCAAGTGGTTGCAAATTCGTCGGCGGGGCGAAAGGTCGAGCATTATCTTTTGCATTTCTATACTGACTAGGTTGGTTGCTAACGAAACCTAAGGCCTGAACATTAGGAGAAAATGCAGGCGCGTGAGCATAGTTATTTGCTCGTCCACGTCCTTTATTTCTTTTCCTCTCTGATGTAGTCACTGTTTCTAATCTCTTGATTCGCTTAGACAGATCCTCTAACAAACCAACTAGTTTGGTGGTTTCTTCGACTTTAATCTCTGCGACCCCCGACTTACTCTCTTCGACGTCCTCTTCTGCTGCCAGTGCCCGGTCGGCCAAAACGGCCAAACTTTCGAGGGTGGCACTGTCCGGTTGAGTCGCCAAATGGGCTCTGATGGAAGCTGGCATCTGGCGTATGAATGCTTGTCAAATTACAGCTTTCCCCACCACAGCTTTGGTGCCGAAACCTGCAGTCTTCTGCAGACGCCGCAGGAAACGCGAGGGAATGTCATTACCAATCTTCTCGCCAGATATAACTTTGTTGACCCTTTCGGGTGTGGTCAATCCTCGTCTCTCAATCAAAATCGCTTTCAGGCTGTCGTATTTGTTGGACCTGAAAGGCTGAAGTAGCACGTCCCTCACGTCCGATGCGATCTCGCCCGAAAGTGCAGCGCAGGTTAAGCTGTACCTCTCATCATCATCATTGATCTGGTGAAGAGCGAACTGAGTCTCAATTTGGTTGAACCAGAGCTCAACATCCGAGGCGTAGAAAGTGGCGATTCTGAACTTTGGTAAGTTCGTAGCACATCTCTGCGACTGTCTACGGAGCGGTGAAGAACTCCTTGAGGAGTCGCTCCTAGAGTGAGAATTCATACGTCTAGCACGAGCAATTCGAGCGAAATCAGCTTTGAGGCGTTGATATTCCTCGTCCGCCTCTCGGAATCGAACCTCATTGTCCTCACTGTCGGGATGATAATCATCTTTAGGTCTAGCACCCGAACCTTCTAGGGGCGTTGACATGAAGCCTTCACTGTCGTACTGCTTTGACATTATGAAGTAGTGTTTTAAAATTATCTAACTAGTGAAGCATCTGAGATAGCTGGCCTATTGGCTCTGCGTCTATCCCAAATGTGTTTAAAATGGCATGTCATATTAAGGTTGTGCGTTGCCGTGAAAATCAGATGAAAAATGTCTGTATTATGTTGAAGCTTAGAAGTGTAGACTGTAGAAAATGTTCATGCTATGTCGCATGTTGCGAGAAACGGGGGTTGCAGATTAGTTGAAAAAATGTTGTTGAAGTTTCACCTAAATGCTGTGCACTAATTCACAAAGGTATATATTGATTGAAGTGAAAACTGAAGGTCTATATTTGACATAAAACGTTTTCACTTAGTCACACACATGCAAAATGGTACCGTGAAAACCGTAGGTCGAAGTGGTACATAAAAATAATATGCCAGATACAACTATGATATGCTATGCTAAGCTAGGATAATAGTATTTTGTAAATCGACCTAGGTGAATTTTTTTTTTTTTTTCACACAAGTCGAAAAACACATTCAAATATTTGCAATGTTTCGCAATAGCGCAACTGTCAAATCGAATATTTCTGTATTTATAAAAAAATTCAAACTTCAGAAATAAACTATCGTGAGAAAATTTCGTTCTCAAACTGATAGACTAAATGTGACTGCGAAGAAAAACAGTTACATCTATGATTTAAGAATAATATTTAAAACGTGACTGACAGTAGTCTATGCTGATTAATGATATAGTATATCATTTCGCTGAAAAATGATGTCTGTGATGAACATTCCACGTTTTTTTTTTATAATGGTACGTTCATCACCGAGTCATTCTCATAAACGTCCGAATCAATCGCTCGCATCGATTCATTGATTGACGTATAAACCGACTGTCTTCGGTGCGGTTGTGTTTATGTCGTCTGTGGTGGGTGTGTGCGTGGTATATTGTCGGTGCTCACAGCCTGTGCGGCAGGCAGCATGTGGCTTATAGTCTGTGACGGTAAGCTTTGGGCGGTATGTACATAGTATATAGTCAGCATCCCCATCTCGCCTCACATTAGCATATTCATTACCTACTGCGTGCCCAAATAAAGCGCTAAATAGCCTAGCACGATTACAAACACCGAAGGGCGTTTCAAAGTGAACAAAAATCTCGCACAATTAGTAGCAGAATTTGTTTTCGAAACAACTTATCTACATTTCTTCTCCCTCAATCGTTTTGAAAAAGAAGATTTATAAACAATTTAAAAAAATATATTACAATCAGTCCGTGTAAAATTTTGAACACGTGAAAAATGATCTCCACCAAATCAAAATGGCGGCCTATTTTATGCTAATGTGATGTGGCGACACAGGTTCACTGTCCAGGTGCATGCCGGTTAGGGGGGAACACGTGGATGCCCACGGCGGGCGATGAGCTAAGTTAGGGAAACCAGCGTTCAAAATGGCGCACACCTACCAAATACATGTACAATATTCAGCATTCTCTGAAATAACATATGATAATAGTACAAAATATTGACCTACGGTCCTGGGAATATTTTAAACAGACCAAATAAGACCGTTTATTGACATTCATTTAGGGAAATAATTTATTTTGGCCCTAAACCTATTAAAGGTTACCCGAGTCGAAGCGATATTTAAAATTTCTGTCGATTTTGCAGAAAAAAAGCGGAAAAAATGACGAGATAACGTCTATGGACTTTAAAATCGAGTTACCCAATTATGGTAATCAACGATAAAAATTGAGTTACCGAAAATACCCACTTCCTACTCGCCTACAGTGGCATTAATAGGATGAAGGCATTAAACAAACTCTTACAATTAACTAATGATAGACTAGGTCTATGAGAATAATTTTCTGGATTCTTCTAGAGAAACCGACAAGGTCGCCATCTTGAAAAGGCGCCAAACACGTGGGATTTCGTCCAAAAGTTTAGAAATTTACGCCGTTTTCGACGTAAAGAAACGTGCTTCTCTTCTGATAACTCTTTCTGACTAATTTAAACTGGCATATAAATAATGACCTACAGTTTTCACGTACCTTATGAAAAAAATGCTATTGATTTTTTTCAAAAAATCCCTTAAAATTAATAAAAACTATCCTTGAAAACAGCGGTTTTCAACTGGCGTCTAGGTGAAAATACTGTTGCGTAGACGATCAGTCGTCAGGGGTCACCAGTATGGGAAGATGGGCCTACGTCGGGGGCTCCATTATGGGGTCACAATGGCCGACGAGGGAATCTGCCCAATCTCACCATTTAAACTCAAACTTCCTCCTCCTCCGTCGAGTCGACGGTTCCAAACAAATCAGAAAACTCTCTCTTCTCTTATCATGTTTATTCGTTTAACATATGGCAACAGCAAAGCACAACCTACGCGCACGGCACGTCCCAACTGACTTAGCGAGAGCGAGCTACGGCACGTCCGTAGTCGCCGAGTGTAACGCCTGAAGTGCGTGAAAAATACCAAGGCCGCACACATTGCAATTTGTGCACCCGTCACCAAGGTACGGGAACGAGGCGGTCATCCACAACCTCTCGCGTCCGGGAGACTGGGGATAACCGCCACATTAACTGAACGACGTCAGGATCCTACAATGTTTCCGCTGCACATGGTGATCGACAATCAGGTCTTTGGTCAAAAGCATCTAATCACAAGCTGTTCACTCAACGTCTTCTATATTACGTAATGCGGTACGCCTATCGTATGTAATTCCGTAGAATTTTACTCAAATGGATTTTTTAGTAAATGTGACCCAATACGGGCTCTTTACAGCAGAACGTTTCAGGGTTTAAATTGTCCCGACACCGGAACCATACTTTAACCTTTTCCAAAATGGCCGACAAAAATATGTAAAATAGCATGGTACTACTTTATGAATTTTATAAATAATTTTTTTCATAAAATGTTGCTATATAATTAGGTGGAATATAATTTTCAATAGTAAAATCTTGTTGTATAAAAATTAATATAAAATAAAAGACCAAGGACAGAAATAGAAAATGAAGACCAATTATGTACACTAAAATGATTTCTTAATTTACGTGAAATCCTCATTAATTGAATATGTCGCGGTAGGGTGGTTGATGTAGTAAGACAACGAAACATCGTTGTGGCACAATATCGAAAGCTACCGCATTAGTGAACTACCGCATCACGTCTGAAACTGATTTAAAAATTATCACTGAAAAACAGATGGGGTGGTTAATTAATAATTATATAACGTAGTATAATTATATCATTTTAAATATTTTGCGCTGTGTCTTGCTAACTAATCAAGAAGTCTAAGCAATGAATATAAAAATACTGGGGTTCCTGGTGTAGATGCCTTCATACCCATTTTAAATCTGTAAAATTTGAAATAGCCGATTGCCTGGCATTACTACAATATAATAGGCCTACTTGATATTTGGCAAATATAAAAAATGTGAGGCTTCAGGCGGGGATCATAAGCGATACCATTTGAAAAATTAAAATTTAAATTGCGGACAGGTGGCCATTGTTCATTATTTCATGCCCGACGTTTTGCAAACCATGCATAGCAAGATATATAGACCATTTACTATGTTTTGCGAATTGTACAAGACAGCTTGATAGAGAATCAACATTAAGACCTTCTCATAATGATTAGGTCGTCTTATTAGTTCTGTTTATTATGTGATATAAAACCTCGTGGCTAAATCGACTGCTTGGTCAAATTCTGGCATGTAATGCTCTCGATTTAATTGCCATAAAACATATATTATTTGAAAGCAGCTGATGCAGCTGACCGGTAAAGTAGGAAATAAGCTACATCTTGATCACAATGACCCGTCCGAACCAACGATTTTACATAGGGCCATTTCCAGTGTTTTTTCGTAAGTACGGCTTTCGTACTAGTCATTTTGACCAGGTGACCGAGGTATAAGGATATAGCAAAGTGTGTAAACGGCCTTCAGAATTTATTATTATTAATTTTGTTTAGGCCCGAGAAAACAAAGGTGGAGTGAATGTTATGTAGTCGTCTCTGCACATCTATAATGACCATCTTTCGTATCCTTGGATATGAAAGGCTTTCATATCCAAGGAGACGCTATTAAAACATTGATGAGGTGTGGCTGCTAATTACATTTGTTTGTGTTATTGATGTAGCCCACTCTTCCACACCTTCTAGCGCCAAACGTACGTCAGAATATGACGTCTAAATTCGATCCCCGCGCTGTAAGGGTTAAATAGTCGCTATCTATTTTATTGTATGATCAATCTATTTTGATTAAGGTCGTGGTAAAATTATGATCACGACTATCTTAATTTAATAAAAACCACTTGCATGTCATGGACATGATGGATGCCACTGCACCGCCTGGAGTCTGTAGTCTGAGACGCTTCTGCAATTTGATCCTACTATGCTACGGTCCCACGAGGGCAAAAATGGCGATGTACTGGCGATGAAAAAGAAGTGCTCGGGTGGCGATGAGTGCCGATGTCGTACGTGTCGTCCCACGAGAAAACTCACACGCGATGTATTGACGAACCTTCGGCGAACCTTCGGGGCATCGCCGAATATTCGGCGATGCATCAGGGAATATTCGGGGATTAATCGGCGCTACATTGGCTAACAGTTAACGATGTATTTTAGAATCGACGACGGTCGGTGATCATTCGGCGATGCGTCGGGGTGTAATGGTGATGTCTTGACGATGTCATGGCGATGTCTTGACGACGTCATGGCGATGGTATGGAGCCTTGTTAAGAGCAGGGACGGGGTAGTACTAATTATGTAATAGTAATAGGTAATACCAACAATTTCACTATAATTTGAATAGTATTAGTAGTAGATCGCGAAAAAAATAAAAGTAATACTAATAGATATAGATGGTCAAGTAATCGATAATAGTATTTTACCTTTATATTACACTGTTCTATTTTTGCTAGATTATTCACATCAATTTCAGCTATACCACCAATCTCAGAACAATATTTAATTATAAATATTGATATTTTGTCAATTATTTATCAGGTCAAAAGCATATTAATATACCATGATGATTTGCATTAGTTCTATGATTTGTATTAGTTCTCTTGACTGGGCTAATATTGCAGAAGGCGTGCCAACATTAAAACAACATATCTCTCTTCTGGGAGGCGTGTCAGTTGGCGGCGTTAATGTGTTTGTTTATCCAGCATAATGTGTGGAGAAAAACACACTTTAATTACCGTTATTGGTGGTCAATGAGGCAAAACCTAAAGTCCTAATGCTTAGTCCCCCCCCCCCCCAGATAAGAGCCACTCCCAGGAGATGACTACTCTTAGTAGTTGCACAAGAAATGTTATATGCGCAATTTTTTAATAACAGGTATCACTATGTATGACAACATATTCACGTACTTCACACAAACAATACATACTGTGGCAATCCTCCATAACAACTTTAAATTTCGTATGAGATATAATACAGTTCGTGAATATTTCAAAAAAGTTTACATTTGATTATTCTCTTTTATTTGTCACTTAACTTAGAAGCAATTGCCATAAAAACGCATAATATTTATTCCACGAAATTAGAATAAATAAAAATAATTTTGAATACTTATATCGGGGTGGCCTCTATGAGAGCGACACATGGTGTCTCAATAGGGGTCTCCCGACAAATCATCCTACATGTTAAATTCATGTCTGATTCACCTTTGAAATGAAATGAATGGGGGTTTAGGCCACATTTGTGCACATATAGGCTAAACCGGGCCAGGAGGACCTGATGGTGAGATGAATGAGATTACACTGCCCTCCAGACACAAGATTCGAAATTCGAGCCTTAGCGGTCTGAGGTCGAGCACGCTACCTCCCGGTCACGGAGGCCCCCCACAATATTACAGAATAACTTTTGAACATTACTCAAGGTCATCAAGCTCGAGGATCATTTCAGAGAAATAAAACTTATTTTGCTTATTCGATTATATATTCTTACTTTGACCTTGGGATCAGGTCATGACACATTTTATTTATAGATTTTAGAAATTATATTGTTAATACCTGATTGCAATCACACACAACATTCAACGTTTTCACTTTCAATGGGTTATAATGGTGTTCATGTGATCATAAGTGACCAATCAGAAAATAGATTTCTAACGCTCAGCGAAGCTTCGTCGTAGCACCGCCGATGCTTCGCCGAGCAGCTCGGGAACATCGGCGATGGATCGACGATGGATCACCAAACCAGCGGCGATATTATCATATTGAATATGCATCGCCGATGTTTACACGAGCATCACCGATGTGTCGCCGATGTGTCTGGGACATTTTTAACTTTGGTGTACATCGCCGATTGTTCGCCGACTGCTCGGCGCTGTTCGGCGTTATATCGCCGATGGTATTGGCGTCGAAACATCGAGAGAAAATTTCAATGCATGCATTGAAATTTTTCTCGATGTGTCGATGCCTTGCGAAGCATGGCGATTATTCGTGTACATCGCCGATCAGTCGCCGAACCACTGGTGCATGGTGGCGCTAACCTGATGATGCCCAAATTCGGGCATCGCGAGAATATTGGGAGGCTTAAAAGCTCCGGGGGACCGTAGCATTATGCAACAAAACATTTGCAAAACGTACCGATGGATAACAACCTGTTATTGCTGCAATAACAATTTCGCTTGCACGATTTTCAATATTTTACATTGTCAAGCTTAATAATAGCAAGAGGGGGGCATCACAGCAAAATAGGTTTAGCATCATTCTCTACAGCTACCCATTCTATTTCAAAGAAGAGGATATCGAATTGCAGACACAATATGACTTGCCTTCAAGCAAATTCTTTTATAAGAAGCAATTTTCACATGAGAGAAGGCCAGCTTACACCTGCATTGACCTACATATATTTACACGTTGCGCATAAATGTTTCAGGTGTGGTAATTTAGTTTTCCGTTTATCAACCTAAAATATAAATTACTATCGCTCCTAGGTCACATAATTCTCATCTACTACATATTGGCTATACGGACGACAGAAATATATGCATATGGCATTGTTGGGAATGCGAGATGTGTTCATCTGAGCACAAGTCACCAGATCAAGTCTGAGCCTTTAGGCGAGGGCTTGATCTGGTGACGAGTGCTGAGATCAGCCCATCTCGCCGTACCAACGATGCAGTATGCATTTTCTCGTACGAATATCTATGTGAAAATCAAACAGTGCAGGGAACTGTATAAGGAGAGACATAGCTTGATCTCACCATATACGTCTTGTGGTGAAGACCTACAGCATGAGTGCGAGAACACACAATACAACATTTCACTACGCTTTATTAATTTCAGCGTCCTTTGCGTCTATTTGCAGATTCAGGGTGCTATCTTACTCACTACCCATGTTTGAGTTGCGTTTCTTTAATGATGCCCAATACTACTAGTCTTGATGGGAATTGTTGGTCCCCGTGGCTCGTTGACCCTAGTCTCCTCTTTGTTTATCCTGCCAGTATGTATTACTAAGGATTGATTACGTTAATGGCTGCTACCATGACATAATTTTGTGAAATGCATATATATAAACTAGAAACTAAAGAAGAATATATATTATGCATATTATGCAGGGATTCTTATTTATACGTTACAAAATAAAAAATATTAATTGTGGTAGGATTAAAAAGTACCACAGTTTGTGGGATTTGCTTGTATCTAAAATAAGTTGGTGACATAGGCTAACAGAGTAAGTTTGATTATTTTTAGTCAATGCAGAATAATTATGAATGCTATGTATTGAATAAAATGTGATGTTATTATCAGGCTGTCCTGTGATCTTACATTATCCTTGCTTTAAAGCTCTTCTTTTTTTCACAAAAAAACATACAGTTTTTCCACCCTATTAGTTTGTGTTGTTTTGGTTCTACTTTTTCATTTCATTTTCATGTTGTTGTCCTACATAGTACATGTTGTGTGTCATACTCATTCTGTCTAGAACAATTATAAGCAGTGAGATTCGGCTGAGGAATATCTTGAGCTAGTTATTATCTACCAAGTAAACACAAAACATTTGTATAACATTTATATAACGTCGGCCCAAAGTCTTCGACGCTGGACCAACATTGTATAAATGTTATACAATTAATGTTTTGTGTTCACCAGGTATGGCCTACTATGCGTCATCAGGTGATGTGCAGAGAATTTGCGGGAACCTCTCCTCGCAGCATCTGTAGCTACGCGCGTGATGTATTAATCTTGATCACATGCAAATCACGGTATCTCTGTGTTGATAATTACCAGAAAAAGGAATACGAAAAAAAAGTGTTTTAATGGTCTTATCGCGACGAGACTGTTGAAACATTTTCGTCACTGGCATAAAAACATAAAAAAACTTTTCCAATATTTAAGAAATAAATGGAGTTTTAAATCCCAAGTGGATTGTTTTAATTTCAATACAGCCGCGCCTTGTTTAGAATTAGGCACGAGTTACTGTGATCTGGTGTGTTATCAAGTCAATTTTGATGACATTCTCTGTGACCAGGTGAATGAGAGAAAAGCGAGCTGACCTGCCTCGTCCAAGGACACGAGCCACACGCGTCGCTGGTCATCTACCATTGGCGTGTTTCTCACTAGCCTTTTTAATGGGAGATTAGTTTGCAGAATGCAGGGACAGGGCTGGGCCAATAGTTCAGGAATTGGCTAACCTCCAAATTACTCGTAGTCACCACTGTCTTACAGAACAAATAACTATTATAATGGGAATTTGGGAACACATGATATTCATAGAAACCACGGCATGCTGAAAGCCTCGGATCATTACCATTAGTGCAATTTATAAGGATGTGAAAATAGCTCGCAGCTGGAGAATCTCTATAGCACCTTATAAGGATGTGAAAATAGATCCCAGCTGGAGCATCTCTATAACACCTTATATGGATGTGAAAATAGCTCGCAGCTGGAGAATCTCTATAGCACCTTATAAGGATGTGAAAATAGATCCCAGCTGGAGCATCTCTATAACACCTTATATGGATTTGAAAATAGCTTCCAGCTGGAGCATCTCTATAACACCTTATATGGATGTGAAAATAGCTCCCAGCTGGAGCATCTCTATAACACCTTATATGGTTGTGAAAATAGTTCCCAGCTGGAGCATCTCTATAACAACTTATATGGATGTGAGAAAAGCTCGCAGCTGGAAAATCTCTATAACATCTTATAAGGATGTGAAAATAGCTCCTAGCTCCCACTTGAGTTAATATAGTATTAGCATTATTAAAAACAGTTAGCCGTTAATATCGTGTAATCTTTATTAATGACATTAAAGCAACCACACATCTAGATGGGCGTTGAATTTCTGCGGAAAATGTACTTTTCTCTCTACAGTTAGCAGTTAATATCGTGTAATCTTTATTAATGACATTAAAGCAACCACACATCTAGATGGGCGTTGAATTTCTGCGGAAAATGTACTTTTCTCTCTACAGTTAGCAGTTAATATCGTGTAATCTTTATTAATGACATTAAAGCAACCACACATCTAGATGGGCGTTGAATTTCTGTGGAAAATGTACTTCTCTCTACAGTTAGCAGTTAATATCGTGTAATCTTTATTAATGACATTAAAGCAACCACACATCTAGATGGGCGTTGAATTTCTGCGGAAAATTTACTTTTCTCTTTACAGCAGTCTTATACTATAATTATGATATCACGTGTGCAATCACGTGAGAGCTATAACATGTTTTACAAAATTTATGTCGGATTTTCATCAAGAGTTTAAACACTAAAAAACTCCATACTACACACTCTTAGAAGTGAAAAAGATAAAGTCTACATCTCCTATTATACAATAAAACGAAGAAACAAGAAGTGCACGAATACACGATTCATTCATGGGGAGTCTAAACTTCTTACTCACCACCCACTTCTAAGCATAATCATGGTAAATCAGGTGGTGGCCTGCATGATAGCGATCAACATTGATCTTAATGCAGGTCTCCTGGTCCTTACAACATATATTATAATGTATTTTTGTCATTTTATTCTGTTACACATGTATGTTTGTTTTTGTTGTGTGACAAATAAATTGCTCTGAGTTTGAGTCTAAATGGAAATGGATTTCAATCTGACAAGATGAGTAAAATAGATCACTCAAAGTAGAGTGCATAGCAGTAGGCCTACAGCATTTCGTTTTTGGCAATTTTTAAGGTTTTTATGTCAGACTCATCGACGTCTTTATATCACAAGAAGCGGGGCTATGGTTTTTGTTACCCTTTCACGCTGTGTATAAGGCCTTTTATGTTGTTAATGTAGTATCTGAAAAAAAGATAGTATTACAGTGTATCACACTAGAATGCTACATCCCAGCAAACACAAAACATTTAGTATAGCATTTACACAATGTTGGGCCAACGTCGAAGACGTTGGTGCCGACGTTGTATAAAAGTCTTACACATGTTTTGGGTTTGCTGGGATGGGTTCATCCCATAGAAAGAATTTGCAAGATTTTTCACTGTAGACATTCCATTCAGAATAATTATTGTCACAGCTGCGTGCTGCTCACCTCCTGTGACAGGGATCATCATGGGACACGGGGTTCAGGTGCATTCCAGAGCGTGGGACACATTCTAAAATGCAGAAACAAGGAGCAACGTGTGAGAGGGGAGTCCTGGGTGACTCATGTGAATAGCAGGGTCACACGCCTTGCTCAAACCTATTGCTCCGCTCATTAACAAAGCTCGTACATTTATCAGTAATATATATAGCCTATGTTTCGTCGCTTGCCCAGCATTGGCTTACCACTGAAGTGAAGAAAATTTGCAAGCACGTTTTAGTAGGCTCCAAAGCCATTATTTCGAGACCAACCGTCGGCAAGGAAGGTTTGACTATTGTTTTAGGTAGCTTAGGGTATTTGTCAAAACAAGAGCACCTACGTCGCTCTTAAAAAAGGTGTGCGGAATTTAGCGTAAAATCCAAAATGGTCGCCATCCATCACAGCAAAAACCGATTATTCACTTATTTCATCCACTGGTCTCCCAGTGAACCTCAGTTTTAAATGAATGAAAAATAGATTTATAGAGATCAACCAGTTTGAATTTTAAAGATGCATTTCACGGCAAAAATCCAAGATGGCCGTCAGCGGCCTTTTAAACATAATTGAATTTTTATCCAATAATCCCATAATCAACTGTGATTATGTCATTTCTGACTAATTTTGGGGCGTAGAACCCATTTCGGTATCTCCAACTGCCATATGAAGGGCAAAAATGAATAACAGCGGTCATAGTAAAAATACAACTTATCCATAATTGAGTTAACATTTACATATGCCGCTATAGATCAGGCTGATCCATTCTGCATAGCGCAACAGTCCCCAGCTTGGACTAATGTCGCTACTAACTGACATGTTATGCAGGCAGAATCTATTTCTGGCGTCAATAATTTATTGACGATAAATTAAACATGTTGGCCTTTTTTTATGGATGGGCGGGGGCCCTAGGGTAGTGGTTAGCACCGCTGCCTTTCACGCCAGAGTTTGGGGTTCGGTTCCCGGTATCGGCGCTTTGAAAGAAACACAAAATGTTTCTTCCCCATCCACGTGTGAAAGTCAGTATTGTGGGGAGCCTCCGTGACCGAGAGGTAGCGTGCTCGGCCTCAGACCGCCAGGGCTCGAGTTTCGAATTCTGTGTCTGTAGGACAGTGTCATCTTAATCATCTCACCATCCTCAGGAGGTTCTCCTGGCCCTGTTTAGCCTATATGTGCACAAAGGTGGCCTAAATCCCGATTCATTTCATTTCATTTTTTATGGATATTGTGAGATGTTTCCACAAAAGTTGCAAATTTGGCCGCGAGAAGCGATACACTTCTCTATATATGTTTGATTACCCCATCTGATTATGACAATATGCCTACTCTTCTATCAACCTGGTCTTGCAGGTCGTTTTGTCTTTCAGCAAGTAACACAGTTTATCATCCGTGTATTAAAGGCATTGTCCACTGTTGATTTTAAGGGTGAATTTGGGGACCCACGCTTCAAAGCGACCCTTGGGCATTTCACAATAAAGTCACAGCCTGGACCAATAGTCATGTCATGAAACACAATAATATGGAGCGCCGCATTAAGAGCAGACTCTTATAGCACAGTGAGACTATACGTGAGCAACATTTATGGGTAATATTTCAAACAACAGTCAGCTAAAATCCGATAATAAGGTTCTCAGTTGGGCTCTCAGAAGACAATGGGTTGTAAATGGTGCATGAAGGCCTGTTGTCTTGACATGGCACCTGGCTCGGCCAGCAGCGGAGCCTCAGCGTTGTGATCAGGTGACACAAGCCCATTAATTTTCACCCACTTGAAGTTGTGTCTCGCTGACGCGATCCACAACTTCAAGTGGGTGAAATGCGACTAGACAGAATGAGGCCATTGGTGACAGTTTCGCGGCCTGTAACCTGCCGATTGCAGGTGCTTTTGAATATTATTATTTTTAAGCACAGAATTAATCCACCTGTAGGCCTACACATGATTCAATGTTTATTTACAACATCCTTGTTGTGGCTATTTATAGAAACAGGCCTGCGCATATCGAATCCACAGTGTAGTGGACCAGAGATATATCGGGCTCCGTCTGAAATGAGTTAAAACTGATAACTTTTCTCCATGTCATACCCCTGTCATAAATACAAAAAATATCAGAAAGTCCTCCTTTTCAAGTTACACACGATTTTGTTGACTGATACATTTGAAATACTAATGAGTTTTCCAGGCATAATAATGTTGAGCCTTTTATGCCACAATTCTTTTCGGGCTACTGAATCCGATATCTAAATCTGGTATTGTGCGCGACTTCTAAAAAAATATTTGAAATTTCAGAGAAGATCATTTCGACTCGTGCAGCTGTTTGTGATAGATATCTGTCTGGAAATTTTAAAACAGGTTACATTTAATCGCTCTTCATCCAACAGCAAAAAAAACAACTAGGGTGAACGCTGCCGAGAAGCGAATAATCAACGGGCGTCTTGTGCAACCTGATTCCATTGTCACCAAGAGTACGTCACGACAGGCATGTTGAGGAGATAAAGCTGATCAGTCTCGATTGTCAGCTACAAAAAGTCTTGAATAGAATGTGAGATGGACTGGCATTATTATCCACAGACACAACAGGTTTTAAAAGGAATATCACGTGCTCAATATTCGGATATTGAAACAGTGTCACGGGGATAATAATTAACTAGAGTTTTATTCAGATGCAGGTGCAGGTTTGGAATATGACACGTATCTCAGAGAGGCTTGTTTTTAAACAGTTAAAATATATAAAATATTTTGTACAAAGAAAGTTTGTTTGTGCGACAGAAGTGTTTCTATTGAAACGCAAGAAGTACGCGTTGTGAATCAAACATTATAACTAATAATTATATTGCTTGAACGTGGGCCCAATTGTTTCCTATATTCTACAAATAAAGATTAATATAGAATCATAACAAGATGCCACGTATGTGTTAGTTGTGTGCTACAAGGAATAATAGTGTGCCATTAGCTGGGTGCCATTCTGCTGCTTTCTGTAGATCTACCTCCGTATGTTAGATAGAATACTATAGTGTGACATAAACTGAGTCTGATTATCGCCGAATATTTGTCATCGTGGTTGTGCATACAGAGTGCCCCAAACTGTTCAAAGGCATGGAGTGTACAGTGCTGTATATGGTATTGTGCTCTATAAAGAACCCTTGAAGTCATTCGAAATAAGAGTAGGGCATAGTCCCGACTTCGGGCTTCCTTCTGTCGCGATATTGCCTTCAATAGTCTGGGAGTAAAATGAGGATATGTGGCTGCACCTTGCTTTAGGGTCCATACAACGTTTTACTGCATTTTTTAAATCTTGATATATCCTACATTCAGAAACTGGATGATGCCCTCTTCGCACCTTTGGGCATTTCACAAAAAATGAAAATTTGTACCGCCATTACTAAAAATCATACTTTCGCCATTATCTCGAAAACTAATAACAGTAGAACCATTAAATCGGTGTCCATACATGTGTTTTCATTGTCAAGGAATACAATAAACATCAAATCAACTTTCTAATATTTATAATAGAACCATACAAATGTAAATTAGTATGCCTACTGCCATTACTAAACATACCACTTTTGCCAATATCTCGAAAACTAAAAATGATAGAATCGTGTGATGAAATTGGTATTTTTTTACATATGTTTACCAATTATCAGTGTTTTATCATATCAGGATATTATAACAAACACGTCTTCAAGTAGGTTCCTACTTGATTTTGATTCCGCAAACGTATTACTGTTTCGCATTCGCACACTTCTGAATTACTGGACAAGCCGCTTATCTAGGAACTAGAACCATGTATACCATGTTATTGATGGGTCCATCAGACCTGGATACAGTGGCGGATCCAGGATCTGAAGAAAATGGCGCCCGGGGTTTTGGGGGCTTGCCCCTAAGATTTTTTTGGTAATTTTAGCCAATTTAGGGGACTTTTTAAAGCATTTTCCCGAAAATAGGGGCGGGGGCGCCTGCTGCGCTGCTCCGCCACTGGGATACAACAATAACTGCTATGATAGAAATTTTAGCGTTTCTCAACACGCAGCGAGATTTGGCATCGCAATATTAGCTGTGTTTAGTTTTGTCTTTACTATTATTATGCTAATTTATGCATTTTTTTCTCACGGTGACAAGTAGGCATAGGGCCAACATGTATTAGGGATATATTTGATATATTTTGCTAGGCCTACTATTGCTATATCGTCACAGATATTTTACAAAATAAAATATAAAAGTCTCTGAATCTTAAATTCGTAACGTTGACTATCCAGATAAGTGTTGAAAATATTATCCGTACTGAAAATAGACTGATACCTGCATAATACCCATAATAACAATCTATGACTGAAGCTGGTTTTGTCAGATGTAAAAGTTTCGCAAACGTTTCTATGGGACCTGTACAATTTTATTAGCGTAAAAAACCCAAAAATATCAGAGATCCTATGCCGATATTGGTCCGACGACTGACATCCTGGTCCAGCCATGAGCTTGCGTTATGAAAAGGAAAGAAAGGAGATTACGCAGACAGCCGGAAGCTTGAATGCAGAAGTGGATACAGAAATGTATTAATAGAAAACACAAATAGATGTATTGTTGTCTCCAAATAGGGTCAGTCTTGTGAAAATTTTGTGAAAATATCACAAAAGAAATAGGAGACCTCGCATCTCAGCGCAGTCAAATCGCTGCCTGTGATATAATAGTAGGTGCGTATTGCCACTTTGAGAAACAAGTAACTTTTAATTTGAAAGTCGTGATATGGTGATATGCTCGTAAGCGATAATAAAATTATGCTTGAAACCACAAAATTACAGAAGATTAACATTAGTAGGGGCCTAAATAAGGACTTGATATTACTCTTAGCAGATTAGTGCAGAATATGAAAGGAGGATCCCGAGATATTAATCAGCGTCTTCTATTATGAATTGGCTATGAAATGTAGGCATAGTGATGAAATCTAAAATATGTTTTAAATGATGTAGG